>CM061555.1:80967350-81694023 GCA_030864225.1 Capsicum baccatum var. pendulum | reverse complement strand
AACACAATACCGTCTCATCATTCAATTGCCAAAAAATTCAATTGAAGTTGTAGTTGACCTTATAAGAACACACCCCTTATCCTAGATTAATCAATTAAGGTATTATTCTAACAAGTAAAATCAATTAAAATTGTATAAAAACAAATATTTAACCTGTTGCAATAGATTAACCATCTTTTGTAAGTTATCAAATAGATTAAGTCATTTGTTGCAACAAATTACTCATCTGCTGTAAATTATTAAATAGATTAAGCGATCTATTGTGATATACTACCCATCTGTTGTAAATTATCAAATTGATTAAGTCATATGTAGCAACAGATTACCCATCTGTTTTAAATTATCAAATAGGCACTACCATCTGTTGTATGTCACCCTATGAGAACTCAACCCTGGTTCTAGATTAACCAATTGTGGTATTAGTCTAACATACGAGGTAGAAAGAATTGGTTCAGATCAGAGTGATCAATCGATGAATCCGGTCGGGTGGAAGGCAATATCATCTCATCAAGCAATTGCCAAAAGACTCAATTAAAGTTGTAGTTGACCCTATGAGAACTCACCCCGTGTCTAAGATTAATCAATTAAGGTATTAGTCTACCATATGAACTTCATAGAAATTGTATAAAAACAAATGTTCAACCTGTTGCAATAGATGTCTTTTCTGTTAGATTTAATCAAACAGATTAAGTCATCTGTTGCAACATATTATGCATCCGTTGTAAATTATCAAACATGTATTGCACCTGTTGTGACAGATGACCAAGATTTTGAAATTTTCAAACAGAAATTATTATCTGTTGCATTTAGATATTTTAAGACCCTTTTTTAAAGCAATTTAGGTATTTCCTCTCTGAGATAAAAAAGTTAAAATATTACTTGGATAACTCAAAAATCTCCTTAGTGAGTAGTCTTATCTGGTCTTTTCAATATCACAGTCTCCTCGTGTCCCTCAAAAGTTATTAATAAATATTTAAAACCTATATCTCAAAGAATACTCTCTCCTTCAGCCATAAAGTAAGACTCAATTCATCTATCACTCCTCTTTATTCTCAATTCTCTTTTTTTTCCTTTTTTTTCCTCTCTTTTCTCTCTTTTTTGGATGAGGATCCTTTTGGATCTCAATCGATCAATATCTTTTCTCGATTGAACTGGATGTTCTAATCCCTTTGCTTTTTCACATTGTAGGTATGGTTCAATATTTCTCTTTACATCTCGTCTTCTTCTTTGTATGTCATTTAAATTAGATATTTACATCTATTGGTGTTAATGATTTACCCATTACTAGTTTCCTATTTATTGAGAAAATTAAAGGAAAGGTGACTTTTAAGTCTTGAATGAACGAAGCTTTGTTTTTATATCTATTGTAAAATACCTCATCGGTTGAATAGATGGGTAATTTGTTACATCAGATTAGTCATTTGTTGATTCACTCAATTTTGTGTTACCCTTTTGTACAGATGGAGCAACTATTTAAAGAAATCAAAACAGTAGCAAGGTTGGTTTAATTTATTCCAACAGATGACCCATCTGTTGTAATATATCATCTATCTACTGCAACAGATGCCTCATCGATTGAGCAGATGGGTAATCTGTTACATCAGATTGGTCATTTATTGATTCATTCAATTTGTGTTACCCTTTTGTAATGTTTTTTTTGTTCTTCTTTTGTTTTACATCAAATGTATTTCTCTTATTTGTAGATGAAACTAGATCCACTTTTGCCGGACCAGCATTAAAGGCTAGAGTAAAGATGGGTTCAGAGGAATAAGCTGGTTGCAGATAAACCACTTCATTATGGGAGGTATGTATTACTGATCAACCTATCATGAAAACACACATCTAGTACAATGATTTTATGAATGTTTGTTCTTTACCTATTAGGTGTTAATCCTTCAAACAAGATATGGAATTTTACAGTTAAGATTGTTAGGTTCAAAGTGGTAAGGCTGAGGGACCAAGTAGGTGGTGTTGATACCCTATTATGATTTAAAACCCGTTTATGCTCATGTTTTTATGTCAAGTATGGGAAAGGGTTCAGGTTTTTTACGATAGTGTAAATATCCAATAGTGATTTAATCGGTTTAATTGCTCAATGGACTTCTTGAAAGGCCTCTAAAGCCTCGTACTACAACAAATAATGATGGAACCAATAGAAATTCCACTGGTCCAAATTTATATGGATGGGTTTCTGAAGGAGACTATTATACAGCAGGAGGTGCTTGTGATAATACCTGTGCGGGATGGGGGAGGTTGAGAAGGACATATATCATATCAGAGCTTGTTTAAAAAGAAACACGAGATAGGAAGAAAAGTGTAGCAAAATTGACTGATGCAATTGACATGAAAAATGAAAAAATTGGATGACCTGCAAATGTGAAAGTGTAGCCAAAAATGAAAATCCATCAGTCGTTTGAGAAAAAAAAGAATAGTCAAGAGGACTGGAGCTAGTCACTTTGCTATAGACTGGAACTAGGGAGCGTGGCCTCAATGAAGACCTACATAATGCAGGACAAGAACTCTAAGAATGTAGCTTCATGAGCATGGAAGGTGGTAAGATTGTCGGTCAGAATTGAAACCTGAACCAACTACTCCTGAATTTAAAATACAGGATCAAGCCAAGGTGGCAATTTCTTAAGTTAAACTTACATCCCATGCCTCTAGTTTATGGCTCTGGTCAGGTGAAAGGAAGTGGAAATAACAAGGCATGGGATGTCTGCCCAACTTCAGACCTTTTTTTTTCTACTGCCATTGACCTGATCATAGCCATAAATAGAAGGCATGGCATGTAAGTTAGATTTCAGAAATTAATTCCTTGGTTTCCCTAATTTTTAATTTAGGAGTTATTGGTTCAAGTTTCAATTCTAACCAACAATCGTATCAATATCCTGTGCTCGAGAAGCTTCTTCCATAGAGTTCTGGTCCTGCACTTTGTGAGAGAGTCTTCATTGAGGCCACGCTCGCTAGTTGCATTCTCGAGCAAAGTGTCCAGCTCCAGTCCTGTTAGCCATTCTTCTTTTTTTTTTCAACGACTGATGGGTGTTTATATTTGGATACACTTTCATATTTGAAGCTCATCTAATTTTTTCATTTCTTATGTCAATTTCATTGGCCAAATTTGTTAGAAGTTCCTTACTTGCTTCCCCATGTTTCTTCATAAACTAGGTCTGAGATGATATAGCCTTCTCTTCCTCCCCCTTCCCGCATAGGTATTCTCCTAAGCACATATTGTTGTATAATAGTCTCCTTCAGCAACCCATCCATATAAATTTGGACTACAGGAATTTTTATTGGTTCCATCATTGTTTACTGTAGTGCGAGGCTTTGGAGGCCTTTTAATAATCCATTAAGCCATTAAAACCAATCCAATCACTATTGTGTATTTACACTACCACAAAAAACTTGAACCCATCCCCAAACTTGACACAAAAACATGAGCATAGATCATCATTAAATTGTAACAAGGTATCGACACCACCGTCTTGGAACCCTTCGGCCTTATCAGTTCGCACCTATCAAACTAAGCTATATAATGTAGGATATAGTTTGAAGGATCAGTGTCTAATCGGTGAAAAACTGTATTCACAAAATCATTGCACTTTATGTGTGTCTTTCGCGGTAGCCTGATCAATAATACATAACTCCCACGCATGAAAGTGGATCCATTGCACGCACCTTATTCTTCTTACCCCATCAAGACATGTCAGTCTGTGTTTTTTATTTATTTACATGCATGTGATGACTATTAAAGAAGAGGTGTGAAGAGTCATGACATTTTATCTTAACACCTTTAAAACAACTGATGAATTGAAATCTTCATCTATTGCAACTGATGAATCTATTGTTGGAAGAAATCAAAACATCTACTCCAATATATGGTCTATATGTTGCAACAGATAATTCATATGTTGTAACAAATGGTAAATCTATTGTGACATACCTGACATTATTTATTCATCTGCACGAATGTGATGACTATTAAAAAAGAGGTGAAGGTCATGACTTTTTAACTAACACATTTAAAAGAGCTTATGAACAGAATTCTCCATCTGTTGCAACTGATGAATCAATTGTTAGAAGAAAACAAAATATCTCCTTCAACATATGGTACATCTGTCATAACAGATAATCCATATATTTCAATACATGGTAAATCTGTTGTGACAGACCAGACAGTGTTTATTCATCTGCCGCATGTGATGACTATTTAAAAAAGGTAGTCATGATGTTTTATCTAACACGTTTGAAACAACTAATGAATCGAATTCTCCATTTATTGTAATTGATGAATCAGCTGTAAGAAGAAATAAGAATATCTCCAGAAGATGGTCCAACTATTGCAATAGATAATACATATGTTGCAACATATGTCTCATCAATTGGACATACAAACTATCTGTTACAACAGATGGTAAATCTACTTTGACAGACCATTTGTTACACATACAGACAATCTGTTAAAACAGATCGTAAATCTATTATGAAAGATGGACGATCTGTTTCAACAGCTCAATAATAATGGTTGTTATCAGGTCTCAAAGATATTTTTAAAAGGTGAGAAGTATTAATGCAAAAGAAAAAGTCGCAACTGTTCACAGAAAACCAAATGTAATTAGCTTAAATGTAATTAATACAATGGAGCTTAACAATCGTGCCTTTTGTCCTGACACATCCAGATTCAA
This sequence comes from Capsicum baccatum var. pendulum, assembly GCA_030864225.1. Taxonomy (NCBI): domain Eukaryota; kingdom Viridiplantae; phylum Streptophyta; class Magnoliopsida; order Solanales; family Solanaceae; genus Capsicum; species Capsicum baccatum. The sequence continues at coordinate 81,689,341 of CM061555.1, read as the reverse complement.
TCCTCTATAAATAGGTCTCTTCTAAATCTTTATTCTACTAAACTTAATTTATTTCTTGCATTATTTCTTTTCGTGTGACATCTTCAACCACTTCTCTTCAAAGAGTATATTCCTTTCTCGTTGAGGTAAGTTTTTTTTAGTGTAAATCTACCAGTTGGTAGTATACGTTGTATTACATTTGGACTTTTTTTCTTTACATTTGTCAATTCATGTTTGTTTTAGATATGGCTGATCCTTTTTGGGACATTGCTATTTTGCACGACACAGTGCAGGAACTTCAGAGGCAGGTTAATGACCTGCAGAGGGAGTTGGTCCCCATGAGAGTGTTTATAATCAGAAGATGCAGAGGCTAATGAGGGCCCTACTTCTGTGAGTTGATTGGACAGCTATCATTAATGATGATGATGATGATAGTAATAATAATTAGAATTAGAATGTGTTTTTCCTTTTAGTGTATGTATTTAAATTTTTCTATATCAGATCTATACCTAGTGTATTTTATTTTTTGTTTGATGAAAAATTTATTTTTAGTTGACTTTGACTTTTTAATTCTTATTCAATTTTCATTCTGTCTATTTCTTCTAAACATACATGTTAATGTTAACATATCGACGGTTGAAAGTAAGGAGCAATTTTGAATCCAGTAGCTATAGCAATTTTGGCTTTTCAATTCTTTCAACAGATGGACAATGTGTTAGAACAGATTGGTCATCTATTGGGTTTCTGTCAACAGATTATCCATCTGTTTTTAGACAAATTTGTCATCTGTTGGAGGAAAACATTCCAGTTTGATCGAACTGTGTTGTGTTCTTCTGGCCATCTATTGCCACAGATGGTTAATCTGTTGAGAATAATTGTGGTCTGTTGTATTATTAAGTTCATGTTTTGCCTCTTTTTATTGGTGCACAAGTTATTGGAAAAGATATTTTATATATAATAAATGATAACATTACATTCACAACAATGAGTTAAATATATAAAAGTCCACAACAAATAACTGCACAAGTTTCTACAATTACAACGATCATGGTGGATTACGATCTGAGTATATAGGTCTTATGTGCAAGCACGCTTACATACAGAGAACTTGTTTCTTCTTGATGAAAATGATTCTCCGATTCTACGTCTCCTTTTATATGGATTTATTTTCGATTTAATAGTGCTTGGATAAATGTATGGAGGAAGTATTAATCTCCCCAAAATCACTGCAGGAATAATCCAAGATTCTTCAGGAGGCACCGGAGTAATATGCCCACTATATGTCATTTCATATTATTCCACCGAATAATATTAAGAGGAGTGCTAATAAACTTTAGGTCAATATTTTGGACCGTATTAAGCTCGGAGCACTGGCATGGCATGTGGATAGGGTATTTTGTCCAAGCCAAAAAATCTGCACGTACAAGATCTTGTTTGAAGACCGACTATGTTAACATCACCATGATCGGTGATACTAAATTTATAATCTGCTATTTTATGAGAGAATAACATATTCCCCAAATTAGCATTCGTTGATATTATTTTTTCTATTTCGAGAACAAATCGAGTTCTTTTTGGGACCTTGAACTGCACACGCCTTTCGTTAAAATATCAGCCATACTTCTTGTGAATTACTTCAAACATAGCCTTGATGGAAAATTCTCTTTCATCGCCAAATAATGAATTCACCAATTCAGCTATGTTTGATGTCATAATATTGTACCTATACAAAAGAATCACTTAGTACGACATCATACTAAACTTATAACTCAAACAAGACATTAAATTCATAAGAATGTACCTATCTACTGGATAGAATGCCCGGCTCCATCTCTCAAAACTGATACATACGAGAAATTCTGATACCTTGGGATTCACACCGTTATTTAATTGAAATAGTGTAAAAACTCCTCTCTACTATATGTTTTAGCTGCTCTATAAAAAAGGGTCACGACCCATTCGTTGTTATAGTTGGTCCGAATATTCTCTCCAAGATGCCTGATGCAACAACCAAAGTAAGCTGAAGTGAAGAAAATTGAACCCATCTTTGGAATACTTGGATGCGTTTCCAAAACAAAACTCAACTCTTCGGTATCTTCGATGCAAATTTGCAGTTGTTCAAAAAAATCCATAAGAGGCATTATATTCCTTGTCTGATACACAAAAAGTGACAGAAAAGATGTGATTCTCCGCATCCTGTGCCACTGCCGCTAGCAGAACTCCATTATACCTGCTCCCCAAGAAGGTACCATCGACGGCTATTCCTTTTATCAAATGTCAAAAACCTTGAATCCAAGCACCATATGATACAAAAAAGTACTTAAACCTTCCGTTTTCATCAACATGCAATGTCGTCTTACTTTCGGAATTTATGGACTCAATCATATAATAGTAGGCCTCCAGGACTGCATACCCATGCTCGTGTGTCCCCCTAACCAAGTCCTTGGCAATCTTCATAGCCGTATATATCTTTCAATAACTGACCAGGATACCCAATTCCGTAATGAGTTGATTGGAGATAACCCTTATTAAAGGGCCTTTGCCATTGGAGAAATTACTCCTAAAATATTCACCGAGGTCCTTTGCCGTGGCGTGAGGATTTTTGCCCAAGATGTGCTCTAAACCACATGTGTGATGCTTTTCATGTTTATGAATGATGAATCTGTCAGAACTTGCGTACTTCACCACTCTCAACCCCCACTTGATTTGGATTAGCACATTTGAAGCAAAAAACACTACTCAAATTAATCACCTTCTTTAATCTGAAATCTTTTTGCAAGCAAGAAATAAACAAAGTGGTAGATAGTTCATTCATGTCCTTGAATGACATTCCAATAAAAAAGTCGGTCTCGTCATCTTGAAGATTTCCAGACTTTGTTGATTGAGAAGTACTACCCATCGTATTGGTCGCATCAACGGACGTAGGTGTTTAATCATCATCTGAAATATTCATGTCTAGATCATCCAACCTATCATCAAAGATGTCTTGTTATTGTTCTTCTTCTAATTTCTGGTTCTCATTCTCTCTCGTCATTTCAACTATGTACACCCTTAATACTGGCCTGGATGAATCGCTAAGATAAGAACGCTTGATCGATTATCTTAAAAGGCAGTACCCTCTGATTTTCAAAGGAGTTATACATGTAGCTAATGATGAGTTCTTTTGATTGACAATTCAGTCCACAATAATTGATGATTAAGTTCATAAAATCATCATACAAAACATCACATTTGACTGTCATAGCTATTGTCTCTAGCATTTCTCCCTCGTTTCAATGCCATACTTATCGATTGCTCTTCTTGATTCATTGACCATGAAAATCCTCCCCTATTGTTATTTATCCCTCTATTAGTGGTACCTAAATAAAGTCATTTGTTAAAAAAAGTTAATAGTGATTTCATAATGACGTAAATGAATCCCATAAGATGTGTAATCAGTCGCAACAGATCACTTACCTGTTACGCTCCTGAAGCTAATTTTAATAGATGAGTCATCTATTATAACAGGTAAATCATATGTTGCAACAGACTATATATATTTTGGGATTGATTTTATAGTACTGAGGCACCTTTGAAGCTGATTCTAACAGATGAGTTACATGTTGCAACAGATAATTAACCTATTGCAACAGATGACTTACCTATTGCAACAGATGATGATCTATTAGAATCAAGGTCAAGTTTTATCGCAACAGGTTACTAATATGTTGCAACATATATTTATCGTCTGTTGGAATCGAGTTCAGGTTCTGTTGTAATAGGTTAATAATCAGTTGCAATAGATATTTACCCTATTGCAACAGACAACACATCTGTTGGAATCGAGTTTAGGTTTTGTTACAACAGGTTAATAATTTGTTGCAACAGATATTTATCACATTGCACCAGATAACTAATCCGTTTAAACAGATAAATCATTTGTTGCAACAAATGACCCATATACTTATGGCCTATAAAACCATAAACATGAATCCAAAATATCAGTCTTCTGTTGAAACAGAGTTGAAACAGATGTCTCATTTGTTGCAACAGATAATTTATCTGCTTAAACAGATGGCTCTTATGTTGGATTCATGACTGGGTTCTATCCATTGTTGGAAAAATAGCACAATAGCAGTTACCCAGATGACAAATTCAACTAAAAATCATAATTTGACTTATCAAAGTCTCCTATGAAGTAATACCAAAGTGGAAAGTGATGTACGAAATAAAATTTGACCTAAAAAATTGGTTAAATAGCAACAATAGCGGTAACAAAAGCAACAACAACAACGACAATGGTCAACAAAAAGAAGATGAAGATGATAATAAAGTAGAAGATGATGATAATGAAGGAGAAGATGATGAATAAAGCAGCACCAAGAATGACCAACAAAAATCGCTAAGAGAGAAAAAACAACAATGGATGAGAAGAGAGATAAAGACGCCTTTTTTCCCTCCATTTTCCATTATATTAGGTAAATATTTAAATTAAAAGGTAAATTAAAAAAATTATGGGCTATTTTCAAATTTACCAAACTTTCTTAATTCATAATAAAGTAATTGTCACCTCCACTCAATAATTAAGACTTGTGTCACCTACACCTCATTTTAAAACTATTTTGTCACCTACAACCCAAAGCCCTAATATTGTTTATACAAATACCCTCTACACACTTTAGTTTTGTAAAACGAAATAAAAGTTAAATTCTTTCAGTATTTTTCATTCAATAGCTTTTTTAAAACTCTTTTCCATTTTCAAAATGTAAAACGCACAATTTGTTCAAGGTTAATCCTTTCTTCTTCTCTCCTTTTGAAAAAAAAATAAAACAATGTGTCTTTTAAGGTAAATCCCTTTCTATGTTTAATTCTACAATGCACAATTTTCTTTTCTTTTTTCCAGTAAAAGCAATACTCTAGTATTTTCATTTTTAATATATAATAATTCAATATTCATTCTTTTGTTTAGTTATTTTTCATATTAATTTATTTTATTAGAAACTCACAAGCAAAAGAACTTGGTAAATGTTGGATTTGAGGGGCAAGGTTGTTATTATCAAGTTAATGCATGTGTTGAAATCCTTTGTATTACTAATACATTGAAAAATGATGATATTAGTAACACATAGCTCAATACACAATAGACTGAACAACTAATGCAAGTATTAGTTATATATATGGTGACAAAATATACCAAACATGGCACTAACGGGTCGTTTGGTAGAGTGTATAAGATCAATACAAAATATTGTGTATTAGTAATGCTTACATTAGTAATACTTGTATTACTTATGATTGTATTAGTTATGCATGTATTATTTCTTATACATTGTTTGGTTTGATGTATAAGAAATAATACATCTTACATAATTTCTATAAAAGAAATATTTGTTTACAAAAATACCCTTCTTTGATTTTGTACACTTTTTTGCAACAAAATTTTTTTGCCATCTCAAATATAATTAGTATTGTTGAACTAGTGTATAGAGGTTTCTGATTAATTGCAAGACCTTCGTCTTTGCGCATGAAATATTGTGCCAATGGATTAACATAGTCAAAACAAAAATAAAATATAAGACATAAAATTAAGAAATAGTCTCAATTTTTTTTTAATCTTTTTAAAGACCCTCGAAGCAAAGGAAAAATATGTTACAATTATTTAAATCAACTATTCATTGTTGTAGATTAAAATGGTGGAAAAAAATTGTGAAATATTTTGAAAAGATTCACTATTGCAAATTAAAATGGCAGAAAAACAAATGGTGAAATATTTTGAGAGGAAAATTGAGGGGTATTAAGGTTATTTAATAAGTTAATGCATGTATTAAAGACTTTGCATTACTAATACATAGAAAATGGGTGGTATATACACAATAGAGTGTATAACTAATGCTTACATTAGTTATACATGGACTAAGAATTGTACCAAACAAGGTATTCATAATACACATTAATTAATACATGCATTATTTTTGTCAATACACTTTACCAAACGACCCCTAATAGTACATTAAATTAATGCATGCATTAACTTTTCCAATACACTCTATCAAACCACCCATAAAAGCAATCAACAATACACATTATTTCTTGGTAACGTGGAAGTAGTTGTAGTTAGAGTTATTACACATTATTTCGCAAGATAAAGATTTTCTCCACCTCAAAGTTATTAGCGTATTTACTGTTCTTATCATTTATTTTATTTGTCTACTGTTTTATTTTGAAATGTTTAACAATACTTGTTCGGTATGTAAAACTAATGGATAATTGATGTATTTCTTCCCATTTTACCTTTAGTGTTAAGTACAATTTATTATCTAATGCATTTCTCAAATCATTAAATTTATTATATTCAAAGGGTAATATGATAAAATTACTCCTATCATTTACTACTTCTTAATTTCTGTGCCAATAGAAAAATGGACAAGTAAAGATTAACGGAGAGAGTAAAAAAATTGTCTCAAAATAGTTGGCATGTTTAAAAGATTAAGAGATAATTAATCAATGTATACCAACACTACCTTTATCATTAATTATTCTAGAATTAAGAGGCATGTAAATAGATGAAGATGAAGAATTAATAAGGAATATATTAATCAAATCACACTTCTAATTAATTTTTCTTTAAGAGTTGTGCAGAATCTAAACATGCCAACTATTTTAAGACGAAGGAGTAAACATTAGCCATGTAGAGGGAGAAGAAAATCAAACCACTTAAAATTATGAAGATAAAAGCAAGAAAAAAAATAAATATGTTTCTTAGGCTGTAAGGATCCAAATTGTCATAACGTGTGAAAATGCTCCAAAATTAATTTACAATAAATAATAGGATTGGACCCAAAAAAAATTAGATCGAAAAAAAAACAATACCTAAGGAAATTTAGGCCAAGAGACCCAATAAAGGGCTGAGTCGGCCTACCGATAATCGCTCCAGTGGCCGATTAACAGTTGCAATGCTACTGCTGAAGCAGTAAAAATTTTCTTGCAACGGTAACAGGCAATGTGCTAGGCGAGAGATTTTTAAAACTCTTTTTTTATTTCCCTAGGCCATTCTTTCCTCCAAAAGACACTCTGAAAAATCCTAACTCCCCTAACCATGAGATTTAAAAGGCCAAGGCTCATAAGAGCAGTTTTGAGACACAGCCAGAGGAAACCCTAATTGAGAATACGACTAGCCTGTGTGGCATAACTCACTCCTCCCAGTAGCATTATGTTCTGTGTAAGAGGTAAGATAATGTTTAAATTGTAGATACTAGACTTGGGCTAGGTGAATTTAATATTAACAGTAATATCGAGGGTATCATGCATTCGCCCTTCGGATAGGGAGTTGGTTGGTTGAATGTGTTAAAACTTTAGGTAGACTTGATTATGTGATTTATTATATCTTATATTAAGGTTGTTCGGAATTGTGATTGTTATAAATACGAGGTAGAGATGCATAGATGATCATCACTCATGATGGAGTATGGTAGAAAGATGAATGAAATAATATAAAATAGTAAAAGGAAAAGTTAGGACGCCCGACTAGTATTTAAATGCTAAATTATATGAATTGTGTTAGGGCAACTTGTTTAGTCCTAATGTCTTAGTGGTCATAAATAATGCTTTCTAGAGTTTAGAAGATGATATAATGAGTAAAAGAGTGTTATTAGAGGCTGAGATAGTGAGTAAAGAGGTATTGAGGTCAACTAGTTTGCAGTGTTCTTTTTGTTTATCACGTTGTCGTAATTACTATTTCCTTAGTTAAAATGGGTAATGTAAAATCTCATGGTTAGGGTACGACTGAAAGGAAAATGCATAATAATATAAATTTAGGTGTTAGAAGTTTCGTTGGGGTGCTTAGGGAGTCATGCTCTTGATATGCATGTGAGAACGAAGGTCACCAAATAAATAAATTAGATAGTCGACGTAACGATAGACTGGATTGAACTATGATGTATTCTGGTTGGCACTTGTGATTACATTTGTATGAATTATGATTTATTCAAATTATGCACACATTCATATGCATTATAATGAGATGTACAGAAGATGGATCGGGCACCATGCTAGTACGATATGGTATGTTATGATATGTGGGTACAATATGATATGTTATGATAACAAATTGGGTACCACGCCAATACGTTATGATATTGATGAGATAAGGAGAGATGATGGATATATCTTGCATGCATGTAATCATTCATATGTTTGAACGTGATCTTATGTAATATATGTTCTCCTATATGTTGCTTTGTTGTGGTGAAAGAAGGACTAGAATTATGACTGTAAATGGGTTGCTTGAGCGGACTGGGTTAGAAATATAATATTCCAATTAGTCTTGTAAATGCGAACACCAAAAATACTTAATTAATTATAGCTTAAGGAATTGTATAATATAAGCATTGTGGGTCAGAGTCAAGAGAAAAGGGGGAACTAGTTAGAGCGGGTGTCAAAGGACAAAGATATATAAAAATATTTAAAGACAGATAGTTCACATAGATGCTAATTGTAGCTCACAGAGATTTTAAATGCAGGTTACAGAGATTCTAAATATAGATCATAGAGATGCTAAAGGAGCAATAATAAAAAGTGGGTGTTTGGGGGGATTCAAAATCAAAATTTTACTTAATGTTGTGATTTCTTCCATATCTATTACGAATTTTATTTGTTTATAACCCTTGTCGGCTAATACGCTTATTAGTATGTGTGATTGTAATGATGTGATACTTGTTATATCTTCACTTGAGGGTATATCGATGTTTTAGGTCAGTTGAAGTTTCTATAGTGGTGATGTCGATCACTCAGTAGCAGTTCCAACTATTTTTATTCTACATGGATACTATGTCATGGTTGTCCCTTGTCTTTGTCTAGTATTATGGTAAAGTTTAGAATAAGTTATGTGAAGTCACTTGTTAAAAAAAATTCATATTTAGTTTTCATGCCTGATGTATTAAAACAAGTTTAAAAATAATTCAGTGAGTATTATTGTTTAACTCTATTATAAAATTAATTAATTATTTATTATTTTAACTTACACCTTTGATTAGTCTATGAAATTAACAGGATTCTCCTATCTGGGTAGGTGTAGGTAGGTGTATAGCATGACTCAGTGGGTTGTGTTGTGACAAAGATTGTATCAGAATCCAAGTCACCGTTCTCCTAGTACAATAGAAAATGTTGAGTAGTGTCCTATGGATTGTTCTGTTGATGTACACATCAAATTTGTAAGAAACTACAAGGCATTTAAGAATTTGTCTTTCTTTCTTTTTTCCTATCGTGCTATCTCAATGTTCTATTTTTTAATTGAGCTCAATTAGTATCTAGTCAATTCCAATTTGTATCTCAATCGTCACAACTAGGAATACGTGGTCCCAATTGGTATATCTCGATGTGAAAAGATTGGGACAAAACACTCAATGTATTGGAGTCAATAAGGACCTAGGAAGTGGATTGTGATGTGTATTTGATATGGTGTTGATTGCTTGTAATGAGCGGATAATATATCTAATGTATGTTATGTGTATAGTTCTTTAAGGTAATATATGTTAAATCTTTGTGATGCTTAACTCTTGAATACGATTGTTGAGTGTGTAGAAGTTGAATGGTGTGTAGCTAAGCAGATCAGTGAACGTAAGAATAGGGTGTGATCTCAGGAGTGTCTTTATTTCTGTGACTTGAGTTGCAACTTATCTCTACGTGATTTAGAGTACTACTTGTCATCTATATAGTCTCGTATGAACCCCCCGAATTCCTAGTTGTTGATGTAATACTTGAAGGGGAACAAATCGAGTGGATAAGAAGATTGTTGAAGTATATCATTATTTAATTTGATAGACAAAAAATTGTGTTGGTTATGGTTTGGGGTTAGTAAAGTTGCGAATTCAAATGACATTATGCATAATGAGAGATTATTGTGCTATTTGAATCAGCATAAAAATATTTTTGCATATATAGAATCTAAAATTGGGTAAAGAAAGAAATTTAAGGCGAAGCCTATCACACCCCTTTTTTTAACCGAAAAAGATTGATTTTTAAATTTGAAATGGGTTTTTATCTATTAAAGTGACTAAAAATAAAACTGTGTTTTGAAAAAGAATTTTTGCAATTAAAACTTCAGAGTTGCCACTTGGCATTGTTTGGTATGCGAAGTCATCTTTTATAAATTTTTTTCTCAAAATCAGTTGACTCTTAAAACTGATCAACGAACAGAGATTCCAGTTAAGCAATTCTGTTGACTGAGGGAAAGATGTTAGGCACCCCTCAATTCTGTGGTTGGAACACGGTCACTTGTTTGAATTGTATTAGCTAATATGATTCTATGAAGTGAATAAACCAACAAAAACACATAAAACAAACAAACAGAAATTCAAAACAAAATAATGTCCAGCCCAAATTATACAATCCCCAAAATAGAAAAATACAAAAATATAAACCTGTTCTGTCTAAACTGACCCTATACTATGCTCCATCCGACATCCTGGGTCTTGTCCACGAATTCCACAAAGTACAAGATCTCACAAGGCATTCTCCGGCAAGTGAATACATAAGAACTGAGGGCATTCTCCAGCAAATGAATACATAATACCTTGGGGTATTTCCCGATAAAATGAATATAATTTCAACTTCATTTGATAAAATGGAAAACCATTTAAACATACATTCAAATGTGCAATAAATATGGAAACCTAAAATATGCCTACCCCATTTGATGGCCTAATCATGATACTACCAAAATTACAAAATGAACACATATTCCAAATTAAACAACAATCAATAAATCAAAGAAAATCAATTGTATTCACTTTTATTAATATTCAATCTCTCCCCGAATTAAGATTTACACCCAATTAAGTTAATCTCATTCAATTACCCAATTCAAGAGGACCAATCAATCAATATCAATAACCATCCACAAAGATATGAACATAACAAAATATGAGAAAGCAAAGTCATACATCATGAATTCACCACACAAAATATCAAAAACATAAAATTAGTCAAGAATGAGATAAAGAATGGACCTTAATTCTTTCAATTATAATGATCTCCCAGAATAGAACCACGACCAAAATCTCGAATTGAACCTCAACAAACAAACTCGATGTCAAAAAACATCGATTTTGAACCATACCCAATTTTCTTTTACAATAATCCAAGCCCAAAATCATGAGATATTGAAAACCTACATCTAATTTCACATGCAACAAGTTTGTTTTTATTATTTTCTGGTGGATTTTACCGAAAATGTGAACGTGGGGTCGATCGAAACATATTTGGGTCATTTGGCTGAATTAATGAATTTATTAGTTGGTGGAGCTGGTTTTGGGTTGTTTGGTCACAATTGTAGATGGGTTCTACCCGTTAATGGTGTTTTTTAGTAATGGTTTGCTTTGTCGGAGCTTCGCCGAGCTCAGGCAGTGATGGACAAAATACTGGTTGGTTGAATTTTTGGTAGGGGGTGAGTTTGGTTACTAATTTTTGGGATTGTTTTTGGTCATTAACGGAGATATCGGGAGAAGGGGTAAAGCTGGTTGAATTTTTTAGTTTCAGTATTGGAGTGATGATTCCGATAAAATTTCATCGAGAAATTTGAGAAGTATCAACTATTGTTTGATCCCGATTCCTCCCTCTTTATCTCAGTGTTTCCTCACCTGTTGTTTGTTTTTCACTCTCTTTTTCTCACAATTTTATCCCTCTCATTTTACTCTCCATTCTCCTCTCTCTATTCACTGTGAAATCCCTATATCTCTTTTTTTATGTTTTTTCTTTCTCTTTGTTTGCCTATCTCCCTTTCTTATTTCTTTCCTATATTTTTATCCCAATGGTAATGGAGCTTCTCTAATGGTTGGTACCCTTATTTATTATGTTAGTGTATGAGTATATAGAGTTGTGTGTATGTGCTTATTCCCCTTTTCGTTAGTATATGTGTGTTGTGTATATAGTCGATCATGAGAGGCAAAAACATGACTTGAGTGAGAGGAACGGCACGTTCGAATTAAGGGAGGAGGGGGTAGTGAGGTGTCAATATTATTGTGGTTTGTTGTTATCTGATAAGGGTAATAAAAATTATGAATGAGGAATGAGAGGAGGGACACATGGTATAACGGGGTTAGTTAGGGTAGTGTTGGTGAAGAATATTATGTATTTTTGTTATGTTTTTGTCTTTTGTGGAGAGGTTATTGGGTAGGGTAAGGGCACATGGTAAGGGTACATTGGAGGAGGGTCAAAATTACGTGTCTACCTCATGCCCCTATTTGACTATAAACACAAAGTGTTTCCAGACAAAGAAGTAGACAACGAGATAAAATTTGACCCGACCATTATTCAAAAGAAAGATAAAGTGCGTTCGAGTTCTAATTTTTTTGGACATCCTACCTATCCTGAGTTATGTGGGAATTGGGTCACGTGTAGTTCAAGTGGTTGGAAAAGAGGAGAACTATACCGAGATGGAGAATTGAGTGAGGTCCTATAGAGATTCTAATCCGTGACTCTGTCATTACATCAAAAATAAAAACTACAAATTGAAAAAACATATGAAATTACAAAAAATCCTATCTATCAATCTTCTTTTGATTCTTACCTAGACCCTTCAATGTTTTATCAAATCATAAGATACCTGCTTTTCTTTATGTTGAACTTGAAAGTGAATTATTTCTTATGTAAAATTTTGGTATTAGAGAGGAACTTGAAACTTGACCATTGTAATACCTCGAGAATCTCAACCGATAGTAGAACTAAGCTTCAAGCTCATGAGAAATAATTTTTAGTAGTTTGGTAGTTTTATGATCAAGTTTGATGTATATTAAGGCCTCAAATACATCCTAACTATTAGACTAATCAAAATATCCCTAACCAATTTAATTCTTGAGAAGGATATTGTCATAGTCAAACTCAAACGAGCATATCTTTTGTTATACTACGAATTTTTTTTATTATGACCCACTAAAATATATATAATTGAATTAGATTTTCAACGATACCAATTTTGCAAAAATTTGATATCGAAGTAAAAAGTTATGATCGTTTTCCTGAGAGCTGTCCGAGCTGCCCAGGAGCGACGGGCAAGCTGATGGACCGTCAAGTTAGCGACGGACCGTCACTTTTGGCCATCGCAAATGAGGAAGTAAGGCCATTTTCTGGCCCAAAATGACAATTGGAGTGATGGTCAGTCACTAAAGTGACGGTCCGTCACCCAGACCGTCAACTTTGTCCAAAACAGCGCTGAAACAATGTTTTAAATGGCTTTTTTGGGTCTTTTTCCACCCTTTTTAATCCCTAATTACATCAAATCAAAGAACATGACTCCTTATTCATCCATAACATCAAAATTAGGATTTTTTTCAAGATCAAAACCCAAGAACAAGATTCAAACCCTTCTTCAAGAGACAAAGAAAGTCAAGTTCTTTAAGTTCAAGAACCATCAAGAAAACATCAAGATCTGCATTTCACAATCCAAGAAATTTTAAGAAACGTTAGTTATCTTTCAAGATTCAAACTTTTGAGGTATGTTAGATGTTGATTATTGGGTTCCTTCCACCCAAGAAGTTCAAGAATCATTTTTAAATTATAAAGATTGTATCATTATGAGTCTTATGATTTCTGTGAGATGAAGTTCATGCTCATGTTATTTCTGGGTTTTGATTTATGTTCTAGATTATAAGTTTCATGATTTAGTCCTTGTATATGATGATTTGCATAATTTTCATGATAAACCCTTCAAGTTGCATGTTGGTTGATGAAATCATGATACTTAGGTGTAGTATTTGTTGTATAACCAAAGCATGCTCCACATATGTTTGATAAAATACTTGTGTGAAGGAAATAGGGTCATTATGGAATGTTGACAACAAGTCCCCAATTATGTGTAAGGTCATGCATGCCAAATGGTTGTTGAAAATCCTTAGTGAATGAATTGTGACATGTTAGCCTGAAATCCCCAATTAGGTACACTTGAATGCATGTTTAAGTGTTTGGTCCATTCCTTATTGAATGAGTTATGAGAAAATAGCAAACCTCCCTATATCATTACATATTTAATATTTCTACGTGCTTGAAGAGATGTTTTATTATGTGTATGGTGAATGATAGTCTATTGTTATGATGTTCAAGAGTGGTTATGTCTTGTAGTATTTATGTTACCGAGTCCTGGGGGTATTTATACCCAAAAAATTAGTTGCTTTTCTAGAGCCAGCGTCAGTTTTATGATAATCTCAGTCAAGCCATGATCCTTTGAACTCAGTCAGTTACAGAACATAGAAAGACTCGGTAATCTAAATATCATTCTAAGTCCAGTTTAGTATTCAGTTCAGACCCCAGTAGCATTCAAGTACTCAATTCAGAACTTAGTAGTATTCAGTCAGATAATGAAACATAGTAGTATTTCGTCAATCTTCAGAATATGTGAACTCAGCTAGATCTGTCAAGTAACATGATCAGTAATAGATTCAGCTCTGTCTAGTACAATCTAAGAAAAAGAATTAGTCAGCGTCTATTCAGTTGGGAGAAGTATTCAGCATAGAGCGAAACTAGGGATGGGGATTCACCCGTTAGAGAGGATTGAAATCCGTAGAAGCAATCCCTAAGTTCCCAAACTACGAAGCCAGCATAGGTACGAGATCTCACCCATTAGATAGGACTGTCATACTCAAGGGTCACCCATTAGATAGGACTGATCCCAGGAGTCACCCGTTAGATAGGACTGACTCCACAGCAGTAGTGTCTTTACCCGTGGCACGGTACTGACACCCTTCCAACAGGGGTTACAGGTTGGAACCCAACTTAGCTAGAAGAGGTATGTCAGTTAGATAAATACTTCCCACAGTGTCATTTTTAGAATCAATCTTATTAAAAGAACTCGGCTCAGTAGTACAGATTCAAGACTATCAGATACAGTCAACCATTAGCATATTCAATTGATCTAGAGATCACCCGCTAGACAGGACCGGTCTCGGACTAAATTAATCATCTTCATTATTAGTAAATTCAGATATCACCCGCTAGATAGGACTGATCTAAGATTCAGTTAATTATTTTCATTATCATTAGATTCAGAGATCACTCGCTAGATAGGATTAATCTCAGATTTAGTTAATCATTCTCATTATCATTAGGTTCAGAGATCACTCGCTAGAAAGGACTTATCTCAACCTCAGTACTGAGTTATTAATATCATTAGATTTAGTTATTCAGTATCCCAGTATTAGTAAGCTAATATGTTAGTAAAGCAATACTCGAAACTCAGTATTCAGTGCCACTATGATTTCAGTTATGGTTTATGCATTCATGCATGTATCCTCATTTAGTATACTCAGATTATTTAGTCAGTATTGTTCATACATATGAACCCTTGCATTTAGTCTTACCTCATCTAGCGTACCAGTACATTTCCACGTACTGACGCATACTTTTCTCTTGCGCTATGGTGTATTATACTATAGGTTCAGAAGCACGAGATCCAGAGTACCCTAAGCAGTTCACATTCAGCCAGAAGTAGTAGATTTAGCAGTGAGTCCTCATTATTCGAGGACGTGCTATTATTTTATTATATTTCTAGATTCAGTATTTTATTAGACTGAGTTAGTTGGGGGATTGACCCATCAACTCCTTATTCAGACAGTTTAGGGGCTTTTAGACTAGATGTTCATAAAATTATTTTAGTATTTTTATACTTTATTTAGTAGTATTTTAGTTTTGAACCATATGGGAAGTTTCCATCAGTTTTTTTCCATATTTTTATAGTATATTATGCAATGCTCAGTTACAGGTACCAGAAAAGGGTTAGCTTGTGGTCCTTCGGGATCATAAGCACTGTGTAGTGTCCGGGGTTCAGAATTTGGGGGGTTACAAACTTGGTATCAGAGCCTAAGGTTTAATAGTATCCTAGGAAGTATGAAAGCCGCATCTAGTAGAGTCTTGTGCATGCGTGTGTTGCGCGCTATATTTATATACAAGAGGCTATAAGATATTTTAGGAAATAGTTTCCCTTCTTTCATGTCATAGATCATGCTATAGGAAAGCCCTCTAAAAAAGTTATGAAGATTCTCAACATGCTCTACTCATGTCAACTCTACCTTACCTTCAAGGTAATAAAAATAGTGGAGCTCAAAGTCCTAGAGATAGGGCTTTATCAGACCGTCCCTACAGACAGTTATGGGGTCGCCCACAGGCTCACCAGTATTCCATCAGATCCTTTCGCAGCAGCCTATGATAGCATATAACCTAGAGTTAGAAGCATGAACCCAGGAGTTTAGCAGTAGTAGAGTTAGGATAGATAGTGTTATCCAGATTAAGCAGATTATGTATTTATGGGGATAGTTGTGCAAAAGGTAAATCGGTAGGCTTGAACAGTGCATGCAAAACTTTAAGTTTGTTGATTTGGAACTAAGCGTAAAGGTACGGATATGATTTAGGAGATATGATCTTAGTAGTCTATCAAGAAACATAAGAAGATGGTGTGTATAGTGGGGTAAGCATGTGTTGAAAAGAGTGTAAGTATGTGACGATAATTGTAGGAGATAAAGGAAATTAAGAGTTGAAGCCCAAGTGATAGTATTAGCAGTGAGTTTTATACTTTCAGGATGAGTTTATCATTTATGTGCATTATTGAACCCCAGACACTAAAGTAGATTGATTATGGTCCAGTTTAGAGTGTAGAAAAGTGTTCATAGACTTATGATGGTGGCTTAAAGCTAAAGTGGAGAGTGTAATCGAGAAAGTGCAGAAGAATTACTCCAATTGAGCATGAGTTCTCAGTATGATTTAGTTTGAATAGACAGTAAGTCAGTTTAGCAATCAGACAGTTAGATTCGTATAGTTGTTTTCTCATCTTTTCATCTAATTAATCTATCTAAAATCTCAAGGAAAGATAACTATTCCAAGGAAGAAAGTCATAGTAGTTGCAAGGTAAGTTTAGTTCATGAGTCATGCATTAGTTTCAGATTCCCAAGGTTCAGTTATGATCCAGATCGAAGGTGCCTTGTACATCACCTCAGTTTTCCCAGTGTTTCAATAAAGTAAGCGTTCTTAGAGGGACATAGAGTCCCAAGGCGGGATACCCTATAATCCCTTGATGCTTTCATGTCTTTAAATCCATTCAGTTGCATGTTCAAATATTTCTAACAAAGTTAGTATCAGTTATCATTGCATATTCAGTCAAGCATTCAACAGTCAGTTCAGTCAAGTATTCATGCATTAGATATGCATGTTCACTAGAAGAAGCTCAGCTCATCAGTAATTTCAGTCATGCTTTCATGAGAATCAACTCAACCACATATCCATGCATTATATATGCATGTTCATTATGAAAATTCAGCTTATCAGTAGCTTCAACCGGGTATTCCATGCATCGGATATTCATATCAAGTATGAGATCTTAGAATATAACTAGTTCCAGTCATATAGTCGTATTTCAGATGTTCAAATCCCTTAAGTAAGTTCAGTCTATTAGTATTCTCAGCCTATTCAGTTCCATTCGAAGACGAATGTTCCCAAGGGAGAGATATTGTAATGCCCCGAGAATCCCAACCAATAGTAGAACCATGCTTCAAGCTCATGAGAAATAAATTTTAGTGGTTTGGTAATTTTATGATCAAGTTTGATGTATATTAAGGCCTTAAATACATCCTAGCTATTAGACGAATCAAATATCCCTTACCAATTTAATTCTTGAGAATGATATTGTCATAGTCAACTTCAAATAAGCCTATCTTTTTTATATTATAAATTTTTGAGCTTATGACCCATTAAAAGATATGTAATTAAATTCTATTTCCAACGATACTGATTTTTCTAAAATCCGGTATCAGAGTAAAAAGTTATGGTCATTTTACTGAGAGTTGTTCGAGCTGCCCAGGAGCGACGGGCAAGCTGACGGACCATCAAGTCAGCGATGGACAGCCATTTTGGCCATCGTAACAAGGCAGTAAGGCTATTTTATAGTCCAAAAATAATGGTTGGAGTGACGGTCAATCACCAGAGTGACAGTCCATCACCCAGACCATCAACTTTGTCCGAAACAACGCTGAAATGATGTTTTAAAGGGCTTTTTGGGTCTTTTTCCACCCTTTTTAATACCGAAATACATAAAATCAAAGCACACAACTCCTCATTCATTGATAACATCAAAATTAGGGTTTCTTTTAAGATCAAAGCCTAAGAAAAATATTTAAACCCTTCTTCAAGAAACTAAGAAATTCATGTTCTTCAAGTTCAAGAACCATCAAGAAAACATCAAGATCTGTGTTTCCCAATCCAAGAATGTTTAAGAAACGTTAGTTATCTTTCAAGATTCAAGCTTTTGAGGTATATTAGATATTGATTCTTGGGTTTCTTCCACCCAAGAAGTTCAAGAATCCTTTTTAAATTATACAGTTTTATGATTTATGTGAGTTGAAGTTCATGCTCATGTTATTATTGAGTTTTCATTTATGTTCTAGATTATAAGTTTCATGATTTAGTCCTAGTATGTGATGATTTGCCTAATTTTCATGATAAACCCTTCAAGTTGCATGTTAGTTGATGAAATCATGATACTTAGGTGCAGTATTTGTTGTATAATCAAAGCATGCCCCCCATATGTTTGATAAAATGCTTGTGAGAAGAAAATAGGGTCATTATATCATGTTGACAAGAAATTCACAAATATGTGTAAGTTCATGCATGCCAAGTGTTTGTTGAAAAGCCTTAGTGAATGAATTGGGACATGCTAGCCCGAAATCCCCAATTAGGTGCACTTGAATGCATGTTAAGTGTTTGGTGCATTCCTTATTGAATGAGTTATGAGACAATAGCATGTCTCTCTATATCATTACATGTTTGATATTTCTAAGTACTTGAAGAGATGCTTTATTAAGTGTATGGTGAATGATAGCCTATTGTTCTGATGTTCAAGAGTAGCTATGTCTTGTACTATTTATGTTATCGAGTCCTAGGGGTATTTATACCCGAAAAATTAGTTGCTTTTCTAGAGCCAGTGCCAGTTTTATGATAATTTTAGTCAAGCCACGATCCCTAGAACTCAGTCAGTTTCAAGAACATAGAAAGACTCAATAATCTCAATATCCTTGTAAGTCTAGTTCAGTATTCAGTTCAGACCTCAGTAGCATTCAAGTACTCAATTCATAACTTAGTAGTATTTAGTTAGATAACGAAACCCAGTAGTATTTCGTCAGTCTTTGGAACTAAGTGAACTCATCTAGTTCATTAAAGTAACATGATCAGTAATAGATTCAGATCAGTATAGTACAGTCTAAGAAAAAGAATCAGTCAGAGTCTATTCAGTTGGGAGAAGGATTCACCACCGAGTGAACCTATGGATGAGGGCTCACCCATTAGAGAGAACTGAGATCCCTAGAAGCAATCCCTAAGTTCTATAATTACATAGCCAACGTAGGTACGAGATGTCACCCGTTAGATAGGACTGGCATACTCAGGGGTCACCCGTTAGATAGGATTGATCCCAGGGGTCACCTGTTATATAGTATTGACTCCACAGCAGTTGTGTCTTTACCCTTGGTACGGTACTGACACCATTCCAACTGGGTTACAGGTTGGACCCCAACTTAGCTAGAAGGGATATGTCAATTAGATGAATACTTCCCACAGTCTCAGTTTTAGAATTAGTCTTAGTAAAAGAAAACAACTCAGTAGTAAAGATTCAGGACTGTTAGATACAATCAACCATTAGCATATTCAATTGATCTAGAGATCACCCGCTAGATAGGACTAATCTCAGACTAAATTAATCATATTCATTATTAGTAGATTCAGAGATCACCCGCTAGATAGGACTGATCTCAGATTCAGTTAATTATTCTCATTATCATTAGATTCATAGATCACCCGCTAGATAGGACTGATCTTAGATTCATTTAATCAATCTCATTATTATTAGATTTAGAGATCACCAGCTAGATAGGACTTATCTCAACCTCAGTACTCAATTATCAACATTAGTAGATTCAGTTATTCAATATCCCAGCATTAGTAAGCTTATATGTTTGTAAAGCAACACTTGAAACTCAGTATTCAGTACCACAGATAATCTAGCATACCAGTATATTCCCACGTACTGACTCATACTTTTCTCTTGCTCTATGGTATTTTATGCCATAGGTTCAGAAGCACAAGATCTAGAGCACCCTTAGCAATTCAGATTCAACCAGAAGTAGTAGACTTAGCAGTGAGTCCTCATCATTAAATGATGTTCTATTATTTCATTATATTTCCAGATTCAAAATTTCAGTAGACAGAGTTAGTTGGGGGATTGTCCCATTAATTCTTTATTCTGACAGTTTTACGGCATTCAGACTAGATGTTCAGACAATTGCTTTAGTATTTTTGATACTTTATTCAGTTGTATTTTAATTTTGAACCATATGGCAAGTTTCCACCAGTTATTTCCCATATTTTTATATTATATTCTGCAGTGCTCGGTTATAGGTACCAAAAAAGGGTTAGCTTGTGGTCCTTAAGGATTATAAGCACCGTGTAGCGTCCAAGGTTCAGAATCAGGGGCGTTACAACCATGTTCTTCGGATGGAAATTCAAAACTTGAACTTGAAATTTAAAATCTTTACCTTATTCTCCAGGCAAGCTTTTTACTTGCTATTTCTTCACACTATTTTCCAGACGGGCTTCTGACTTGCAATTTTCTTACCCTATTTTTCGAGTAGCCTCTTGACTTACTATTTATTCACCCTATTCTTTAGGTGGGCTCCTAACTTGCGATTTCTTCACCCTAATTTTCAATTGGGCTCTTAACTTGCTTTTTCTTTATCCTATTCTTCAGGCGGGATCCTAACTTGTAATTTTTTACCCCATTCTTCAAGCGGGCTCCTAACTTGAAATTTCTTCACCCTATTCTCCAGGTGGGTTCCAGACTTGCAATATCTTCACCTTATTCTCCAAACGCACTCCTGACTTGCAATTTCTTCACCCTATTCTATGAGCTCTCGGCTTGCAATTTATTTTACCATATTCTTAATGCAGGCTCCTAACTTACACTTTCTTCATCTTATTATCCAAGAGGGCTTCTGACTTGCTATTTCTTCACTCTATTCTCCAGGGGGGCTCCTAACTTTCTATTTCTTCGCCCTATTCTCAAGGTGGGCTCCTAACTTTCTATTTTAAATTCTTGCTTGTTCTCTAGACGGGCTCCAGAACTAAAGTCAAAACTAGAACAAAAGTTTTCTCAAACAAAGATAATGATAAAAAAGATCTCATTTTTTAGAAAATAAAATCCCATTTTCTAGGAGGGTTCTAAACTTTAAGTTGTTTCAAGTAACATGAATAAAATTTTTCCCTAATTTATCATCAGAAAAATTTTGTGAGCATCAAACCAAATCATAACTCCCTATGCACAATGCAATGGTAAATCAAGACTCATATCAATAAATGCATCTCTTGAGGGTAAAATTGAATGACCAAGACTAAAAATTCCATCTCTCAAGAGTAAAAGTGAGAGATTTTGATTAAAAAGTGCATCTTTTAGGATTAACAGTTCAAATTAAAAAGTGCACCTCCTAAAAATGAAAAATGAAGGACTCGAATTAGAAAGTGTGTTTTTTAAGGGTATGAGATGATGAATTTTACCATAATTGTGATTATCAAACTTGTACAATAATATTTGTCTCTTGCACTTACAGAAGTAAGGAATTGCAGATTTTGATATATAGGCTTTGAAGTTCTTGATTTGAAGGTCACATGTGTTTCTGTTTCATACAAAGAAAACTTGTGAGTATAAAGACATGGTGGCTTGTTTGTGGTTTTAACTTTTGAGGTAATCATTACTGCATTTATCATAAATAATATTGCTTCCAACTATTGGCATATGTCATCGATTTGTACCACCATTGATCCAAACTCTGATTATTAAAAGTAACTCTAAACGAACACAATATCTTTGTTTTGCTATGTCTCTTAGATATACCTTTTGAACCTTGGTATTTCCATGATCCCCTAACTTGTTTGCTTACAAAAACTTTCTACATGTCTTGTTTCGACATACAATCATGTTTATTTCATGTGTTTTCCTTTTGTCTTGCTTTGTGCAATTGAAGATGTTGGTAGCAAATTTTGAAATCCTTTCTCTCTTGTTTTTACATAGACTTGACTCAAATACATGAGAAGAGAAATAATGATTTTCTATTTGGATGACAGACTCAAAAGAACAAAAATAGAAATATAGAGAAGAAAGAAAAGACAATGAAAGTACCC
Organism: Capsicum baccatum var. pendulum; assembly: GCA_030864225.1. Classification (NCBI taxonomy): domain Eukaryota; kingdom Viridiplantae; phylum Streptophyta; class Magnoliopsida; order Solanales; family Solanaceae; genus Capsicum; species Capsicum baccatum. The sequence goes on along the minus strand of CM061555.1, from coordinate 81,667,183 downwards.
TTTTCGAAAACGGAGAAAAGAAAAACTTACCTGTCAGCTCTAATGATTATGACATACATTTGGATTAAGCTGCCTAATCTTTCCACCCAAACTTTTTACCAACTGTTGTTGAGTTAGTGACCCAAAAACTGAGTTGTTTTCTTCACACAATTGTACACATAGATTTCATTCGGCTAGTGGTGCCTTGAAGGATTTTTGCCAACAAATCTCTTCCTTTTTTATTTCTCTCAGCTCACTATCACCTTACGTTCCCAAGAGGAATTTCACAAATAAGACTCTCATTTTTTTTCTTCACTCAACTCGTCATCGTCCTATGGTTCCCGTAAATTTTACACCTATAAGACTCTCTCATTTTCATTTTTCTCAACTCATTATTGTCTTACGGTGCCTAAGAGGATTTTCACCAATAAGACTCTAAATATTCATTTATCTTTCTGATTTCTTATGCTGATGAAAACAAGTAGTACCCAAAATAAAACATCATATATCCATTGCATTCTTAGCCTTAATATTCTCAAAGATTGATTTGAAGGTCTTTCTTTAATTGTAACGTGGATTTTTGATATGGTGAGAAAGAAAGGATGGTATGAGGCTCAAACGATACTTGAAATAAGTGAAATTTACAAATTTTGGAATCCACTCAAGCAATGAATAATAACTCTCGCCCCAATTTCTTTTGACCGGGTGATTCTAAATTATTTATTTGATTGGATCGAACCCCAGATTAGGATTGTATACGTATCTTATCATTGCAAGAATCAAGTCAAATGTTGTTTAGACAACTTGTTCTTTTTCTTGATTTTAATTTTTTTTCTCTTTGAGACTTTTCCTGACTCTATTTTTCTTGATGCTCTTATCTATTTTTTTACTCACTCTTTTTTTTAACTTTCCTAACTCTATTGTTTTGCTCGATAATTCTTTTTGAACTTTAATTGACTCCATGTTAATTCCAAAAGATGGGTACGAAAGAAAAAAGAAAACTAAAGCTCAAACAGGGTAAACAAAGGATGACAAAATATTTGGATGGCAGAATAAAATGCCTTCATCATATGAATCCTTAAAAATGCAAGTACATAACATACAATATGAAAATAAAAGATGAAGATCACTTATACCATCTTTTCAAAAACACTAACTTTCACTGAGCATGTGTGTTACTTCTTTTATGCACTTATCAAACATATAATTTCATCTTATTTATACACACCTCACATCAGATGACTCATATTTTATTGAGCAAATTTTCATTAGTTTCTCTTGACAGAAGAGATGATTCCTCCACTGTTTGATCCATTCAAAATGATTAAGATACATCTTTGAATTGATGACCAAGTTATTCTTGTGATTCTCAAAGTGATTGCCTTAATTTATTCGTGAAAATCTTCACTTTGGTCACCAAATATCTCAACACTCTATCTACTTTCTCAGATGCTCTTTTTCTAAATTTAACATTTTGATTTAATTTTCATAATCAAACTGGATTTTAAGATCTGACTGAAAATCTCCCACACATGCCATATCTCTAGAATCAACATAAAATATACTGTGTACAGAAAAAAAATAACACATCTTACAAAGCAAAAGCAAAAAGGGACACTATATTTAGTTTAAAGGAAATACAAGAGGGTTTGAACATAAACGACAGAAAAATAAGATAGATCCCAAACTACAACCCTGAAATAATTCGAATAACAGAAAAAAATCACAAACTACCAAAAATCCTTCCTAGTAAGGAAAGGAATAACTTCCCAATTACTGAGCATGACATCTAAGCATCAGCATGACTAGAGCTTTTGCCACTAACAAATACATTTTCCTCATAAAATAAGTCTAGGATCCCTATGTTTAATGCGTTGTTTCCATAATATTATGCATTATCGTGTACTGATGAAAGACTCTGTATGACGCTCGACACTACTTGAAATGTCAATGTCTTACACCACAATCAATTTTTCTTGAATTATCCTTTCCATTTCTCTCTTCAAAGCACGACAATCTTCAGTACTGTGATCCTAAAAATTAGAATAATATGCACATCGTATATTAGGATCAAAATTTCTTAAAATGGGTCAAGAGTAAACCCGAGAAGAGGAGTATTTATGCCCACTATCTCAATTTCTAAAATAAACTGGTACACAATTCCCCAATTGGTGTGAAATTAACCCTTGGATTTTTTCTCTTTGCAAATTCTGGCCTGGGTTAAAAATTAGAATTAGGATTTTCTTGGGGAGCATGCAGGGGTCGAGGACGATTTTAAGGAATTGATGTAATTCATTATAGATAAGTAGATGGACGAGTATGCAGTTGTTCATTCTTCAAAGGATAATGAGAAAGTGGAATAGAATATCTTGAATTTTAGAGAAAGAAACCTTATTGCAGGTGAGTGTATGGATTTGATTATAGGTGCGGGATTGAGGTTGACAATATTGGTGGTTGAACCTCTTGAGCTCTGGTGGCCCTGGTACAACAATAGCTACATTTTCCTTCTTCTTTCATTCTGTTCCCTCAATTGATTACAATACCATCCCAAGTGTCTCACATAATCCTCATGTCCATCATGCTCCTCCGATTCCAATATCTTAAGGTGAAGAGGAAGCTTAATATTTTGAAGCATGCCCAGTCCTTATATGAAACATCTTTATAAACAACAAGTCCCAGAAAATTTTTCATAGCCTTTTCTACGTTATTAATTTTTCTAGCCATATTCTCTCGCTCTCCTATCATGTCAAGCTTCTTGGTAATAAATCTTGGTGGTCCAGTTAACTTAGGTTCAAGAGTATAGCAGAGATCATTAAGAGTATTGAACATATATTCACTAGCAGATTGGGGAAACACAATCATTGGGATGATAGGTAAGATGGGATCCTCAATAGAGGGTTGAGAAGCAAAAGAATGAATGATAGGTGGTGCTGGAATTATGATAGATTTATGCTGAGGAGATGAAAAATGAGTGATGGAAGCATTGGGATATTCTTGGCGTGTATGTTGTGGTGCATCAACGACGGCAAGAAACTGAGTTTGCGACATTGGTGGAAGACTAAAGGTATTTGTAGGGTCAATAGTAGGGAATGGAGGAGAAGGCAACCCATTGACCCAAGCTTGATGCATTTTCATCTTTTGTTGTCTTAGTCTCAAAATCTCTTACTTTAAACTCACATTTTTCTTACCATTTGTCTAATTCATGATGTCACTCTTAATATCCTTGTTGGACATAACCAACTCTTTCTTGGACTTGGTATAATATAGATGACCAAACAGAATGCCACAAACCAACCACCTTAAACTAACTGAACAATAGAGGTAAAAAATGTGTAAGAGTTCAACACTTTCTCTAAATCCATTTCCTCTCTTTTTCTTCCTTTTTTTGAAAAGATCATTGAATCCTACAAGGGCACCTACGTATCTTATCCCTGAGAGAAAGAATTAAGTATGTGTTGTTCATGAAAATTTGCCAGAAAAGACCAATCACACTCTTTCTTTCTTTTTCCCCTTTTTTATGAAATTTTAGAGGAAAAGAAAATAACAAATTTATTTTCAAAAGTGAATGAAAATCTTTTAAATTTTGCAGCTTTTAAATCCCCTGAAAAAATGAAACCTATGATTACCAAAGATTTTTTATATATATTATTATATGAAGAAATGCATAGCTCAACTAATCTATTACCAAATGAAAATTATTTGTATTTTCGTATGAAGAAATACGTCAAAAAAAACTAATCTAAAATGAAGAGTAAAGAAAATCTTTCTTTTTTCTTTATTATTATTTTCAAAATATATTGACAAAAATTTTAGATTTTTGATTTTTTAATTGCATACACAAATGAAATCTAAAACTATTAAAGAAACTTTTTTTGACATTTTCTTTTAAAATCATATATGAACACCTACTCTAAATTAAGAGTGGAGAAAATTCTTTCAATTTTTTTAAAAAAAAAAAGATCACCGAATTCAGGAAAGGTTGCCTACGCATCTCACTCTCGAGAGAGAGAAGAATCGGGTGTGTATAGTTTGTCCAGATTAGATAGTTAAAGATTATATAACAGACTGAACCTTGACCTGAGAGATGAGGCCAAAAACTAGATGATGAAAACTGGCAATAATTAGTTTTTGTTTTCAATTTGAAACTTCATATAAAAATAGAACCAACAGCTAAAAAAGGAATTTTTTTTGTATTTTTAAATAAAATTATTCAAAATTAAAGCATCAACGTATAAATATTTTTGAAGTTTTGATGTATCAAATATGAAGACACTAAAAGCAAAATCTTTTTGACATTGTCATTATACAAAATGCACAAAAACTATATAAAAATCTTTTTAAATTTTCCTATATATAAATGTATAAAGCTCTTACAAAATATTTTTTTGTCAAACTTTCAAGTTATAAATGCGTGCTAAAGAAAATAAAAGAATTTTTTTTTGATGTTTTGACATTTGAGAAAATGCGTGCAAAAGGTAAAAAATATTTTTAAATTTTTTATTATGAAAAACAAAAGCCATAAAGAACTCCTATAAACTATGAAACTCTTTTCTCTATTCTTTTTTTTCTTTTTCTTTTTTTCTGGCCTTTCCTTACATAAACAAACTTTTCCCTCAATTTTAGCACATGCTTCCCTAAATCATTCCATCAATGACCCTTTTACCCTCAATGATGCAACAAGTAGCACATAGGGAAGCCTAGGGATAAATCTCATACAAAGGACCAAATGGGTCCCGCTAGATCACAACATGATGCATATAAAAATAACCTAAAGGCTGACCTAGGCAGAGGTTCAACTAAAAAGGCTGTTCGAGGGATCATATGATCGATGGTGGCTATGATTTCTTTTCACCCACTCCATACACCTTGCAACTCTCTCTCTCCTAAAATAAAGGTGATTCAACGAAGGTTTGTGTACACATGTGTACTACGAGATTTGTTTTGGAAGAAATGACTCAAGGTAATGTATATGATGACAGATATAAAGCAGTAACAAATAAAGAAAAACTATAAACAAATAGCACGTAGACATCCATTAATAAAAGAACAACAACACAAAAGAGATATATATACACCTATAGTGTCAAACCAAGCTGATACAACTCAAAAATGAAGCTTGAATTCTAAAAATCCCCAGGAGAGTCGCTAGAGATGTTACGCCCCTTTGTTAAACCTAAAAGGATTGAGTTTTCAGTTCAAAAAGGATTTTTATTTATTAAAGTGACTAAAAATGAAATTGTATTTTGAAAAAAGGAATTGCAATTAAAACTCTAAAATTGCCACTTGGCATTGTTTGGTGTGTCATGTCACCTTTTAAAAGTCCTTTTGTCAAAACCGATTGACTTTTAAAACTGATCTACTAACAGAGATTCCAATTAACGAATTTTGTTGACTGAGGGAATGTGTTAGACACCCCTTGATGCTATGGTTCAAATATGATTGCTTGGTAATTGGCTAATATGACACTATAAAGTGAATAACACAACAAAAGCGCTAAAACAAATAAACAATCAAACAAATAGAAATAAAAAAATAATGTCCAGTCTGAATTACACCAGGGAAGAAAAAGGGAATTCAAAGTTTCAAAAAATGCAGTACTAGAGACACAATATCCAGTACCACTGCAGCAGTACCCCAATGGTGGTTATTATCGCTATGGAGATACCGCTACAGTGTAAAATTATCACTGCAGCAATTCGTCATCTTCAACCTGCCAACCTTTCCTCCTATGAAAGATTTTTGACTTTTCTCAATATTTTTTAAAATTAAGCATGGATCGAATTCTGGGAAGTGCATATAAATATTTTTACACAAAAATGGGGGTGTGGAACACCCAAAATTAAACCAAAATCAAAGAATTTCATTCGAGAAGATGGCCTTTCAATTCAACTCTCCCATGATCGAAAACCACCATGAACTACATTAATATTACATTTTGAATGTTGTAGGAGTGTTGAAAACAAAAGAAGACTAAGTATTCCAGCTACTACAGTAACGCCCCGAGTCTGCACCCCGGATACCATACGGTGCTTATGACCCTAAAGAATTACAAGCTAACTCATGACTGGTACCTGTTGTGATCACCGAATAATAATACTGAAATAATGCGGAAGCATAACTGAAATGTCATAAGGTTCTCAAAAATACTGATATGAGTACTGAAATACTGATAGAAATACTCAAAACAAAATAGAATACTATCTAAGCAAATCTTTTCTGAAAGACTCTAACTGTCTGAATATGGAGTTGATGGGACAAGCCCCCAACTAACTCCTACTACTGAACATACTGAACTAATGAAATAAATGAACTTTGTCCTCGAACTATGAGGAATCACTACTGTAACTACTGCTGATAGTCTAAACTGCTAAGTACAGTTAGGTGCCCGTGTGTCTGAACCTATAATATGAGACATCATAGTGTAAAGAAAAGAGTATGCGTCAGTACTTTAAATGTACTAGTATTCTAAGTGAGGTAAGGTTGTATGCATGGGATCATATGCATGAACAATAATTGACTGAGTGATATGAATATAAGTGGGTAGGAGTATATGACTGACTGAACATACTATAACTACTGAGTATGCAATGCTACACATATACAAGTATACAATTTTTTAAGATTACACTAAAGCTGAGTACTGAGTTTTGATAACTAAGTAACTGATATCTGAGGGTACTGATAACTGGGTTACTGTATCTGACAGTAATGGTCCTGTAGAACTTAACTAAGCTTGGTGTTGAGCTAGATGACTGTATCTGACAGTCCTAATTCTGTAGAACTGAACTGAGTTCTATGCTAAGTCTGAAACTAAAACTGTGAGAGGTAATCATCTAACTAACATGCCCCAAATCTGAGCTGATAGGGGTCCAACCTGTGACCCCAGTTAGAAAGGTGCTAATAATGTGCCACGTGTACCAACACTGGAAAACTAAGATGCCAAGCCTAACTGGCGGGTGTTACCTGGGCGGAGTCAAGCCTAATCTAACGGGTGACCCCTGGGAGGTAGTCAAGCATAGTATGACTGGTGATTCCTCATCTTGTACTAGCTACACAGTTTTATAGTAGAGAGACTGCTACTAATGACTCTTCCTCTCTGATGGGGAAGCCGTAATCCCTGCACTCACTCGGTGTTGAATCCTACTACTAACTGAAAGACACTGAGTATTAAACAGAAATGAACTGGACCAATACTGAGTTTTACTGAGTTTGGAAAATAACTGAGTTCACTGAATTCTGCTAACTGACTGAGTACTACTGATCATGACATTACTGGGACTATTTTGTAACTGATTATGGCTCTAGGTAAATAGCTAGATTTTTGGGTATTAAATACCCCAAGGACTCGATAGCATCAATAATAATGAGGCACGACAATACTTAAAAACATAACGATAATCAAATGTCCACAATACATTTACTAAGGCACTTTGACAAATGTTTGGACTTGTACATGAATAGAAAAGCATGCTAACATATCATGATCTCACCATTCCAATCACATGGACATACTATCAAATACTTACAAGGTATAGATTTGACATGGAAGTAATTTTAAACATGTAGTTCTAGCCTGAATTCATCATTAAGATCACCAATGGGTCACAATGCATAATTTATTCACTTAGGCATTTTGTCAAACATCTAGGAGGCATAACTTGTACTTGAGCATGAATAATATGATGATGCATCATGACTATAACCATCAATTCATAATTCAGGGGTTTCAACATGGGGCTTAAAAAAATTACATACATGGTATCTTATATTCATGAAAACTATAATTAAATCTTGGATTGAAAACCTATACAACAACATGAACATGAAACAACCCAATTGGTACATGTAATTCATAAAACTATTAACTTGAGATTTTAAAAAAGGTTCTTGAACTCCAAGTGTGGAAGGAAACCCTTGGATGAACACTTAACATACTTTGCTTGTTAATTTTGTGGAGATTGGGGTGAGTTCTTGAGGCTTGATTATTGAATTTGATGAAGCTAAGGCTTGTTCTTGAGAGAATTTTGTGAAAATGATGAACAATTTTACTATTTGGGGCTTTAATCCTGCATTATGGACCTATTGGGAGAAGGAAAAATGACCTATTTGCCCTTAAAGATGTGGAACATAACTACAGGAAAATACATGGGCCAGACTAGCCAGTGCACTGTGGGCTCTGGAGCATCACTCTAGGCGAGGTGCTGCAGGCTTATTACCTCGAGCCACTGTTTCTGAATTTCGAACACGCCCTTACGCTTGTCCAAAAATTTTGAAACTCACCTGGAATGTAATATGGACTTCCCCAATCATGAATCAACTTAAAAACTAGCTTTCTAAGGTCGGTAAGGTCATAAATAAATTCCTCAAAGTTCAAGGACTTTAGAAAAGACTAAGTCCTAACACTTGGCCGAAATTTTTCTAAGTTTGGGACCCCTTTTTACGCTCTAAGGGACTAATTTAAGCTTAGAATTTTGTGGGGTCTTACAACTACATATAATAAGTACATCATGAAAATCAAGTTTAGAATCTCTTGTATTAATATTATCAGGTCGTGGGATTTATGTTTGAATATCAAATGTCCTTAATTGTGAAATATTGTTGTTATATATTGTGTTTGCGTATAGGGTCCAAGTTGGACATTCTTAACAAGGTAACCCATTGCAATAGCATTAGGTTATGATATTATCTTAACTACTGGTGGGATGTAGTAGGTGCCATCATGACTTGAAAATTAAGTCGTGACAAAATTAGTATCAGAGCCTAGGGTTCTCTCCGGTGGTATAGGACGTCGTGATGAGTTCTTATTTGATATTCTTTTGCGTGCTCTCCGGTGGTATGGGACACCGTGATGAGTTCTTTATTGTGTTCTCTTTCATGTACATCCCGGAGGTATGGGACGTCATGGTAAGTTCTTGTGTTTATGTTCCAAAGATGGTTGATGATGATTATGGAAAATAGATGCTTTGCGATTGTGTATATGGCTTTACGTTTTTGAAATGATACTCAGTTGTTATGGAGATTATGGGGTATATTGAGATAGTATGTCATGTTATTGCTTTAGTAATATAGATCTTGTTACAGTGGTATCAAAGCAGATTCAGGTTCGATCCTATTCCTTGAATTTAAGATCATTGTCTTACTTTATATTGTCTTTACATTATATTTGAGCTCAGTCGACTGATGATTCCTACTAAGTACCCGTGTTTTGGTACTTATACTACATTTTTGTACTTTTTCATGCATACCAGGTTCTAGTTATCGTCGTTAGGCTAGTTAGTGCGGGTTGACTATTCGAAGATAGGGTGAGCTCTTAGGGATTGAGTTGCCCTCTTTCCCCTCTATCTTTATTTGTCTTTTGCTTTCGAGACAAATGTATGAGACTATTTAAGACATTTTAGATTCTGAGATTGTAAATTCCTCTTGTCAAGTTTAGAAGCTCTTGTATTAATACTATCAAGCCGTGGATTTGTGTTTGAACATCGGCTGTCCTTAGTTGTGAAATGTTATTTTTATATATTGTGTTCACATATAGGGTCCAAGTTAGACATTTTTACTAAGGTAACCTATTGCAATAGCTTCGGGTTACGGTATTGGCTTACTTTCCGGTGGGATGTGGTAGGTTCCATCATGACTCAGAAATTGGGTCGTGACACTGCTGCTAACTGTTATTGCGGTAACTCATCCTCTGAATCGGCTTCATCTTGACTTTTCGTGCTCTAAGAAATTATATATAATTGGGTGATTGTCCTAATAATAAATAATGTAATTTATCTTAGAGGAAAAATGTAGGAATAATCGTTGGGCCAAGATTAAACAATATTATAATGGTCGATCATTAAAGAGTATGGTTATATGATGGGCTAGCATACATTAAGAAATTTTTGTATGGTCTAGTTATGGGTAAATAACTCGTCGCATATTTGTGCAAATATTTCGACCTCACCCTTAGGATCATTTAGGGATGAAAGACGGGTAAATTTGTATATAATATAACAATTAAATGGTCATTATATGTGAAAATATTTCAAAAATAATTTACATTAAATAATAGGCTCAAAATGGATCCAAAAAATTTAAGTCAAAAAAAAATCGAGACCTAAGGTAATTTGGGCCAAGAGGCCCAATAAGGAGTTGAGTTCGCCTGCCAATAACCGTTGCAGTGGTAGATTTACCGTTGTGCTTGTGATGAGCCAATGATATGTTAAATATGTGTTATGTGTATGGTTGTTGATAGTAATTTATATTAACTTGTTGTGATGTTTGACTCGTGAATATAATTGTTAAGTGTGTGTGTAGATGGTGTGTAGCTAAGCAAACTGGTGGATGTAAGGATTGGGTGTGATCTCAGGAATGTCTTTATTTTTTTGACTTGACATATAACTCATCTCTACATGATTTGAAGTACCACTTGTCCTCTATCCAATCCCATATGAACTACGTTGATGCTTAGCTATTGGGGTAATACTTGGAGGGCAAGGAATTGAGTGGGAAAGAAGATTGATAAAGTGTAGCACTATTTAATTTAATAGATGAAAACTTTTGTTGGTTAAGGTTTAGAGTTATTAAAATTGTGAATACAAATTACATTGAGTGTAACAAGAGATTTTTAAGTTACTTGAACAGACATAAAAAGAGTTTTTCATAAAAAGAACCTAAGATTGGGTAAAGGAAGATATTAAAGCAAAGTTACTGGAGGCTACTGCCGCAATGAATCTTTTACCGTTGTAGCGGCTTCAGGCAGAATCCTGTCAGGTGCATCCCCTGTTTTTGCAGTTTTGTAATTGTTGTAAACAACCCTATTTTAGAAGCAATATAGTGATATAAATTCATCCAGCATGCAGTATAAAATAAGACTATTAATATTAAGGGGCGGGAACAAACAAGTCTAAATAATGCAAAAAAAATGATTGTAATTATTTTTACATATCCTAAATGGGGACAATCCAAATCCAAAACCAATAAAATGTAACCTAAAGGGAGGGGGAAAGGCACTCTAACTGGTGGCACAATCTCCGAGGCTCAAGGCATTCGATCCCTCCTCTTCCATGTCGCTGAGGAGGGAGAACTCCTCTGCATCCTTCCTAGTCAGCTTTGGCAACTTTTTATGGAGGGAGGTGCACCCGGATATCACATGGACCACTTTCCACATCCTCACAGGCATGAAGTCACTAGAGTAACTCATTTTATTCCCTTCATTCAACTCTTCTCAAAACTCTGCATAAGCTCATACCGGGTCCGTTGGTACGGCAGTATAGCTAAAAGGAATAATTCGGGAGGAGGCAACTGAGATCTCTCTACAATACCCCAGACAACTGCAAGACCGGCCTCCCAACCACCAAAATATACAGGGATCTAAGAAGAAGGGGCACTCGACCCCTAGCTCTACCAGCCCGACTATTCTCACCTTTCTCCTCCACCTTTATCTTCTTCTACTCCCTCCTTGATGTCATTTCCCCATAATGGGTTGTATGTCACCTCACAGTCATCCATGGTGTGCTGAACTTACCCGAGGTAATTTCACCTTAACGCAAGGAGAGGTAACCAAGAAAGGTAAGAGAAGGTCCATTAGCTAGCTATCCTAGCATAGAAATAAAGCCAGACATCAACAATTTGCACTCCTATTCACTCGAACCCTTGTAAGAATGCAAGCCATCACTATGGACCAATAGAAAGCCACATTGGTAATATTTTTTTAGGGACGTATCCTTAGGGACACCAATTGTAACAATACCTTGCCTCGATTGAGAAATAAGTAATTTTGGTCTCTTTGGTGCTGGATCATCACCTCAGCAAACCGTTCTTCAATGCTAATACCCTAACCGCCTATTTTAAGTCTAATACTTGAATAGTGCCTACAAGCAACATTAAAAGGGTTGGGATGCGCAAAAAAACTTTGATGGTCTCCGCATCTAGAGACACTCTTACCTCAAACACGAACAGTGGGAGGGATACTGAATAGCCCACGGTCTGGAGGTTAGCATAAAACTCCCTAAGACCTCCATGTTATGCTCGATCGATAGCTTCCACCCTAGCTCCTTCAGCTAGGCATAAAAACCCAGCAACTCCTCCTCCACATCCTGCATCACCATCCCCCATTCATAAATAAAATCCTAGTTTGCAACCCCTCTTTATATGGTCTCGACATTCATCATTGGGGAATCTACGGTAAGTTGGTTATGGGGGAATTCTTATCCTATAATTACCATAAAAAATAATAAGAAACATATCGGAACACTAGGGGAGGGAAAGGGAATTCAAAGTTTCAGAAAATTCAGTATTAGGACACACTTCCCTATACTGGCGCAGCTGATAATTTACTACTGTAGTGGTAGCTCAGCAATCGTTATTACAACTACGACAACACCATTGTTAGGGTAAAGTTATCGTTGCACCGATAAATTAGTTTTCGAAGTGAATTCATCTTAAATTTTAATACTCTAAAAATTATATATATTCGGGTGATTGTCCTATTATAAATTGTGTGATCCATCTCAGGAAAGAAACATAGGAATAGTCGTTTGGCCTAGATTAGGAAAAGTTGTAGTGTTCGCCCATTAAGAATATAGTGGTATAATGAGCTAGAATATAATGAGTAATTCTCATATGGTCCAGTTATGGTTGACCTACTCCTTAGGGCCATTTGTAGAAGAATGACGGATAAATTGGTATCTAATAGAACGATCCAAATTATAGTTACGGATGAAAATACCTCAAAAATAATTTATAACAAATAATAGACTCAAAATGGATCTAAAAAATTTAAATTGAAAAGAAAATTGGGACCTAAAGCAATTTGGGCCAAGAGGCCCAATAAGGGGCTAGGCCAGCCTGCTAGTAACCGTTGCATCGTGGTGGTAACAGAAAGGATGAATTTTGGATGCGAAACCATACTTCAATTTTATATTTATAAGAAAACATGTGAAACCATATATTATTGTAATTTAAAACAACTTTTGGGCACAAGGACGAAAGGAGTGTCCTTGCTCAAACCCCACATACCTTGAATTAGAAGCTTTGGATGAACTTTTGCTTTTGGGACTCTATTCGTACTCTTGAACGAGGGTTATTGAAGCCCTTGACTTGGGAACCTTGAATCTTGACTCAATTTAGAAAATCTATGGTGGATTCTTGAGATTCTTAGAAGAGGTTTTGGATACTTAGGATTTTTGTTGAGACAAAACTTGAGAAAAACTTCATAGAATGCTTATAAATGACTTTAATTTGGTGTTTGTACGGTATAAGAGTCTTGGAAAAAGTCCAAAGTGCCCTTTTTAACTTCTGTACCAAGCTAGAAAAATTGAACTGGAAACCCAATTTTATAGGCCAACGCGATGTGCCACTATCGCAGTAGCTCACAGGAAATTGACAAATGGGAATCTGGGACTCACCGCGATACGAAGCCATCGCTTTGTCCCACTGGTTGGGACCTGGAACTTCAGCGTGACGCGTCACAATCACACTAGGCCACTGGAAATTAACTATTGGGAAACTGGCATCCTCCGCGATGCGCCACTATCGTGGAGTTCCACCGGAATTTAACAATTGTCAAATAGACCCTCTCCGCGATGCGCCAAGCGTTGAAATGACGTTGTTTTATGACTAGGACTTAATTAGCCATAACTTCTTGCCCGGGCATCGGATTTGGGAGAATCTAATATCGACAGAAAGCTTATCAAATTTCCCATGTGATAAAAAATTAAAATTAGGGAAATTCTATATGGTTAAAATGATACTCACTTAGGAAGTCACTCCTTAACCTTCTCGAGGAGAAATTCAGTTTAGGAAAAATTTGAGGTATTACAATATCTCCCCCTTGGAAACATTCGTCCACGAATGTCTCTAGTTAAGCTAAGAGCACGGAGGAAATTGAGTACGTAAAGCTGGAAGAACTCGCTAAACTGACTCTATGTCTTTCTAAACTCTTGAATACTTTAGAGAATGCATGAACTTAATAAGGGTAGAGGCACAGCTAAACTTTAGATTAGAAGGGATGAATTAAGAAAGAATATTACCTTCGGCTTGATCTGAAATCACAGAAAAAAGGTGCGAGTACTTGGCTCGCATGTCTATCTCGGCTTCCCAAGTAGCGCCCTCAACTAACTGGTTCTGCCATAAGACCATGACCAAGGGAACCTCTTTGTTCTTCAGTCTATGGATCTAGTAATCTAGAATCTCAACGGGAATCTTATCAAATAAAGGACTAGTCTGAATATCAGTGCTCTCTGAATGATCTACTACCACAGAATCGCTAATGTAATTCTTAAGCATGGAGACATGAAAGATAGGACGAACGGCTGAAAACTCTGCGGGAAACTAAACTTTATAGGCTACTTTACCAACACGGCTCAAGACTCTATAGGGGCCAACATAACGGGGGTTAAGCTTTCCCTTTCTACCAAAGTCACCTCTTTCATAGGTGAAATCTTCAAGTACGCCAAATCACCTACCTCAAACTCAAGGTCTCTTCTCCTCACACCGGTATATGACTTTTGACGACTCTGAGCTACCTTCAACCTTTCTCTAATCAACTTCACCTTTTCTATAGCCTCAAATACTGCATCAGGCCCAATCACAGCAGCCTCACCAACTTCAAACCAACCTATGGGAGATCTACATCTTCTACCATACAAAGCCTCAAATGGTGCCATCACGATACTAGCATGGTAACTATTATTATAAGCAAACTCGATTATGGAAAATGCTCATACCAAATACCTTTGAAATAAAGTGCACACGCCCTCAACATATATTCTAGGTTCTGTATGGTCCTCTCAGCCTGACCATTTATCTGTGGATGAAAAGCGGAACTCAAATAAACTTGGGTGCCAAGAGCCCTCTGGAAAGCTCTCCAAAACTGAGAAGTGAACTGAGTACCCCTATCTGAAGTGATAGAAAAGGGAAGTCCATACAACCTGACCAACTCCTAAATATACAATCTAGCATAATCCTCAGTTGTATAAGATGTATGCACAGGTAGGAAATACGCTGACTTAGTTAATCTATCTACAACAACCCAAATAGAATCATGATGAAGCCACAAAAGAGGTAAACCAGTCATAAAATCCATATTCACCCCTTCCCACTTCCAAGTGGGAATACCAAACTCTTGCATCACACCACCAAGTCTTTGGTGCTCTATCTTAACCTGTTGGCATATTACACACTTCGCAATAAACCCATCTATATCCTTCTTCATACCACTTCACCAATAAGTTTCCCGCAAGTCGCGGTACATCTTGGTAGTGCCAGAATACATAGAATATCGTGTGACATGCGCTTCAGCCATAATTCTCTAGCTTAGATAACCCTCACTAGGAACACACAATCTACCCTGCAATCTAGCACACCATCTTCCCCTTGGGAGAAGACCTCTACCTTTTGGTCCTTAACTGACCCCTTCAGTCTGACCAAACTATCATCTAAGTTTTGCTTCTCTTTTACTTTTGAAACTAAAGAGGATTCGGAACAACTTTACACCAAAGTACTTCCTTCAGCGGAATCAAGCAACCTAATACCCAGTCTAGCCAAACGATGTACATCATGAGCTAACTCTCTTTTATCTTCCTCTACATGAGTAACACTACCCATAGACAACCTACTAAGAGCATCTGCCACTGCATTGGACTTGTTCGAGTGATACAACACACTCATATCATAGTTCTGTAACATCTCTAACCACCTCTTCTGCCTAAAGTTCAACTCCCTCTAAGTAAACATGTACTGCAGCATTTTGTGATCAGAAAACATGTCAGCATAAACACCATAAAGATAGTGTCTCCAGATTTTCAAAGCAAAGACCACAGCAGTTAACTCAAGATCATGGGTTGGGTAGTTCAAGATCATGGGTTGGGTAGTTCTTTTCATGAGGCTTCAACTGTCTAGAGGCATAGGCTATAACCTTACCTCTTTGCATCAACACACAACCCAAACAAACTCTAGAGGCATCATAATATACCACAAAACCATCTGTACCATCAGGCAAAGTCAACACAGGGGCTAAAGTAAGTCGAGTCTTTAACTCTTGAAAACTCTTCTCACAGGAATTTGACCACTGGAATTTAGCTTTATTTTGGGTCAACCGGGTCATGGGAGACACAATAGAAGAGAAACCTTTAACAAAATAGCAGTAGTAGCTAGCTAGACCCAAGAAACTTCTAATATCAGACGGAGAGATAGGTCTAGGCCAATTTCTTACAGCTTCTATCATTTGGGGATCAACTCTAATGCCTTGGGCTGAAATAATATGACCCAGAAAGAATACTGATCTTAGCCAAAATTCACAATTATTGAATTTGGCGAACAACTGGTGATCTCTAAGAGTTTGTAAGACAATTCTAAGATGATCTGCATGGTAGTTCTCAGTATGGGAGTACACAAGGATATCATCTATGAAAACAATGAAAAATATATCAAGATATTGCTTGAACACTCGATTCATGAGGTCCATAAAGGTTGTTGAGCATTGGTTAGACCGAAAGACATGACTAGAAACTCAAAGTGACCATAACGGGTTTGGAAGGTTGTCTTTGGAATATTAAATTCCCTCACTTTAAGCTGATGATAGTCGGATCTATGGTCTATCTTAGAGAAATAACTTTCACCTTACAACTAATCAAATAGGTCATCAATTCTTGGGAGGGGGTACTTATTCTTAACTGTGACCTTGTTAAGCTGACGATAGTCAATGCACATACGCAAAGAACTATCTTTTTTTGCATGAAAAGAACAGGTGCGCTTTAAGGAGAGACGCTGGGCCTTATGAATCCCTTATCTAAAAGATCTTTGAGTTGATCTTTTAACTCTATAAGCTCTGCAGGTGCCATACGGTATAGCAGAATAGAAATAGGTTGAGTGTCAGGAAGAAGGTCAATCCCGAATTCTATCTCTCTATCGGGAGGTACCCCTGGGAGATCGTCTGAAAAAACATCAGGAAACTTATTAAGAATGTTGACTAAGTGAATAGTTAGAGCCTCGGACTTAGTGTCTTTGACTCTAACTAGGTGATAGAGGAAACCATTGGATATTAGCTTTCTATCTTTGAGATAAGAGATAAAATGGCTCTTTGGAGATACCGAACTCCCGAACCACTCAAAAACTGGTTCATCAGGGAACTGAAACTTGACCACGCGGGTACGACAGTCTATAGATGTAAAACAAAAATAAAGCCAATCCATACCTAAAATAATGTTGAAATCCACCGTGTCCAACTCTATCAAATCAGTAAATATGACTCTATAAAGAACAGTAACAGGACAATCTCTATACACTTGTTTAGCAACAACCGACTCCCTACTGGTGTGGAAACTAGGAAAGGCTCAGGAATCTTCTCGGGACTTATATTGAAATTCACTGCAACTAATGGGGTCACATAAGAGAAACTTGACCAGGGGTCTAACAACACAAAAACACCAAAGTAAAAGACACGGAGCATACCAGTAACAACATCGGGAGAATTCTCCTGCTCCTGAATGGATGGTAAGGCATAGAATCTGTTCTGGCATTAACTGCCAGCAGTACTAGATGAAGTGCCTTGAGCAGGGGCAGAACGAGCGACAGGAGCTGGTGCACTAGTAGTCTGTGTCTGGGATCGGACATCTCTGTTCCCCTGCCTAGCATGCGGATAATCACTAAGTTTGTGGCCTTGCTTGCCACAACCGAAACAACCCCTCTGGTCTTCTAAACACTTACCAGGATGATCCCTACCATACTTAGCACATAGAGGATAGTGGGGTCTGTTACTTACACTATTCTGGGATCGGGATATAGAAGACCTATTCTCTTGGTCCTACCTGCCTCTAGAAGTGGGAGCACTAGCTGATAAAGGCGCTGGCATAGACAAATGGCCCTAGAACTATAGGTGGTTCCCTCCATGGGACCTAGTCTGACTATACTCATGATGCTCAGATCTAGCCCTCTTGTTACCCCTTACTCTATCTCTCTTCCTTATGTTATTTGCTTTTATTTGTTGCGCATGTATCATCAACCTAGATAGATCTATATCCCTATTCAGCATCCCAGTCCTACACTCTTTCAATACCAAACCAAAAACACCTGTCACGAACTTGCTCATACTAGCTCAGGTGTCAGAAATCAAATCAGGAGCATACTTGGCTAATTGGTTGAACTTCAAGCAGTACTCCTTAACAGTCATAGAGCCTTGCCTTAAGTTCATAAACTCTTCTATTTTCACCTCCTTCATCTATAACGGAAATAACTTATCCAAGAACACATCTTGGAACACCTGCCAGGTAATGGGGGCATCACCTTCCCCTGTACTCTTCTTCCATGCAACCACTCAGTCATACGCTATGTCTTTCAGCCTATAAGACGCCAACTCAACACTCTGTTCCCCAGAAATATGCATCATCTATTTGATCTTTCTCACCTCCTTAAGGTATAACTATGGGTCCTCACCTGCCTTAGACCCATAAAACTCTGGCGGATTCATCCGAATGAAATCACGAATCCTAGCAGCAGCTAAATCATATCCCTACTAATTTAGAACTGCGGCCTGGTTATTGGCCTAAACATTGGTGGTGAATACTTAGGCTAACGCCTGAAAGAACTCCTGAAACTAAGCATGAGACAGACTCGTTCAAGGGATCGACAGACTGGGATTGCTCATTATTGTTTCTGCGGGCGTTCTCTATTCGGGGAGGTATTTTCTGGAATAGGAGAGCACGAATTATTAGATGAGGGGGGCAACTATAGGCATGATAGAATTTGAAATAAAGAAACAACTTTTTCCTAAAATGTCTTGTAGCCTCTTACTCAAAGATGTGGTGCGCTACACACCGATGATCAAGACTCTACTTAACGCAGCTTGTCAAACTCCTTAGGACTCCTTAAACCTTAGGCTCTGATATCAAGTTTGTAACGCCCCAAAATCTCATCCCGAAGCGTCATACGGTGCTTAAGTCTACAAGTAGCCCCAAGCTAACTCTTTCAGCCTATTACTACATATAATAGGCTAGGCCATTGGAAATTGACTATTGGGAAATTAGGGTCTTCCACAATGCGCCACTATCGTAGAGTTCCACTGGAATTTGACAATTGTCAAATAGACCCTCTTCGCGACGCGCCAAGCACTAAAATGACATTATTTTAAGACTAGGACTTAAATTAGCCATAACTTCTTGCCCGGACATCGGATTTGGGCGAATCTTATATCGACGGAAAGCTTATCAAATTTCCTATATGATAAAAATTTGAAATTAGGGAAATTCTATATGGTTAAAATGATACTAATCTAGGAATTCACTCCTTAACCTTCTCGAGGAGAAATTCAGCTTAGGAAAAATTTGGGGTATTATAGAACTACGTAGCACTTATTTCATAATTACCCAAACTAGCAACTTATATTTTGTATTTATAAACTTGTTGCTACTAAATACATATATACAAACGAATTTAATGCTCTTATGTTTCTCTAATTAGTTGAGTTAAATTAGTAATAATTACCCATATATTTAAAGCTGAAGATTCCTTTTCTTTAAATGACTCTCACTAACCATAATTTTCGTTATTTCCTAACAAATCAGATCCAAATTCAAAAGGATGTTTCACAGTGTTGTTTTCAACAACTAAAATCAAAATCAAATCAACTGAAGACTCTTATCCTTATGAGCTTCAAAAATTTAAAATAAATAATCATTGGTGTTACAGGTATGGCACTTAATCGACACCTGACAGTTTGTGAATGAGATTGAGTTAAGTGCCGCTCTAGTGCCCAAAACCTTCCCATAACACGGTTGAGTTAGAACCAACAATGAATATGCCCCTCCCAACAATTTGAAGGTCTAAAAGGAGGAACTTCGCTCCCTTTCTCTCCTCGTGCCCGCTTCTTTAAAGGGTGGCGGCTTGAAATCTTACCTTATTATTAGAGAAAGGTTTGGAATGATGTAGCTCTCCTAAAAGGAGAGAGATTGGTGCTTTTGTTTTAAAAATCCCTGGAAATACTCTCTTAGACGAGAATAGAAAGAGAAAGCTAGTCTCTGACCCTATCGCTTGGTAGCAAAGGGCTATAATCAGAGAGAGGGTGTGGACTTCAATAAAGTATTCTCTACTATTGTGAAAGACAGCTCTATTCAGTTGTAATTAGATAAGTTATTAGGAATATGATGGAACGAAAGACCAAGGAAAGAAAGAAGAATACACCAAAATGCAAGTGTTGCATCAAACACTGGTGGTTGTTTCTTGTTGTAAGTGAATGCAATGAAAAGACCCAGAAATAACGAATAATGAAACAATTCATATATTGACATTTCGTGCTCACTTTTAAATTTCGTCATTTATGGTAATACCCCGGAGGAGCACGTGGAGCATCTACGTAAAATCGTCCAACTACTCAATTTTACATCAAGAAAGAGGTTCGAAATTACTACCACAAGAAAGTCACCCCCTATTTTCTAAAGGGGCCTCTCACTTCGTTCGTACCTTCTTCTATATTATTATTATTATTTTTTGAATTCTTCAGAGTTGGATTTCCTGCAATAGAAAGATCGGGAACATAGGAGTTGTTGGGCGTAAAAGTGGATTTCTTCTCTAACGATTTTCGCATATAAATTTCAGCAACTTAAAACGATTTCATATTGTTTGATATCGTTTTTTTGTCTTTTGATCAATTTTTTGCTGATATTTTTTTTCAGCAACTAGTTTTTTGAATATTTCGTATATGAATTTTAAAAAAAAAAGACGATTGTACAATTTCATCGAATTAGATGAAAATCAAACTGATCCAAGTATTATTTGTTCAAAATCAATTTTGATACATTAAATAATAACTTATAAGCTTTTTTTGGATTTCATTGAATTGTATAGTCGATTAGTCTTTTTGTATATTCGAAATAGTAAAATTGTAATTTTCTAGCTTTTATTTGTATATATTGTTTGCGTTTATATATGTTGATTATGTCTATATATTTATAGCTTTGTTTGTATCTCTTAATGTGTAATTGTATATTATCAATTTATTCGTTTATTGTAATTTATTTGTATATTTTCTATGAATTTGTGTATTTTAGAATTAAATTGTATATTATGTTAATATTTGTATAATTAGAATTATATTGTATATTTTGATTGCAGTTTTGACTTAATGCTTATATCTATAATTAAAAATATTATATTTTGTAATTATAAATTTTGATAACATTTTTTATGTGAAAGGATTGGCAATGAAAATCATCCATGTTCTTGTGAAACACTCTAGACTATGAACATATGAACACCATTATGAAGAATACATCACTGACGCTATGCTGTAGAGCACGAATGCATCATACAATCAACTATACAATCTTCTAGCATCTCATGTTAATGTTGATTTTAGCAGCAAAAGTATTCAAATTGAATATCAAATAATCGGTAGAGTAGGGCAAACATGTATACATAATGACATGGATTTGAAGGTGCATTTATATCTTTGTTTGAAAAATACATATGCAGTTGCCTATATGTATTAACTAGGGGTGTATATAGGTCGGGTTGGTTCGATTTTTATTAAAATAAAAAACAATCATGTCGGTTTATTAAAACTATAAACCAAATCAAACCAGCGTACAATTGGTTTTTTCGGTTTAGATTTTAGTCGGTTTTCACGGGTTTTTTGAATTTTTTGGTTTTTTGGGGGTTTTTTTTATAATCTTTAATTTTTACAATTATATTGTGGTTGAAGACTAGATCAAATATATTTTTACTCATGTGCTAATGAAAAACCATAATTATGAAAAATAAGGAGCGGAAAACTCTCTTGAAACTAAAAGGTGAGATAAAGAGTGAAAAGTTTAGGTTTTAAGTTTATATTGGGTTTTCGATCATTTAATTAGCAATTAATGGACAAATATTACAACTTAAAGGCCCAAATCTAAATATATATCTACATCTACTTTAAAATTATTGAAAATTACTAAAACTAGTTGAAAAAGTATTTAAAAAGTAGTTTATAATTAATATTTTATGTAAAAAAATTTTGGATATTATATATATATATATATATATATATGTTATGTCGGTTTGATTCGGGTTCGATTTGACTTTTTTTTTGTTAACACCAAACCAAACCAAGAATGGACGGGTTTTTTTTCTAAAGCCAAACCAGTAGACACCTAATTTTGTCCTTCCTAAGTCCAATTTTATTCATTTTTAGCTCATCTTACCACGCATCCTCATCCATGTGATTATACCCCACAAAAATATAAAAAAATAACAACCTTTAACATAATCCCTAACAAATTCTATTTTGTTTTAATCCTATCCTAACCAACTTTACACCTCATCCTAACAACCTACCCCACCTCACTACCCACGTGACCCACCCTATATTTTTTTACCAAAAAGAAAAGGGATATACATACATATAAAGCACACCTAGGAGGACACTCACCTACAGAATTCATCTTTTAGAGAGCATATACACATCAAACCTCCATTCTTTTCCCCAGAGCTTCAAACATATACACAATACGTCTTCCATTCAGAGGGGTCACTCACTAACGCGCACAGCCAAACCCACCCAATCAGAAAGAGATATAGAGCATCGAGAGAAGAGAGAAAAAGGAGAGAAAATATCGAGAGAAGAGAGAAAATAATGGGTTGACTATTCCAGTGAGTCTTTGCCAGAAAAGCGCCACCATCGCACCAGTCACGTCATCTTTCTCCAACTCACGTCGTCATCAAGTCATCGAAACTCCGACGAAGCTAAATCTAAAACCCAAATCTTTTACTTTACTGCTTTTGTTTCGTACCAAACACGACCCCGTCACCGAGAACCCATTGTTCTGGCCAATTTCAAATGGGAAATCATCATCTGTGTTTGGGGTGTGTTAGTTATGTTAGAAGTTGTCGATTTAGGAGTTTAACTGAGTTTGTGTTGTTGATTTCAAATTCCTCAAGACAAGGTTGGATTTCGTCGCTGTGAAGGTTTTTCTATTCGAGGCGTTCGATTTTGGATTTCTTTATTATTATCGACGAAAGTGAATTCAATTGAGGTCCAACTCAATCGCTTCTTATTTTATTTCATCATATGTGTTTGGTTTGCCTAAAGCATGATTGAATATTGGGTGATTTGTTTCTTAATTTCATTCAAAGAAATGGTTGTGGATTGTTGAAATATTAATCTTGAACTATTGAAATTTGGCGTTTAAAAGGAATTTTTGGTTGGAGTAGAGGAATTGATAAAAATGGTTGAATAGGGATCAATTTTGCTTTATTGTAGTTTTTTTGGTTAAATTCGGAATACACGTGAATATTATTGGAACGTGATAGAATTATGATACGTTGAAACGGATATGCAAATGCAGGTTCGGGTAGGAAAATTTAAGAACAAATGTTTTTTTGAATGTTTGAATGTGGAATGTGTGTGAATGTTTTCTAGCTTGTCGTATTCAACTCAAGTGTATTCATTTGGCTAGGGAATGCCCCGAGGTTTCATGTGTGTATTCACTGGGGAATGCCCCAAAGTGTTTTATTTTCAGAGGACGTTCGTGACCAATGCTGGTAAGGCATTGGAGCGTAGTTTGGTATTAGTGTAGGTTAGCGTAGGTTTACTTTTCAGTACCTTTTTCATTTCGGGTTGTAATAATTGGACTGTATACTATATTTTGGAATTCGTTTGTTTTGTTTGTTTGATTGATTGTTTTGTGTGTTTTGTGTGGTTTATACATTCGTAGTATCAAATTAGCTGATATACTCCGTCAAGCGACCATGTTCGAACCACAGAATCGAGGGGTGCCTAACACCTTCCCTTTGGTCAACAGAATTCCTTAACCGGAATCTTTATTCGCAAACCAGTTTAAAGAGACAAATTATTTTGAAAAGGATCTTTTAATAGTGACTTGGCACACCGAATTATGTCAAGTGGAGACTCTGAATAAAAATGTAAATAATCCTTTTTCAAAGCAAATTTTTAATCTTTTGTCACTTTAATAATAAAAACCCTTTCAAACTTAAAACATAATTCTTTTGGTGTAAAAGGGGGTGTGACAGCTCTGGCGACTCTGCTGGGAATTTTTTAGAATTCAAGATTATTTTTGGAGTTGCTTCGGCTTTTTTTGACATCATGGGTGTATAAACATTGTTTGTGTTATCGCTTGTGTTATTGTTTTATCACTGTTGTGCGTTTACGTGCTCTTTGTTTATAGTTTTTCTTTATGTGTTACCGCTTTCTATCTAGCATCATTTGCATAACCTGAGTCAATTCTTAAAGCAATAAGTACCGGAGTGCACGTCGTGTACACAAACTCTAGTTGAGTCACCCTTATTTTAGGAGGGGGGAGCCGTCGAACGTATAGAGTGGGTGGAAAGCTTTCGCAGCCACTATCGACCATACGCTCCCCCGAACAACCTTGTTAGTAGATCCCAGCGTAGGTCAGCCATTAGGTCATGCGTATTTGTATCATATTGAGACCTAGCGGGACTCAATTGGTCTTACATAAGAGACTCACCTTAAAAGCATTCCTACATGCTAAATGTAGCATTGTTAGGGTGACGAGGTCATTTAACGGACTGATTTGGGGAATGCATGTGCTAGAGTAAAAAACAAGAGTTTTTTTTTAAGTGAGTCAAAAAAAGAGTTTCGTAGTTTTTAGAGTTCTTTATGGCTTTTGTTTTCACAATCCAAAAATTCAAAAAGATTTATTTTACCTTTCGCACTCATTTTCTCAAAAACATCAAAAACACTTTCCTTTTGTTCCTTTACCATGCATTCATAATTCAAAATTTTCAAAAAAAAAGATTAATTGGAGCTTTTTATAAAGAAAAAATGCAAAAAAGATGGTAGAACAAACAAGATTTTTCTTCCATAGTTGGTATCATTTTTATGTGAAGTGTCAAATTAAAAAAAAAAGATTTTATCGGCATTTTTCATCATCTGTCTATGGTCGTATCTCTCAAGTCAGGGTCTAGTTTGTTATTTAATCCTAAACTGTCCAATCTGGACGAACTACGGACCCCTGATTCTCCTCTCTCGGGAGTGAGATACGTAGGCAACCTATTGTGGGTTCGGGAATCTTATTTCAAAAATCCAAAAAGATTTTCTTCACTCTTTATTAGAGTAGGTGTCATATATTCTTTAAAAGAAAACTACAAAAAGATTTTCCTTTATTAGGTTCAAGTTTCATTTTTCATATGAAATTCAAAATTGAAAATTCAAAAATATTTTTCTTTGGTAATCATAAGTTTCATTTTTGTATAGGGATTTAAACCTAAAAAATGCAAAAAGATTTTTGCCAATTCTTTTGATAATTTGTTATTTTCTTTTCTTTTCATTTTTTGAAAGTTTCAAGAAAAGGAAAAAAAGAAAAGAAAAAGAGTTTAATTGGCCATTTTGGCAAGACTTCACGAACTACGCACACTTGATTCTTTTCTCTCGGGAGTGAGATACGTAGGCGCCCTTCTTAGGTTCGGTGATCTTTTTCAAAAAAAAAAGAAAAAATCAAAAAAAGATTTTGAGAAGGTGTTGAACTCTAACGTATTTGGTGTTTCTATTATTCAGTTAGTTTAAGGTGATTGGTTTGTGGCATTGTGGCGGGTCTTTCACATCACACCAAATCTGAAGAAGGTTTAGTTGTGTCCAACAAGGATATAGAGAGTGACCTCATGGATAAAACAAAGAGTCAAGAAATTGAGAGTTTAAAGGAAGAGAATTTTAGACTAAGACAACAAATAATGGATATGCACCATGCTTGGGCCAGTGGGTTGCCTCCTCCATTTTCCGCTATTGATCCTATAAATGCCTCAAGTTTTTCATCAAAATCGCAAAGTCGGTTTCCTATTGTTTTTTATGCACTGCAACATGACTCAAAATTCCTTCCAAGCCAAAAGCATCCCAATACTTCCACCACTCTTCCTCTAGCTTCTTAGTATAAGCCTGCTACATTGACAACACCACATACTACATATCCTTTTATTGCTCAACCTTCTGTTGAGGCTTCTACATTGTCTATCCGCCCAACGGTTGTGTTTCCCTATGCTGCTAGTGGACCCTTGTTCAATACTCTTGGTGATCATTGCTATACTCTTGATCCTACTTTTAAGCTAACTGGACCACCAAAATTTCTTAACAAGAAACCTAGTGTGCCAGAAGAGCTAGAGAAAATGGTTGGAAAAATGAAGAGTATAGGAAATGCTATGAAAAGTTCCCTAAGACTTGGTAGTGAAGAAGATGTTTCATACAAAAACTGGGGCATGTCTTCAAGTGTTAACCCACCTCTAAGCCTTGAGATATCGAAATTCTAGGGGCAATATGGATAGGAGGAATCCGTGAAACATTTGGGACAATGTTGCAATTAATTAAAGAAAACTAGAGAGGAGAAATATGAGAAAGATACAACTGCTATTGTAGTTGGATAACAGGCACATCCAAGAAGACAACGTCATTGTTGCCGTCAATCTCAGGCCCAAGTTCATACCCAAGCTCTCTATAATCCCTCCCAAAATCCATTATACTCTATTTACCCACCTCCATATCTAGTATACTGTGCACATCCATATGTTTAACTCCCTTCTTACTCACAATGGCATGCACCAACTCCTCAGAGTTACCCTCCGACTCCACAAATCTATCAAAGCCTTTCTAGGCCAGATTTTAGATCCAATCTAAATAATGAAATGAGATAGAAATCGAGGGATAGCTTTACACCAATTGGAGAGTCGTGCGCCAGCTTATTTTAGAGATTGTTACAATAGGGCATGATCACTCTTCTCCTTGTATATACTTCTGACCCAAATTCAAGAAGTTTTGATCCTACTGTACGATGTGCATATCATTCTGATATTCAGGGTCATAGTATTGAAGATTGTCGTGCTTTGAAAAGAGAAATTGAAAAAATGATTCAAGATAAATCAATTATGGTGCAGAACGTTGATCGCGGTGGAAGCTCTAGTTATGGTGATATGCAAACCAATGGCTAAGTTGTCAGACTAAGCAATTGAGAAGTCACCTCTCTCCCTACTAGGAAAAGGTCTGGTAGTTTGTTTTCTTTTCTTTTCTATTTTTTGAATTAATTCAAGGTTGTAGTTCGGGATGTATCTTGTTTTGTCCTTGTGTCGTTTATGTTCAAACCTTTTTATCTTTTATTTCAACTAAATAAAGTGTCCCTTTCCCTTTATGTTTTAAATATGTGTTTGTTTTCTTTACATATCATATTTTATGTTGATTCTAGTGTTATGACATGCCGGGGGAATTTTCAGCCGGATCTTAAAATCTAGTTTAAGCATGAACTTTGAATCAGAGGGCTAAAGTTAGAAAAATATTTGAGAAAATAGGTAGAGTGCTGAGACATTTGGTGACAAGTTGAAGCCTTTTTTGAAAATTAAGGCAATTATTTTGAGAATCACATGAATAACTTAGTCATCAATTGAAAGAGATGTCTCAATTTCGTCAAGTAGTGGATGTGTGATCCAACATCAAAAGAAATAGAAAATCAGCTCCACGAAAGCATGATCCATTCGATATGAGGAATGTACAACAAAGGTGGAGTTTGCTAAAGAAGTACCGTCGCAAAAGATCAGTTAAAGTTAGTACTGTAAAAAGTGTCACAAATGATCTTCATCTTTGTCTTTCACATTGCATGCTATGTACTAGCATCTTCAAAGATTGATATGACTAAGGCATTTCATTCATCTATCCAAATATTGTGTCATTCTTTGTTTACCCTATTTGACTCTTAGTGTTATTTTCTTTCATACCCCTCTTTTGGAATCAAGATAGAGTCAGCAAAGCTCAAAAGAAAAGTGTCGAGTAAAATAATAGAGTCCGAAAAATTTTAAAAAAAAAAAGAAATAAAATAAGAAAATATGTCCAAAAAGAAAGTAAAGAGAACGTGTCAAGAAAAATAAAGTCAGAAACGTTTCAAAGAGTAAAAGAGTCAATAAAATAGAAAAGAGACCAGAATCATACGAAAGTATAAGCTGTCAAAACTACGTGTGACCTGATTCTCCTCTTTCGAGGATGAGATACGTAGGCTGCCTTATTCGAGGCTCCGTCCAACCAAATAAATAATTTAGAATTCCCCAGTTAAAAGAAACTGGGGCATGATTTAATCCTCATTGTTTGAGTTGATTCCAAAACTTGTAAGTCTCATCTCACTTCAAGTGTCGTTTGGACACCATGCCATCTTTTCTTTCTAACCCTATCCAAAAGCCAAATTACAACCAAAGAAAGACAATCAGATCAATCTTTAAGAATGATAAGGCTAAGCATACAATGGATGTGATAATGCATTTTAGGAACTACTTGTCTTCCTCGGTGTAAGGAATTAGGAGATAAATGAAAATGAGAGAGTCTTATTGGTGAAAACCCATACGAGCACTATAAGACGATGGTGAGTTGAGACAAATAAAAATGAGAGAGTCTTATCGGGGGAAAATCTCACGGGCACCGTAAGACAACTGTGAGTTGAGAGAAATAAAAATTAGAGAATCTCATTGGTGAAAAAACCTCACGGATACCATAGGCAATGGTAAGCCGAGAGAAAGAAAATGAGAGAGGCTTGTTGGCAAAAACCCTTCAAGGTGTCACTAGCCAAATGAGATCTCTGAATGCAATTGACCTAAGGAAGCAACTCAATTTCGAGGTCATTCATTCAACAACAATTGGTAGAAAGTTTTGGATGGAAAGATCAGGCAGTCTAATCCGATATGCATGTCATAATCATTAGAGTTGACTATCATTTTCAGATAAAATTTTCTTTCATCTTTTTCAATGGGGACATTCATTGTCATTTTTTTTCTTCTCTTTAGTTATATTTTTATTTTCTTGAGTCAGTTATCCAAATAAAGCAAAAATTGTTGTTATTTTTCTCTTGTCTTTGAGTCAAGTCCATGTCAAAACAAGTGAGAAAAGATTTCAAAACTGGCTGTCAACTTCTTTAATTGCACAAATCAAGACAGAAAGGCCAGCGCATGAAAGAGACATGATTGTGAGCTTGTCAATAGGCAAATCTGGGAACTCATGAAAATACCAAGGCTTAAAGGGTTTATCTGAGAAGCATGGAAAACCAGAGATACTGTGTTTATTTCAAAGTCATTCTTAATAATCTGAGTTTGGATCAATGACGTGACAAAGCAGGGGCAAGTGCCAACAATCTGAAATAAAATGAAGGAAATGGACACTAGAACAGGTGTCGGGACAGCCAAGTGCTGCAAGCCACCACTATGTTTTTAACTAACAAATTTTCTTTGTTGAAATAGGGGCAAATTCGCTTCACTTAATTTAGCTACCATTGGAAAAGCACATCCACGGGATTTTACTTTCTGTTCAGGACCCTCTTGGAAAATGAGATTTTACTTTCTTTTCAGGACCCTCTTGAAAAATGAGATTTTACTTTCTATTCAAGACCCTCCTGGAAAATGGGATTTTACTTTCTGTTCAGGACCCTTCTGGAAAATGGGACTTTACTTTCTGCTCAGGACCCTCCTGGAAAATGGGACTTTACTTTCTGCTCGACTTTACTTTCTGCTCGACTTTACTTTCTGGAAAATGGGACTTTACTTTCTGCTCAGGACCCTCCTGAAAAATGGAACTTTACTTTCTATTCAGGACCCTCCTGAAAAATGAGACTTTACTTTCTGTTCAGGACCCTCCTGAAAAAAGGGACTTTACTTTCTGTTCAGGACCCTCCTGAAAAATGGGATTTTACTTATTGTTCAGGACCCTCCTGAAAAATAAAACTTTATTTTCTGTCCAGGACCCTCCTGAAAAGGGGATTTTACTTTCTGTCCAGGACCTTCCTAAAAAATGAGACTTTACTTTCTGTTCAGGACCCTCCTGAAAAATGGGACTTTACTTTCTGTTCAGGACCCTCCTGAAAAATGGGACTTTACTTTCTATTCAGGACCCTCCTGTAAGAATGGGATTTTACTTTCTGTCCAGGACCCTCCTGAAAAATGGGATTTTACTTTCTGCTCAGGACCCTCCTAAAAAATGGGATTTTACTTTCGTTCCAGGACCCTCCTGAAAAATAGGATTTTACTTTCTGTCCAGGACCCTCCTAAAGAATGGAACTTTACTTTCAAAAAACGAAATCTTATTTTATCTTAATCTTTGTTTGGGATAATTTTTGTTCTAGTTTTTATTCTGATTTCAAGAGCTCGCCTGAAGAACAGGGTGATGAAATTGGAAGATGATTGAAAATTGCAAGTTAGGATCCCGCCTGAAGAACAGGATGAGAAAATTGAAAGCCAAGCAACAAGCTTAAAGGTTGAAAGTCAAGCAACAAGGTGAAATAATTGAAAGCCAAGCAACAAATTAAAAAATTGCAAGTCAGGAGCCCACCTGAAGAATAGGGTGATGAAACTCAAGTCAAGAGTTCAAAAGAAGCTGCATAGATAGTACTTTTATAATTTTATTTATCTTTTTAACTCTTGTAATTTTTTATTTATGATGTAATGACAGAGCCACGGACCGGAACCTCGACAAGGCCTCACTCGACTCTCCAACTCGGTATAGTTCCTTTTTTTCAGTCCTTAGGGATACCTGTAACTTGATTCTCTCATAACTAGGGATGAGTATGATGTCCAAAGTCAAGGCTTGGTTTCCCTCCTTCCTTCTGTTTCATTCTTTTTGAATAATGGTCGGGATAAAATTTTGTCTCGTTGTCTACTTCTTTGTCTGAAAACACTTCATATTTACATTCAAAGGGGGAATGTTGTAGACACCTAATTTTGTCCCTCCCAAGTCGAATTTTATTTATTTTTAGCTCATCTTACCACACATCCTCATCTATGTGATTATACCCCACAAAAATACAAAAAAATAACAACGTTTAACATAATCCCTAACAAACTCTATCTTGTTTTAATCCTATCCTAACCAACTTTACACCTCATCCTAACAACCTACCCCACCTCACTACCCACGTGACCCTCCTCACATTTCTTTTCCAAAAAGAAAAAGGATATACACACACATAAAGCACACCTAGGAGGATACTCACCTATAGAATTCATCTTCTAAAGATCATATACACATCAACACCTCCATTCTTTTGCCCAGAACTTTATACATATACACAATACGTCTTCCATTCAGAGGGGTCACACACTAACATGCACAGCCACACCTACCCGATCGGAAAGAGAGATAGAGCATCGAGAGGAGAGAAGAGATTAAGAAAAGAGAGAAAATGATGGGTTGACTATTCTGGCAAGTCTTGGCCGAAAAAGCGCCACCATCGCACCAGTTGCTTCATCTTTCTTCGACTCACGTTATCATCGAGTCATTGGAACTCCGGCAAAGCTAAATCCTAAACCCAGATCTTCTACTTCACTGCTTTTGTTTCATACCAAACACGACCCTGTCATTGAGAACCCACTATTACGGCCAATTTCGAATGGGAAATCATTATCTGTGTTCGGGGTGTGTTAGTTCTGTTAAAAGTTGTCGATTTGGGAGTTTAACTGAGTTTGTGTTGTTGATTGCAAATTTCTCAATACCAGGTTGGATTTCATTGCTGTGAAGGTTTTTCTATTCAAGGCATTCGATTTCGGATTTCTTTTTTATTATCGACGAAAGCGAATTCTATGGAGGTTCAACTTTATATCTTCTCATATTATTTCATCATATTGTTTGATTTGCGTAAAGCATGATTGAATATTGGGTGATTTATTTCTTAATTTCATTCAAAGAGATGATTGTGGATTGTTGAAATATTAATCTTGAACTATTAAAATTTGGCGTTTAAAAGAAATTTTCGGTTGGAGTGGATAAATTGATAAAAAATGGTTGAATAGGGATCAATTTTTCTTTATTGTAGTTCTTTTTGTTAAAGTCGGAATACGCATGAATATTGCTGGAACGTGATAGAATTATGATACGTTGAAACGAATATGCAAATGTAGGTTCGGGTAGGCAAATTTAGGAATAAGTGTTTTGTTGAATGTTTGAACGTGGAATGTGTGTGAATGTTTCGTAGTTTGCCGTATTCAACTCAAGTGTATTCATTTGGCCGGGGAATGCCCCAAGGTTTCATGTGTTTATTCACCGGGGAATGCCCCAAAGTATTTTATTTTCGGAGGACATTCGTGATGAAGGCCCGAAGCATTGGGTAAGGCATTGGAGCGTAGTTTGATATTAGTGTTGGTTAGCGTAGGTTTACTTTTCAGTACCTTTTTCATTTTGGGCTGTAATAATTGAACTGTATACTATATTTTGGGATTCGTTTGTTTTTTTTGTTTGATTGATTGTTTTATGTGTTTTGTGTGGTTTATACATTCGTAGTGTCAAATTAGCTGATATACTCCGTCAAGCGACCGTGGTCGAACCACGGGATCGAGGGGTGCCTAACACCTTTCCCTCGGTTAATAGAATTCCTTAGCCGGAATCTCTATTCGCAAACCAGTTTAAAGAGTCAAATCGTTTTGAAAAGGATCTTTTAAAGGTGACTCGGCACACCGGATTATGTCAAGTGGCGACTCTGACTAAAAATGTAAATAATTCTTTTTCGAAGCAAATTTTCAATCTTTTGTCACTTTAATAATAAAAATTTCAAACTTAAAATATAATTCTTTTGGTGTAAAAAGAGGTGTGACAGCTGTGACAAAATCAATCAAACCAAATCATAAGTCGGTTATTTTTCTTGGCTTGGTTTGGTTCGTCGGTTCGGTTTGACTTGACGGTTTGGTCTGCATACCCCTAGTATTAACAACGACAATGAACAACATAATTTTATATGTATTTGTTTGTATGTATTTGACAAATATATAGCTAACTCATGTGGTTACCTAGATTTATTTGTTAAAAATGTGATTAATTCTTAAATCACAATTCAGGTGACTGTATGTACTTACAAACTTTGTTTAAAAATACATATACAGTTGGCTATATATATTTCTACCTTTGTGTTTTGAAAGATACATATACTGTTGCCTATTTGTATTAGCAGTCACAATTAACTACTTAGTTTTATATGTATTTGCTAAATATGTGATTAATACACGTGGTTACCTATATGTATTTGTTAAATACATATACAGTTTTCTATATGTATTTGTTTGTTTGAAATAGTACTAAACAACTCAAGAGTACACATAGTATACAATAATTGAAAACAAAATAAATATGCAACATAAAACTAAAATCAAAATCTTCCACTCAATTCAATATAGTATGAATCTTCAAAATACAATAACATAATATAACTGTCAAATACTACTCCACTACGTCACTGTCAACGCAAAGATAAATTTTATCAAATTTAAAATATAAGAAAATTATTAACGTTTCCTATAGAACGTAGCAAATAAAACTTTCCTTTTGCTTTCAACTTTTAACTTTAAGCTAAATCCTCAAATGATACATATAGGACATAAATATATATATATAGGACATAAATCTCTACACATGCTGCAAATGTATATATATACAAATGTGTACATATCTCGTAATATCTCAGTACAAATCTCTACAAAAAAATATTTTATCACATTGTAAAAAAAATACACTCACTCAACACAGTACAAAAAAAAAAATATGCCTCTGCTTATGTATTTACATAATACTTCACTAACTCATATGTATTTATATACATAGAGGACATAAATCTCTACACATATGTCCCAAATGTATCTATAATATATTAAAAGTGTGAAAACCCTTATAAAAGTGATTCGAACTTTTTGCCCTTCATTAAAATATTTCGTAGTAGATAAAATAGTCTTTTCACCTCTTTTTTTCCCCTCAAATTAATTTTATAAAAAGAAAGAATTGCTAAATTTTTTTACCTTTAGCCTACTTTTTCGTTTATGATTTGAATACATACTTCTTTCTATATATGAATACGTGAATTTTTATTTTTCCTTGGAAAAAAAGATGGTTGGTTGGTTATTCATGGATCATCACTTTTTCTCAAAATTAGGTTTAGGAATAATTAATGTAGAGTTCTAATTATGAAAAAAAAAAATACTCCTAAAATTAATAAGGACTTTTCCATGCCATTTAAACTCTATCGATTTGAAAAAATAAATCAAAATCTTCTCTTTCCTCTACTCCGTCCAGTAAATTCTCATATTTTTTATGGAATTATTTTTCACGTATGTAATAATAGAGAAAAAGGACCTATACTATTTTTCAAAGTTGTTAAACAATTATTTGGCATATTTTATTTCTCAAGATTCAAACATGTCTATACTTATACCCGTACTTTTTTCATATGTATTTCAAATATTTTGAATAATCAATCAAATGTAAATTTTATATTTTACAAAACGAAAGATTTCATGTCCAAATTCATGATCAAACTTACCTGATTTAAATCTCGACAAGCAAAAAAGGCTACATAAATTGGGATGGAAAAAGTAATTTTTTCTATAATTATTTCCATGTGAACTTTATTTTCTTGAACTTTATTGTCAAAATTCGATGCTAGGGATTTTTTTATTATTATTAACTTAAGTTTCAAGCTAACTTGCTCGTACTCTTTAAAAATATTGTTTGAAGAATTCGACACGCACCCGATGATATTTTTAAAAAGTTCAAGCAACATAGATTACAAGCATACTTCTATTAGACTAGGATAAAATTGAAAAAGAAAAACTTAAATTACCTTGACTAAATTTTTTAAGAATTTTACTTGAATACTAACACTAGGAAGTCGACTAAAATTTTTATACAAAGATATTTTGTTCGCAATAGGATTTAATCTCCCAATTTCATTAAAATTCTTTCACCGTCATCACAAAATTAAATTTTAATGAGATGGTTCAAAAGAATTCCAATTCAATTAGGAACACTGAAGTTCTTAATTTATATAAATTTCACTATATGCCTTCTTCCTCTTCCACTAAATAATAATTGAGAAAACAACATAAATCTTGACAGTTTAGAGCTTAATTATAGAAAATTTCGATATTTTGCATAATTATTAGAAATCTCATTTTTGGATCTGTTGAGATACATAATTAGCTCTCGATACATATAACGAATATACATTTTTTTCTTTGTAAAGATATATAATTAGCTCTCAATACATTTTTTTCAATTCTGAGTCTATCGAGATACATAATTAGCTTTCGATACATCCAATGAAGATACATAATTAGTTAAAATTTTTGTAATTACTTTATAAAAGTGGAAATTTATGTAAATATGATAAATTAAGTATATGTGTACGTTATTTCTTTATAATAATTCGTAGGTCCTTAGAAGCCATACTTAGTAAGTTTTTTTTTTATTTATTTTTGACATGAGAAGACAATAACAACTGCAAAGATCTCTCATAGCATTTGCACCCTACTTTACATTCAAAATCTGTTCTTCTATTGGGCATATAGTACCATAACGGTTAACAACAAGAAGAAAATGCATAAGAATTTAGATATTCCCACCTTTCATAGTACTTTTCCTACTAATTAATGTACTTTAGAAGCAATTAGTTATCTACCCGCATTTCATGTTGTTACCTAATTCATAAGTGTTGGGTTATGCTTGTCAATTTATTTAAAATTACGTTAACGCCAAACTTCGAATAACAATGCATGTACAAATAAAATATAAAATTTTGAAATTAATGGAAGTTGTAGATATTAAATTTTAACTTATTTTATAACATAAGAATTCATAAGAATTAGTACTTTAAAATTGAATAAAGTCTACTTTTTAAATCTTTCTTGAACTATATTAGAAATACTTACATTTAAAAGAAAGAAAATAAAAGGCCAAAAAATCTGAAAAAATAAGAGAAGAGTTGGAGAAAAAGGAAAGTAT
This sequence comes from Capsicum baccatum var. pendulum, assembly GCA_030864225.1. Classification (NCBI taxonomy): domain Eukaryota; kingdom Viridiplantae; phylum Streptophyta; class Magnoliopsida; order Solanales; family Solanaceae; genus Capsicum; species Capsicum baccatum. The sequence continues at coordinate 81,631,503 of CM061555.1, read as the reverse complement.
CAACGAAATTGTAGGAAGAATCTATGTATATTGCATGAAAATTATAATTTAGTTTGCATGAAATTCTAATTAATTTATTCTTTTCGTTTGCAAAAATAAAAGATAAAAAGTTTATAGATGAGACACAACATACAGTAACATATTTGAGATAAAATATTTATTTATATTATTAAAAATAAATATAATAACCTGAATATAATTACTATTTTTTAATAATATTATCCTTAATTTTTGTATATATTTTATTGATTGACGCGAGATACACGTGCAAAACACGTACACTAATCTAGTATATATACAAATGCGTACACATCTATGCACAAATAAGTAGAATTTACATATTTCTGCACATGCCCAAATGTATATACATACAACCAGATTTGTATATGTATACAAATGAGTACATATTGGCTAATAAATATATACAAAATGTCTGTTCTTCTTTGTCTTCTTCAGAATCATATTCAGAAGAGTTTTCAATATGATGACTCAAAATTTTGTTTGATTCTTCAATTTCTTTTGTTGTTCTTTTTTTTGAGATCTTTGTAATTTTGAAAATTTTGGTGATGATGGTTTTTCAACCCTTTTGTTTCATAATATCGGCAATTTTCTTAGGATCGTTATGATGCTTAGACCTAACCTCTTCGATACTCACTGATTTCTTTGATTGTAAAGGATTAGAAATAACATTAAAAACTTCATCTTAATTTAGTCCAAGACTAAATGATGGTGAATTATCAAAAATAAAATTGATAGGTGGTATACCCCTATTTGATGTGTGTTCTGCCATTAGAGCAGACTTCGATAATTATACAAATAAAAAACTCTAAATCGACAATGAGAATGACGTACAAAAAAATATATATAATTTGTGAAAGAGATAACACGCAATAATTAAAATTTTATAGTTACCTGATTTTATGAATCACAGTCTTTATCAAAGAGGGGAGAGAAACGTAAGAAAAGGTAAGGAATAGAAAGAGAAATCTGATAATAGGTGTAAAAATAAATTTAAAATATTCATCTTGTGTTAATCCTCCATAATCTTCTGACAAAAAATTGACAAAACCCCAAAAATAGGAGAATTTAAAAAAAAAAAAAAAGATAAAGTGAGATAAAAGGAAAGAGATAAAATTGATTTGGAAGTGGCGAGAAAGATGGCTGCTAACACGCCCAAAATGTGGAAGTGTCTTATCCCACTTAAAAATATGTTATTTTTGCTACAAAATATAATTTTGTAAAAGTGTTGCTATTTTTCGTAATTATGATCTTAAGTTTGTCACTTCTTGTAATTTTTTTTATTTTAAAACCTGTAGCAACAGAAACAACAACATACCCCATGTATTCTCACAAAGTTTGTGGGGAGGAGGGGGGTAAAGTGTACGCAGTCCATGCCACTACTTTAGATGAAGAAGAAAGGTTTTTTTCGATAGACCCTCGGCTCATGATGAATTTTTATAAAAAAAAAAAAATTATTTTCCAAGATCGCCTTCTTCCTTCAAAAACTCTAAAAAATCCTAACTTTCCCAACCATGAGATTTCAAAGACCAAGATTCGTGAGAGGAGTTTTATGCACACTCGAAGAAAAACCGACATGAGCATATGACTATCACGAGAGGAACAACGCACTCCTTTCCCTAGCAGTGTGTTTCGTCTAAGAGGTAAGTTAAGGTTTAAGTTGTAGCTTTTAGACTTGGGCTAGATGCATTTGATATTAATATTAATATTGAGAATATCATGCATTAGGCCTTCGGGCACGGAGTTTGTTGGTTGGACATGCTAAAAATTCGGGTAGGCTAATATGTAAATTATTGAATCTTGTGTTAAGGTTGTTCGAAATACGTGATGGTTAGAAATACGGGGTCGAGATGCATAGTTGATTGTCACTCATTATGGAGTATGGTGGAAAGTTGAAAAAAATAATACTCCTTCCGTCCCATTTTATGTGTCATCATTTTTTGTTTGTCTGTCTAAAAAAGAATATCACCTTTCCTTATTTGGTAACTATTTAATGGCATTATTCCCATTTTATCCTTAGTGGGTCCCACTTATTAAGAAAAGACAACTAAAAAGTAAGCATTAAAATGACTTTAAGAGGGACAATTTTTAAACTTTACAAAGTCATAACTTATTTGTTAAACTCCGTGTTCGATCAAATGGCGATACATAAAATATGACGGAGGGAGGTAGTATCAAATGATAAAACAAAAATTTAGGATGCCCGACTAGTGTTTAAATGCTTAAATATACAAACTGCAATAGGGAAACTTGTTTAGTCTCATTGTCTTGGTGGTCATGTATAATGCTTTTTAGAGTTTAGAAAATGATATAATGAGTAAAAAAGTATTGTTAGAGGACAAGATAGTGAGTAAAAAGGTATGAAGGTTAATTGATTTGTAGTGTTTACTTTGTTTCATGTTATCACAATCACCGTTGTCATAGTTTAAAAGGATAAATTGAAATCTCAAGGTTAGGGTACGATCAGAGGAAAAATGCATAATAATGTGAGTTCAGGTGTTGACAATACCATTGGGGTGCTTGGTAAGTCGTGCTCGTGATATGCATGTGAGAACTAAGGTCTCCAAATAAATTAATTAGATGATTGACGTATCAATAGACTGATTTACCTATGATGATTTCTAGCTGGCATTTGAGATTGCATTTATATAAATTACGATTTATTGAAATGTTGTACACATTTATATGCATTGTGATGAGATATTGAGATGATGGATCGAGTACCATGCTGGTACAATATGATAGTTATGATATTGGTGGGTACCATGACGGTATAATATGATATATTATGATGATGGATCGAGTACCATGTTAATACTTTGGGGTGTTAATGAGATAATGAGAGATAATGCATACATCTCGCATGTATGCATTCATTCATATATCTGAACGTGATCTAATGTTATATATATTCTCCTTTTTGTTGTTTTGTTGTAGTGAATGATGAAGTAGGGTTATGATTGTAAATGGGGTCCCTTGAACGGATCGAGTTAGAAATATGATATTTTGGTATACTCTTGTGAATGCGAGCATCGAAAAGACTTAATTGATTATAAACTTAAGAAATTGTATGATCTAAGCATTGTGGGCTAGAGTAAGAGAAAAAGGGGCACCAATTGTAGAGAGTAGTCAAAAGACAAAGATATAAAAAATATATATATTAAAAGACAGGTAGGTCACAAAGATGGTAATTGTAGGTCACAGTGATGCTAAGTGTAAGCTGCAAAGTACTTAGTACAGGCCACAGAGATGCTAAAGGAGGGATAATAAAGAGTGGGTAGTTTGGGGGATTCAAAACCAGAATTTTTCTTGATGTTGTGATTTCCACCATATTTATTATTGATGTTATTTTTTTCAAACTCTTCGATGACACTTATCAGTACTCGTGATTTTACTGATGCTACACTTACTATAGCTTCACTCGGGAGTATAGTCATGGTACAGGTTAGTTGGAATTTCTATAGCAGCGATGTCGATCACTCTGTAGAAGCTTCTATTATTTTAATTCTACATGAATGTTGTGCCAAGAATGTCCCTATTCCTTATCTAGTGCTCTGTACTGATTTAAATTAGATTTTGAGAAGTCACTTGTAATTATTTTTCGCATTTACTCTTCGTACCTGATGTGTTAAAATAAATTTAAAAAGAATTGAGCGAATACAATTGTTTTACTTCTATTAGACATTTAGATGATGAATATTAAATTAATTAAGTATTTATTCTTTCAACTTTCGCTATCTGAAGTAGGTCAAGATAGATCAAATTTTTTGTGCTCATAATCGAGGCTGAACCATTTGGTCCAAATTAATCATGAAATCTCCCCTCATGACTATATTTTTCACAATACTAATAATACCCCTTATTATGAGTGCAAAGATTTAAAAAAAAATCAAATATATTAAAAATATGATTAAATTATAAAATGAAATTTTAAAAAATGTAAGTTATTCTTTTTTTAAAAAAAATAATGATGGAATGGATCTTATTTAGTTAAATGTAGAACTTTGCTGTGAGTATAAATATTCGATTTCAGAGTAACAAAAATGAGTTTAGTGGCTTTTATAGGAAAAATAATTTAAATGATCATTTGATATGTAAACTTTAGCGTAGTATTTTGATTATTATATTTTCTCTTGAGTATGCAGTGTTTGCCATTTGTTGGAGCTACACTTGCTTGTTGTTTTTACTTGAATCACATAATTGCAACACCATCAATTGAATTGAAGAGAATTTTTTGTGTGTGTCTCAAACCAGTTGACCTTAATAGTATATCTAATAAAGTTTTTAAAATATATTTATCGTTATAATTATTTTTATTGAAAGTAATTGTTTGTAGCCTAATCACTTTTTTTTTTTACTATAAACATGAATTAATGTGTGTGACCAAAATTCCGAAACTGCTTTTGGAGACTTTTTGGTCTTGTAGAAATGATTTCTTTTCTAAATGCATGGCTATGTTGCTTGAGCACCCACCGTCTTTGTCATAGACTTTGGTACTGATATAGAAAATTTATTTTCAAAGTTATTGTTTTTGTTAATCATATTCATGAGTATTTTTGTAGATGATCACTTAACTTTAATTTTATTGTACCAAAATTACTTAGTTTTTCTTGAGCAGCAGATATCATTCATGTGGAGAAGGCGAGTCCCTTTGTGACGGAGCAATAAAATAAATTATAATTTTTTATTTTTTATTTTGGTGTTGCTACACAATTATGTTAATTTTTTATGTTTAGATGCATAAATTAAAAAAATAGTAATAAACCAGATTATGAACAAACAATTGAACTTTGTCATACACCAATAGAATTTGTCGGATTTCTTATGTTTATTAATTTTCAAATTGAAATTTTTGTCCTTCATTAAAGATTCTATAATATATTTTATTTAAAAAAAAAAAAGCTTTGAAGTGTTATTATAATGGGTGAAATTTTATAATTAATTAAAGTCCTTATTTGATCTAACTAAGAAATCATAACATTTAATAATACTGGATCAATTAGAATTTACTTTATTTAAGAAAAAGGACTTCTAAAATAAATATACTACCTTTATATCAAACTTTTAGCTTTTACTCAAATAATTGTCACGTCATTATAAAAGCACTAAAAGATGAAATTAAATTCTGCATCGATCAAGATACAAAGTTTCAAGGTAAAGTTTTGAATACTCCTCCATTTCATTTTATTTGTCACAATTTAACTTAACACATTAATTAAGAAAAATAATTAATAACATATTTACTTTATCATAGCAACCCTATTAAATGATTTTTATATTTTAATTTGAAGAAAAAAAATAATTAATATTAAGGGTAAAAAAGAAAAAAAAAATATTTTTTCTTGATATATCAAAAATAATAAGTAAAAGTAGAAATACAATTAGAAAATTTGTGACAAGTAAAAGTAAATTGAGGAAGTAAAAAATGAGAAAACAACAAGATCTCTGTCCTTTTTTGGAAACACAAACAAAATAGGTAGACCTGGGGAAAAATAGAAAATAAGTTTAAGTAAAATGTGTAATATTGACTTCCTTTATAGAAAGTGTTGCTCCTCATTTATTTTTTATATATGATTGGTTTAGGATTCTAGAAAATAAAATTTATACATATTAACCTATGAATCTGATGTTTAAAAACTCATATAATGAAATTAATAATTAGATTTTCTTTTTCTTCTATACTGTAATTAGGGGTGAAGGGTCTGTGTTTCATTAATTAGATTTTCTTTTTCTTCTATACTGTAATTAGGGGTGAAGGGTCTGTGTTAGCACAGACCCAACATGATGTATGTAAAGAAAAACTAGAAGCAATGCATTAACGTATAGAACAAATTATTTACTTAATAGTATATATTACGAAGCCAAATTTTTACAAGAGATTATGTACATTTTATTTATATAGGTAGTAAAAAGTTGTGCATTCTTAGCTTGAGATGGAACCTGTTGCATAATAAAATTGAGAAGGATTAGTATTTTGATGAACATATTTTAAAAAAATGTAATGTGACTTTTTGTGGTCTCAAAAAGCAGAATAAGAAAATAAAGAAGTTTTATAAAGTACGTCATCATTTTCAGTAAAGATATAATTCAATTGGACAGCTTACTAATCAATTATTGTTACTACGTTAAAGTTTTTCTATAGGAATTAAACATTTTCGATATTGTCAAAGAATCAAACACAGTTATTTTACATCAATCTTAAACTTCTACTTTTTACGAATGTGACAATGAGGAAGTTATGTTACATCAATCTTGAACGTCTACCTTTTGCAAATGTAACCATGAGAAAGTTTCTAACTATATAGTGTATGATATCATAAAAGAAACAGTAGCTTGTACAAAGACCAATCCTAAGAGCAGCCGTTTTTTGTGAAAACTAAATGACTACCAGCCACCACAACACTTAACAATACAAAACTAAAAATTCTCTAAGTTAAAAATTTCCCACGATCTGTAAGTGTGTACAAATTAAATGAAAGACTGCAACCAGAAAAAGATTACATGAAAGTGACCTAACATTATTAAAGTGATAATCTTAAATTCAGTTACTATGAATTATGAAATTGATTAGTCCTTTTACAAGCTCCTTTGCATAATTTAATTATAAACCCACCAAACGTTATCAAATTTGAATATGACATTCCACTGAAAAATAATTTGACTCAGCTAATACATATTCAGAAAATATTTACCTCTTGGAGCAGCAATTTAAAAAAATAGGAGGAGGGGGAGGGAGGGGGAGGACAAGAGGAGTCAGCATACTGCTATAACTTTTATTTATTTAAGTCTAAATACGTTATATGAAAAACGATTACTGCGGCTTGCTCAAGGGTTTGAGCGCAAAAAATTAATGAGAACACTATTGATTCTCTAACAAAAATGCTGAGCGGAAAATATAGTTCAAATTTCCATGTATTTTTCTTTGAACATCCTAAATTGATCTATTCAAAACTATTCTAAACAACCCATACAAGTTTCAAAGAACGCAAAGATACAATTAAATCGACAAACATATGATTTTCTTACTACATAAGTACACAACATAAAATATATGTAAAAAGAGGATAATTCTCATTATTCTCATGTATTTTTGTCACAGAATAAAAACGAAGCGTAAAACATAACTTTAAATAAATACATAAATAACAGAGGTGAGAAAGACACATTAAAGCTCCCATCTTTAAAGCAACATATGAATCAACATTATATAAAGACTAACTAAACTAAACACACAATTTTAGGTGAATGCATAAATAGTAGAAATCCAAAGGAACACATTAGAGCTCTCATCGCTGAAGCAAAATGTCACACCCTTTTTTTGCTCGGAAGATCGAGTCGAAGGATTTTTCCAATTAAAATAACGATATTGAATAGGGATTATTTTATTTATTTTCAGAGTCTCCATTTGGAATTGAATTATGGTGTTCCAAGTCACCTTATGAATCTCTAGTCAAAAGAAAATGATTCTTTTATTTTGGTCTGTGAAAATAGAAGACTGGGTAAGAAATTCTGTTAACCGAAGGGAAGGTGTGAGGCACCCTTCGAGGCCCGTAGTTCTAGCACGGTCACTTTTATTGATTTATCTTGACTTAAATTATTTTAATAAAATATGTTAAGGCCTAAAATCACTCATTTTTAATTATATCAAAAACTTGTCTATTATCTTATGTTAAATAAGTCGGTGAAAAGTTAATTTTAGAAAATATTTGTCAAAGTGCATTATTGCATCCGTATGCCGCATTCTTAATTGAGAAGAATATTTTAAAGTGCCAAAAGCTCGTCTAGGTTTCATCTCACACAAACTTGAGACAATTTTCTAATCCATTTTATTCCTTTTTACTCTTTATTTTGTAACGAGTTTTGAATTATTCCACAATTCGTCTCACTTCCTCACAAATGGATTTTTCCTCTCTTTTCTTTTTCTTTATGCGATAGAATTTAGAGTAAATCCATATCCCATTTTTTCAAGTCTAAGTAAGCACCTAACATGTTTAAAAGTCTACCCAACTTAATTATATCGAGTTCAAATGGTATGTTTATTTTATTATAACTCTATCATTTTATGCTTATCATTTTAGCCAGCCAGATTACAAGCAAAAAAAAAATAAAATTTAGTCATGTTATCCGATAGAGAAAACTAAACCATTATATGTAATATTGTAATGTCATTTTTCGGAATCTTTTAGAAGTCAGAAGTTGACTTCAAAAATAAGAAATACCAAGTAAATCTTAATGGTGGATGTATATAATTTACATGAATCATTTTTCAAGAAATCTCTATAAATCATTTCCATCTCACACCAAAAGAAATTACATAGTGAAAACACATAGTGACTAAGCAAATTGAAAGATAAGAAATACTAAGATAACCAACATTTCAACCACAACCATTTTCCATGCACCTTTCCTGTTGCTAACTGTTCATCACCCATTATTCATTGAAACTTATAGCAGAAAAATTGTGCGTCTCAATTTTGTTTTTGTACTTCGCTTAATTTTTAAAAAAAAAAACATTAAATAAAATTCACTATTAACAGAACACCACCTTAATCTACACAGATACAAGACGATCCTAGCCATTTTAGCAAAACCCTAGAAAGGATTTTGACCCTACCCTACAACATGACAGAAAGTAAAAGCTTCATTTTACCTATTTCTTATTCCCATAACTTCAACTTGCAAACCATTATTCCGTCCTCCTATATCTACTTTCTATATTAGCACACCTTTTCTTTTTTATAAAAAAAAAAAAATTAAATTAATAAACAGAATAGCAGTGTCACCATAGCACTATTTAAGAACTAATATATTTTGAGAAAAACACATTAAAAATAACCATGAATAATAATAAGAATAAGTTAATTAAAACGAAGTGAATAACTTATCTTTCTTTTTATCATTAGTAACTAGAAAGTCAAACAAAATACACAATATATAAATCCTTAACTTCTTCAATTTGATTAAATAACTAAATATGGACATTTATGTTGAGAAATATATTCAAACGAAAATATGTCACTTAACATGAACACACTTAGTTAATTACGAATATCACATCGATTACACAATATAAAAGATAGTAACAAGTAAATAACAAACAATAATAAAAGAGACTTTATATACTAAACAGTGCATGAAATCATTTAAAATATTTTTTTTATTCATCATGAAACTTATAAAAATAATAGTATAGGAATTAAATAAAAACCTGTAGGACAAACTATATTGATTACAGAAATAAGAATGCCGCTCGAACAAATGCCCGAACTCAAACTCGCCATTTCTTTTCCTCCCTTTGTCTTATTTGTTGCTAATCTTCTCTAAATTCTTTTTCTCTAACCTTTTTTCTCTGTTTTCTTCTTTTTGCCACATTTTTTTTTCTCTCTTTTTTTTTCTCTGTCCAGGTTTTTATTTTTATTTATTTTTGTTTTGAGTGGGAAGTCCTTAAATAGGAGGATTTGGGGGAGTAGTTTGGACAGTTTAGGATCCAAATTTTGAAATTTTTTTTTTTAGGATAATGATCTCTTCTTCTTTTTTTTTTATAAATAAATAAATTATATATAAAATAAATAATAATAGTAAAAGAATATTAACCAATTAATTTTTTTATATTTAAGAAAAATGTAATAAAAATATAACTAACTTAAAATAAAATATAACTAACTTATTTATCAAAATCAAAATTAAAAAAAAATTGAAAAATTTTCGTATTATTTTTAAAATAAATAATAAAAATATCTTAAAATGTAACTTTATTTTTTGAATGTTTTTCACAATTTTTAAAATGAAATCTACTAAAAATGAAATAAGAACTAAAGATAATATTTTGATATAAATAAATATTTAATGTTAAAAATAGGTCAAAACTCGGGAAGATCAAAAGTCATGCGTCTATACAAAATACCACTAATAAACATGATAAAAAATCATTAACTTTAAAGCATAGCAAACAACTTTATGAAAATACATAATTTATGGAGTTAAAAAGAACACATTAAATTCGTCATCTTTGAAGCAACACACAAACCTCTAATCATAAAAGCAAAATCCCACTAAGGAACACGATAAAAGACGATTAACTTTGGAACTCAACAAACAACCTCGTACAAATACACAAATTATGGAGTTAAAAAGGATACATTAAAGCCCTCATGTTTGAGGCAACATATTACTAATGAACATGATAAAAGACTTAACTTTAAAGCTAAGCGCACAACTTCAGGCAAATATATAAACTATGGATGTAAAAAAAGAGTTGTGATACCAGTGAAAGAGACAAGTGCAAACAGTAAAAACAGTGATGCAAAGAAACAAGAAAGTAGCCATTTTCTCAATTTTGTTACTCCGAGTTAAACCTGTCTAACGGGCCGGGCCGGGTCAACCCGGAACCGGCCCCCTCTCTCTAACCGGGTTACGGGCCGGTGACAGGCCGGTTTTGGCCTTAACCGGGTCGGGCCGGGCCGGGCCGCACAGTAAAAAAAATAAAACCCACCCGGAACCGGCCCACTTAACCCAATCGGGTCAAACCCGCTAAAACCCGGTCAAACCCGGTCAAACCCGGATAAAAACCGGTCAAATATACACTACATATACGCTATATACACAATCTATACATTAAATATACACTTCTATAGAAGATATATACAATGTATACATTAAATATACACTTCTATAGAAGATATATACACGTGTATACATTAAATATACACTTCTATAAAAGATATATACACAAGTATACATTAAATATACACTTCTATAGAAGATATATACACGTGTATACATTAAATATACACTTCTATAAAAGATATATACACATGTATACATTAAATATACACTTCTATAGAAGATATATACACGTGTATACATTAAATATACACTTCTATAAAATATATATACACATGAATACATTAAATATACACTTCTAATCTTCTATAGAAGATATATACACGTGTATACATTAAATATACACTTCTATATAAGATATTAAAACTTTAAATTGATAAATAAAAAAAAATAAAAAACAACGACTAAGGAGTGAATGAATTTGTGGAATTTTATTGATTGCAAAATGATCCAAAATTTATAATTTACATGAATGAAAAATCTATAAATTATGCATCATTTTTTCCAACTCATTCATGTTAATATTAATTGGAATTTGCATAGGATAGTCGAAGTCAACGGGGGCAAACCCATGCATTGGACTTGATTCTGTTGAGTTCTCCCGTGAAGTCATTATTTCTTCAAGTTTGAGGTCGTCGCTTGGCTCTGGTTCCATTCCTTGGTTTCTTCTTTCTGCTCTAATCCAATCTCTAAGGCAAACTAAAACATTCATTGCGTTGCTTCCCAATGAGTGTCGGTTGTCTCCAAGCTGCTGTCGTCCCTGACTGAAGGCGCTCTCTGATGCAACGGTTGACATTGGAACATTCAAGATATCTCTGGCTAATCTTGAAAGTACAGGATATTGTGATTCATTATTTCTCCACCAATCCAGCGAGTTGATCCGTCGTCTGCGATCCTCTGGTGGCGTCCGCAGATAATATTTCAGCTCTTCCCGATAAGTTGATGTGTAAGCTCTCTCATCCACACTGTTCCAACAAGTTAAATCATAAAACGAATCAGGAAAACCACTATGTGCCGACCTTTTAGAAGATGATGGCTCCTCGGGAGGATGAGGAGCGACAGTTGGACTGATATTTGTAGGTACGGCTGAATCAAATAAATCAGCATAGTGATTATATAATTTTTCTATATAATCTTTTGCATCAGCCGTAGCCGTCCACAAATCAGGCTGCTCTTGTTCAGACTCACGGTTAGTATTTATTTCTAAGTTAGCATAAATAAGAGTACTAAAGTGACACATGATTAAATTTCATGCAAGGATTTAAAATAGCACCAACCAAGTAAATAGGGGGAATCGGGAAGAAATATTTTTTAAATTTCGTAAACATAGCGCCAACAGCTTCTTTATAACCTTCTTTATTTTTATATTGTTGGAGCAAACCAGAAATATCGGCTATATATGCCAAAATATTACAAACAGTAGGATAGTATGCACCGGAAAATTCAACCGTAGCTACATAAAATTTTTCTAAAAACTTAACAAGATCATTAATTATAACCCAATCAGAATTATGTAACATGCAATCAGCAGAATCAGCAAAAGAACCACAGTGTTGGTTAAAAGTTAGTGTAATAGGAATTCTATATTTATAACAAGTTTTTAAAAATTCATACGTAGAATTCCATCTAATATCAATTTCCTCAGGCATTAAAATCGGTGTAAGTCCATTTTCTTGACATTTAACTTTAAATTCTTTAATTCTCGCTCCACGATTATTTTCTTGAATGAAACCTACGGCAAGACGAATTTTTTCAATATAAACCTCAAAAAAGTCAAGACCATCTTTTACAATTAAATTATAGATATGACATGCACACTTAATATGAAAAATTTCAGGAAAGGGTGGAGATAACGTAGATTTTATTTTTGTTATAGCATTCTTGTTGTTAGAAGCATTATCAAAAGCAATACATAAAATTTTATTTTCTATACCATAATATCCGGCAATTTTAATAATAGAATCAGAAATAAATTGTCCAGTATGTTTGCGATCTTCATCATATAAAAAAGCAAGAATACGTTTTTGCATTATGAAATTACTATCCATCCAATGACAAGTAACAGTTAAATAATCATTTTTATTAACAGCACGACCAAGATCAGAAGTTAGGGACAATCTACATTGAATATTTTTTAAGAATGTTGATAAATAAAAACAATATTGTGAATAGAGTTTAAAAATATCAGACCGACAAGTAGTTCTAGAAATACCATTAAACATAGGATTATAAATTGCTTGTATATAACGGATAAAAGCATCAGAAGAAGGAAAAGTAAAAGGCAAACAACCCACAGCTATCATTTTAGCTATTTCTTCCCGGTCCCTCAATTTATTATACTTTTTCGCTACTTGACCGGTTGTTGGGTCCATTCTAGTTTGCGTTGACCCACCAACATCCCCACCACCTTTTGCAATATTTAACTCTCTTTTGTGATCTTCAGCTATATGTCTCATTAACGTACCCGTACCCCCTTGCTTACCGCCACTTCTATGCTTAAATATTTGTTGACAAATATTGCACTGCACCTCAATATCTGATATACGTTCAAAAAATTGCCATGCAATACTAGTTCTTTTACGGGGTTTTGGGGCACTGGGAGGACGGGAAGGGAGATTAACTGATTCAGATCTAACGTTAGCATCTCCTACTGCGGGTGTTTCAGCAATATTTTCATCATCTTCGTCTACATTAACTGCATCTACTTCATTTTCTTCTTCTATACCGTAATTTTCTTGAAATTCTACATAATCCATATCGTGAGCACCTACACCTATTTCTTCCTCAAAAGGTGTACCAAGCGGTACCGGAGGCGAAGGCACACGGGTATATCTATTACTTGAACTACCTCTACCGCTAATAATTCGCTTTTTACTACCACTACCGCTTCCGGGACAAAAATTTTTAACACCTTTAGCAGCGAGGTTTTTTAATTTATCCATAATATAAATTAAATTAAACTAAAAATATTCAAAATACACAAATATAACAAAATTAAATATTAAACAATTAATACAATAAATAAAAATTAAACGTAAGAGATGGAACGACAATACCAAATTTTGGAAGTATCCGAAGATTGCGACTTTAGAAACTTCCGCTCTTACTTTGTAAACGAAAAAATAAAAAATTAAAGTGAACACTTTAAGAAATTAAATATATTGAATATTTGAGAATTGAGAATTGAGATTTGAGAGAGAATGAGATTTGAGAGATTGAAAAATTGTGTGAGAAATGATTTGAAGTTGTAGGGTATTTATAGATTTATTTTGAGGATTAAAAAATATTTTATATATTTTTTTATTTTTTTTTAATGAAATGGGCCCAAACTAGCCGTTTGGACCCAAAAACGGTAATATTACCGTTGGGCCAACGGCTAGTTTGGCCCAACAGAATTTTTTTTTTTTTTTTTTTTTTTTTTTTTTTTTTTTTGGGTTACCGGGCCGGGCCTGGATCGGGTTGGTCCGAGCCGGGTTAACCGGGCCCAATTTTTTTAAAAAACCGGACCGGGACCCGGTACCCTAAAGCCCTAGGGCTTTCCGGGCCGGGTCAAACCGGTCCGGTTTGATGTTACGGGCCGGGCCGGATCGGGCCGGGTCAGCCCGGCCCGTTTGACACCTTTACTCCTAGTATAGATTTTGATGAAGCGTAATCTAGTATTATTGAAGTGAATTAAAGTCCCACATTAATTAAAAAATGAATTGACGATCTTTTTATATGGATACGTGCAATCTTACTCTCATTAGCTAACTTTTGAAATTAGATTACACCCAAACGTCATATCTTTACAAGTAAATATCCCCAATAATTTCCTTAGCTACCAGCATAAAATAACTCTACCCGCCATTATTTAGCACCACGGGCTTCCTTAAACAGATCCAATCTGGAAGGGAGCCGCACAAGAACAAAACTCAACAACAAAATTGAACAAGGAAAAGGAATCAACTTTATGCAACACTGCAATTTATAGGAACTAGCAAGAGTTCGAAAGCAAAACCCATCAAGGAAATTGAATCGTAAAAGCTAATCAATTTTTCGAAAAATAAAATCTACCATTAACTGGGAAGCACAACCCAAAATTTTTAAATAAATCAATTTTTTTACAACACAAACGCTGATTTCAGTAATGGGAAAAAATTTCAATTTCTTAAAATGACATTAACCCAAAATTTAACTAATTTGGTACCTAAACTGTGAAGTACAACTCAAAATTTTCAAACAGATCGATTTTTTGACAACACAAATGTTAATTTCACTAACGCGAAAAACACCCAATTTCTTAAAATAACTCAAAAACCCTCCCAAAATCAGAAGAAATGGATTGAACAGTAATCTTAATTTCACTAACCCAGTACCTAAACTACAAAGAACAACTCAAAATTCATCGATCAAATTTTTAACAAGACAAATCTAATTTCACTAAAGCAGAAAAATATCAATTCGCTAAAATAAGTAAGCTGCATCACAACAAAAAAAATTGCACAGTCAAAACTCCAAAACAAAAATAAAATTTGCCTAATTAAAAACTCAAACAGGAATATACTCGACAGAAAGCAGGCACACCACCGATAAATTTATTTTTGCTTTGTTAATTTTTTATTAATGCAAAAGACAACACAAATGTGAGAAAAAAGGAAGAGAATGACACGTATTCTACAGCACATACGTAATAAAGCGACAAAAGTTCATCAACACAATACGCATAATGACAAAACTACCCTCAGACAAATTTTATTTAACAGCAAGCACACATGTCAAAATCCTCCCTTATATAATGTGCTAGATATCGGAACCCGTACCAATACGGCCTAATATATGTTATTTTTTTATCTCAATTTATGTGGTATAGAGAAAATTTAAAGAGTCAATTTTTTTTGTATATTTTTAAATATTTGACGTTATTAGTTATTGATTTATAGTACTTTTATATAATTTTCAGATATTATATGTTACTCTTTTGTCCCAATTTATGTGACACTAATGGAATATTTGAGAAAGTCAATCAAATTTGTCATATTGTTTTAAATATTTTAAGTTGTTAATTATATTATGATTAATACGACTTTCAACGTAATTTTAAAGTAATATCCCTTTATCCCTAAATTATTAATTATTGTAATTTGTAATATTTGTTATACAATTTTTAAATATATAATAACTTCAATAAAATAATTAAATTAAATTTAGATAATCAATTATATTTTTAATATATTTTTAGATTTAATAAGCCATTAGCTATTGTACTTTATAATACTTTTTAGCATTGTAATTTACTATTTTAAGATGTTAGCTATTGTAATTTATTATACTTTCCTTGTTCAAACTTTTATGGCACTGATAGTCAATTATATTTTAAAAATAATTTTAATTTTTAATTATTGTGATTTATAATACTTTTTCTTCTATTCCTATTTAAGCGACACTGATATAATTTCAAAAGTCAATCAAATATCATGATTGAAGTAGCAAAACAAATATATCTTATGACTCATAATAATTAATTAGAAGTAATATAGAAAAAAATGCTATATACTTATGGAAAAAATTTAACTACGCCTCATATAAGATGTTAAATTAATTTAAAACGTTAATAGTTAATTTATCATTTTGTGTCTTTTTTACGTTTTTTATTAAATATTATTTTTTTTAATACTTAAATAACTTGTAATAATTAATTAGGGGTGATATAATAAAATTATGATTAAAGCAATTGAAATAGACATGTTATAAATGTTTATTTTATTTTTTTAATTAAATATTATTATTTTTTTAATATTTAAATAACATATAATAATTAATTAAAAGTGTAATAACATCACAAATTAAACAGGCAATTGGAAACCGACATCTACCTGCTACTCACTTATATATAATAATAAATTAATTTTTTAATATATAAATAATATATAATAATTAATTAAAAATAATATAATAAAATTATGAAATAAGCAGAAAGCCTCAACTTTGTGGTACTCACGTCTATATGTAGCAGTGATTAAAGTAATTTTGGTGCATTAATTATTGTTGCTTTTTGCACGTCTTTCTATGCGACGACACTGCACACATGCTTTTCAATCATTTTGTTTTACAGAAAAGTAAACTAAAAAATGAAAGTGGGCAACTTTAGTTTAGGAAAGTTCAGAATTCTTTTTATTTGAGGTAAATTTTCTGATCTTTAATTTGATTCTAAAGTTTTGTGACAATAAACATTCTGTATATTCTGGATGAAAATTATAAAATAAAAAACTATTTGTTATGAATTATATTTATAATGTCTCATATGTGACTCTGAGTTTAAGATCATATTCAAAAATTAATTTATATATATTTATTGCTTGACAAAGTACATATGTGCAACCATATGAATACCCTTGGTAAAAAATTGTTAGCCTTTTTAAATTTTTACGATTTGATTTCACAGTAGAGAAAATAGTTATTTAACTATTTTTCTAATACTTAAGACTTAAAAATCATTCAAATTTGAATATAAAACGAATTATGTACCTATGTAAAACTTTAATCAATTAAAATTTTATTTATTAACCTTTTTCCTATTTGAACTATTCATAATTTAGATCCTGTTTGACATGTATTTGAGAGATCAAAAGAGCTTATTTTTTTTTTTTTTCAAATTGGGGGTAGCAGAAGTGACAATAGAGAAGGAGATTATAAGGTGGGAAATTGAACCCTCATCAATGATATTCTATTATGATATTAAGCATTCAAATTAAATGCAAAGAATACATAAAAGTGACGCGAAACAAAATTTGACTAAGTAACCAAGAATACATAAAAATGACGCGAAATAGGATTTGACCAAGTAAGCTCCATTAGAAAAATGAAAAAATTAATTATGAGTAATTTAACGGTTGATCAATGACGAAGTTCGTATATAGCCTTGTTATTTTTCTATTATGTTTATTGTCAAAATAAAATATGCGCTTTAATCACGCACAAAGTACACTAAATCTAATTTTATTTAAACAACAAGAAAGTAGCTAAATAATTCTTTAACCAAAGAGTCACTTGACTAACTATCATAAAATAAATATTTTATTTGTTTTCTCATAGCAATTTCTTTGATATTTTGCTAAAAATAACTAATCTTTTGATTGCAAAAGAAAAAATTAAATGGTTGTTTTAGATGCTTGTTGAATAAATGATTACATAATACTACTAATTATTAGGGATGTGTAAAAATTAAACCGATCGATAAAAATGTTATTGGTTTATTATTGTTGGGTTATTGGGTTAACGATTTTTTAATGGTTTTATAAAAAAAAAAAAATTATTGGGTTATTGGTTCGATTTGATTTTTCATATTGGGTAAACCGATAACCCAATAAGAATATATATATATATATATATATATATATATATATATATATATATATATATATATATATATGACTTATTATATATTTCTCTTAATTTCTCTTTAATCTGTACAAATTAACAAACATATTATTTCAATTATATAAACTCTTAATTTCTCCTAAAAATATTTAATTCAAACTTGAAGATTCTTGTAAATTCAAACAAATTATGTAGGATTTTTGTTTGTAACTAAATTTTTTTTTTTCATGTTAGTTACTACTATTTCTATTTTATGAGTATTTTTTTTATCGGTTAAATAAAAAATTGAACCGTTAACGACTAAAAATCGATAAATCGAAATCGATAAAAATATCTTATTGGTTTGGTTATTGATTTAACATATTTAAAAATCGAAAACTGATAAACCGAACCGATAATATGTAAAATCAAACCGAACAGATGGATGCACACTCCTACTAATTACTTGTTTTATTTCACATTTTTTAACAAATCATAAATGGAAATGATATTCTTACTAATTTACTCTTTTAAATTTTTTAAAACAATTAATTCTATTTATATTTTATAAATAACAAATAATTTAGAATAAATATTTTTACTAGTGCGAACAAATATCATGGGACTATAATAAAGGAGTATGAAAATAGATTTGCAACCGAAAGTTTTGTCGTCCCATTCACCGACGGAAAATGATGGGAAAATCAGCATATCTGTCAGTTCTCTGACAACTGAAGATAGTCTAAAAGAGCTTTCCATTACCAGAAAAATTGGAACTTTGGGTGTGTTTGGTATGATGAAAATATTTTCGATCTAAAATATTTTTTTGGAAAATGTTTTTCTGGAAAATAAGTTGATTTTTTATTTATTTTTTTTATGTTTGATTGATAAATGAAAAATATTTTTCAAAAAATATTCTATGGTGTTTGGTTGGTGAGTAGAGAATATTGTTTAGAAAAATATTTTTTAGTGTTCGATTGATGAGTGAAAAAATATTTTTTAGAAAATACTACTATCTGTTAACTAGTATATCAGTGCCTCTAGCAACTCAACAATTTGTAAGAACTAATTTAAGCATAACAAATAATATCAATATCGAATACTAAAATATTACAATCACTAAATTTAAACAACTATTAATTAACAAATATAGGAGATGTTTTTCAATATTTTGTTAGGACAATCTCAAGATACTACAATTAATAGAAATATAACAGAACGACAAACTTATTCAACCTCGTAAAACAAGTTACATCGATAACAAAATAAAATATGCAATTAACAAAAGTAACATAAGTAAGTTTTCTTCTATGCATATGAAAATAACAATATATTCAACGAATTGAAAATGAAAAAAATTTGGGCTTCATTATTTTTTATTTCAAACGGTGAAAAATTGAAGCAAAGCACAGTGAAAAACATTTTCGAGTAATGTAAATTTTTTAGAAATGTAAATTTTTTGAGTCATGTGAATATAAGTGTTGTTGGGTGGGAAAGAAGGGTAAGGGTGAGGTCATAAGTCACATTTGTCATTTTCTGAAAAATGACTTCCCTTGACCCATGAGAGAAGTCATTTTCCATCAAATAGTGGAAATAAGTTGTCTTGGAAAATATTTTCCTAAACTTTTGTTATAACAAAACAAGGAAAAACCGAAAAACATTTTCTGAAAAATATTTTCCATCATACCAAACACACCCTTTGTTTCTACTCTTTTGCCTTTCCTACTTTATTAATACTCCCCCTGTTTTTTTAAATTTATTTGTCTTATTTGATTGAGTATGGCTTTAAAATAAAGAGTACTTTTAATTTTAGTGATATTAAATTAAAATTTTGAATAATATATCAAAATATCTTTACTCTTGTGACATCAAAATGTTATGTGGATGCGAAAATTGAAAAGTTGACAAATTAGGAAAAGACTTTTTTTTAAAATATATCAAAAAAAAAAAAAAAGTAAGATAGAAGTAACAAACTAAGATCAAGAAAATTTAACAATTCCTACTGTCCATATTATAAGATAATTTTAACTAGGCTTAAGTCATCGATAGATTCTCAAACTTATTTCAAAAATTCACTTAAACCCCTCAACTAAGGCCTGTACCTATCAAGGCATTTTTTTCCCTATCAGCTAAAAGCTAAAGTGTGTGTTGCACACATGCGCTGATGTAGCAAAAACGGTGAATTAAAAGGTGACACAGCATTGAGGATCCAAATTATTAAAAAATAATTATAAAATTATTTAAAAAATAAAAATAAAAAATTGATTATTAAAAAGAAATTATAAAATTTTAAAAAAGCAAATTATTAAAAAAATAATTACAAAATTATTTAAAAAATAAAAATAAATTTTAAAATTTAAAAAAATGAAAATAAAAAATGGCATTGAGGATCCAAATTATTAAAAAATAATTATAAAATAAAAATAAAAAACAGATTATTAAAAATAAATTGTAAAATTTAAAGAAAATAAAAATAATGAATGGCATTGAGGATCCAAATTATTAAAAAATAATTACAAAATTATTTAAAAATAAAAATAAAAAACTGATTATTAAAAAAATTTATAAAATTTTTTAAAAAATAAAAATAAAAAATGGCATTGATGATCCAAATTATTAAAAAAATTATAAAATTATTTTTAAAATAAAAATAAAAACTAATTATTAAAAAGAAATTATAATTTTTTTTTAAATGGAAATAAAAAACTAATCCCCCACCTTCCCCAGCCTCCCCCCGAGCGTTCATCTTCCCCCACCCCCCACCTCACGTTCCTCTTCTTCTCCATTAAAGTGAACTTTGCTTCTCCGTGAACCTCAAAAAAACACACACAAAAAATTTTGTTTAAATCTACTTCAAGAATTCAAAAAGGGGTCAAGAAAAAAATCATATTTATTGAAATTTTTCATAAACTGGTGATATTAATGGAGAAAAAGTGATCTTTCTTGTAATTTTTCAATAAAAAAGTGATCTTTATTGTAAAAAATTTCAAGGAATGAAAAAAAAAAGTTATGTTGTAAGTTTTCAAGAAATAGTGATACTAGTGGAGAAAAAAAAAGTGAATTTTGTTGGATTTTTTCAAGAAATAGGAATAATTATGATGGATTAAAAAGAATTTGTTCATGTGAAGACGCGGGGGTGGGGTGAGGACGAAGACGCGGGGTGGGATGGGGTTGAAGATGATGAAGATGCGGGGTGGGGTGGATTTGAAGACGCAGGGGGTGGGGTGTTGTGAAGAAGATGACATAGGGGTGGGATGCTTTTTTTAAAAAGAATTAAGAAATTATAATAATTAAAAATTATATTAATAAAATAATTTAAATATACCTTTTTTAATTAATATTTTTTGCGGCCCTCAATGCCATTTGGCATATTTCTATTCATAATTTAGTAAAAAAAATATTTCTCCCGCGCCTCCCGCAAGTGTATTGCACGCGGTGTGCCATGTAGGTAAAAAATGCCCAATTGGTTCAAAATTTAGAGGATTTAGGGGTCTGATAGTTACAAGCCTTAATTAAAGGGTTTAAATGAATTTTCGAAACAAACTTGAGGATCTGACATGACTTAAGTGATAGTTACAAACCTTAATTAAGAGATTTAAATGAATTTTCGAAACAAGGGATCGGGCATGACTTAAGCCCTTTTAACTACTGTCCATATGGACCATATCATCTTAGTACATACATATGTTACATTACACTCCTAGGTGTTTTTTGATTATATTGATACATATAAAATTATAATTAGAAAATGCCATAGTGGCCATTACTCAAGCGTCCAAACGAGTGTTCCTAAGGATTGTAAACTAGTTGCTCATTTTAGTCAATTAACTAAGAAATACTCCCCCGTCCTAAATTACTCATCCCAAATTGAGATGACACATTAATTAAGAAAAATAATTAATAACATGTCTAGTTTACCATAGTACCCCTATTAAATGATGTAAATTTGAAGAAAAAAGTAATTAATGCAAAGGGTAAAACATGAAAAAAAAAATTGTCTCTTCTTGAATAATGAAAAAAGACAAGTAAAATAAAAAATTAAATTAGAAAATTTGAGACGGAGAGAGTACTATACTTATTAGTTTCCATTTTTTCTCCTACTATATAATCATTTAAGGCAACAACTAACTAATCATATTGTGACGCCCCGCGTCACTACCCATTAAATTCATCCCCTTTTTGGCACAATTTCGAGCATTTAGGGTGCATTTCGGAGCCCGACGGGGTTTTCACATCGTCTATTGACAAGGCCAACGTGGGGACATCTTTGGGAGGTCAAATTACAAGCTCGGGTCAACATTTATGGGGCTTTGGAGCCTTGACCAGCTTGCCAGAAACTGCACAGCAAAATCAGGATACTAGACAAGGCCCTTTCCACTAGTTCTTGGATTGTATGGCCAAATGTAGAAATGTTGACTAGCATTTATTGTATCCCTTCACTAAGGGGCATTATATATATCTTGTAAGGCCCTCTTGGGCAGATCATCACATAGCATTATACTTTTTTTTACTCAAGTAATATAATCAGAAAATTGGCTCTTCGGGCCTCCCAAAATCGAGTGGCTTCCTTGTTATTTTCCTTACGTGTTTGTGTGCGTGTTCAAAGGTTCTTGGGGACGAATTTAGAGCTGGTTAGGACTGAAGTTTAGCATTGATATTGAGAGTGTTGAGCTGTCTGTACGTGGCTAAAAATAGGCCCATGACAAGTGGTATCAGAGCAGCACTTTGAACATGGCATACGAAGGCAACGAGGAGGTTCACGGTGGAGACAATTTGGGCAAAACCAAGACCCGAAAACGTGACAAGAGTAGGAACAAGGATGGGGCCCAACTTCCAGTTAGTGAGGCTGTCACAAACGTAGAAGATGGTGAAGGTTCAGCTTCTAGTTCTCTCGACGAGAGAATCATTAGTACGGAGGCTGGCTTAGCGGTTTTGGGCCATTGCTTCAAGACCCTTGAGTCCAACGTTGGTACCCTTGAGGCTGCTGCTCTTGAAGGGCTGGAAGAAGTCAAGGCCGACTTGTCTGAGCAAAATGAAGAGCACAAGAAGGGGCTGACCAGCTTGGAGCTCAAGATTACGGAAGCGTTATCGGCGCTACATGAGGAGTTTGGGTCAAAACTGTCCGAGGTGATGCTGGGACAGTTAGCTTTACAGGAAGAAATTGCTGATTTGAAGCAACAACTGGAAGCATCCTGTGTTGGTGGAAATCATGGTTCCGTGGCTTACCATGATGGTCGTACTGAGGCTCCTAAACCCAACGTGTTTAAGGGTGAAAGGAACGGTCAAGACGTAAAAAGTTTCATATGGCAATTGGAGTCATATTTTGAGCACGTCAAGATTGTTGACGGGGCAGCAAGGATCCGGATTGCAACCATGTACTTCAGCGACGTCACAATGTTGTGGTGGCGTAGGAAAAAAGTAGACATGGAGAGGGGTCTTTGCACCATAGCTGATTGGGATCAGTTTAAGGATGAGTTGAAGGAGCAATTTTACCCTCAAAACGTCGTAGATGAAGCTCGACGAAAGCTGAGGGATCTTAAGCAAACTTTTTCCATTCATAACTACGTGAGGGAGTTTACGAAGCTCTCACTTCTTGTGACGAGTTTCAGCAGTGAGGACTTGCTATTCTTCTTTCTTGATGGCCTCCAAAATTGGGCCAAACAAGATTTGAGGAGGCGTAATGTCAAGACCGTGGATGAGGCCATTAAAGTGGCGGAATCCTTGACTGATTTTCATGCCGATTATGCCAAGGCAAAGGATAGTCGGAAAAAGCCCGTTGCTGCCAAAGGAGATCGTGGGGACAAGGGCAAAGATAAGTTTATTCCCAACAAAAATCGTGAGTTCAAAGGCGAACGCAACCAACCATCATCATTCCGCAAGAACTATGAGGAGAAGAAGAAAGGTGTAGCTAATCGCGATAGCGGCTGCTATCTTTGCGGGGATACATCTCACTTTGCGAGATCTTGTCCTTCGTTGAGTAATCTGGGAGCGATAATTGCAGCAACACGGAAGGATCAAGCTAGTGCGCAAGCCGGAAGTTTCGGGGAGCAAGAAGCACAAGCTGCCAATTCGAAGAAAGGAAAGGGACATGCCGTTGGTTTGTTCAACCACATGGCTTTGTTCAACCACATGACACTTGCGGATCTTGCTGCAAATAAGCATAGCGTTAGAGCTCGAGAGTCACTATTTGTTGATGGAGAGATGAATGGCCGAGCAGTCCGCATTATGGTGGACACCGGAGCAACACACAACTTTGTTACGGAGGAAAAGGCTAAAGAACATGGCCTTGCATTCGTGACCAGTGATTCCATGTTAAAGACCGTGAATTATCTCCCTACCAATGTCAATGGCCTCGCTCCTCGGGTGAGTCTCACCTTGGGAGGTTAGAAGGGAGAAACGGATTTTTCGGTTGTTCCGATGGACGTCTTCGATATTGTATTGGGGCTGGATTTTTGGTATGAGATTAACGCGTTTATTTCGCCACGTCTCAACCAGCTAGCCATCTATGATGAGGGTGGTTCTTGCATTGTTCCGCTTGCTCGTGTCGCTCAAAGTGGCATACATTTGTCGGTGATGCAGCTTATTAAAGGTTTCAAGAAAGAAGAACCAACCTTTCTTGCGACGTTGATGGAGATAATTGACTGCCAAGAAGCTGAATTAGTGCCCTCATGTGTCCAACGTGTTCTTGAAGAGAACAAAGATGTAATGCCGGAGGAGCTGCCCAAACAATTACCTCCACGAAGGGAAATTGATCACGAGATCGAGCTGGTACCCGGGGCAAAGCCACCAGCTATGACCCCATATCGGATGTCGCCCCTGGAGTTTGAGGAACTTAGGAAACAACTGAAGGAGCTGCTGGAATCAGGCCATATCCGACCATCTAAGGCACCCTTTGGAGCTCCGGTCTTATTTCAAAAGAAGAAGGAAGGGACGTTGCGGTTGTGTATCGATTACCGTGCTTTCAACAAAGTCATGGTGAAAAACAAATATCCCATTCCTTTGATAACTGATTTGTTTGATCGATTGGGGCAAGCCAAAGTGTTCACGAAGATGGATTTGAGGAAGGGCTATTATCAAGTTCGCATAGCCGAAGGAGATGAAGCCAAGACGACTTGTGTGACTCGTTATGGATCCTACGAGTGGCTGGTCATGCCTTTTGGACTGACCAACGCACCAGCCACGTTTTGCACACTAATGACAAAGATATTCCAGCCATACTTGGATCAATTCGTGGTCATATACTTGGACGACATTGTTGTTTATAGTAGCTCAATGGAGGAGCACGTTAGACACCTTCAAATCGTATTTAATGTGCTACGGGAGAATGAGCTATGCGTCAAACGGGAGAAGTGCACTTTTGCACAACCAAAGGTACAATTCTTGGGCCATACGATCAGCCAAGGGCAGATTCAAATGGATAGCGACAAGGTTGAGGCGATCCGGGATTGGGAGGTTCCAACGAAGTACCCGAATTAAGGTCCTTCCTTGGCCTTGCTAACTATTACCGGAGATTCATTCTTGGATACTCGGATATTGCTGCTCCACTCACGGATTTGTTGAAGAAGAATCGTGTTTGGGAGTGGAATAGTTCGTGTGAAGGGGCATTCAACAACCTCAAGGCAGTCATCATCAAGGAATCAGTTTTGGCTTTATCGGATTTCACGAAACTGTTTGAGGTGCAAACGGATGCATCCGACTTTGCTATTGGTGGTGTCCTAATGCAAGAGGGCCATCCGATAGCGTTTGAAAGAAGAAAATTAAATGATGCGGAGCGATGCTACACAGTCCATGAAAGGGAGATGACGGCCATCGTCCATTGCCTAAGGACATGGCATCATTACTTGTTAGGGGCTCATTTCATCATCAAGACGGATAATGTAGCGACCAGCTACTTCCAATCACAAAAGAAACTCTCGGCGAAGCAGGATCGATGGCAAGATTTCTTGGCGGAGTTTGATTACTCATTGGAGTATAAATCGGGAAAGACAAACGTTGTTGCCGATGCATTGAGTCGCAAAGCTGTTTTGGCAGCACTATTGAGCACGACCAGCTGTGGTGTGCGTGATACCATCAAGAAAGGTATGGAACATGATCCTGTTGCCAAACAACTTCTTGATTTGGAGCGCAAAGGCAAGACCCAAAAGTTTTGGGAAGAGGACGGACTGTTATACACCACCGGAAGGCGAGTGTATATGCCTAGATGGAAAAACCTTAGGCGCTTGTTGATCAAGGAGGGCCATGACATGACGTGGGCTGGTCATCCGGGACAGAAACGCACCATGGATTTTTTAGAAGCATCTTATTATTGGCCTCGCATGATGGACGACATAGAGGTATACATTCGCACTTGCCTTGTTTGCCAGCAAGACAAGGTGGAACACAAGGCGCTCGGTGGATTACTTGAGCCGCTGCCCACCTCGGAGAAACCATGGGATAGTGTCACCATGGATTTTATCACATATTTAGCTAACTCGGAGGGTTGCGGAACAATCATGGTTGTCGTTGATCGCTTCTCCAAATATGCAACATTCTCAGCTGCCACGTCGAATTGCAAAGCCAAGGAGGCAGCCCGATTGTTTCTCAAAGATGTAGTTAAACTTTGGGGCGTGCCTAGGCATATCATTAGTGATCGAGACCCGCGATTCACCGGAGCATTTTGGAAGGAGCTATTCAGTTTGTTGGGGTCGGAGCTGCACTTTTCAACCAGCTTCCATCCCCAAACCGATGGACAAACGGAGCGAGTAAATGGGTTACTCGAGTGCTACTTGAGGCACTTTGTTAGTGCCAATAAAAGGGACTGTTCACGGTTGCTCGACACGGCCCAATTCTCATACAATTTGCAACAGAGTGAGGCAATGGGTCGTAGTCCATTTGAACTTACAACGGGGTAGCAACCAAACACTCCACAATCCTTATCGGTCAACGCCGGAATGAGAAATTTGGGTGCTTATCATATGGCAAAGGCTTGGGAGGAACAAGTCGATATGACAAGGTCGTATCTTGATAAAGTAGCCCGCAAAATAAAGAAATTCGCTGATCGCAGTCGTCGTCTAGTCCACTATTGGATTGGAGACAAAGTGATGGTCAAGCTCAATCCGAGACAATTCAAGTCATTGAGGAGCGTCAATAAAAGCTTAATCCGAAGGTACGAGGGTCCATTCGAGATTGTTACCAAGGTTGGCAAGATTTCATATAAGCTAGACATGCCATCGCATTTAAAGATTTATCCCGTCTTCCATGCAAGCAAATTAAAACCATATTTCGAAGACAAGGAAGACGTGGAGCGGGGTAAGTCTAGTCGGGCCCAAATATTCATGACGTCCGCTGCCACAGATAAGCAAATTGAGGAAATAATTGATCATCAATTGGTTCGAGGAAAAGGTTATGGCAATTCAAGTGCCCAATTCTTAGTCCATTGGAAGGGGCAATCGCCCGAGGAGGTATCGTGGGAGAAATATGAGGACTTTTGGCCGTTCAAGGAGAAAGTCCACAAATATTTGCAGCTATGTGGCGCCGCGGTCATCGCCAAATCAGGTGGGGGAGAGTGTGACGCCCCGCGTCACTACCCATTAAATTCATTCCGTTTTTGGCACAATTTCGAGCATTTTGGGTGCATTTTGGAGCCCAACGAGGCTTCCACATCATCTATTGACAAGGCCAACGTGGGGGTATCTTTGGGAGGTCAAATTACAAGCTCGGGTCAACATTTATAGGGCTTTGGAGCCTTGACCAGCTGACCAGAAACTGCACAGCAAAATCAGGATACTAGACAAGGCCCTTTCCACTAGTTCTTGGATTGTATGGCCAAATGTAGAAATGTTGACTAGCATTTATTGTATCCCTTGACTAAGGGGCATTATATATATCTTGTAAGGCCCTCTTGGGTAGATCATCACATAGCATTATACTTGTTTTTACTCAAGCAATATAATCAGGAAATTGGCTCTTCGGCCCTCCCAAAATCGAGTGTCTTCCTTGCTATTTTCCTTACGTGTTTGTGTGCGTGTTCAAAGGTTCTTGGGGATGAATTTAGAGCTGGTTAGGACTAAAGTTTAGCATTGATATTGAGAGTGTTGAGCTGTCCGCACATGGCTAAAAATAGGCCCGTGACAATATGTACCCCCCGAAAAGAAGTACTCTTATTATCACATCCTTATTTTTATGGATAATTTATTTTGATTTTATGTCTTTTCTTAAGAAAATTATGAAAAAAGAGGTGTTTGACTCGCCAGTCACCACTGACCACACCACATCGTTGTGACTTAAAAAGCTTTGCCTAAAAATACGATTAAAGGAACACCAATGAGAATTTATTTTCTTATTTGTTCTGTAAGCAGAAAAATATTTTTTAAAAATATTTGTATATAATTAATATAAAACAATGAGAATGAATAAACTAAGGTGGAGGGATAAGAAAATTTTTTGAATTTTTTCTAAAAACAAATTAAAAAAATTAAAAAAAAATTAGTGGGGGGAGTGGAGGAGAAGCTAGTATTGGGGGGGGGGGGGTCCGGGGGGTAAGAAAGATAATTTTTAATAAACAAATTTTTAAAACTAAATTATTATTTTTTTGCGGGGAAGGGGGCAAGTGTTGGTAGGGGTGGGAGTGAGGTAAGAAAAAAATTGATAAAGGGTGGGTAAGACCTTTTTTTTTTTTTTTTTTTTAAGTTGGGGGTGAGCGATTTTGAGAGTAGTATGAATGTTGCAATGTATTTTTCCTATTTTGATTAAGAAAATCATTTTCTTTATTTTGAAGAAACTTGTTTTTGTTATAAATGTATTTACATTATAGTGAATGTCTATCAAGATCTACTTGAATTTTACTAGAATAAAATTTCATAAATCGATATGAACGATTGTGACATCTCAAAGATGTGCATGTATTGAAGAACTAAAAGATTCTTCAAGAATTGTTTATGCCGTTTGTTCTCATGATAAGTTGGATGGACCAACTAATATTGGGATTGGAGCCCTTCAAATTTGAAAAGAATAAAAGGTGAATAAGCGTCCGTTCACCTATCATGTGATATATTGAAAAGATGCATCAATAATATAATCACATGTACATTCATGGTCAACCTACGTTTGACATTTATAAAGTTACTTGTTCAATATAAATTGAGCATAATTTTTAGATTGTGTAATCAAGATAATTTATCTTGATGATGATGGTTTAACATTGAATGTCTTCGATAAATATCTAAACCATTGTTAATGAGAACAAAACTTAATGCATTGGTCTGAAATATGATATATTGTAATAGCATTTGTATGCATTAGACCAATAAATTATGATTATTTCTTCCCTTTCAATTGGTTCAAGGTTGGGAATCAATTATTCCATCTAATAATTTTGATGTGCAGTATACGATTAATGAATATACCATAATGCACAACGATGAATTTCTCAAAGAAGTAGAGGATGTATGTTAGTTTTTCTAACATAAGGGGAGATTATAAGCGCTATGAAATATGTTAGGAATTATCATCATATCCTCATCTAAAAGATAATTCAAGTCAAATCTTGAAAGCATCTCATATTAAGCGCAAGTGTTTTTATTTTGTGTTCCTAAAGGGCAAAGTCTATGCATGCATGAAGCATGGTAGACTGATCGGTTCCAAATGAAATAGTCCTTGAAAAATAAGGAGAAAATAATCATAATAAGAAGGCAATGATCTCTTGAAGAGCCTACGACATACCACTTCATGAAACCTTACGAGAGGTTCATGTACCTGAAAATAATGAAGTGATGAGATCTTAAAATGTTATGTCACATTGTGAACCGATACAAAATGATATATCATCAATATCTTTGACACAATATTGTGAAAGATTACAAGGATCTGAATTCTATGTTTATTTAAACATACTGACGTAGAAACATTTATCAAGTGACATGAAAGGATACATCTTGGTAAGTATTAAACTTATCTAATTTGCAGTCCAGATATTTGAAGATGTTACTCATGAAATGTTGAATATTGTCACTTGACAAAACTTATGTAAAAGACTTTTAAGGATTCAAAATGCTTGAAGCATATAAAAGTTTTTGGAAAACTTATTTATAATCCTTATATTGTATAAACTTATTGCTTGAACATCATTGGAACTCTTGAAGAGTTTTCAAAGCAATAGATTATTTGCTGAAATTCAAAATATATCGAATTGGATTGGTTATGAAGTACCATATCTTAGTGCAATTGATGCACACATGTACCTTGCAAATACTACAAGGCCTATAGCCTTTTCAGTCAATTTGTTAGCAAGGTATATTTCTGCTCCTACTATGAGACATCAAAATGGAATAAAACACATGAGCTTGTTTTATTCTAAAGATTGCAGTCCCGATCTTATTGGTCATGCTGATGTTGGGTACTTATCTGACCCACATAAAGCTCGATCTCAAATAGGCTATGTGTTCATATGTGGTGGTACTGCCATATCTTGGAGATATACAAAGCAGTCTATCGTAGCCACTTCATCGAACCATGCTGAGATAATAGCTATTCATGAAGCAAGTCGAGAATGTGTATGGTTGAGGTCCATGATACATCTCATTCAAGAAAAATGTGGTGTGAAATATGACAATCTACCCACAATTTTATACAGAGATAATTCAGCTACATAGCACATCTTAAGGAATGATTCATAAATGGAGATAGAACGAAGCACATTTTGCCAAATCTTTTTTACATACATGAGCTACAAAAGAATGATGATATTAACGTGCAACAGATTCGTTCAACTGACAATGTGACAGATTTATTCACCAAGTCTTCTCCAATTACAACTTTTAAGAAGATGGTACACAAGATCGGGATGCAAAGGTTCAAGGATGTTCTCATTAGGGGGAGCAAATACGCGTTGTACTCTTTTTTCCTTTCAAGGTTTTGTCCCACTAGATTTTCCTTATAAGGTTTTTAATGGGGCAGCTAAAATGCATATTATTAGAGATGTGTACTCTTTTTCCTTCACTAGATTTTTTTCCTAGTAGGTATTTTTCTAGTAAGGTATTAACGAGACACATTATCTACCAATTAGACAATCAAGGGGGAGTGTTATAAATGTATTTACATTATAGTGAATGTCTATCAAGATCTACTTTGATATCTATTAGGATTTGAAGCATCTGTCTTTTACTCAGACTAGAAGTAAATTTCCCCAATAAATAAAGGGGTTTTGTTCATTGTATTCACAATCTTATGATCTCTCATCCCTCAAGAGAAGAAATAAGAATCACTCTCTCTATTCTCTCTACTCTTCTTATTATTTTTTATTGTTTTATAACAGTTTTCCTATTAAAAATACTTTTCAAAATTTTTAGGCAAATAAATATAAAAAAATTTTAAAAGTATTTTCTTCATACCGAACACACCCTACATCTCACTCTCTTTTCCTTTCGCTTTCTTCAAAAGTGTTCATCCCTCCAATTTTAAACCATTGCCTATCCAACTTTACAAATAAGTTTCACACCTACCTTGATTTATATTATGTTTTTTTTTAAAAAAAGTTACCTAGAAATTTTATCATTTCTACTTTTTTGGTGGCTCAAATTCACAACCTCAAGATTAAAGGTAAAAGATGTTTACCGTCCGAAAGAGCCAACCCCTCTTGTCACCTTCCTTCCTTGATTAAATGAGAAAAAGCAAGTTTTAGTTAAATATAAAATTCTTTCGACAGATAATAATGCCCTACAACAACAAACAAAATACAAACGTGATGCTTATCAACTGATTTTAATGCTAACTAAAAGCTTTTAGCTTCCTAATTAGTCTATGTTTGATTTGTGCATATTGAACTTTTATAGAAATAAATTGCACCGTATAGTCTTTTTTTCCACACGCGACTCTTTGAAAAAAATTTAGTTTTTCTCTGTAATTAATTTCTTCCTTTTTGTGGTTTTCTTTTGTCTAAGTTTCACCATGTTGGGTCCAGCAAATCTATTCGTATTTATTATTTCAAAATTTTCATCCAAATATGTAATTATTTATTTATAAAATTGTTTTCAAACACAAGCTAAGACAATCGCTTTGTGCTTCCTCCATTGCATATTTCTTGGCCTATATTAAAAATAGTAGTTTCACTTTACTTGTTTTATTTATGAATTCAAGAAAAATTTATTATATTTTTTAATATTATTAAATAACTACATAAAATAATAATAGTAGACAAATTTAGAGTCTCAAATTATCATTAATAAAATTAATTTAGTGAAAAATACCTCTAATTAAAATTTACTTAAAGAACATGTAAAGAAACATAAAGCGGTGGGAGTAATTCACTAAAAAGAACAACCAAGTTTGGTTGGCCTAATGGTTAGATCACTAGGTCGTTTAAGCAAGTGTCGGGAGTTCAATTCCCACCTTGTGCATGCAACAACCAATTAGCCAGCAGCAAATCCTTAAATGAAGCTTAAATCCGCGGAGGATTAATCCTTAGCTGTCGGGCTGGGGGATATCTTGGGAAACCAAAAAAAAAAAAAACTAAAAAGAACGATAGAGTAATGTTAAAAATTTTAATATATATAGGGCATCGAGAACAATAATAATTAAACTAAAGTCTAGTATATATGGTTGGTTAATCAATTGAGAGAGCTTTTTGAGTCAATTCCTCGTATTGTCATTCAGCATAGGAAAATATCCCACTAAAGTCATTTATTTTATATTTTTTGTTCCAATAATGTCATTCAACTTTGTACATTATTCTTACAAATTAATAATTGCTAAAATAATCCTTATTCTTTAAAAGAAAAATAACCAAAATAGTCCCTTAAGTTAATTTTTGAATTGAAATGATCCATGTTCTTTAACAATATGATATACTAATAACTTTTTAAATGTAAAAAATAGTGCGTATTATTTTAATTCAACTTCTATTTGTAATATTAAAATAATGCAGTCCACCAAAAAATGTGATTGATATTGTTATAAAAACTTATATCCACTCTATTTAATTGAAAACTTAGGAGTTCAATGATAAATAATATTTTATATTTATTTATTTTATGATTAATCTTTATTTGTTGATAAAATAGTTGAAATTTAGTTGTTAGTTTCTTCTAAAAATAATTGCCAAAAAATTCATAATTCACCTAGAAGACGATGAATTCCTCCAACCTCTCGACTCTCTAGCTACTTGAAAAACAATCACATATAAATATTTTAAAGAATTTCTATAAAATATTGATGAAGGACATCATAATAATATCATAAATCAATAAACATCAAATAAAATTAGAAAATTCATATGATCATTGTGTAATTTAAAAACGTTAAAGTTTTCAAATATTATTGAGAAAATAGTCTATTATCCCTCCAACCATTTTTTATTTATTATGCTTTCTCTTTATTTTTCTTTCCTTTTCCATTTCATTCTCTTTTCTTTTACCAAATTCTCTTTAATCCTTGTCTTTCATAACTTATTCTCGAATCGCCTTGACCTCTTTAACTTCCCCTAACAATGAATACAAAAGTGAAGAAGACAGCAAAGAAATAGATTTGAGTTCCATTTCAGTTTTAAAAAAAAATTGAAGAAGCTATCTAGGGTGAAGGTGCGGGGAGAAACAAATGTTAATTTTGATTTAATAATGTTGACATCAAAAAATTCGATTGATGTTTGCACTTTGTTATGATTTTTTCTCCATTAATGACAGTAAATTTCATCAACTTGATGGTTGGTGGGTTTGTTCTCATAGATCGAAAAAGTCATTTTAATTAATTTTAGTGGTGCTATGGTAAAAAAATCATCAACATCGACGATTTGAACATATTCCTTTACCAAGCTCCTACTTTTTAATGTTGATGTGGTTGTCGAAAAATTATTCAGAAAAATGAGGAGTGACGTGCGATGTTGAGATTGAATGTTTGTGTGTTGTTTGATCTTTGTGGTCGGTGAATAATTGCTCATGTTGGTTTGTTGTCGATTCTTTGGTTATGAACTGTGTGATGAAGTCAAAAATAATAAACAACGTCGAATTTGAAAATTTTCGACAACCTTAAAGTGGAAAACAATGACCATATCAATTATTAAATTTTCAACGATCTTAAATCCGAAAACAACGAACAATACCAATTTCAAAATTTTTAATGACCTTGAAACTGGAAACAATGAACAATATCGAATTTAAAATTTTCAATGACCTTAAAGTCGGAACAATACAAAATTTTAAAATTTTCGACGAACTTGAAGTCGAAAATAATGGACAATACTCATTTTAAAATTTATGATGACCTTGAAGTCGGAAATAATGGACTATATCGATTTTGAAATTTTCGATGATCTTGAAGTCGAAAATAATAAAGAACATCGAATTTAAAATTTTCAATAACCTTGAAGTGGGAAACAATGAAAAAAATTAATTTTTAAATTTTCGACGATCTAAAATCCGAAAACAACGAAGAATACCAATTTCAAAATTTTCGACGATCTTGAAGCCGGAAACAATGAACAATATCGAATTTAAAATTTTCAATAATCTTAAAGTCGGAAACAATAGAGAATTTTGAATTTTTCAACGACCTTCAAGTCGGAAACAATGGACAATACCCATTTTAAAATTTACGATGACTTTGAAGTCGTAAATAATGAACAATAGTGATTTTAAAATTTTCGACAATCTTGAAGTTGGAAACAATGAGCAATACCCATTTTAAAATTTTCGATAAATTTGAAATCGAAACCAATCGATTTTGTGCTTGGAGATAAGAAAAATGATAAATTAATTTTCAATGTCATTGATGAGTTGTTGGATGTCATTATTTGTAAGAAGAAGATGAAGAAATAAAGAAAAAGAATAATTAAAAATGAATAAAGAAAATAAAGAAATATTAAAAATAATTTTTTAATAAAAAAAATCATCTTCACTCTCTTTAAAGAGAGTGAAACATACTCTCTTTCCATGTCAGCGTTCAGGGAGTAATAATTCCACTTTAAAATAGTTCAGGGGGGTAATAGGTCACCTTTAAAGATTGAGTGTGTAGTTAGAATTTTGACTAAAGGTTGGGGTGTAATAGACTATTTTCTCAATATTATTTTTGTCAATCTTGTGATATTATTTGAAAAAACTCTATATTACCTCTTCAACTTGACTTTTAAAAACTAAATACATCTCCCAATTTTTTTTTTTTTGCTTTTTAATATTGTGATATGTCTTTTTAAATTTAATTACTCTCTCTGTCCAATTTTAGTTGGTCGTCTTACTAAAAATAAATCACTCATATTAATTGATCACTTACTAAATCAAAATAGAATTAATTAATTTTTTTATAATACCCCTATAATTCATAGCATACATTAATATCTCAACAATTTCAATTCAATATTCATTTCTATGCCCATATCATTAATATTACTAACGGGTAAAATATTAAAAAATTTCATTCAATTTATGATTTTTTAATCACCATATAAAATGGAATGTCCCCAACTAAAAAGGAGTAGAGAAAGTATGTAATGAAGTAAAAGTATGAAATATAGTTGGAGGTCTATTAATATTTCAAATTAAAAAAAAAAGACTATTTAAATTCATTGTTTAATTTAAAGAACTATTTTGCTCATTTTTCTTACAAAGAATAAGGACTATTTTAGCAATTGTTAGTTTGTAAGGAAATATATGAAGTTAAATGACATTAATGAAACAAAAATAAATAAGTGACTTTAATAGGACATTTTCCTAACCTAAGTAACAGTACAAGGAATAGAACTTTTTTGATGCGCCATTGAAAGTTTCGAACGTTATTGACGAAAGCATTTCATAGTGCCTATTGACAAGATAGTTTAAAAGGTCTATTTTCCATGCTCTTTGACCCAACCCAAAAAAGTTACACTTGTGTCTTTTGTTTCCTATTGGAGATTGTATTAAATGACACAATTTGTGAAGTCTTCAAAAGACGTACATGGCTCTTGTATGCCATCTCCATCTACTTTTATTATTTACTAGTCAAATGTACATGTTTTGTATGTGGGTCGCGTAAATTAATAATAAATTTTTATATGAAAATAAATGATTATGTGTATTTTATAGTATTAAGTAAATAACTTTTTTAAAAAATAATGTAAAACTTTTAAGATAAAAATTATATTTAAAAAAAATAATAACTCATCACCATATTTTTTCTCATTCGTTATTCTTCGAGAATTAATTTTTATTTCTATAATTCTGCACTTAAATAAATAGTTAGCAACATATATAATTTGTAATAAGTTAAATCTACATATGTTTGATATAAAAAAAACTATAATATTGGGAGAATAATCTCTCTACGTTGATGTGAAAGGAATAATAATCAATTTATAAAAGTTCAAATTCTTTTCTTTTAAGAAAAGGTTTCTTTAATTATGCAAAGAAGTTATTTTTATTTTGAAAAAAAAAAGTGACAAACAATTATGCTGTTTATTTAAGGTATTATTTTATATAACAAATTATTTAGGATAGATTCTTTTTCTATTTACATGAAACATGGAAAATGTGGGGGGGGGGGGGGGGGAGGAAATTACCATAGTGTTAAGTAGTTTATAAATATTTTATTTTATTTTACCATATATTTTAGAAATTATTAGTTCTATATATTTAAGAAATTAATATTATAAATATAATTATATAATAAATTAATGATGTGAAAAGACGATTTTATCTATTGAGGAGACTTTTAGTGAAGGATAAAAAGTTCAAATCATTT
This sequence comes from Capsicum baccatum var. pendulum, assembly GCA_030864225.1. Taxonomy (NCBI): domain Eukaryota; kingdom Viridiplantae; phylum Streptophyta; class Magnoliopsida; order Solanales; family Solanaceae; genus Capsicum; species Capsicum baccatum. The sequence continues at coordinate 81,594,849 of CM061555.1, read as the reverse complement.
TTCTAAGAGTCTTCACACTTTTAATATATTATAGATATAGATTATATTAAAAATAAATATTTTTAATTGTTTAATTTAAATATGATTTTCACCCCAACTTTGATTAAAAAATCAAACTCTCCCCTCAACATTAAACAGTAATCATACTCCCCCCTTTATCCCATGCAATATCCATTTTGTCCTTATAATTTTAATTCTATATTTATGTAATATCTTTTTATATTATAAGTAATGAATATTTTCTTAATATAGATATTTGAAGCATTTTATTTAAGTTTATTAACTTTATACGCAAATTAATACGTTTTATAAATTTATCATAAAATTTAATGTTATTTTTTAAGATCGTTATTTTTGTATTATATGTATTAAAGAGTCGTTTGGTGTGAGGTATAATTATAATAATTTAGAGATAAAGTTCATGATTATTTTTCCTGCGTTTAATTAGATTTATTAGGTAGTCTCAAAATTATTTGTTGCACCATTTATATCACAGTGATGAGATAAGTTATCACACAGACATGTTAGTACAACTTATTTTGTAATAACTAATCCCGAAATAACTTGTTTCCAAACAACCCACCCCTAAGTGTGTATATATACATATGTATGTACATGCATGTGCGTATATTTTCGTGTTTTATCACTCTCTTACTAAATTTGTTTCGTATTACTTAACTTTTTGTTGATATAACACAATCCTTAAGAAAATTTTACTTAGAGGTATATTTTGTTAAATTAACCTTATTAATGATAATTTGAAACTTTAAATTTGTCTATATTGTTATTTTATAAAGTTATTTAACACTAAAAGGGTAGAAAAAAATATAATACAATTCTCTTGATTTCACAAATTGAGCAGATAAATTAAAACATTTATTTTTAACATGAGGATGAAGTGATAAGAAAGGATATTATTTATTGTCTATATGAGTAAATAAGCTGTGATTGCCATTAATAGAGTATTACATATTTTAAAATTTATATAAATAAATATAATCTTTAAAATTTGACCTTATTTTTATTTGAGAAAAACATCTAGTATTCCCGAACTATGACCAAATTTGCTACGATACACGTCAACTTCACGGGGGTCCTATTACCCCTTAAACTAAATTTTAGCGTATTTTTGTCAATCTTTTTAGCTAACATGATACCTTTTGTCAACCATTTTAGATGGCGTGACACCTTTGATATGAACTCCATTTTATGTAATAAGGGTGTCACATTAGCACAAAAAATGATAAAAATATACTAAATTTGAGTTCAGGGGATAATAGGACCCCTGTGAAGTTGGAGTGTGTCGTAACACCTTTGACCATAGTTCGGGGTGGTACTAGAGGCTTGTCTCTTTCATTTATTATTTGTATTTTCTGCATTAAAATATGTTTATAAAATTAGTAGTACTTATTAAAATAAATATTATAGTTTTGATTATTATTAATAAAACTAATTTTCTTATTATGCTAATTTACTTCATAAAGATCATCATTAGCTTATATATTTCTTTTTTTTTTTCTAGAAGATAATGTTTATATTTTTATGAAAATTTTGTTATATGAATAATGTTTATGCTTTTATGAAAAATTTGTTATATGAATTTTTTTAAAATGAAAATATGATGATTTTAAAGAAGTTAAAAAAAAAGAATAAAAAAATTAATGATAAAGGATAAAATAGAAATTTTAAAAAGTCAATTAGGATAAAGGGGGAGAATGATTATTATTTAAAGTTGAGGGGAGAGTTTGATTTTTAAGACAAAGTCGGGGAGGGAAAATGATTTTAACCCAAATAAAAAATAAGAATTAATTTATTACTTGAATTTTCATTTATCTCTACTATTAATTATAGTAATTTTTCAGCTTGCTTAGTTTCTGTTATAAAACAAGAAAGAATAAAGAAGAAGAGTTGAGAGAATAGAGAGAGTAATTGTTATTTCTTCTCTTGAGGGATGATTTACAATGAAGGAATCCCTTCTATTTATAGGGGGAATTTTCCCTAGTTTCACACTAAAAGATAAATACATCAAATCCTGATAGACATCAAATAGATCTTGATAGACATTCACTTAATTGATATATATCATAACATTTTCCCTTGAATGTCTAACAATACGCATATAGGTTGCCTCATTAAAAACCTTACAATGAAAATCCAGTGGGACAAAACCTCGTAAGGGAAAAAGAGTATAGTGCGTATTAGCTCCCCCTTATAAGAACATCCTTGAACCTTTGCATTTCGATCTTGTGCACCATCTTTTTGAAAGTTGCAGTTGGAAGAGACTTGGTGAATAAATCAGCCACATTGCCACTTGAACAAATCTGTTGTATGTCAATATCACCATTCTTTTGGAGCTCACGTGTATAGAAGAGCTTTGGCGAAATGTGCTTCGTTCTATCTCCTTTTATGAATCCACCTTTCAGTTGTGCTATGCATTCTGCATTATCTTCATATAAAATTGTGGGTACTTTGTCATATTTCAAGCCACATTTTTCTCTAATGAGATGTATTATGGACCTCAACCACACACACTCTCAGCTTGCTTCATGAATAGCTATAATCTCAGCGTGATTCGATGAAGTGGCTACGATAGACTGCTTTGTTGATCTCCAAGATATGGCAGTACCCCCATATATGAATACATAGCCTATTTGAGATCGAGCTTTATGCGGGTCGGATAAGTATCCAGCATCAGCATAACCAACAAGATTGGAATTTCAATCTTTAGAATAAAATAAGCCCATATCGGTAGTACCCTTTAGATACCGTAATATGTATTTGATCCCATTCCAATGTCTCCTAGTAGGATCAGAACTATACCTTGCTAGCAAATTTACTGAAAAGGCAATATCAGGCCTTGTAGTATTTGCAAGATACATTAGTGCACCAATTGCACTAAGATATGGTATTTCAGGACTAAGGAGTTCCTTATTCTTTTCTTGAGGTCGAAATGGATCCTTATTCACATCAAGTGATCTAACAATCATCGGAGTACTTAATGGATGTGCTCCATCCATATAGAATCATTTCAACACCTTTTTTGTGTAGGCAGATTGATGGACAAAGATACCGTTTGTCAAATGATCAATTTGCAAACAAGGCATAACTTTGTTTTTCTGAGATCTTTCATCTCAAACTCTTTCTTTAGGTAATCAGTTGCCTTTTGAAGCTATATTGGGGTTCCAATAAGGTTTATGTCATCGACATAGACAGCAAGTACAACAAACTCTGATGTTGTTTTCTTTATGAAAACACATGGGTAAATTTCATCATTCGTATAAACTTCTTTAGATAAATATTCACTAAGACGGTTATACCACATGCGTCCAGATTGCTTCAAACCATACAATGATCTTTGCAATCTAATGGAATACATTTCCCGAGGCTTTGAACTATATGTTTTCGGCATTTTAAATCCTTTGGAAATTTTCATGTATATCTCATAATCAAGTGATCCATATAGATAGGATATTACCACATCCATCAAATGTATTTCAAGTCTCTCATGGATAGTGAAAATAATAAGATAACGCAATGTTATTGCATCCATAACTGGTGAATATGTCTCATCATAATCGACACCAAGCTGTTGTGAAAATCCTTGTGCAACAAGGCGTGCTTTGTATCTTTGTATTTCATTTTGTTCATTTCTTTTTTGCACAAAGACCCATTTATAGCCAACAGGCTTAACACCATTAGGTGTTTGAGCTATGGGTCTAAAAACTTCACGTTTAGCGATTAAATTCCATTCTGATTGAATTGCTTCTTGCCATTTTGGCCAGTCATTTCTTTGTCGACATTCTGTGACAGATCGAGGTTCAAGATCCTCGCTATCTTGCATGATTTTTGTTGCAACATTATATGCAAAGACATGATCCATTACTATTTCAGATCGATTTAGATTAGTTTCAACATCACTTAAATTTATGGATAGTTCCTTATTTTCTTGAGTCTCAGGATCATTGATTCCTTCAGGGATATCAATATTGCTCAAATCTTGAACTTCCGTATGTGGATCTTTCGTAGTGTCATATTGACCATTTATTTTTCTTTTTTCTAGAATTTTAATCCTTAGAACCTAATGGTCTGCCACGCTTCAAGCGTGTTTTAGATTCATTAGCTATGATACTAGTGGATGGTTCTTTAGGGACATCAATATGAATTGGGACATTCTCTGCAGGAATAAGTGATTTAGTGATCCTTTTCAAATCTGTAAATCCGTCCGGCATTTGATTTGCAATTCTCTGCAGATGAATAATCTTTTGTACTTTTTGCTCACAAATAGAAGCACGTGGATCAAGATGAGATAGTGATGAATTTTTTCACAAAATTTCTCTTTTGATGTCACTATTTTCTCTTCTTAATTTTAAGAAAAGTATCTCATCAAACCGACAATCTACAAATCGAGTAGTGAACATATCTCCCGTTAATGGTTCAAGATAGCAAATAATGAAGGGTAATTCAAACCCAACATAAATTCCTAACCTTCTTTGGGGGCCCATCTTGGTGTGGTTTGGTGGTGCTATCGGCACATAAACACCGCACCCAAAAATTCTCAGATGAGATATATTAGGCTCTTGACCCAGAACCAATTACAATGGAGAAAATTTGTGATAATTTATCGGTCTAAGACGAATAAGTGTTGCAGCATGCAAAATTGCATGACCCCAAACAGAAGTGGGCAACTTAGTTTTCATTAGTAATGGTCTTGCTATCAACTGCAGGCGTTTAGTTAATGACTCGACAAGGCCATTTTGAATGTGAAAATGGGGTACAGGATGTTCCACTCTTATCCCGATTGATAAGCAATAGTCATTAAATACTTGAGATGAAAATTTTGCAGCATTATCAAGGAGAATAGACTTGATTTGATTATCAGGAAATCGTGCCCGTAATCGTATTATTTGTGCCAACAATTTTGCAAATGTCAAGTTGTGAGATGACAAAAGGCACACATGAGACCATCTAGAAGAAACATCTATTAGGACCATGAAGTATCTAAACGACCCACTTGGTGGGTGAATTGGTCCACAAATATCCCAATATATGCGTTCCAAGAACGCGGGGGACTCAATCCCAACTTTTGTTGGCAATGGTCTCACAATCAACTGGCCTTGATAACAAGCATTACATGAAAATTCACCATTCGAAAGAACCTTCAAGTTCTTTAATGGATGCCCATTTGAATTTTCTATTATTCGTCTCATCATTATTGATCCTGGATGTCCCAGATGATCATGCCAAAGTACGAAAGTATTGAAATCAGTAAACTTCTGATTTACTATAGAATGTGCCTCAGTTGCACAAATCTTTATCCAATACAGGCCAGAAGATAAAGCAGGGAACTTTTCAACAACACATGTCTGCCCAGAGACATTTTTGGTGATACCAATATATTCAAATTCATCTCATCAAATGTCTTGATATGATAACCATTTTCACGTATATCTTTAAAACTCATCAAGTTTCTCCAAGACTTGGGAAAGAACATAGCATTACTTATGATAAGTTTAGTTCCCTTGGACAAGATTATAATGGCTTTTTCAAAGCCTTCAATCAAATCAGCTCTACCAAAAATTGTTGTAACATTAATCTTGTCCATGTTTAGATGAGAGAAATATTTCTTGTCTTTGAATATCGCATGTGTAGTACCAGAATCAATCAAACAAATATCTTCTTGAAAATTATCCATATCTTTAAATAAAATAACATGCACCAAATAAAGTATATATTAAATCTTTGTACAAAGTGAAAACTTATAATATAAAAAAATTATTAATAACACTTTAACTAAGTAATTAAAAAGAAATATATCCAATTAGTACGAGATGCAATTGTAATCGTATTACAAAATGAGAATATAAAAATATTATTATATTACATAATCATATGAGAATATTATTATATTAAAGAATGTTAATATAAAGAATACATTACAGAATGCAATCTTAATCATATTATTTTGCACAACATTGTAAAGAATGATAATTTTGTATTGTAATGAATGCAAAGCAAACACTCCATGTATTGTTTTCATGCGAAAAGTAAACCTCTGTACTATCGTATTTTTTTTTAATAAATAATGATAAAATTAAAATTCAATTCAATCAATAATAAACTACAATAATATAATTGAACTAATCAATATTAATAAAAAACTAATACTCATGCAAACAACTACTTTTACATGATTCTTTATTCACTAACTATTATCAATAAAAATAAAACAAAATTTAAAATCATTCATTCTTTCATGTTTACGGAACCATCACCAATCAAGTGATCAATCTTTCTTTCAGGGTGCTCGAAAAAGTCTGCTACATCTAAACATGTGATGTCAACATTATTTTCAGAGAGAAAGTTAGCCTCGAGATTTCTCTCTTTCCTCTTTAGTGATGCTTGATAAAGATCAACCAAGTGCTTGAGAGCACTACAATCACGTGAATAATGTCCTTTTCCACCACATAAAAAAAAGTTACTGCTTCACGTTTCTTATCTTTTCTCTTTTTGTTTGATGAATTATTAACATCCGGAACAGGGTTTCTTTATTGGTCATCATGACCACGATCACGTTCGCGACCAGGGCCGCGACCTTTTACACGCCTAGCATAGTGAGCGTGCACATCATTCACCTCAGGGAATGGTGCAGATCTAGTTGGTCGGTTCTCGTGATTTTTCATCAACAAATCATTATTTTGTTCAGCCATGAGAAGATAAGAACTCAGTTCAGTATACTTCTTGAAACCTTTTTCTCGATATTGCTGCTGTAAGAGCACATTCGAGGCATGAAAAGTGGAGAGCGTTTTTTCCATCATATCATTATCATTGACCATCTCTCCACAAAATTACAATTGAGAAGAAATTCTGAACATGACAGAATTATATTCATGAACAGACTTGTAGTCTTGAAATCTTAGATGCATCCACTCATATCGTGCTTTCGGAAGGATGACCATCTTTAAGTGGTCAAACTTTTCTTTTAGGATATTGCACAATACAAGTGGATCCTTACTAGTAAAGTACTCAATTTTCAGAACTTCGTCAAGATAATGACACAAGAAAAACATAGCCTTAGAACGATTTTGACTAGATACTATATTTTCATTCTTTATGGCGTCTCCAAAACCCATAGCATCTAGGTGGATTTCAACATCCAACACCCATGAAATATAGTTCTTTCCCGAACTTTGAAGGGCAATGAACTCACACTTCGTAAGATTGTTAGTCATATGAAAAAAGGAAGAAATAAAAAAAAATAATACCTTAGCCTTAGCCTTCAAATTTGAAACGGTAGAGTCTCATGCTGATAACGTGTTATAAAACAAGAAAGAATAAAGAAGAAGAGTAGAGAGAATAGAGAGAGTAATTGTTATTTCTTCTCTTGAGGGATGATTTACAATGAAGGAAGTCCTTCTATTTATAGGGGAAATTTCCCCGAGTTTCACACTAAAAAATAAATACATCAAATCCTGATAGACATCAAATAGATCTTGATAGACATTCACTATAATTGATATATATCATAACAGTTTCTAATTTAACCCTATTATTTAGTAATAAATAATAAAGATCGAGAAGTAGTGATTTGTGATGTTGAAAATTATTACTCTAATTGAAGTAAATAGATAGCGGGGGTGATTAATGATTGGCTACTTTTACTCACATATCATTGATTAATTAATTTATGTGAATCCTTTATGTGAATCCATTATGTCACGGACCGTATGTAAAATCTCTGATTTGGACTATTTCAAGTATTAGGAGTCAATTTAAGAAATGATCATTGACAGGATTCAACTAATAGAAATAACTTATTAAAAATATTTTTTATGAAAATAGCCTATATGTCATAATCAATTTCTTTTTTTTACAACAAAATTACCCAATTAATTATTATTGTACTCAAAAAATAAAAACACTCATTTTGTTATAAAACAAGAAAGAATAAAGAAGAAGAGTAGAGAGAATAGAGAGAGTAATTCTTATTTCTTCTGTTGAGGGATGAGAGATCATCTTGATTTTCAATACAATGAACAAAACCCCTCTATTTATAGAGAAAATTTATTCCTAGTCTGAGTAAAAGACAGATGCTTCAAATCCTAATAGATATCAAAGTAGATCTTGATAGACATTCACTATAATGTAAATACATTTATAACACTCCCCCTTGAATGTCTAATTGGTAGATAATGTGCTTCGTTAAAACCTTAGTAGAAAAAATCCAGTATGCAAAAATATCTAGTGAAGGAAAACGAGTACACATCTCTAATAATACGCATTTCAGCTGCCTCATTAAAAACCTTACAAGGAAAATCCAGTGGGACAAAACCTCATAAGGAAAAAAGAGTACAACGCGTATTAACTCCTCCTAATGAGAACATCCTTGAACCTTTGCATCCCGATCTTGTGCACCATCTACTTAAAAGTTATAATTGGAGAAGACTTGGTGAATAAATTAGTCACATTGTCAGTTGAACAAATTTGTTGCACGTTAATATCATCATTCTTTTGTAGCTCATGTATGTAGAAAAGCTTTGGTAAAATGTTCTTCGTTCTATCTCCATTTATGAATCTTCCCTTAAGATGTGCTATGTATGCTGAATTATCTCTGTATAAAATTGTGGGTAGATTGTTATATTTCACACCATATTTTTCTTGAATGAGATGTATCATGGACCTCAACCATACACATTCTCGGCTTGCTTCATGAATAGCTATTATCTCAGCATGATTCGATGAAGTGGCTCCGATAGACTGCTTTGTATATCTTTAAGATATGGCAATACCACCACATATGAACACATAGCCTATTTGAGACCGAGTTTTATGCGGGTCAGATAATTACCCAACATCAGCATGACCAATAAGATCGGGACTACAATCTTTAGAATAAAACAAGCTCATGTGTTTTATCCCATTTTGATGTCTCATAGTAGGAGCAAAAATATACCTTGCTAACAAATTGACTGAAAAGGCTATAGGCCTTGTAGTATTTGTAAGGTACATGAGTGCATCAATTGCACTAAGATATGGTACTTCATAACCAATCAAATTCGATATATTTTGAATTTCAGCAAATAATCTATTGCTTTGAAAATTCTCCAAGAGTTTCAATGATGTTCAAGCAATAAGCTTATACAATATAAGGATTATAAATAAGTTTTCCAGAAACTTTTATATGCTTCAAGCAGTTTGAATCCTTAAAAGTTTCCACATAAGTTTTGTCAAGTGACAATATTCAATATTTCATGAGTGACATCTTCGAATATCTGGACTGCAAATCAAATAAGTTTTATACTTACCAAGATGCATACTTTCATGTCACTTGATAAATGTTTCTACGTCAGCATGCTTAAATAAACGTAGAATTTAGATTCTCGTAATCTTTCATAATATTGCGCTAATATTGTGTCAAATATATTGATGATATATTATTTAGTATCGGTTCTCAATGCGACATAATATTTTGAGATCTCATCACTTCATTATTTCCAGATACCTGAACCTCTCATAAGGTTTCATGAAGTGTTATGCCATAGGCTCTTCAAGTGTATATTACCTTCTTATTATGATTATTTGCTTCTTATTCTATACAAGTACTATTTCATTTAATTTGGAACCGATTGGTCTATCATGCTTCACGCATGCATATACTTTGTCCTTTAGAGACATAAAATAGGAGCACTTGCAGCTTAAATATGAGACACGTTCGGCATTTGACTTGAATTATATTTTGAATGAGGATCTAATTATAATTCCTAACATACTTCATAGCTACTTAAAATCTCTCCCTTATGTTAGGAAAGCTAACATACATTCTCTATCTTCTTTGATGAATTCATCTTTGTGCATCATGGTACATTCATTAATCGTATACCGCACATCAAAACTATTAGATGGAATAGTTGGGTCATGACCTTGAACCAATTGAGGGGAAGAAATAATCATAATTTATTGGTATAATGCATACAAGTGTTATTGTATTCAACATATCATATTTTAGATCAACACATGAAGCTTTGTTCTCATTAGAGACGGTTTAGCTATTTATCGAAGGCATTCAATGCCAAACCATCATCATCAAGATAACTTTCTTGATTGCACAATCTGAAAATTATATTATTAACTTAATTTTGTTCAGCAAGAAACTTTATGAATGTCAAACTGCAGGTTGACAATGAATGTACATGTGATCATCTTATTGATGCATCTTTTCAACATATCCCATGATAGGTGAACGAACCCATATTCACCTTTTATATTTTTCAGATTTAAGAAATTCAATCCTAACATTAGTTGTTCCAACCAACTTATCATGAGAACAAGCGACATAAACAATTCTCGAAGAACCTTCTAGTTCTTTAATACATGTCTAATATTCAATATGCACATCTTCGAGATGTCACAATCGTTTATCAATTTATGAACTTTTATTCTAGTAAACTCCAAGTTTACCATGACATGTACTTTTTTCTTTAGTAAATTTTAGATTTACTATTACATGAATAAATTTCAGATTTACTACTTTAGAAGTAGATTTCGAAATAACTCTTCTCAGTTATTCTTCCTCATTCGTAGGTAAGTTGTGATACCATCACAATCAAGTGCACGTTTGCATTAATAAGCTTCTCATTCTCCAGGAATGAAATATAATCGTACCTTAAGCCTATCAGATTTTGATAGCTTATAACCTCGTTCATGATATTGCTACTTCGAGAGCACATCGAGGCATACATATCTTTCAAAGCATATATTGCTACCACATTCACTTCAAGAATGGAGAAAATTATCATCTTTCGGACTTATCATATATTGCTACCAAATTCACTTCATGGAATGGAGCATATTCAATGAACAAGTTTCATGACTTTTCATCAAAAACACATTATTTTGACTTATCCATCATAATATCATCAATATAGTGCACTGAGATTTAAACTCAACGTCTCATCCATATAAAGGCATCTTAGGTATAAATTCATATTAAGACTTGAACCCAATATCTTATCATCATGATGCATCGAGACTATAACCCGACGTCTTACCCTTTCATGCAATGGATTGAACCCACATCTCATTCTCAATCCTTTGAAAACATAATCATATTATTGTTAATAGCTTAAAGTACCGTATAGAAATAACAGTGGACTGGAAGATCATATTTATGGTGTCCATAATTATTCACATGAATGATCAAGAAATTAAAGATCTGCTTTAGCCCTCAAACACAATTAACTAAATGCAAAGTTTATGTTTTAATCACTGCTGCGTAAGGGCTATATCATGATGGGTTAAAATTTAAAATAACCAAAAGAATGACAAAAGACAACATCTATAACTATTAGCAGTTAACCTACTCTCTTTCCCTCTTAGTTTAGACAGTACCCTAAGGTAAAAGTAATAGAGATATACTACCTTCATAGACAATATCAAAATAGACATTCATGTTGAACTTTTACTTTTACTTCTTTAATAGATGATGACCGAAGCTCACATAATGACGTAAACTTTGTTGATCTAGAACAATCGTAATGTTTATGGCTAGAGACTCGTGCTAATAACGTGTAATAAAACAAGAAAGAATAAAGAAGAAGAGTAGAGAGAATAGAGAGAGTAATTCTTATTTCTTCTATTGATGGATGAGAGATCATCTTGATTGTCAATACAATGAACAAAACCCCTCTATTTATAAGAAAAATTTACTCCTAGTCTGAGTAAAAGACAGATGCTACAAATCCTAATAAATATCAAAGTAGATCTTGATAAACATTTGTAAATACATTTATAACACATTTGACATGTCCTGTCACATTAAAATTCCATTTTAAAATATAAAATTCATTACACTCATGTTCGTAATAATTTTGTGAGAGTTGATTCTTCTTCCTGTTTGTAGAATAAATGTAATTTTACTACGAATTCTTTATGTGATGCCTTTTATCTATGATCCATTAAAATGATTATATATGTTTTTTTTTTTGGTTTCCCAAGGTATCCCTACAGCCGGTAGCCGTGAGACTAATCCTTCGTTTCTATCGAACCCCCAGCCTCTTGCTTAAAGGGTGAGGTGCTGAACCACCACACCAACCCTTATGGTTGATTATATATGTTTGAATATATTCAAATCAAATCAGAATATTCATAATTTCTTTCAATCAAAACAAACCCTCAATACTTATTTCTTCATCAGTAAACCTATTATTATTTATTGGTGCAGTATCAGAATGTACTTTAATGCGTGTTCAATTCTCTGTTCAGTTTAAGTTGATAGTTAATTGGAAGGTTTATTTAATTTTACCTTTAACAAATACTTATGTTCATTGAAAGTTATTTTATGTACAATTAGTTCGTATTACGATATGATGTATAACATGATAACGTATAGAAAACACGCCCAAATTTAAGAATTAGAAAAAAATTAAGAGATACTTATAAACATGGATATGAGGGATATGGGTGTTTCCAACATAATTTAATTCATGGAAAATAAACTTCAACCACATATAAAAATATGAAGAAATAACAATTTTATTGATAAACGAGGTGGTTACAAATCTGTTGCTCCCTTGATTCTTCTCTCAATTTTCTCCGTAATTCGAGGGTCGTTAGTGGCGTATTTTTCAAACATAAGATAATCTCTTTATGAATATCCCATGATTTTATGAGATATTGGAGATCCAATCTTTTTACGAATAACCATCAGTTTATGAGATATTCAAGATGTCTGTTTCAGGGAATATGTTACCCTTTAAATAGGCGGGATTTAGGGTAAAGTAGTCTCCTAGAACTCTAACAGAATTTGGATTTTCTTAAAGAGTCCCACTAATTTTAGATGTCTACAAATGCCCCTACTTCAACGCTTGTCAAAGTGTAGATTTGATGACGAGTCTTGAAGTACCAATAGAGCTTCTATCTTTATGCGGCGGCTAAAAATTTGCAGATCTGATTTATGAGAGAATGAAGGGCAGATTTAATTTGCTCCCACTGGGCGTGACAGAATTTATTGGACAATCAAATTTTGAGGCTGAAAAATAAATAATTCGAGACAAGAAAATATATTGCAACAGTTAGTTTATTGGTTTCAATTTGTGAGTGTTACAATCTCTATGAATCCTCTGATTCGTCTTTTCAAATATAAATTCAAGGGATTAAAGCTTGATCTTGAATTTGAATTTGATTTGAAGGATTTGAGCGACTTGATCTTGACTTGTGCTTGAATTCAATGGCATTTGAGCTTGTTCTTGAATATTGCGGTCTTGATCTTAAATCTTGATGAACTTGATTTGAATGCTTGAGTTTTTTAGAGAAATTACGGTGTTTGATCCACGAGCTTTCTCTTGCTACTTGTTAGAGTTCTGGGGGGTCTTTTCTGAATTATAAGACCCTTATTTACAGTTGTGGAAAGGGAAGAGTCATGATGAAAATGAACTTCCTTTGACTAATCAGAATTGAGTGACGTGGCGCCTTTTATGGACTTTGATTTCATGGGTCTGCTGCATCATTTTGACATGTGGCATGGGGCTATTGGATCCTTGCCTTGACATGGCATGTCACGTCATTTGACACGTGACGTTTATTTGGGCTTATAAAATATGACAATATTTTGGACTTATCAACGCGGGCTCATCATTTGTAACCCAAATTAATGGGCTAGCCCAATAAAAATTGGACATTAATTAAATCCATATATGTTTGGACTTAAATAATTAATCCAATTATATTAATCCGCAATATTTATTTGGGACTAATATATTCTGAATTAATATAATCCAAATTTGGTACGGATTCAAATTTAACAAAATTTCATTGCACACAATGGGTTATATGAGTTTTATCTTTTAAATGGATTTTTAATGTGATATGATATGTTAAATAAGTGCTTATTATTTTTAGATTCAAATAATAATAGTTTCGTGACCTTGTTCTTGAAAAAAAAATATTTTGTGAATTATTTTCATAAGTTGAATGACTTTGTTATCCTAAAAACTGAGGAAAAGAAAAGACTTCGGTTGGTTATTTCCATTAGTTGGATGACTATAGGGTGTGTTTGTTACGAAAAAAAATATTTTTCACCAAAAATAATTTTCTAGAAAATGTTTCCTAAAAATAAGTGGGTATCTTGCTTATTTTTTAGTTTTGTGTAAACAAGTAAGAAAATATTATTTCAAGAATATTTATATGTTAGGTTATGTTATATCAAAATTATTTACTTATTACCTAGCAAAATACTATGAAGGTGGGATAAGATGGTGAGTGAGGGTTCAAGGGGGATGGGTGGTAAAAGTGTATGGAGTAATGTATAGGAATTAATTAATTATGAAGTGATTACCTTTTATTTTAGTGTTGTTTGAATTCTGTTTCAATCACATCATGAAGCATGGTAAGTTATTAGTACTAGCTTTAATGAGAGTGGGAGCCGCATTTCGTTTACTACCGCTTCATTAGCTCAAAAGGTTGAAATTGAATTCATAATGTGTTTTGCACTCCTTTCCAAACTTTTTACGAAGAAATCATATTAGCTTAATTGATTTGATATTTGAATTTTCATCATGTTATTAAGAAAGAATTTCTATTTTATCTTGTAATCTCCTGCACGTGCCCATCCCAATCTCCCCTTCTTTTCCTAATAGTTTCACTCTATATATTGTATGTGCTCAAAAACAAATTAATCATCATAATCCAGAACCACAATGAATCAGAAGAATGGCAGAACAACAAGAAACTGAAAGGCTGGCAGCCTTGGCTATAGCTCAGGTGAACATGCAGAATGACGGTCAACAAGGACGTCATTCAAACCCTGAGGATGAAGACTTGGGGGATGAGAAATTGCTGAATCCTCGAAACCCAAGACGAGCAGAGCAGATGGCTACACCAATGCAGCGTAATGTCAATAGGAACCATCCATTTGGCAGAAGGCATAGTCAACAGCCTTTCCATTATGAGGTCGATGATGATGATAATGGAATGGACGGAGCAGGTGCAACGGGTGCAATTATTCCTCTACCTTTGGCCCCTGGGACAAAATTCAGCATAACAAGTACCATGATTCAACTCCTAAATCTGAAGGGGTTGTTTGGTGGCCTGCTTGGTGATGATCCGAACATGCATTTGGTGAACTGTGTCACCATCTGCAAATCTTTTAATAACCCAGGGGTGGGTCAGAATGCGATCCAATTGAGTTTATTCCCGTTGTCTCTGTCTGGGGAGGCAACAATGTAGTTGAACGAGCTGGCTCCTGATTTCAAAACCCACTGAAGATAGTTGAAAGAGACATTCCTAGAACAGTTCTTTCCACCCTCCAGGAGAGTACAGTTGAGGAATGAAATTAGCAACTTTCGACAGCTCTCTAACGAAGTCTTGCATGAAACGTGGGAGAGATTCAAAAAGAAGCTGTCACAATGTCCAAACCACAATATGACAGACCTACACTTGATGGAGACTTTGTACAGAGCTCTTAACTCTGTAACAAAGACAATTGTAGATAATGCTGCTGGTGGTTCATTTGTGGATCTTACATTCCCAGAGGCTTCGGTTATGTTGAATAGAATGACTAAATAGAGTCGAGCTTGGCATACCAAGGATTCTGTGGTAGTTAGCCCGACTGTTGCTATTGGTATAACTGCAGAACAACGCAAAAGAGAAGAGGAGCGAGATCAAAACATGGCTCGCCTGAAGACACAGATGGACTTGTTAACCAAGCACTTGCTTTCGGGTAATATGGATAAGGTAAAAGCTGTGGAAACTCAGGATAGAGTTGATGCTAGTCCGGAAGAAGAGGCGAATTATTTGAATAATCAGAGGATTTCCGAGGCAATAGTCAAGAAAATCAAGGTCGAAACTTTTATGATAAGCCCGGTTACAAAGACAGGGAGCAAGGAAACAAATTAATAAATTGTCAAAAAATGCAGTATGTTATAAAAATTACTATTACTATAAAAATTGTTCATATCTTTGAAAGCTCAAAATTTCACTAAACCCTGTACGAGTGAGTAATAACAAAGGCAAAAACAAATTTAAAATTCAAATTTTATGAATTTAGTAATATAAAATCAAATAAGAAAACTTCTTAAATTTATGTGTGCCTTAGGGGAATCAAACTTCTATACAGAAGGTCAGCTAAATTTAAGCGGGTTCTTTCACTACTGATGGATCAAGTAATTGTGATATATATTTGTTACATATTCAATAAATTTTTCAATATAAATATGAATTATTTATAAAAACTATTTAGTTTTTAAGAACTCGCATCCAAAACCTTAAGAGGGTGTTTTGATGGGCTTTTTAAAAAGTAACTTATAAGTTAAAAGCTAAAAATCGTAAGTAGAAATTGATTTATTTTTATACTTTTTTTACCTAAAAATAAGTGCTTAAAAGCATTTTTTAATTTTGTCAAACATTTTTAAAATTTAAAAAATATTTAAAAATTAAAAATACTTAAAAATAAGCTAGTTCAAACACCACTAAATCCACCGCCCCTTACAAAGTCAATTACTCCTGTTCTTTCTTTCGAGAAAAGGTATATTCTGAAAAGTGAATGTATAGCCATCTTTCTCTAAACATAGGCAAACTTTAGTACCAATGGTGAATAAGATTAAATGGCCCATTCTATCTACTTATTGGCAAATAACGTAAAGAGGAAATAATAGAAATGACACTTCAAATTAAATCAACAATAACAACAACAACAAATCCAGTATATTCCCACATAATGGGGTCTGAGGAGGGTAAAGTGTACGCAGTCCATACCACTAACTCCGAAGAAGTAGAGAATCTGTTTTCGATAGACCCCCGACTTAAGACAAAGGACCGTATACAAAAAAAGAGTCGAAAGTGAGCAACAAGATAAACTAACAAAGATACATCATCCACAAACATAAAGTACAATAACAAACTAAGGACCCCATCCCCCAACTCTTGAACTACCAACCAAGCTAACACTAAACCCTTCTAGCTACAAACTATGACTCGACCCCACACCTTAATCCTCTACCTTAATACTTTTCCTCCATACCTTCCTATCGAGGGTCATTATCCTTAATAAGTTGTAACTTCTCCATGTCACGTCTAATCAGTCCTCTCCAGTACTTCTTCGGTCTACCCCTACCCCGCTTGAAACCGTCCATGGCCAACCTCTCACACCTACGAACTGGGGCATCCGTTCCCCTTCTCATCACATGACCAAACCATCTCAACCTTACTTCCCACATCTTATCCTCTACCGAAGCCATCCCCACCTTCTCCCGAATAATCTCATTCCTAATCTTGTCCGCCCTCATAATTCCATACATCCAACGCAATATCCTTATTTCCGTCACCTTCAATTTTTGGACGTGAGAATTCTTAATAGGACAACACTCCGCTTCATACAGCATTGCCGGCCGGACCGCAACTCTATAGAATTTGCCTTTAAGATTGGGAGACACTTTCTTATCGCATAAAATTTCCAAGGCGAGCCTCCATTTCATCCAACCTGCCCTAATATGGTGAGAGACATCCTCATCAATCTCTCCATTCTCCTGAATCATAGACCCAAGATACCTAAAACTATCCTTCTTACAAACTAGCTAAGAATCCAACTTCATTACCACCTCGTCCTCTTGCCTCGAATCACTAAACTTCACTTCAAGTATTTCGTCTTGGTCCTACTCAACCTAAAACCTTTAGATTTCAAGATTTGTCTCCAAACCTCCAACTTATCATTAACACCTTGACGCGACTCGTCAATCAAGACTACATCATCCGCCAAAAGCATACACCAAGGTACTTCTTCTTGGATACTCCGCGTCAACACGTCCATCACCACAACGAATAAAAATGATCATGAAATTTAAATTCCACTTTCTAGCCATTTCAATTTACTGATTTGTTCTATACCATTTCTACACCTCTTCTATACAGTTTCTATACAAATCTTATACATAAAAATTTCTACACGAAAATTATACAATTTTGATACATAATTTATACAATAATTATACATGTTTTTTTTACACATTTTATACAATAATTATATAATTTTTGCATACTTTATATATATTATATATTTTATGCATATTTGATAGAATTATACAATTTTTATACATATATCTTATATGGATACATATTCAATTTAACAATGATATCATTTTTATATAATTTAATTATTATTTTAAATAATTAAAAAAATAGAATATTTGATCAGTTAAAAAAAATTTTAGCAAAAAAAAAAATTAAAATATTTTCAAAAGGGCTGAATTGCCCAAGTTGAATACTGTGTCAGTATTGTATATAGACTGTATCAGTATTGTATATGGACTACGTAGGCCAAAATGACCCAAATTAGAAAATGACTATAAAGTAGAAATAATATATCCGACTGATCACTTTTTGGAAAGTTTTCAAACTTGGGCTATTTGTTTTAAATAGTGCTATAGAGTGTCCTTTTCCCTAACATAAATTTCATCATTTTGAAACATAATTATTTTTTCTGTATTTTTTTTAATTAAAATTTCTCTTTCTCTATTCTTATATATAAGTTGCCGATCATATATATTACTATTTATGTATTTGAACTAACTGATTTAACTATATTTAAAAAAATAAAACATTTGTCTTGAATACATAATGTAATTAACACTATGTTTATGAAAGGGAAAATGACACTTTATAGCACTTTTAAAACAAATAGCCCAAGTTTGAAAACTTTTTAAAAAGTGGTCAGTCGGATATACTATTTTTGCTTTATAGCCATTTCCTAATTTGGATCATTTTGGTGTCCATATACAGTCCACATACAATACTGATACCATCTATATACAATACTGATACAATATTCAACTTGGGCAATTCGACCCTTTTAAAAATATTTTAATTTTTATTTTGCTATAAATTTTTAAATTGATCAAATATTCTATTTTTTTTATTGTTTAGAAATAATAATTAAATTATATAAAAACGATATAATTGTTAAATAGTGTTATACGTAATCCATCAGTGTTTGTTTCACCACATATACCTAACAAATTTAAAATATATGGGCTCATTTACATAATAATGTTATGTATATGGGCTGAAGTAACAACAGATTTCATACACATGTATATGGTGTGACATAAAAACTCTCAACAATGTTAAATTTCATATATATACATACCTTTTTTTTTTCTTCTTTTTTATTTTCTTCCAACAAGAATGATATCAACAACAGCGATCCAATCTTTCTTGTGCATCTTATCACGTATAAGATAAAGACGTTTAGTACCATCAATACACATAATTTCACATTTTTCATTACCCAACATAGGACGTTGTTTGAATGAATTTAAAAGGAACCTTCTAAGAAGATAAAAGCGTGAGAAGGGGAAGGTAAAGTTATATATATGAATTATAAAGAGAGAAATTATAAATATGGAATTTTTGTAATTATATTTGAGGATTTGGGATATTGTATAATAAAGGAAAGTAAAGTTATGTTTTTAGTAATTTTTCCAAAAAAAATGTGACTAATGTTTGTAAATTTGCTTGATATATATATATATATATATATATATATATATATATATATATATATATAGGATAATTAACCTCGTGAGACATTTTCTTGATATATATAATTTGTACAAACTTGATTTCTTTGGTTGGAGCTTATAGTTAATACTAGATATTGATAGACCCGTGCTAGGTTGGGCCCAATATATGTTATTTTTTGGAAAAATACTTAAAATCGCAATGTTACTTTATATTTTTACACAATATCTTAAATTCTAAAAACTAATTACAAATATCCCATTTTATAATTTCTCTCTCTATAATTCAAATACATACTTTACCTTCTAATTTATACGTTTTTTTGCCTTATAAAGTGCCTACAATCAAAGAGTCACTTCCAATAGGTTACCAAGTTTGAATACAAAACTGAAAAATCCTATTTGGAGCAAAAACTTGCAACTTTTGCCTCTCCTCCCCCAAAATTAACACCCCTTCAACCTTCATATTCACAAAAATTCCTTCAATCTCCATTTTCAATTTTAACTTTTTCTTGATTTTCATGGCCAAACACCTACAAAATAACTTTCATAACTGTGGTTATATAACAGATCAATCTGATGTGACCTTATTAGAAGCTCATATGAGAACTTCATTTAACGAGGGCAAAGGGATGTTTGGTTACTACAGGAAAATTTATTAACAGCAGAGTGTTCGGTAGAAATCATATCCATACTAGTTACACGATAAATTCATCTAATTAGTTCACACAAATCTAATTAAATATCTACATATGATTATTTATATATATGTATTTATGGTACTAAACGTCTTTGTCGTATGTGTGATAAGATGCACAAGAAAATTTGAATCGATGCTGGTGATATCATTCTTGTGGGAAGAAAAGAAAAAATAGAAAAAAAAAAAGGGTATGTATATGTATGGAATTTGATACTGTCGAGAGTTTTTATGTCACACCATATACATATATATGGAATTTATTGTTACTTCATGATATATACATAACATCATTATGTATATGAGTTCATATACTTAAATTTGTTGTGTGTATGTGGTAAAACAAACACTGATGGATTATTTATTTCAGAGCATACAGATTACAAAGTTATGCATATGATATGCATTAACAGTGTTATACATAGCACGGTTATGTATATCAACCTATATACATAATTCTGTTGGACTGTTGTATTTTCAGAACATATACATTACAGAGATATGTATATGTTATGCATCTGTAGTATGTAACATAGTTATGTATATGGCTTTATTAGAAAGGTTGAGGTGTGTTTATTTCAGCCTATATATCACTGTTATGTATATAAAAAAAATATTAGATATAAATATTAAACATTATTTTTTGCATATTAAACTAATATTGATTTGCAATGTATATTATTATAGAAAATGCAATTCAGATGCAATTATCAAAATTAATGCGAAATTCCTCAATCTCTAATTATGATTGTTGCAATTGTTTTGGTATTTCAAAATTTTGAAATTGAAAAATTGTTACTGAGTTTAAGGAATTCATTAATCACAATTTCATAAATATAGAGTTAAGTGTGTTATGTATTTAATACAGATATTTTATTTTCTTAATTATAGTTAAAGTAGTTAGTTCAGATACATAAGTAGTAATGTATAAGAATAAATAAAATCAGGGAGAGAAAAATTTTAGTTGAAAAAAAGAGAGAAAAGATAATTATGTTTCAAAATGCTGATATTTATGTTATTTATACTTTTTTTATTTCACAAAATGCTTGTGCTCTTTAAGGATATATTGGAAATAATTTCGCTACCTCTATGATGAACATAAAATTTTTATGCTCTCTACCTTTTTTAGACTCCATTACGAGATTATATAGAGTATGTTCGTGTTATTGTTGTTGTAATCTTTCACGAAAAATGTTAATCAAAATGGTACTATGCTTCTTGAAATTAAGAATGAACCCTTTGAATAAACAAGACAACAACAACAACAAACCCAGTGTATTCCCACCTAGTGGGGTCTGGGGGATAAGATGTACGCAGTCCATACCTCTACCTCTAAAGAAGTAGAAAGACTATTTCTGATAGACCCCCGGCTCAAGAACCTGATTAACACCTGACCCCGGTTCTTGAATAAACAAGAACCTTTCATAAATGTTTAATTTAGATTAATCTTAATCTTCGTTGGTCTATAAGTAGAAAGGTCAACTGAATATAACAATTAACAACTGAGAAAGAGTGTAGTATTTTGAATAAAATAAATAGAAAAGGGTCATATTTGTCCCTGCACTCTAACGAAAAGGTTATATTTATCCTTCACTATACTTTTAAAACATATTTGAGTTTATCATCCAACTTTAGGCTCATATTTACCCTTCACTTTTTAACTAACCTAATCCCAGCTTAAAATTTCCTATCTGAAGCTTTTTTTAAAAACATAACTAAAAACAGTTAATCCTTCTTTCGATTTTAAACTTTTTTCTTAAAGTTAAATTTTAGGTTCAGGAATCATTTTATGGGAAAAAGACACTTTATAACACTTTTTAAAATAAATAGCCCAAATTTAAAAAATTTTCAAAATTGCCAGTTGGAGATACTATTTTTGCTTTATAGTCATTTTCTAATTTAGATCATTTTGGCCTACGTAGTCCATATACAATACTGATACAATATTCAACTTGGGCAATTCGACCCTTTTAAAAATATTTTAATTTTTTTTTTGCTATAAATTTTTAAATTGATCAAATATTCTATTTTTTTTTATTGTTTAGAAATAATAATTAAATTATATAAAAACGATATAATTGTTAAATAGAATATGTATTTATATAAGATATATGTATAGAAATTGTATAATTCTATCAAATATGTATATGTATAAAAAATATATAAAAAAATATATAGAAAGTGTATGAAAATTATATAATTATTGTATAAAACGTGTACAAAAAAGTACAGTTATTTGTTTATATTGTGTATCAAAACTGTATAATTTTCACATAGAATATTTATATGTATAAAATTTGTATAGAAACTGTACAGAAAGTGTGTAGAAACGGTATAGAACAAGTCAGTAAATTAAAATGACTAGAAAATAAAATTTAAATTTCATGACCATTTTCATGGAAATAATCTAATTTGAAATGTCGTTTTTGTCCTTTCCCCTCATTTTATTCCATAATAAAGCCCAATATTACAACAAAATTCAGTAATGGAAAGAACCTGAGCCCAACAAATGGCCCAAATCCGAAAAAACCTTCTATATAATTCCAACTACTCCTCTCCAAAGCTTCCTCCTTACATTTCCTAAGCAGTTGCCGCATTTGGATTTTAAACTCAGCATACCCACAACAAATAAACTTCTTCAGTCTCAAACAACCCCCCCCCCCCCCCCCCCCCCCCTCCCCCCCCCAAAAAAAATATTTTTGGATTATATATATATAATCGTCGATTGATTATTGAGTTGTTCCTTGAAGACGCACAATGGGAGTGGCTACAGAGTTAAAAGAGAAGGCCTTTGATACTTTTGGGCTTCTCATGCTCCCAAGTCTCAATGAGATACTTACAATGGGCCTTTAGGAGTCAGATCTTGAAGGAGAGTAGCCATTTAGGAATATGTTTCTCATGTGTTGTTTCTTGCAGATTATATTTGTTTTTGATAAATCGAGAGGATACTAGGTGAAAGGTGGTGACACACATCGATCAATCCAAATATAGTATATACTTATCAAATTAAACCAAATATAATATACTTGTTGACTTGACAGAGAATTAATGAGACACAAAAGAGGAAAAATAGGCTTTCAATAATGTACAAAATTGAGAATTAATGGGATATGGATGGTGGAAAGAAAAAAAAAGATATTGACATAATATATAAACATGTATTTTGATTTCATTTCAAGTTACATTGATGACCTTCAACCTTTTTTTAACTTGATCCCAAATTACATTTATAATCTCCAACTTTGGGCGTGCATAAGCAGACAACTTGTATAAAGTTGAACAAGTAGACACATGTGCATAATACACATACGACGTCACGTTGGATAAGAATTGGTCACGTAGGATGTCACATAGGACATATGTGTCTACTTGTTCAATTCTATACAAGTTTAAGTGTCTATTAGTTCACACCCAAAATTGAAGGTCATATATATAATTTCAATTTGTGCACACTCAAAGTTGGAGGTCATATATGTAATCTGAAGTTAAGTTAAAAGGTATATTTATGCATTGTGCCAAAAGATATTATTTCATTATTACTTATTAAAGAATACAAAGTTCGTATGTATAGTGCTATTCTCTTTACTAATCCCCTGGTAACAAAATGTTAACAACTTTTTGCTCCTAACTAATTATCATGTTAAATGACCAGTTTGCCATTGCTCTTCAATTGGCAGATAATATCCACTTGTAGATATAAGCTTCTTAAGGAGGTCATGCATCTTTTTTTTAATTGTTAAAGCATTAGTGCTACTAAACTATCTCCAGGTCTGATTTAAACAGCTCTTTAAGGAGCTAATAGAAAATTTCATATGCAGCAAACAGAACTATACATATCGCTTCATATGTTGACGACATGAAAGAAAAATTACCAAGCAAATCGCGAGCTCCTAAACTTAATACGAAATTTCATTTGGCACTTTAAATAAATATTGTTCATTTTAAATATTTAAACTAATATTTTGATGTGTTATTTTAATACTTTTTGCTTACATGACAAAGTAAGTAAATTCACACTCACTAGTAGGGGTATACAGACCAAACCGTTAAGTCAAATCGAACTGACGAACCAAATCAAATCGAGAAAAAAAATCGACTTATGATTTGGTTTGATTGATTTGGCGTTAGAAAAAAAACTCCGACCATTCTTGATTTGGTTTGGTGTTAACAAAAAAAAAGTCAAACCGAACCCGAATCAAACCGACATAATATATATATATATATATATATATATATATATATATATATATATATATATATATATATATATATATATATAATATTCAAACTTGTTTATACATTAAATATTAATTATAATCTACTTTTTAAATACTTTTTCAACTAGTTTTAGTAATTTTCAATAATTTGAAAGTAGATGTAGATATATATTTAGATTTGGGTCTTTAAGTTGTAATATTTATCCATTAATTGTTAATTAAATAATCGAAAACCCAATATAAATTTAAAACCTAAATTTTTCACTCTTCATCTCACTTTTTAATTTCAAGAGAGTTTTCCGCTCCTCATTTTTTCATAATTATGATTTTTCATTAGCACATGAGTGAAAACATATTCGATCTAATCTTCTATCACAATATAATTGTAAAAGCTGAAGATTGTAAAATTTTTTTTGAAAAACCCCAAAAAACCGAAAAACCCAAAAAAATCGACCAAAACCTAAACCGAAAAAACTAATTTTATGTTGGTTTGATTTGGTTTATAGTTTTAATAAACCGACATAATTGATTTTTTTTTTTTTAATAAAAAACGAACCAACCCGACCTATGTACACCCCTACTCACTAGTAGTGCATGGAAGACTAATTTAGTCTATTTTTATATTATTATTGCTTTATTTTTCTCTTCTTCTTTCTCAATTCTCTAGTCATTGTCTCCCACCATTGAACTAAGCTTAAACTCAAATCTGTCCTTCAATAATCTCTCAGTAGCCCCCATCTCTCCCCACAATATTATTTCTTTTATTTTTTTAGTTAGAATTAATTTACAACCATATCTTCAATATAAAAGAAAAAGATTTGTATATTTAAAAACTGAATCTTAAAATATTTGATGTCAACAAAGATTGACGAAACATATAAAATTCTCAAAAAATAATTTTTTATTTTGTCTAAAAACTATCTATTCCTCTAATTTTTTTCATACTCATATTTTATTTTTAGAAAAAACAAAACCTCTTATGTGTTTTGAATTTGACATGTGTTTTGGGTTAAAAGAAATTTAAAGAATGATGGTGTTTAAAAATCTTGGAAATTTTTAATTTTTTTAGTTATCGTTTTTTTACTTGTTGAGTTATTGTAAAAAATAATTTGAAAAAAAACTTTAAAAAGGTGAGTTTTTCTGTAAGAAATGGAGAGAGCTTGATGGTATGGAGGAGAAGACAATGCGGAACGCGGGGGGTAGGTGGTGGTGGGGAATTGGTTGTATAGGAGAAGCGATTTACAGGGAGTGAGGGGGTGAGTTATTGTAAAAAATAATTTGAAAAAAAACTTTAAATAGGTGAGTTTTTCTGTAAGAAATGGAGAGAGCTTGATGGTATGGAGGAGAAAACAATGCGGAACGCGGGGTGGTGGGTGGTGGTGGGGAGTTGGTTGTATAGGAGAAGCGATTTACAGGGAGTGAGGGGGTGAGCAGTTGAGTATGTTGTATAAGACGATTTGTGTAGGGTGGGGTGGGGGTATTTTTTTTTTTTTTTTTTTTATTCCCCCCCCAGGAGGATCAATAGTGTTTCCACACTTCCCCTCCAGCGTGGGTGGGGGTATTGGAGAAGACAACTTGGGGAGGAGTTCGCAATATAGATTTTTTAAGTAATATGTAATGTATAATGTTTAAAACAGTATTTTAATTTTTAAGTAGTATATATCTATATTTATAATTTATAATATATTAAAAGTGTGAAGAACCTAAGTGATTTGAATTTCTTATCCTTCATTAAAAATTTCCACAATAGTTAAAACTGTCTTTTCCCTTGTTTTCTCTAATTATTATATCATCATCATCATCATCATTATTATTATTATTATTATTATTATTATTATTATTATTATTATTATTATTATTTAAAATAAAGAAGTTCTAAAATGTATAGTAAAAGAAACCATCAAAATAGGTAATTAAAGAGTCCTAAATTTTGGAAAAAGAATATAAATTTAATTAAAAATTTCCTAAAGAAATTTCATTCCTAAAACTTCTACAAAACAACCGTTCTTTTTTAAGTTTCCTAGAATATATGGTTAAAGAAGCAATCAAAATAAGTAATTATATTACAGAGTCCTAAATTTAGAAAAAACACATACAAATTAATTTTGAAAATAGTTAAAGAATTTTACATAATGCTAAAGAAAATTCTTAAAGAAAATTTTATCCCTAAAATTTCTACAAAATAACCATTTTTTAAAGTTTTTAATTTCAAATATAATTGTATTTTCATCCTTAGAGTTTCTAGAAACGACCATTCTTATTACTTAGTTTTTAGTTTCAAATAAAATTGTATTTTCCTATATTTCTTAAGTAAAAATCTAATTATACTGAAACATTAAGAAATTAATTAAATTTCTTATTTAATCTAAGTAAAAAATCATAATATTTAGTATCTCTAAATCAATTAGAATTTTATTTTATTTAGAATTAAAATTTCTACAATTTTATTTAATTAATATTTTGATTAAATTTTACCACGAATTATGAATGTTTCGTCTACTTTTCTTCTTATTTGATTTTGCTGATTTTCATTCAAGTAGCCTTTTTGCATCTATTATCATCATTGTTTCTGCGTTTTTTTATTACTTTTAGTTAATAAATTTAAAATTGTATATAAATTACACACAATCAATTATTGACAATGAATTCTTCTCTTTTAACAATGTTTTGTACTTCTCTTTTAGAGGAAGTATATGCCACTGAATGAAGTAGCCGAAAAAATCAAAGGTTTATATATCTCGCAGAAAAAATCAAAGTTTTAATTACGGATATGATGATTTTCTTTTTGATTGCCATAAGTTTTACTCCTTTCAAAGGTATTCGGTAGTTTTTATGCAGTTTTTTTTTAAACAATACTATTGTGTTCTTTGGATTATAAAATTTAAATGAATAGTTCTTTATAAAGATATATTAATTAAGATACAAATTGAGTTGAAATCGATTATTTACAATATATATCGTATTAAGTTATTTACAATAACTTCAAATCGTTTATAATCGATGATAAATCAATTATTTACAATCTATTGAAGTTTATTTCATTCATCTTTTGTTCTATATTTTAATTATTAATGATTTTTGTATTCAAAAATTTCACTCTCAGTTTTGTCACATTATTTTCAACTCAAATGATAATTATGAGAGATCAGTTGTGTTTTTATGTTGTTTTAAATTTATTGAAAAAATTATGTTGTGGTTATTTTATAGAAAAGAGTACTTAGAAAACATACACACAAATATACATACAATATATAGCTATATACTATTTAAAATAATATACATTCAATATATAGTTATATACTACTTGAACGACCGGTACAAACTGGTCCATTAAGCTAGGCTATCGAAACGGATCGAACCCACCTCGTTAAAAATATTTGAACCGGTGCCAGATTGGGCCGGACCGTCCTTATTGACGGATTTACTTTATACTATCATGTAAAGACACTCCATATAGTTTGTTTCATGATGTTGCATCTAACATTTTGTTGACCTATAGTGTAGATTCAAGCTAAAAAGATGTACACAAAAATCTCCAACAATTCACTTTTATTTTTTCAAACTTTCTAAATTTCTTGCACATTGATTTAGCTCTTTTACATAATGTTCTTCATTTCAAAATTTTGCCTCTATACCATGTCTCCACAAGAAAATTCAAAGAAGTCTTAGAGCTTGTCAAATCAAAAAAGGATGAAGATTTCATGTGTAAGTACAAAGCAATTAAGTAATATCTTCGAGTGATGATTAGATAATTTATTAAAATTTTTATATTTTATATTATAAAATATTGATTGTTTTATTTTTGATTTTAAAGGATGTTGGATACTCTACTACACTTTTCTATTTTTCAGATTGATTTATGGAGTTACATGTTTCTCCTCTTCGAATTGATGACCTTCCTTTTTTTAAGAAGGAATGGCCAGAGAACTCTTTACACTGATGACCATCATTTTCTTCAAGTTGAAAGGATCAGGGAAAGGGCAAAGATTTATCTTTGACTGAGCAATTTTTTTCTTTTATTTTTGTTAGTTTGACAAATATTCGTGGAACTAGTGCTTTTTATTTCAGTGATGAACATATAATTGAAGTGCTGCAGAATACTATTTTAAGCCTTTTTAATTAAAATTTGAGTTCCAAATTTATTATTTAAGCAGTTGATCAAGGAACAAATGTGTTGTTTGTTATAGATATTGATGATCGATTTCATAAATTTTTTGTGTTTGAGTATTGATTTATTTTCTTGGCATCTTTACCATTGAAATGGAGATCAAAGAATTAATGAGAAAAATTTATTAGTGTTGTCATTATAATTGAAGACTTTAGGTCTATTGATCAGGAATTAGGTCGACAACATGCATATAAAAGCACAGTTGCTCGTGATAATTTTCTTAAGAAGTTATTATAAGGTATGATTTTTATGTTTTTCAATTTATTAATTGATAGTCTTTTATTTAAACTTTGATTTATCTATGTTTGTTTTAACTCTTGCAGTTTTCGCATCTACCATTTAACGATTTCTTGATGGATTTACTAGGTGCACCAGCTCTGCACAAATGAAGAAAAAGACGAAGAACATGCCTTTAAGCAAATTGTCGGCTTGATTGAACCCGCTTCCGTCTATACCTGAAATTGATTCAGAGACTTTAAAAATTGATGTCCGTAACTTTTTGATTATACTTAATGTTGTCCAACTATTATATGTAGGTACTGGTGCTATGTGTATGGGTGCTACGAGTACAGATGCTACGGGCATGAGTATTGGATAGTTTTATGTTGGTGATGATTTTCTTGAATTCTTCGATCCTGTTGCTGATTTGTGCGGAAAGATAAATGTTGATGATTTTATTAAAGGGTTGAATGATGATCGTTCACCATTCAAACAAAGTTAATCTCAAGTTTTTTAGTATTAGTACATTTTGTAGTGTATGACTATTAGATATACTTTGTACTTGTTTTGTAAATCTTGTGTATTTCATCTAATTGGCTTGAATGACTCTAAAAGTTTCAAGACTGAGATAACTAGGTTAAGGGGGAGGGAAGATTCATTCATAAACGTAAGCTTTCTCACTCTTTTTTCTTTAAGATATTTCTTTTATATTTTTACTCATTAGAGATTTCCTTGTCTAAATTGAAGTCTCCTTCACTTCATCGATTAAAACTGCAACACTTGAGCAGCTATAGTCCCTATCATTTCCTTCGTATTGAATGCTGAATTCTTCGCTAGAATGAGCAAACTAATTGATTTGGTTGTTACTTATAGAGTTTATTGACTTACAATATTAGAAGATCGACAAATTTAACGAAATCAATAAATTTTATACATAATTTTTATAATTTCGTACATACAAAGTATGTTACAAATTTTTGTTATAAATAAGTACCAACAATGTGTATTATTAGGTTAGATTAATAATTAATAAATAAATAAATTATTTTAATTTTAACAGAAAATCTGCTCAGATCAAAGAATGCTTATACTTAATATTTAAATAAATAATCAAAGAATTTGAGTGCTAAAATAAAATAAGTTAGAGAAGAAAATGAGTTGGAGCGGGTTGGGGAAGGAAGGAAATAAGTTGGAGTTAAAGTTTAAAAATAAAATTAGAGAAGGATATTTTTTAGTATAAATAGAATTATACTCATCAATTTACTATTAATCACCATTTTTTGTTTAAGCTGAAATTGAACAACACCATTACTCAGGAGCAAAATTCATCAACAATGAACATCAATATCGTGAAAGAAATATCGTTAGATTATTCTACTTTCAATTTTTTTATGTACAAAATATAAAGATGTAATTGATTGGTCCATTAAGCTGGGCGATTAGACCGGATCGAACTCCAGCTCGATAAAAATATTTGGACCGCTGCCGAGTGGGATAGGACCACCCTTGTTGATGGATTTACTCTATATTATCATGTAAAGAAACAACATATGGTTTGTCTCATGATGTTGCATTTAACATTTTATCGAACTATAGAGTAGACTCAAGCCAAAGAGATGTATACAAGAATCTCCAACAATTCACTTTTATTTTTCTTAAACTTTTTTAATTTTTTGAACATTGATTTAGCACTTTTACATGACGTTCTTCATTTTAAAATTTTGCCTCTATATCATGTCTCCACAAAAAAATTCATAGATATCTTAGAGCTTGTCAAATCAGAAAAGGATGGAGATTTTTTCCTATGTGAGTACAAAGCAATTAAGCAATATCTTCAGGTGATGATTAGATAATTTATTTATTAAAATTTTTATATTTCATATTATAAAATATTGATTGTTCTACTTTTATTTTAAAGGATGCTGAATACTCTACTACTCTTTTTAATTTTTTAGATTGATTTACGAAGTTACATGTTTCTCCTCTAAAAATTGGTGACCTTTCTTTTCTTCAAGAAGGAAGGGTCAGGGAACTCTTTACACTAATGACCATTCATCTTATTCAAGTTGGAAGGACCAGGAAAAGAGGAAAGGTTTATCTTTGTCTGAGCAATTTTTTTCTTTTATTTTTGTCAGTTTGACAAATATTCGTGAAACTAGTGCTTTTCTTTTCAGTAATGAACATATAGTTGAAGTGCTGCAGAATACTATTTTAAGTTTTTATGGATTGAAATTTGAGTTCTGAATTTATTATTCAAATTATTGACCAAGGGACGGATGTGTTGTTTGTTATAGATATTGATGATCAATTTCATAAATTTTTTATTTTTGAATGTTAATTTTTTTTCTTGGTATCTTCATCCTTGAAATAAAGATCAAAGGATGAGTAAAATTTATTAGTATTGACATTATAATAGAAGACTTTAGATCTATTGATCAGGCATTAGGTTGACAACATATATGTAGAAGCATAGTTGCTCGTGATAATTTTCTTAAGAAGTTATTACAAGGTATGATTTGTATGTTTTTTATTTTACTAATTGATAGTATTTTATTTAAACTTTGATTTACTTATGTTTGTTTTAACTCTTGCAGTTTTCAAATTTACTATTGAACGATTGCTTGATGGATTTACTTGGTGCACTATCTCATCACAAATGAATAAAAGGGCGAAGAACATGCCTTTAGGCAAATTATCGGCTTGATTGAATCCAACCCGTCTATGCCTAAAATTGATTCAGAGACTTTGAATATTGATGTTCGTTATTTTTTTATTATACTCATACTGCCCAACTATTATATGTAGGTAGTGGTGCTACGTGTACAGGTGCTATGGACACGAGTACTGAATAATTTTTATTGGTGATGATTTTCTTAGATTCTTTAATGCTGCTGCAGATTTATACAGAGAGATAAATGTTGATAATTTGATTGAAGGGTTGGATGGTGATCGTTCACCATTCAAATCAAGTTAATCTCAAGTTTTTTAGGATTAGTACATTTTGTAGTGTATGACTATTAGACATAATTTGTACTTGTTCTTAGGGATGTCTTTGGTATTACATAGGAAGTACCTACTTTATACACTTAGCATATTGGTTCTGTAATTTTCTGATTTTTCTAAGCCACTAAATAGGATTGCTATCATATCCCTGAGAATGATATCAAGGGGAAGAAGTGACACTATAGCACCTGGTAGCTTGTGTTACTTTTGTCTAATCCTGTTTTGATGTTATAGTCTTATATTTCAGTAAAAATATCAATTTTCTTATTAATGTTGTCATTATGGTTTTCGGGCTTTATTATTTATGGTATGATTTGGACAGAGTAAGAAAACCACAAGCAAAAAGTAAATAATAATAATACACAGATTTACGTGGAAATCCTTGCGGAAAAAATCACGGACAGAGGTAAAGTAGGTTTCACTATAATGGAGAGAGAGTACAATGCGGAGAAGGCTGAATTATCTGAATGATCAAAATAACCCACTAAATGCACTTATATAATACGTGCATACAAATAAGTCCTAGGTCCCAAAATATAAAGGTCCATACCGCGGGGTAAACCTCCGCACCCCAGCGAGATCAGTGGTGGGCTCTGGGATCGGACCTATCGGCCCGATCTTCATGCTACCACCGCAGACCTCCTTAAAAATCACAAATATGGGTTGCACCGTGAAACTTTCAGGGTCGGTTCAACATAATTCGGGTCACAACTCTAACAATATCCACCTTACATGAATTCTAAATCAGAACTCAAATCCATTCAAGACAAACTCTACACCTCTTCCACAAAAGCCCCTGAGGGCACATCTCAATAAATAATACCAACCAAGTCCAAGCAATGCTCAAACTTGGCACTTGGTAGTGTCTTGGTCATCATATCGGCATGATTAACATGGGTACTAATCTTTCTTACCACAATATCACCACGAACAATAATTTCATGCATAAAATGATATCGAATATCGATATGCTTTGTTCTCTCATGAAAAATCTGATCTTTCAAAAGGAAGATATCACTCAGACTGTCGCAAAAGGCCGTAGTAATCTGTAAGTCTTTGCTAAGTTTACAAAATAAACCCTTCAACCAAATGGCTTCCTTGAAAGCTTCTGTAATAGCCATGTACTCTGCCTCAGTAGTTGACAAAGCAACCGTAGTCTGTAAAGTAGCTTTCTAACTGATAGCACAACTACCAATGGTGAAAACATAGGTTGTAAGGGACCTTCTTTTATCATGGTCTCCTGCAAAATCAGAATCAACAGACCCGATTACTCCATCTCTATTTTGCCTAAACTGCAAACAAACATCAGCAGATCCATGCAAGTGTCTGAAAATCCATTAAATTGCTTTCTAATGTTCTTTGCCAGGATTTGCCATGTATCTGCTAACTGCACTGACAACATAGGATAAATATGGTCGGGAACACACCATCACATACATAAGAGGCCCAATGACACTAGAGTATGGAACTCGATTCATATAGTCATGTTCATTATCTGTCTTTAGAGATAAAGTGGCTGAGAGTTTGAAGTGAGCTTCCAATGGAGTACTAACAGGCTTGGTATTTTGCATATTGAACCTGTGAAGCACTTTTTCAATATATCCTTTCTGAATTAAGTATAACTTAAAATTCTTTCTATCCCTCAGAATCTCCATGCCAAGAATATTCTTTGCTACTCCTAGATCCTTCATATCGAACTCCTTACTGAGCTGGGCTTTGACTTTTATTATCTCTCTCATATCCTTTTCTGTAATCATCATATCACCAATATACAAAAGAAGATACACGAATGAACCATTACTTACCTCCTTGAAGTAGACACAACTATCATAGCTGCTCCTCTGAAACATATGAGAGGTCATAAAAGAGTCAAACCTCTTATACCATTTCCTGGGCGACTGCTTTAAGCCATAAAGAGACTTTTTCAGCAAGCATACATAGTCCTTCTTTTCTGAGACTACAAAGCCCTCTGGTTGCTTTATATAGATATCCTCCTCAAGTTCTCGATGTAAGAATACAGTTTTGACATCCAACTGCTCAAGCTCAAGATTATGCATGGCCATAATACCAAACAATGATCGAATCAAACTATGATTTACAACTGGAGAAAACACATCTATGAAGTCAATACCAGGAACTTTACTGTAACCTTTAGCAACTAGTCTTGCTTTATACCTAGCATCTTCAGCTCCTGATGTTTTTTATTTCTTTTTTAATACCCACTTGCAACAGATAACTTTTTTATGCTTAGGCAATCTCACCAGATCCTATGTGCCATTCTTGTGAAGTGATTCCATCTCCTCCTGCATAGCAATCATCCATCGATCGGAATCATCACAACTAACTGCTTTTGAGTAAGAAGAAGGATCTTCATCGGAATTAATACCTTCTGCTACACTCAATACTTAAGCAATTAAATCAGCTTTAGCATACGTCTGAGGAGGTCTAATATCTCTTCTAGGCCTGTCTTTAGCAATAGAATATTATGGCTCCACTGGTGGTGAAGAAGAAATAGTATCACTCTGTACCTACGGGCTAGACTGAGAAGTAGGCACTAGTGTAGACTCTGCTCCAATCTGCAATTCAATATAGGTGCTTGAATTTTGCTGATTCATGTCACTAAGCTCATCTAGAGATGAAACACTAGATTCAGAAGTAGCCCGAAGCATGGCAGATTCATCAAACACAATATCCCTGCTAATTATAACCTTTCTATTTTCTTGACACCAAAGCTTATAAGCATTAACACCAGGCTTATAACCCATAAATAAACACTTGACAGATCTAGGTTCCAACTTTCCATTATCAACATGAGCATACGTAGGACATCCAAATATCCTTAAAGAAAAATAACTAGCAGGAGTAAAAGACCATACCTCTTGTGGAGTCTTTTTACTAATTGCAACTGAGGGAGAGTAGTTAATAAGAAAACAATCTGTGGAAGTATCTTCGTCCCAAAAAAACTTGGGTAAACCAACATTAGAGAGCATACAACACACCTTCTCCATTATAGTCCTATTCATTTGTTCAGCCACACCATTCTGCTACAGAGTATGATGAACTATCAAGTGCCTCACCATTCTTTCTAACCTGCACTGAGCATCAAATTCATTGGAACAAAAATCTAAACCATTATCGGTCTGAAGGTATTTTACCTGCTTCTTTGTCTGGTTTTTAATCATAGTCTTTCACTCCTTGAAAGTAGACAACACATCATTCTTTTGCTTCAGAAAGAGCACCCAAACTTTTCTAGAACAGGCATCAATAATACTCAATAAATAATTCACACCTTTTCTAGAAGGTACTCTAGAAGGACCCCAGAGATTAGAATGAGTGTAATCAAGTGTGACTTTAGTTGAGTGGATGCCTTTAGTGAATCTGACTCTCTTTTGCTTCCCAAAATTGCAATGCTCATAGAACTCCAGTTTGGTAATACTCTGCCCATCAAGAAGTCCTCTCCTACTTAGTTCAGCCATCTTATTTTCACTCATATACCCCAGGCGCATATGCCAAAGTTTAGCAACATCACTTTCTGATTCAGAGGAGGTATAAACAGCTGCATTACCTATAACCGTAGAGCCTTGCAAGACATATAAATTTGTAAACTTTCTCTGTCCCTTCATCACAATAAGAGCGCCTTTAGTAACATTTAGGACTCCACCTTCACCAGTGAACCTATATCCATTCAAATCAAGAGTACTCAGGAAAATAATATTTCTCTTTAGGTTTGGGACATACCGTACATCACTAAGTGTCCTCACAGCCCCATCAAATATTTTAATTCTGATGGTTCCAATACTAGTTATCTTGTAAGGTGTGTTATTTCCCATCAACACAACACCTTTAGAGACTGCTCCATATGTTGTAAACCAATGTCAATTACGACACATATGGAACGCGCAAGCTGAATCAAGAATCCAATTCTCACAGGGTTTGGAGTTACCATCAGAAACAACTAAGATGTCTCTATCACTATCGCCATCTTCAACAAACTAGATTTACTGGACTTATCTAGTTGTTTTTTCTTTAGTTTTAGATCTTCTTTTTTTCTATCTATTCTGTAACTTCTAATACTCGAATTTGATGTGGCTCTTCTTCTTGTAGTAATTACAGGTTTTGTTTCTATTTTTGGCTTTCAATCTGTTTCTATCATCACCCCCAGAGTTCCTCTCATGATTTCTTTCTCAAATAATGAGACTATCTCCTTGAGTCTTCAATCCATTCACAAGATACTTCATCTTCTCCTTAGAGAACAACGCATTATAGACTTCATCTATGGTTAATGTATTACGACTATATAAAATCGTATACCTAAAGTTCGTGTATGATGCAGGAAACGAACACAACAAAATCAACCCTTGATGTTCCTCATCGTACTTAAACTCCAGAGTCTCTACATCAGATATGATTTCCTTAAGTATAGATAGGTGATCCTCCAAGGATGCACCCTCAGACATGCGATGGGAATAAAGTCATTTTTTGAGATGCAACTTACTTGTTAGGTTCTTCATCATACATAACGATTCCAATTTCAACCACAACATAGTGGCAGTGGTCTCTTTCAAAATATCTTGTAGAATCTGATTGGATAAATGAAAGTGGATCTGAGATAGAGCCTTTTGATCCTTACGCTGTTTGTCCTCATCCATCCCAGATGAGGGCATATTATCAAACCCTAATAGAGCATCATCCAAATCCATCTATGCGAGCACAACCCCATCTTAACCCGCCATAATGAAAATCTATTGCGATCCAACAACAGAATATTATGCTTCATGGTTGTTATCCCCAAGAAAATAATTGAATAGGCTCTGATACCAGTTTGTTATGATTCAGACAGAGTAAGCAAACCACAAGCAAAAAGTAAACAAGAACAACACATAAATTTATGTGGAAATTCTTGAGGAAAAAATCACGGGCAGAGGCAAATAAGGTTTCACTATAATGAAGAGAGAGCACAATATGGAGAAGGATAAATTATCAGAATGATCAAAATAACCCACTAAATGCACTTATATAATACGTGCATACAAATAAGTTCTAGGCCCAAAACCATAAAGGTCCATTCCGCGGGGGAGAACCCCCGCACCCCCATCGATATCAGTGGTGGACTTCAGAATCGAGCCTATCGGCCCGATCCCTACGCTACCACCGCAAACCTCATTGAAAATCACAAATGTGGGTCGCACCGTAAAACTTTGAGGGTCAGCTCAACATAATTCGGATCACAACTCTAACAATTTATCTATTTGTTCTATTTCACTTTAGTGATCCTGCATGTTGTACACAAATCTTATTTATTTCATCTAATTGACTTGAATGGCTCTAAATATTTCAAGACTGAGACAACTGGGTTAAGGAGGAGGGAAGGTTTATTCATAAACATAAGCTTTCTCACTCTTTGTTCTTTAAGATATTTCTTTCATAATTTTACTCATGAAGACTTTTCTTGTCTAGATTGAATTCTCCTCCACTTCATTGGTTAAAACTACTACACTTGACCATCTATAGTTCCTATCTTTTTCTTCATATTGAATATAGAATTCTTCTAAATTCTTCGCTAGAATGAACAAACTAATTGATTTGGTTGTTACTTATAGAGTTTATTGACTTACAACATTGAAAGATCAAAAAATTTAATGAAATCAATAAATTTTATACACAATTTTTGTAATTTCGTACATACACAATATATTACAAATTTTTGTTATAAATAAGTACCAATAATGTATATTATTAGTTTTGATTAATAATTAAATAATAAATAAATTATTTTAATTTAACAAAAAATTGGCTCAAATCAAAGAACACTTTTACTTAATATTTAAAAAAACAATCAAAAAATTTGGGTGTTAAAATGAAATAAGTTAGAGAAGAAGATGAGTTGGGGCGTGGGAGAGAAGGAAGGAAATAAGTTGGAGTTGAAGTTGAAGTTTAAAAATAGAATTGGAGAAGGATATTTTTCAATATAAATATAATTATACTCATCAAATTACTACTAATCACCATTTTTTATTCAAGCTGAAATTGAACAACACCACTACTCTGGAGAATAATTCATCAACAATGGACATCAATATCGTGGAAGAAATACCGTTAGGTTATTCTACTTTTTAACTTTTCTACGTACAAAATATAAAAATGTAATGGACCGGTCCATTAAGCCGGGCGACCGAATTGGACCGAACCCCAGATCGATAAAAATATTTAGATCGGTGCCTAGTTGGGCAGGACCGACCTTGTTGACGGATTTACTTTATACTATCATGTAAAGAAACTCCATATGGTTTGTCTCATGATGTTGCATCTAACATTTTGTCGACCTATAAAACAAACTCAAGCCAAAGAGATGTACACAAAAATCTCCAAGAATCCACTTTTTTTTTTTTCAAACTTTTTGAATTTATCGGACACTGATTTAGACCTTTTACATGATGTTATTCATTTCAAAATTTTTCCTCTATACCATGTCTCCACAAGAAAGTTCATAGAAGTCTTAGAACTTGTCAAATAAAAAAAGAATGAAGATTTTTTCCTGTGTGAGTACAAAACAATTAAAAAATATCTTTAGCTGATGATTAGATTATTTGTTTATTAAATTTTTTATATTTCATATTATAAAATATTAATTATTCTATTTTTTATTTTAAAGGAAGCTGAATACTCTACTACTCTTTTCAAAATTTCAGATTGATTTAGGGAGTTACATGTTTCTACTCTTCGAATTGATAACCTTCATTTTCTTAAAGAAGGAAGGGGCAGGGAACTCTTTACACTGATGACCATTCATCTTCATCTAGTTGGAAGGATAAGGGAAAGATCAAAGATTTATCTTTGACTGAGCAATCTTTTTCTTTAGTTGTTGTTAGTTTGACAAATATTCGTGAAACTAGTGGTTTTTATTTCAGTGATGAACATACAGTTGAAGCGCTGCAAAATGCTATTTTAAGCTTTTTTGATCAAAATTTGAGTTCTGAATTTATTATTCAAACTGTTGATTAAGGGACGGACGTGTTGTTTGTTATAGATATTGATGATCGATTTCATGAATTTTTTGTGTTTGAATATCGATTTATTTTCTTGGCATCTCCATCTTTATACTGGAGATCAAAGACTGAGGAAAATTTATTAGTATTGGCATTATAATTGAAGATTTTAGGTCTATTGATCAGGCATTAGGTCGACAACATTCATATAGAAGCAAAACTGCTCGTGATAATTTTCTTAAGAAGTTATTACAAGGTATGATTTTTATGTTTTTTATTTTATTAATTGATAGTCTTTTATTTAAAATTTGATTTTCCCATGCTTGTTTTAACTGTTGCAGTTTTCATATCTACCATTGAACGATTGCTTGATGGATTTACTGGGTGCACCAACTCTGCACAAATAACAAAAAAGACGAAGAACATGCCTTTAGATAAATTATCGACTTGATTGAGCCCACCCTCGTCTATACCTAAAATTGATTCAGAGACTTTGAATGTTGATGTCCGTGACTTTTTGATTATATTCAATGCTGCCCAACTATTATGTAGGTACTGGTGTTACATGTACGAGTGCTAGGGTGCTATGGATACGAGTGATGGATAGTTTTATGCTGGTGATGATTTTCTTGAATTCTTTGATGTTGCTGCTGATTTATGCGGAGAGATAAATATTGATGATTTTATTGGAGGGTTGGATGGTGGTCGTTCACCATTGAAACAAAGTTAATCTCAATTTTTTTAGTATTAGTACATTTTGTAATCTATGACTATTAGGCATACTTTGTACTTGTTCTTAGGGATGTCTTTGGGACTATATAGGAGGTACCAACTTTACACACTTAGCATATTGGTTCTGTAATTTCATAATTTTTCTAGGCCACTAAATAGAATCGCTATCATATCCTTGAGGATGTTATCAAGAGGAAGAAGTGGCACTATTGCACCTGGTAGCTTGTGTTTCTTTTGTCTTATCATGTTTTGATGTTATAGTCTTATTTCCAGTAAAAATATCAATTTTCTTACTAATGTTGTCATTATGGTGTTCCATTTTTATCATTTATCTTTTCTTTCTATTTCACTTTGGTGATCCTGCACGTTGTACATAAATCTTATTTATTTCATTTAATTAACTTGAATGACTCTAAAAGTTTCAAGACTGAGACAACTGGATTAAGGAGGAAGAAAGGTTCATTCATAAACATAAGCTTTCTCACTCTTTGTTCCTTAAGACATTCTTTCATATTTTTACTCATGAGGGCTTCCCTTGTCTAATTGAAGTCTCCTTCACTTCATCAGTTAAAACTACTATACTTGAGCATCTATAGTCCCTATCATTTTCTTCATATTGAATGCTGAATTCTTTGCTAAAATGAGCAATCTAATTGATTTGACTGTTACTTTTAGAGTTTATTGACTTACAATATTGGAAGATCAACAAATTTAATGAAATTAATAAATTTTATACAAAATTTTTATAATTTCGTACATACATAATATGTTACAAATTTTTATTATAAATAATTATCAACAATGTGTATTATTATGTTTGATTAATTATTATAAAATAAATAAATTATTTTAATTTTAACAGAAAATCAATTGTTAAAATTGGCTCAGATCAAAGAGTATTTATACTTAATATTTAAAAAAACAATCTAAGAATTTAGGTGTTAAAATAAAATAAGTTAGAGAAGAAGACGAGTTGGGGCGGGTTGGGGAAGGAAGGAAATAAGTTGGAGTTGAAGTTTAAAAATAGAATCGGAGAAGAATATTTTGTAGTATAAATAAAATTATACTCATCAATTTACTACTAATCATCATTTTTGATTCAAGTTGAAATTAGTGTTTTTAAAGACGGAGGCATAAGGCGAGCCGTTTTACCTGGTAGGGGGTGAGGCGTAAGCCCCAAGGTGATGAGCGTAAGCCCCACGAATTCTTTAATTTTTAATATTTTATAAATTAATATTATTAAAAATAAATATTTTTAAAAAAGGTAAATCACCACAAAAGGTAAAATTATATCAACATTATAAAAAGAAATAAGTGAAAATGCATCTAAAACTATTTCAGCAAAAAAATTACTAAAGTCACATAATATAACTAATATATTAAGTTGATATAAAAAAAGTACATAATTAATCAACACCACCTTCTCGTTACTCGATTTGTATATTAACACACCCATTTACCATAAATTATATTTTAAAGAGAGCAAAAAAAAGTAAATATCTTGAAAACTAGTCACTATGACTTGCAAAAATCTAAAAGAAAAGAAAGAAACTAGGAAGATGAAAGTGTGTGCCCAATACCTTCTTGAGTAACGGTACCGTCGACATCCACCGGCAAATACGGTTGAAAGTATAATTTTTAAGCTTTCTTTTACTTTTGATTTGAGTATTTAATTATTTATCAATCATATAGTTTAATATTAAGTTTAAATTAGATATTTGTTAATAGGAAAAATTATTTTATTTTGTAAAGTTTTCTCGCCTCACGCTTAGGCGAACCCCCCAACTCTTAGGCAAACACCTTAAATTTTGAGGCGTTCGCCTTTCGATACTTTTTCCTCCACAAAATGACTCGGTGCATTTTTTGCTATGCCTCGTCCCGGAGCTCGCCTCAGGCTGCCTTTTAAAATACTAACTGAAATTGAATAACACCACTACTCAGGAGCAAAATTCATCAACAATGGACATCAATGATATATTGTGGAAGAAATATCGCTAGATTATTCTACTTTTTAATTTTTCTACGTACAAGATATAAAGATGTAAA
The DNA here is from genome assembly GCA_030864225.1 of Capsicum baccatum var. pendulum. Lineage (NCBI taxonomy): Eukaryota > Viridiplantae > Streptophyta > Magnoliopsida > Solanales > Solanaceae > Capsicum > Capsicum baccatum. The sequence continues at coordinate 81,553,276 of CM061555.1, read as the reverse complement.
TTGACATTTTCTACCATTAATTGTGCTTTTGAATTTGTGTGACGATAATAATATACACACAAATTTACATTTTTTATTGTTAATTTTCTACCATTTATTATGCTTTTGGATGTGTCTAGAAGATAATATACCTGTAAATTTATATTTTTTACAGTTAATTTTCTATCATTAATTATGCTTTTGAATATGTGTGTAATATAACATACATGTAAGTTTACATTTTCTTCTGTTAATTGTTATTTTTTTAATTTTTGATGAAAATTTATATTTTCTAGCCACTCCGATTAAATTTATGTAGCATATTTTGCTTTTCGCGATTCAATTAAGGTAAGTTTGATAATGAATTTAGGCATGAAATGATCAACTTTTTTGAAATAATACGTAAAAAGTATTATAAGTCACGATAATTGACTGTTCAAAATATTTAAAATATATATAAAAAATTACAGTATTTAAATTTGTAAAGCAAAATATGTAAATAAATTAAAACGGAGTGAGTATTGTTTAATTTTCTACTGTTCATTTTCCTTTTGTATTTTTATTTTATGTATGGAGCTGTCTTTCTCTTATATCACTGAATTTGATTTTGTATTTTTTTTTTAAGGAGTTCAAATGCTTAATAATCTTGTCAATAAATAAGATTTTGTATTTGTCCAAGGAGTCCAACTACTTAATAGTTATGTCAACATATTTGCTTTTACTTGTATTGTCTTTACTTCTCTTTTTCTTTTACTTTCTTAATATATTTTTTTCAGATAGGAATAAAGAGTTTTTTAATGACCTCTATCGGGTACTACTAGCTTTGTATTTCTATAAAAGTTATTCTTTCAAGAACATTTTGACTCGATTATGGTTGAAAATTATTAAAGATTTCTCTGTACTGTCATGTAAGGAAACTCCATATGCCTTGTCTCATGATGTTTCATCTAATATTTTATCGGCCTATAGAACAAACTCAACCCAAAGAAATGTACACAAAAATATCCAACAATCCAATTTTATTTGGTCAATCTTTTCAGATTTCATGTATATTGATTTATCTCTTCTACATGATATTTCTTGTTTTAAAATTTTACCTCTATACCATGTCTCAACAAGAAAATTCAAAGGAGTCCAAGATCTTATCAAATTAAAAAAAGACTGATGATCTTTTCCCATATGAGTACAAAGTAATTAAGCAAAATTTTCAGGTGATGGTGAAATAATTCATTTATTAAAATTTTCAAATTCTTTGTTATAAGATATTGATTGTTCTATTTTTGATTTATAGGATGCTTTTCCTTTTAATTTTTTAGATTGGTATATGGAGTTACATATATCTCATCTTTGAGTTGATGACCTTCTTCTTTCTTCAAGAAGGAATGACCGGGGAAATCTTCGCATTTATGACCATCCATCTTCTTCAAGTTGGAAGGACCAGGGAAAGGGCAAAGGTTTATCTTTGGCCGAGCAACCTTTTTCTTTTGTTGTTGCAAATTTGATAAACTTTCTTGAAACTTGTATTTTTCATTTCAGTGATAAACATGTAGTTGACACGCTGCATAATTCTATTTTAAGATCTTTTGATCGAAATTTGAGTTTTAGATTTATCATTCAAGTTATCGACTAAGGGATGAATGTGTTGTCTGTTATAGATACTGATGATCGAGTTCGTAAAATTTTCAGTATTTGAAGACCGATTTATTTTCTTGGCATCTTCATACTTGAAATGGAAATCAAAGTAGGAGGGAAAGGTATTAGTATTGGTATTAAAAAAAATAATATTTTAGATTCATTAATCAAACATCCGGTCGATAACATGCATATAGAAGCAAAGTTGCTCATTATAATTTTTGTAAAAAGTTAATACAAGGTATGATTTTTATATTTTTCATTTGATTAATTGTTGTCTTTATTTGAACTTTGATTTATCTATGCTTGTTTTAAATCTTGCAGTTTCTGCTTCTACCATTGAACGATTGAGTGATGGATTTACTGGGTGCACCAACTCTGCACAAATATAGAAAAAGGTGAAGAACATACCATTAGGCGAATCATCGGCTTGGTTGAACCAACCCCCTTTTATACCTAGGATTGATTCAGATACTTTGAATGTTGATGTTCGTGACTTTTCAATTATACCCAATGCTATCCAACTATTATTTTCAGGTGCTAGTGCTACGAGTACAAATGCTATCGATACGGGTGCTGGACAGTTTGATGCTGGTGATGATTCTCTTGAATTCTTTGATGCTACTGATGATTTGCGTAGAGACATAAATGTTAATGATTTGATTGAAGGGTTGGATGATGATTGTTCACCTTTTAAGCAAAGTTAATCTCAAGTTTTTTTATTATTAATACATTTTGTAGTATATGACTATTAGATATACTTTGCACTTGTTCGTAGGGATGTCTTTTGGATTATGCAGGAGTTACCTACTTTACACACTTAGCATATTAGTTCTGAAATATCTTGATTTTTCTAAGCCACTAACTAGAGATAGCTATCACATCCTTGAGGATGATATCAAGGGTAAGAAGTGGCAGTATCATACCTGGTAGCTTGTGTTACTTTTGTCTAATCCCGTTTTGATGTTATAGTCTTATATTTTAGTAAAAATACAAATTTTATTACTAATGTGTCATTATGGTGTTCGTACTTTATCATTATATTTTTGTTCTGTTTCACTTTATTGATCATGTATGTTTTACATAAATCTTATTTGTTGCATCTAATTGACTTGGGTGATTCTGAAAGTTCCAAGACTGAGACAACTGGGTTAAAGAGGAGGGCAGGTTCATTCATGCACATAAGCTTTCTCACTCTTTGTTCCTTAAGATATTTCCTTTATATTTGTTATTTCCCTTAGATTAAATGCTAAATTCTTGGTAAGAATGCGCAAACTAATTGATTTGGCTGTTACTTATGGAGTTTATTGACTTGCAACATTAAAAGATCAACAAATTTAACAAAATCAACAAATTTTACATAATTTTTTTGTAATTTCGTACACATTATGCCCAATAAGTTCGACAAGTTTATTTTGATACCTCTTATGTATTTGGATGCAATTTTAAGATTTAATGATGATTAGGAATGTTAATGGACCATTAGGAAGTATTTTGGAACTTTTGGAATGAGTTTCAGGGCCTAATGAAACTCTAAAGCAGTAAGGGTTTGCGTTTAGGCTGTGACACCAAGGCAAAGCACACTATGACATGAAATCCAGTCGCCTGGTACGATAAAAGTGTGCCATGCCTGTCAGTTTCCATGATAAGGGCATGCCACGCTATTGTATTGGCGTGATAAAGGTGTCAATGTCGTGGCCATGTTGAAATTTTATTTTTTTCTTTAGTTTTTTTAGGGTAATTTTGTCTTTTACGTTCTAATTGATCCTACAACTGACATAAACGTTTTCCTCACCTCATAATCAAAATTCACCATTTCCGCTCCTCCCAAAACTCTCAAGAATACATAAGGAGGGTTTCTTCCCAAATTTCCATCTCAAGAGCTCCACACTCAAGTTTCCTCCAAGAAATTTGCTAAGTTCAGGTATGTGGGGTTTGAATTTTGAAAAATGATTTTCTTTCATCCTTGTACCCATAAATTTAGTTTTTTTATATGAATTTATGAATTTTATGATTAGTATTCATACCTACTTGATGAGCTTTTGAAAATTTGATGTTTCCTTATGTGTTAAACTTCATTTAGCAGTAGATTTCACGTTTACTTATGTTTTTATTTTCATAATTTGTCTTATGAATTGAGTTTTAGCATTTTGATATGAAATTCCATGACATGAAAAATGTTTACAATTTTAGCATGATTCACTCAGTTTATAAGTAGCTCAAGCTTACTAGTTCAGATTACAGAGTATTACAGCATGACTAGGATTTCAGTTTTGATCTTACATCTCAGACAACATATCAAATTCACATATTTATCTAAGAACATGATTTAGTAACAGAATCATTATTGATTTTCCAAATTATATACCTATAAGCTTAATTTAAGTTGAATTTCATGTTTTATGTGCACTAGTATAATTTTGGAAGTAGTATTTTGCACTGAGGGAATGCGGGTTTAGAGCACCCAAAATTTCAAATTACGTGCAACTGTAAGTTAAAAGGGTACTCACTAGTTGAGAGTGTCTTCCTTTGGAGGAAGTCCTCCTTAGTTAAGAATGTATTCCCTTCGAAAAGTGAATTCATGCCAAGTAAGGTTCTTTACTGGTGGTAAGGTATAGAACAACCCTCATCAATATGGGTTATTGGAATTCTTGTGTTGCAATCCAAACTAAGTCTTAGTCGTGATGGGTATCTCAAGCTCACCATAAACCGGAGATCACCCCCTTAGCCTAACATCTAGAGCACTATAAAAGTAAACAGCGGAAGCCAACTAATATATATAATAAAGATAGATGATTCTAATTAAGTTTTAAGAGCCAAAACACAATGACCAAAATATCCCAATACTGTCCATGAAAGACTCTAAACTAGAAATACCAAATTAGGTTGGGACATGCCCCCGACTATGACAAAAGAGAATTCATAATTCCTAAAATCTGAAAAGAAACCTAATGAAATGTCAGGGATTTCTAAAATATGGAGGCTCACCACTTCACAACAACTAGACCACCATGCCACACCACCTAACGCTGCACAGTAGTAGCAGAGAAGCCCCCAGACCCTTTATTATGAAATAATGTAGTGTCTGAGGATGGTCAGTTGGGCAAACACTGGCATGTAACTCAGGGAAAGGGATAAAATAGTGAAATTATCAAAAATCCAGTCATAAACCACAATGGACAACATTTATACATATATATAAGATGCCTTGATAGGGGCAATGATCCAATAACATGATAGTTTAAACCATAGCCTGAACTGTATAGATACCTCCATCCTAAAGGAACCCATGGGCTATAGGGATCCAACTATCCCTGCTGGAAGGGCTCTAGTGCGTGTTAGTTGCACGAACTGCGGGAACCAAGGAAAGGCTAAAGACACAATGGCGATATCCATCCAAAATATAGTGTGTGCACTAAGCACACAGTCATATGGACCCCCATGCCGGCAAACGTGGTTTTAATGTTGGCCTTTTCGGGACCTACACCTTCACAGTGAGCTACACAATTCTCTTTAAGCCCAATTTAAAATAGTTTGCAAATAAATCCAACCATTTAACAAAGAGTCATTTATTAAGGCATTTACCAACATGGTATCATCATACCAATATGCTTGCAATCTTATATAATTATGCCAAACCAATCCATGTTACCATTAGACTCTTAAGTTTTATTTGAATTTCAAAACCACGACCACCAAGGGCATTTCAAAACCATTTTTATTATCCATTATCCTTTAATGTAATGCAATGTCCCAAAGGTAAGTTAAATGATGTAAATTGCATGTTTAAACTAAGATTTTTAAAGTGGGTTGAGGTTAATGCCATTATCAAATAAAAAATCCATCAATTTGGGGAAACCCATTTTCTCCATTCTAATCATTTTGACCATGCAACCATTCAGTCCCAAAATCACAAATTGCATGAATGATCCATTTAAAACATGAAAAAAATAATTCAAGGACTAACAATCAAAACCCTCAACCCAATTTCAACCCATCAATTAAATCACATGAATAATGATTAAATAAATGCCACAATGTAAAAACACAAGTTAAGGATGAGCAATATGCCTGAAATCCCAAAGAAGTTGGAGAGGACTCAAAGTTTGGAGCCTAATTATTGAATTCCTTGTGAAACTCTAGAGTCTCTTACCTTGGGTGTTAAACAGAAAAAGAGTAAGTTTAATTCTTGATAACTGGAGGCAAAAATGTCCTTTTAATTCTTTTAAGTCATGGGAAAGAGTGTGAAGGGAGGAAAAGACCAAAAAGACCCTAATTAAAACGTGTAGGAAAAATAAAAAACAGTCGCCATGACTTAAGTAACTACTCATAAGGCCTGACCACGAGTTGTGGCTCGGTGTCGTTACCTGAGGATCAAAATTCTAGTCCCTCATTGTTATGATCATGAGTCACTCATCATGACTCATTATCTGACATCACGAGTCATAACAAAGACTCGTGGTCAGAGACTAAACACCTGAATAATATTCTATTATGATAATGAGTCCCTCCTAACGAATCATTACGTTTCATAATGAGTCGTATCCTGGACCGTTATTGGTAGTGTTTACATTATTTCAAAAACTTGGATAATTCAATTACCCAACTCTTGGTGGGTTTAAAGCTAAAAAATTTAGGGTGTCAAATTACCCCCCCTAGGATCAGTCATCCCTAAATGAGGAGTTAGGGCACCATTAGCACTATAACACCGAAGACACCTTTAAAATGAGATAAGATGGGAAAATAAGTTCATACCTTAATAACTTTCATCCATTGATGGAAACAAGGACGAGTTGTTGACTCTCATATCTTCATCGGCTTCCCATGTAGCTTCTTCCATCCTTTGGTTCCTCCAAAGGACTTTTACTAAAGCTATATAAGTAGTTCTCAATTTACAAACTTGCCTATAAAAAATATCAATCAAGACTTTCTCATTAGATAGCGAATCCTTCATACCAACCTTCTCCATAGGCACTATCAGAGAAAGATCACCCACACGCTTATTCAACATGGATGCATGGAAAACTGGATGAATCGAAGCCAAGTTCGCTGGTAAATCTAACTTATTAGCTAGATTCCTAATTCTTCTCTCAACCTGATACAAACTAAGTAATAGGGATTGAGCGAGTTTCCCCTCTTTCCCAAACCTCATAACTCCTTTTATAGGAGAAACCTTCAAGAATATCCAATCACTAACCTCAAACTCTAACTCCCTCCGCCTCACATCTGCATAAGACTTTGGGAGGCTTTGAGAAGTCTTAAGCCTCTCTATAATCACCTTTACCTTCTCCATGGCTTGGTAAACCAAGTCAGGACCAAATAACCTAGTCTCACCAACCTCACACAACCTAATAAAAGACCTATACCTATTTTTATAAAAAGGTTTAAAAGGAGCCATCTGAATGCTAAAGAGATAACTATTATTGTAAGAAAACTCAATAAGAGGAAAACGATCAACTGAAATACCTTTAAAATCAATCACACAGGCCCTTAGCATATCCTCCAAAGTCTGAATAGTACATTCTTTTTGTTCATCCGTTTGAAGGTGGAAAGCGGTACTAAGGTTCACCTGAGTATCCAAACCTTTCTTACACAAATGCCAGGAGTGAGAATAAAACTACGTACCTCAGTCTGAAATGATGGACATCGATGCCCCATGCAACTTTACTATCTCCTGAATGAAAAACTTAGTATACTCCTCTCCTGAGTAACTAGTCCTCACAGGCAGTAAGTGAGCAGACTTAGTCATCCTATCCATAATGATCCAAGTGGAGTCATACTGCTTCCGAGATTGCAAAAAACCATAATGAAGTCCATATTAATCATCTTCCACTTACATATAGGTAAATCTATATCTTGAGACATATCACTAGGCCACAAATATTCTACCTTGACTTGCTGACAAACCATACATTTAGCAACAAAATTTACCACTTCTTTCTTTATATTATTCCACCAGTAGATTTCGTTTAAGTCATGGTATATTTTAGTCAAACCTGAATGAACTGTATATTTGGACTCATGATCCTCACTCAAAATCCTTTCCTGTAGCCCATCAACATTAAGAACACATAATCTTCCTCGATATTCAAGATGTCGTCTCCCCAATCTTAAAATCCATAACTTTTTACTGACCCACATCATCCTTAATCTGCATATGTATGGGATATATAACCTATTTCTTCTTCACCCAGCATCAATAGAGGACTTATCTAATTCTTGAAAAATCACTCCATCCACAGAGTCCAAGAGACGAACTCCCAAGTTAGAAAGCCTGTGAATATCTTTCATCAACTCTCTTTTATTTTTATTAACATGAGATAAGCTTCCTATGTACAAACTACGAAGAGCATCAACAATAATATTAGCTTTACCTGGATGGTAATGAAGGCTCATGTCGTAATACTTAAGTAGATCTAGCCACCGCCACTGCCTAATGTTTAATTCCTTTTGTACAAACACTTATTGCAAGATATTTTCCTCTAAATAAATATCAACATACACCCCATATAGGTAATGGCACCAGATTTTCAAAGTAAAAACCAAAGCTGCCAACTCTAGATCATGAGTCAAATAATTCCTCTTATGAATTTTAAGCTGCTTGGAAGTATAGGCCACAACCTTACCATGCTGCATCAAAACACAACCTAGTTCCACACGAGATGCTTCACAATAAACAAGAAAACTATCAGTACCCTTGGGTAGGGTAAAAACAGACGCAAAAGTCAACTTATCCTTCAAATTCTCAAAACTACCTTCACAAGCATCGAATCACATAAACATAACCTTTTATGAGTTAGCTTCATAATCCGAGCAACAATAGAAGAGGATCTCTCCACAAACCTTCTATAGTACCCTGCCAAGCCCAAGAAGGTCCTAATGTCAATTGGAGTAGTGGGTATAGGCCAATTCTTAACTATCTCAACTTTCTGTAGAACCACCTGGATCCCTTCACTAGAAATAACATGCCCAAGAAAAGCTATAACACTTAACCAAATCTCACACTTAAAGAATTTTGCATACAATTCCTGGTCCCTAAGAGTTTGCAACACAATTCGAAGGTGATTGACATGATCCTCCTTACTTTTGAAGTACACCAAAATGTCATCAATGAATACTATGATAAATAAATCCAAAAACTACCTGAACATTTGATTCATAAGATCCATGGACGCATCTGAAGCATTAGTCAACCCAAATGACATAACCAAAAACTCACTATGATCATATTGGGTCTAGAAAGCAGTCTTGGGAAAATCAACCTCCCTAATTTTCAACTGATGGTAGAACTAACGAAGATCAATCTTAGAGAAATACCTAGAACCTTAAAGTTGATCAAAAGATCATCAATCCTAGGAAGAGGGTACTTAGTTTTTATTGTCACCTTATTAAACTAACGATAATCTATACACATCCGAAGAGACCTATCTTTATTTTGCATGAAAAACAAGAGAGCACCCATTGGAGAAATATTAGGACGAATAAAATCTTTACCAAGAAGATATTTCAGTTTTTTTTTTAAGTTCTTTTAGTTCAGTCGGAGCCATCCTATAAGGAGGAATGGAAATAGGATGGGTATATGATCTTGGGTGTATTTATACGCCTAAACACCATAACTTACCCATATTTTAGCTAAGTTTGGAGAACAAAGTGCCTAGTTTCTTATGTTTTTACTCTACTTCTATGTAATTGAGCTAACCGATATGATTAGTATGATTTCAGGTATTAATGAGGTAGATGGAGACATAATGGGACTATGAAATGTAGATGGCATATGACACAAGAAGAAGTAGCAGTCTGGACCAAATGTGGTGCCTAAAAACTATGTCCAAGACTAATTTATCATTTAGAGTAAGTTTAGGGACTTAGAACAAAATTATGGGGGAAAGTTATTAAAAATATTTGATGTTGAAAAGTCACGTATTATTCATTATTCGGTATTAATTTTTGCACTGAGAGTGGCGGCTTAACACTAAGGGAGAAACATAACTTCTTCTTCTCCACCAAAATTGAGTTTACTTTTTGGTATGATGAATATTTCTATTGTGATTTCTATTTTACTCATGAGTAGCTAAGTTTATTAGTTAGGGTTATGGAAGCCTTGTAGCATACAATCTATTACTTTGGGTTTTTGAATTCATTATGTATTGATCTGCTTATATCATACTCTCCTCATTTATCTTGAATTCTCGTGGTTGCAAACATAGAGGATGTGCCTTAAAACTCAACTTGTTCGATAGAAAGGTAAGGTTCGGATAAAAGAGTAGTGACAAAAAAATAGGATTTCCAACCCCTATTTCATATGTTAATGCCTAAACGGGATTAACTACTTGGAGATTTCATATTGTTTTTGTAAACACTTTTAATTTGAGAGAACTAAAGTGAATTAGTTGATGGTTGAGAAACACTAGGATTATCTCTTACAAGAGTGTAAGCGGTCGTTGTCAAATATATAACCCAACTAGGTTGGGGTCAAATCCCACAGGGAATATGGGGCTAATTAAGTTGTATGCAGATTAGTTGAATTTTAATCATTCATTTTCGTAAAACAAAAAGAGGGAATTTGATTCAGTTCACAAATTAATTTTTTCAGTTTAACAAGATGAGATATGTTTAGTAGTATTCGAATTCAGAGAAATAGCAAGCTAGGGTTATGTCCACCTTGTAGTTTTCAATGCTTTCTAACTATGGGTTACATGTATCATGCTTACAGAGAAACATATTGTATTTAATAATATAAGCCTAGTGTTTCTCAACCATCAAGGACTAATTCACTTTAGTTCTCTCGAATAAAAAATGTTTACAAAAACAATACGACATCTCCAAGTAGTTAATCCTATTAAGGCATTAATATATGAAATAGGGGTTGGAAATCCTATTTTCTTGTCACTACTCTCTTTTTCAAACCTCAACCTTTCTATCGAACAAGTTGAGTTTTAAGGCACATCCTCTATGTTTGCAACCACGAGAATTCAAGATAAACGACAAAAGTATGATATAAACAGATCAATACAAGATGAATTCAAAAACTCAAAGTAATAGATTGTATGCTACAAGATTCCATAACCCTAACTTATAAACTTAGCTACTCATAAGTAAAATGGAAATCACAATAAAAATATCCATCATACCAAAAAGTAAACCCAATTTTGGTGGATAATAAGAAGTTGTGTTTCTCCCTTAGTGCTAAGCCACCACTCTTAGTGCAAAAATTAATACCGAATAATGAATAATACGTGACTTTTCAGCATCAAGTAGTTTTAATAACTTTTCCCTCATAATTTCCTTCTAAGTCCCTAGACTAACTCTAAATGACAAATTAGTCTTAGACATTGTTTTTAGGCATCACATTTGGTCTAGATTGCTACTCTCTCTTGTGTCATATGCCATCGTATTCCATAGACCCATTATGTCTCCATCTACCTCACTAATACTTGAAATCATGCTAATCATATCGGTTAGCTCGATTATATAGAAGTAGAGTAAAAACATAAGAAACTAGGCACTTTGTTCTCCAAACTTAGCTAAAATATGGGTAAGTTATGGTGCTTAGGCGTATAAATACACCCAAGATCACCATCCCACACTTAAAGCCTTGGTCGTCTTCGAACAACTTATCTATTTATGCATACTACACAAGTCTTAACACCCACAAAGGAAAAATAAGATGCTCTAATAGGCTCACACAACAATTATGAACAAGAAGTAAATTCATGGATCATTACTAGAGACAACCTACCCTCAAGAATAGACTCATTAAGTTGGAAAATTCATGCATACCGTTTAAGCAAATAAATCATATAAATTACCCAACCTTGATCAACTATGTGCTCTCACAACAAGAAAGTTACCCATAATCACTCACAATCATGCAATTTCTAACTAAATGGGTACAAGAATCAAGTTGCATTCACTCTCACAAAGAATTCTCAAATTATAACTGATGACCATATGCTAGCCCTTAGAGTAGTGCTCCACTAATATCAGAATGCTAAGATTAGGATCAAATAGGTCTTTTATGGGTTGTAATGCAGGCTAAAGGATGGGTAGGAACTATTTTTGCCAAAAATCGTAACTATCTTCCCTAAGCGCTTTAATACACTACATTATACAACTAAGATGCAAGAATTTAATTCATAATCCTGAAGAAACCAATTTACACCACTTTAATCTATCCATATCTTTTGTTTTCACCCCATCCCATTAAACTCAATTAATAACATTATGGTAGGAGTATGCAACCCTTTCAAATATTTTTTTTTTTACCCATTTCATGTTATGCACCCCTGCAATATCCACCCTCAATTTAAGTGATTTGCCTTAGTTGAGGTGCACAATGTCCAACAAGGACCAGGGCTAAAACTGGTTCATTGTAATATGTCCAGGATAAAATTTAGATTTTTTTCAACAATTTTCGCTACTCCCAACCACATCAATTACACACGCCAATAACTAGACTTTGGGGCATCAATTTCATATTTTTCCTCTTATTGTCAAACTCCTAACTTAAATTGATTTTACATTAAAGCGCTTAGGAGATTTTTTATCAAATTATGGTGTATTAAAGAATGGTTTAGGCTACATATGAGGCTAACAAAAGAACAAGCTAAAGGTTCAACGAGGCTAGCTAAGATAATGTGCAAAGGTAGATCAAAAGAAGGCATGAGCAATGGTTGTCAAAGAAATACCTAAATCATCTCCTAAACTCACAATCTTTATTTCGCTTTGCACACACACCAGGCAAGTTCTAGTATCAGCTGTAATAAGGAATATACAATAGTTTTACACATTCATGGCACGTGGTCAACTCAATTAGGAGCGTTATAGATTCTTGACCCAATAATTAAATAAATTCAAATAAAACCAACAATTACAACAAGAGTCACAACTAGAGCCTAGGTGTTTCAAATATAATGATCCATCACATACTTATGTTATAATGTCATGTGATCCATAAGAACAGTTACATGTAAGTAAATAACTACTTTTCTCTTAAGACGGTTGTCATCCATCCATCATTGAGAAAAGTACCTAATTATGACCAAATCAAATAAACATCTAACAAGAAACAAAATAACTAATCCTATCACAGAAGTATATTAAGGAAAAGGTACTATTTTATTACAAAATAAGTAGCAAAGTAACCAACCATCCCACACTTTAGTTAAGCATTATCCCCAGTGCAAATAACAAGATAAAGAACTGGGCTAGTAGTACTCCTCATCCATATTAGGAGTCATGCCACCTGCATTGAGATCATCATTGGAGCCATTTTTCTTGTATTCATCATATCATCCACGTCAGCCATACATAATAAACTAACTACAATTAAGATGAGGGTGGTAAAGTGATCACCCCATACTTAATTTGTTAGTATAAACCAATTAAGTGTTCTTGTCAGGTACTCAGACTTTGCCTACATACACTCTGACATGGTGCACCAACATTAGTCACAATACAATTCACTTACTCCAATTCCACCAATTTTACTTCAATGAAACAATTTTTGAACAAAGTTATGCCTTAGAGATTCAACATATCAATATACACAAAACACCATCAGTTTCACACGATTTAACCAACATCATATTCCATTAAGTAAGTTGTGAAATAATGGCCATATAACCAAACTACGTTAGTCATGAATAATTCAATCACATGCAAAAGTTCAAAGTACTACAACAATGATGTTGATCTTCCCAAGATGCTCAAAACCTCTTTTTGACATAGCCATGGTAAGAATTTAATCCATAATCCTCAAGAAACCAATTAACAACTACAACATAAATTCACAACACTTAAGGATTAAGAAAAGAAAACTTACATTAAAGATGAAAGATTGAAGAAAGAGTGTGGATGTTTTAGGGTTTTGAAAGTTTTGAAGAAGCTTGTGGAACAAAGAGTGTGTTGAAGGATTAATTTTGTGGAGAAATAAGATAAAATTTGGGGATTTAGTTGAATTTGGAGAAGTTTACGTCGCCTAATGGATAGCTAATGCTTAAGTTTGCATCGCAAAGCTTAGCGCCTAAGGGAACCAGTGAACGTATGCTTTAGGTTAGGCACCGCATAAGTCATTGCGTAACCATAAGTGTGCATCGGACAACCAAATGCCTAAGTTACACTTTACGTCACCCAACCAAATGCCTAATTGGACCAATGAGCGTATGCGCTATGGTTGCCTAAGGAATTGTCTAAACTACGTTGTGCGCTGCACAACTTATCGCTCAAGTTATATTAGGCGCCTCTCAACTTAACGCACAAGTGAGTCAGTGGGATTAGGCCATGTGCTAGGCGGTGCACAATGTACAGCCTAGTTAAATTTGGGTGCTGCATAGTGTATTCAACATTAAGCTTGACATCACCCATTCTATCGCCTAATTTAGTCAGTGGGAAAGGGCAATACCATGGGGACTTCACCCCCGTACCCCCATCGAGGTCAGTGGTTGGCTCTGAGATTGGGTCTATCAGCCCGATCCCTACGCTACACCATAGACCTTATTGAAAATCACAAAAAATAAGTCGCATCGCAAAACTTTTAGAGCCAGATTAACATAATTTGGGGCACAACTCTAATACGAATCATGACTCGAGCCTTAATAATTGACCACTTCAACTTACCTGTAATGTTCCCATTACTCCTAAACTTACCACTGTTGATATGGCTCAATTCTTAACCAAAGTTTGTACCAAACACCTCCTTAGTACTTCATGCACTAACACTTAATCAAAAATAACTAAAAATTATTAGAATAATGGGTTGCCTTCCACCAAGCGTCATAGTTTTGGTCATGGCTCAACTTTTATTTTTGTATTTTTATTTAACATGATAAAATAAAAATAAAATCATGGGTTGTCTTCCATGCAACGCCTGATTTAACGTCGCGGCACGACTCGATTATCTTGACTACTCAGACTTTGTCAAGATACATTGATGATACCATTTACACCTTACCTTTATAGAATGCATCAACGATCGAGAAAACACTCATTTTTTTTGTTATTTCATGACTTTACACACTTCAAAACTAACCTCTTTCCCGTTGAGCCTAAATTTTAGCTCATTCAACTCCAGGTCAACTAACACTCTTACAGTTGATAAGAATGACCTACCTAAAATTATGGGTACTTCAAAGTCCACTTCATAATTAAGAATTACAAAGTTGGTAGGAAATATAAAATTGGCCACCCTTATGAGTACATCATGCAGAATACCAATCGGCCTTTTCACCGATCTATCTGTCATTAAAAGTTGTATATTAATGGGTGTAGGATCTTCCAAACCCATTTTCTTGAAAACTACTAATGGCATAAGATTTATACTTTCCCCAAGATCACAAAGGGCCCTTTCAAAATTTAGCGATCCAATCGTACATGGGACAGTAAATGCGCATGGATCAGCTTTCTTTTGAACAATAGATCTTGTAGCAATAGCGCTGCAATGATGAAGATTTTCTGTCATTTTATAGCTCACATTCCTTTTCTTCGTCAACAGATCTTTTATAAACTTAGCATATCCGGACATCTTCTCCAGTGCTTTAACTAAAGGCGCATTCACTGTCAACTGCTTCAACATAGCCATAAATTTGTTAAACTTGCCTTTATATTATTTCTTCTTTAATCATTGTGGAAATGGGGGTGGTGGCCTTGGGATTTGAACTAGAGCATCTTTTAACTCTTTTCTTATGCCTTGCTCCACATCACTAACATGCTTCAACTTAGGTGGTTGTTCTACTTCCACACTCTTCTTTTCTAAACCTCCCAACTCTACAGACACCACTGAAGATTCTTCAACCATCTTCCAATCCATTTCAACTACAACAGTATGAGAGGATGCTCCCAATCCTGGACTAGATAACATCTTACCACTCCTAGTGGTAATATCCATACACGATCCATCAGTCCTCAGATTTTGAACTGTATCACTTGGTAGAGTCCCATTCTATCTTTGGTTGAATGTTGTGGGTAATTGGATCATCTGCTGCTCCAGTTATTTAATAGCAGTTGAGTGCAAATTTACTAGTTGAATCATGGAAGATATGTCACTCTTTATAGTAGTCACCCCAGAATTGGTCGCCTCAACTCCCTTTAATAGTTTCTCCATCATGTCCTCCATGGATATTTTACCTGAACTGATGGTAGCATTATCACGGCTTCCAGGAGGTACATACAATCCACTCCTATCACTTTTATTCTTCCAATCTCCTTAATGGTTCCAACCTTGGTTTCCTTGACTACCGGTCTAGAAACCCCCCTGGTTGTGCAAATAGTAAGCCTCTTCCTTGGTGTTTGATTTAGATCCCTTACAGTGGGACCCATATCTTTTACCTTTTTAATATTTCCTGATAGCAAATATTTTATGAGCAGATCCATCTAGATTTTCATGTGAGCCATATCCTGATCATGCTCCTCTTCTATCCTACGCTGCTCTGCTGATATTACATAAGACCTAGTATTGCTTGCTACCATAGAATCTCTGGTATGCCAAGATCTACTTGTCTTAGTCATTCTTTCTAACATCTCTGTAGCCTCAGTAAAGGTGAGCTCCATAAAATCTCCTCCTACAGCATTATCCATTATTAGCTTTGTAAGTGAGTTCAAAGCTCTATTGAATGTTTCCATCAAGTGTTCAGCAGTCATGTTATGGTTTGGGCATTGAGTTAACTTCTTTTTAAACCTCGCCCAAGTCTCATTCAAAGCTTTATTAGCCAATTGCCTTAAGTTTCTGATCTCATCCCTCAATTGTAACATTGTGGAGGGCGGAAAGAACCTTTCTAGGAAAGCTCCTCTCAATTGCCTCCATTTTGTTATAGAATCAGGAGTCAGCTCATTCAACCACATAGTTGCCTCTCCAGATAGAGACAATAGGAACAATCTCAAATGAATAGCATTTTGTCCCACTCCAGGATTATCAAATGACTTACATATATTGATGAAATTCACCAAATGTAGATTTTGATCATCACCAGGTAATCCACCAAAGAGTCCTTTCAAATTCAGTAGTTGGATCATAGTACTAGTGATGTCGAATTTCATCCTAGGAGCTAGTGGTGGTGGAATGATTACCTTTATAGCTCCAGCTCCATCTAAATCATCCTCATTATTGTCAATATCAAACTGCATAGCTTGGAGGTCTAGTCTTCCTCTGAATGGCAAATTTCAATTTATAGGTGCAACTATTTCCGCTGTACGCCTCCTATTAGTCGGGTCAATTAAATCATCATCTCCCAGGTCGTCTTCATCTAGATTAGGTACCCGACCTTGGTTATCTGCATTCTGTTGATTTAGTTAAGCATTAGCCAAAGCGGCTAATATTTTATCTTCCTATTGTTAGCCATTCTTTCAATGAGATGAGGTTCAGGATTGAAGGGTAATAATGGTTCTCTTGAACTTCTGGTTTATGGCATAAACAAAAATCATCCTATAACGAACAAAAACAACAAATAAACGTAAAATAAGGAAACTTGACTAACAGTCACTTAACACACATAAACTCAATTGACAACCGTATTCCCTGACAATGGCGCCAAAATTTGATACACTCAAATTATAACTCTCTTACAAGAGTATAAGCGGTCGTTGTCAAATATATAACCCAACTAGGTTGGGGTGGAATCCTACAGGGAATATGGTGCTAATTAAGTTGTATGCAGATTAGTTGACTTTTAATCATTCATTTTCGCAAAACAAAAAGGGAGAATTTGATTTAGTTCACAAATTAATGGTTTTAGTTTAACAAGATGAGATTTGTGTAGTAGTATTCGAATTCAGAGAAATAGCAAGCTAGGGTTATGTCCACCTTATAGTTTTTAATGCGTTCTAACTATGGGTTTTACTAATTCATACATGTATCATGATTGCAGAGAAACATATTGTATTTAATAACATAATCCTATTGTTTCTCAACCATCAAGGACTAATTCACTTTAGTTCTCTCGAATCAAAAGTATTTACAAAAATAATACGAAATCTCCAAGTAGTTAATCCTGTTAAGGCATTAACATATGAAATAGGGGTTGGAAATCCTATTTTCTTGTCACTACTCAAACCTCAACCTTTCTATTTAACAAGTTGAGTTTTAAGGCACATCCTCTATGTTTCCAACCACGAGAATTCAAGATAAATGAAGAGAGTATGATATGAGCAGATCAATACATGATGAATTCAAAAAACCAAAGTAATAGATTGTATTCTACAAGGCTTTCATAATCCTAACTAATAAACTTAGCTACTAATGAGTAAAACGGAAATCACAATAGAAATATTCATCATACCAAAAAGTAAACCCAATTTTGGTGGAGAAGAAGAAGTTGTGTTTCTCCCTTAGTGCTAAGCCGCCACTCTTAGTGCAAAAATTAATACCGAATAATGAATAATACATGACTTTTCAGTATCAAGTAATTTTAATAACTTTTTCCTCATAATTTCCGTCTAAGTCCCTAGACTAACTCTAAATGACAAATTAGTCTTGGACATAGTTTTTAGGTACCACATTTGGTCCAGACTGCTACTCTCTCATGTGTCATATACCATCGTATTCCATAGTCCCATTATGTCTCCATGTACCTTATTAATACCTGAAATCATACTAATCATATCGGTTAGCTCAATTACATAGAAGTAGAGTAAAAACATAAGAAACTAGGCACTTTGTTCTCCAAACTTAGCTAAAATATGGGTAAGTTATGGTGCTTAGGCATATAAATACACCCAAGATCAGTATCGATAGAAGATCAATCCCCAAATCTATTTCCCTAGTGAAGGAATCTCAGGAAGATCATCGGGGAAAACTTTAGAAAATTCATTAACCATATAAATAGATTGTAAAAAAGGACTTTCAGAGTTAGAATCCTTAACCCAAACTAGATGATACAATCATCCTTTAGAAATCAAATTCTAAGCTCTCAGATAAGATATAAACCTCCCTTTAGGTACTAAGGAACCCCCTCTTCTAATATCGGTTTATTAGGATTGTGAAAACTGACATTTCGGGTCCTACAATCCAAAGAATCATAGCACGAATAAAGCCAATCCATCCCCAATATTACATTATGTAAAGTTCTATCAAATCCACCATTGTCTTCCTATAAAGAATAAATACCAAACAAACCCCTATGATATTTCTAGCAACAATAGACTTACCCACTTGGGTATAAGCAAAAAAAGGGTCAAAAATATTTTTGGGTCCAAAATTAAAGTGTACAACCACATTAGGGGGTCGCATAAGATAGGGTAGAACTCGGATCAAGCAACAGTAAACATCATGGGAGAAGAGCTACAACATACCAGTGACAACATTTGGGGATACCTCAAATTCCTAACTAGCAGTTAGTGCATAGAGATGATTCCAGCCATTATCGGTACCTGATGTGGTGCCCTTAGGCCCTGAAGCCAATGAAGTGGCAACTGGGACCTTATTATCTCTAGTGGTAACCCTGGATGAAGGAAAATCTTAGTGTATATGACCATGATGACCATAATTAAAGTACTGATTTATCCCTTCCTCACAATATCTACTGTGAAGCTGTCCATGAAATTGAGAATGAGGTTAGGGTAGGGTTGATTGAGATCTATTAGCCTAAGGCTGGGCACCCTATGCTTTAGGACCATTGCTATCCTGAAAACAATGATCATCTAAAGGCTTAGAATAAAGAGCATTGGCCAACAAATAAGAAATTCCCTAGTTTTTCTTCTTGGTCCTCTGTCTACCATCCCTTCTACTATTCTGCCGACTCACACCTTGTCCTACATATCTAAACTTTTTAATCTGCCTCTCTCCTATCTCTACCTACTTATTTTTCTCATTCTTCACCCGCTGTATGTAAACCACTAGCCTGGATATCTTCCATGTCATTATTTAATATTTTAGCCTTACATTCCAACACCAAATCACGGGATAAACTAGTAGAAAAATTCTTCATTCTGGACCTCATACTAGACACCAGTTCTGGATCATAACGAGATAACTGATGGAACTTCAGTGCATACTCCTTAACACTCATCTTACCCTACATTAGATTAACAAACTCTCCAGCCTTAGCTTTCCTCAACTCCTGAGGAAAGTAGTGATTAAGAAAAGCACCTAAAAAGCCATCCCACACTGGCAACATCATCACCCTCATTACTTTCTACTCCTCATACTGCTGATAAGCTATATCTTTCACTGATAGTTAGCAAACTCTACACCCTTTAAATTAGTAGCATGCATAACCTTGAAAATGTTCTCCATCTTATCAATAAACCCCTGAGGATCCTCCTCAACCTCAGAACCCATAAAGGTTAGGGGATTCAACCTCATAAATTGGCCAACCATAGTGACCTTAGATGAACTAACAATAGGACCAATATGATCAGGCTGATGAGACTGTGATGCCACTAGCTGGGAAAGAATATGAATAGACAAATGGAACTCCTCATTAGAGATATCTCCCTGAAATGACTGAGCATAAGTATTGATAACGCTCAATCTACAGCTCTCGTAGGAGTGTAAAGCGGTCGCTGTCAAATATATAACCCAACTGGGTTGGGTATCGATCCCACAGGGAATAGCTTGGTCAACAAGTAAGCAAAGATTACTAGACTTTTAGTGCAAGTCTCGTAAAAAGGGGGGAGTTTTGTCGTGCAAGTATTGTAACCAAAGTAATAAGGTAAAAACGGAAAATAACAAAGTAAAAAGTAAGAATGTTTGGTAAGATGTAAAACAATGAGAATTGAGAAGTTAGGGTTATGTTCACCTTATGAGTTGTACGTCTCTATTGGCTATGAGTTATGCGGAATTCAGACATGTATGTGCTTATAGAGAATTGTATTCGATGGTAAATCCAAGCGTCTTTTGACCTAAACAAGGACTATTTCACTTTAACTCTTTCGAGCTTAAAGCGTATCTAACGATACAAATTCTCCAAGAGGTTAATCCAGTTACGACACTAACTTTTTAATAGGGGATGGGACCCTATTACCTTGACATTATCTCTTTTCCAGACATATAACTTTTCTTTCGAACAAGTTAATGCTATACTGGCGTATTCTATGCGTTTGCAACCACAAAGAATTTAGATTAAGATGAAGAGAATAATGATATAAGCAGCATACGTGTCACGAATTCACAAACCCATAGCAATAGATAGTAGCTCATATGGCTTCCATAACCCCAACAGAGAAGTTTAATTACCCATGAGTGTGAAGGAAATCACAATAGACATTATCATTGTACCACAATAAAGATCTCGTGTAGTAGAGTGTGGTAGGCATTAGGCATGACTTCTTTGCTAAGTAACGTTTCTCTTGTTGCGGAAATTAAGAATTGAATAGATGAATAGAAGAGGAATAAAAAGTAGAATTAATGGAAGAATTAGAACTAGTAGTGAATTTCTCCTAAATCTCTAGCAAAATAGGGTATTTATAATACCCATATCCTATTCCTACTAAGCTAATAAATTACTTAACCCAATCCTACTTAGTTAATGTATCATTATCCTAATCCTAATAAGTTACTGCTAGTCCCCAAAGTCTTCAGAAATGCTGCTTTTGCCCGGGAAAGGTTTTCCATACATCACTTTTGGTCCTTGGCGTTCAAGCTTTCCCTTCCTTCTTTCGTGAAGCTTTCTTTGGCGTCAAGTTATCCATAAAATGCTGAAATCTGCATCATTTGTACCTGAAAACTTGCTAATCTTGTTTGTTAGCTCACTTATAGGAAAAAGGACTAAAAGTGCATGAAATATATAATTTGTTCTCAAAACTTGGCTAAAATATGGGCAAAATCTAGTGCTATAGGCGTGTAAATTCGCCTATCATCAACACCCCACACTTTAAGCTTTGTTCGTCCTCGAACAAAATTTCATGTCCGTGTAAACATCAACTTAGGGTTTCACAGTATCAACACAAAATATTCGTCACGAAAAGCACAATAATTATCTCCAAAGAGTAGTTTTCCGATCATTAGTAGAAACAATTTAACCTCTAGCATAGACTCGTGATGGTGGCCATCTCATATTCAAAAGTTAAGGCACAAAGAATCATACACAACTACCCAAAACTCATCAACTATGTGTGTCTCACAATATATTACCCATAATCACTCATAAGTATAGCATATTTTTCAAACATGGGTATAAAAGTATCCTTGCTCTCGCTCTCACAAAGAATTCATATGCTGCAACTGATGTCCATAGGCTTGCCCTTAGTGTAATACTCCACTATATGTCAGAATGCTAAGCTTAGGATCAAATAGGTCTTTTGATGGTTGTAATGTAGGCTAAGGGACGGGTAGGATTATTTTGGCCAGAAATAGTGACTATGTTCCTAAGCGCTTTAATACATCACATTGTATCATTAACACTTTTCTTTCAAACAACCTTTCTACTTTATTTTATTCTACCACCCCTTTTCTCCTCTTTTGTTTTTCAATTTTGAACATAACTAACTTTTCAGTTTAATTTTTTTCTTTTCTTTTTCTTTTCATAACATACCTCTTATGATATCACTTCTTTTTCATAACAAATTCAAGCACCAATACATTCTAAAGCATCATACTCACCCATTTTCCTCTTATTTCGTCACATAACTTTACAATTTAAAGCACTTAGGAATTTGGATTAAATTATGGTCTTAAAAAAATGGATTAGGCTTACATATGAGGTTGTCAAAGAAAATAGGCTAAAGTCTCAAAATGGTTTAACTAGGATAATGTCCACGGGTAGGTAAAAAGAAGGTAAACAAGTATAGGTTGCCAAAGAAATGCCTAAATCATCTCCTAAACTTACACTCTTTATTTTCGCTTTACATACATACCAGGCAAGTTCAAGCATCAGCCACAAGCACAGAATATACTATTATCTCACACATACAAGGCACATGGTCGACTTTATTGGGAGTAGTATAAACTCTCAACCCGACAGATGAAGGAATTGAACAACGCAATATCACATAGTGAGTCATAATTAGAGCCTAAACGTCTCAATAGTCATGATTTTAGCACAAACTCTTGTTATAATCTCATGCTGCCTATTAGAATAATTTCATGTGAAAAACAAAAAATGAAAAAAATGAAAAACGAAAAAAAAAAAACTAAAACGAAAAACGAAAAAAAAACTAAAGCAAACATAAATGCAAATGCGGATAGAGAAGTATAGCATGCAAATACCACCACCCCACACTTAGACGGGACACACTGCCCTTAGTGGAAAATAAATATGAAGAACCTGGTCAGTCGGACTCCTCCTCTATGTTGGGGGTCATACCCCCTTTGTCGGAATCATCATAGGAGTCGTCGTCATCAGAATTCTCCTCCACATCGGAGTCTGGCATTCGTCGATCATCATCGGTCGGCACATCGTCATCAAGAGGTTCCTCAAAGTATGTACCTACTCCACACATCTCCCTTGCATGCACATTCATTGGATAGTCATGATCCAGCTGTTGGAGCTATGCAGCAGTTGGAACACGACCTCCGCTCATCATTGTAAACCGAGTCATGCCATAAATATGGTGAAAGAAACTCTTATCCTGAGCATGTCTCTCAGCAATAGTAAGGTTGACGCCATGTGTTGATTCAGCATCTTTGACCTTTGTGAGGTCAACCTTCTTCGGATTGTGTGGGAGTTTATGATCAGCCGACTCCTCTTCGATATCCTCCTTCCTCAGGATTGCAGTCAACAGATTGCCGAAGCTGAAGTGGGACCGCTTGTGTAGCCTAACTTTTCGCATTGTGGAGCAAATGATTGCCCCAATGTTGATAGGGACATTCGTCATCAATGCATATACCAGGCACACTCTATCTCTTATTATCTTGGTGTATTGCGTCCCTGGAATAAGGCAAGAGTTGACTATACGCAACCATATCCTTGCTTCCCTATTCAAGGGAGCATATGGGAAGGTGTTTTCGTTCGGTGTCTTTATGTCTGCTCCACCTTGCCATGGATCTAGTTCCACAAAGTGTGTGTCGAATTACTCTATATGGAGGTCTACTGTACAGCTCTTTGAATGGTGATGGATCAACGGCAGGCAAGCCAAGAAAGGAGTTGAAGAAATCCGAATTGAGTTGTAAAATTTGGCCCCGAATCTTGACCTCACTGCCTGTGGTTTTTGACGACCAGTTGGCATAAAATTCTCTTGTCAAATCGAGATTACATTCTCCCATGTCTCGGAAGATGAAATCAAGATGTAATGCCATGATCTTGGCCAACATGCGTGGCTCCTTCTTCGCTAGGCTTTCCTTGTTTATCAAGTCCACATGAACATATTTCTTCTCTTTGTTGTTCCTATACCATTCCTTTGCTTCCTCCTCTAAACCCATTTAATTCCAAACATGCGGTGTGGTAATTGCATCGAAGATGATTCTCCTTGCTCTTTTCGGCCTCCTTTCTTGCCTTTTTGGGAAGTGGTAGCCTTATCTTTGCCTTGTCTTGCTTTGGGTGCCATTGTACCTGAGACTAAAACAATGTTCATGTTAGCATCATCTCGATGGATACAATCTATAAACAAGCAATAGGGGCACCACCCCACACTTAGTTTGTTGGTACAGACTAGTGAAGTGAAAGTGGTCGATTACTCAGACTTCATCGGCATACGTTTTAGGTGCTATATTCCAACAATAAAATCAGAGCAGTCATACTTCTTGTATTCTTAGCAATACTTTAATGTTTGATATATCAAGACTACTACATAGGGATTGAATCAAGGCATAGCATCTAACAATAATCACAACCTCCTATGTCGGTAGGCAACTATAATTCTTATTCCGATGAACAAGTCATTCCAACATGTAAGTATTCAAGTGAAAAGATTATGCAAATCTTTGTGACCATATCAATTCCATAGAAGTATGATAGTGCATCAAAATCAAATTCAAGTTGGAAATAAGTTAAGATCATCCTTCGTATTCATTCACCCACTTGGTTGTATCACAATAATTCAATCACATTCAAATCATCAATACTACTTTCAAGATTCAACAATTCATAATGGGCGTAGTAGTGTAGTACTTACGGAATATAAATGAAGAACAAAGTAGTACTTACTTGATTGATGCCTTTGGATGATGTTCTTGTGAAGTAAGAGAGCAAAAGGAAAAAAAAAATTTGAGAGGATTTGGAGGCTATAGGCGGCGCTTAAGCTAGGTTTCCAATGTGTTTTTGGTTCAAGACTAAGTCTCATATTTATAGGAGAAGGTTGGGTCGGGTTTTGACCCATTTAAAATCGGATTTGGAGACAAGAAGTGACCATAAGAGGCGCCTTTTGCTTTGCCTATGCTTGGCATAGGCGGCGCCTTTTGCAAAGCATTGTCTAGCATAGGCGGCGCCTATGCCATGGCATTCCTAGGCATAGGCGGCACCTTTCACTTTGCATATGAGATTCAGAGACAAAAGGTATTAGCATAGGAGGCGCCTATGCTATGGCATACTTGGGCATGGGCGGCGCCTATGCTATGGCACACTAGATTCCGAGACCTTAGGCCATAGTATAGGCCTTGCCTTGTTCGTGGCCTAGTTTTACCTAGGCCTAGCCTTGTTCGATGCCTATATTTTCATGAGAAATGCTCAATCCATAGCCTTTTGCTTCTTCATTCCGAACTTACCACCTTTAACATGCAATACGTCCAAATCAAAATTTGAAACCAACCTCCTCGTTTTACACCTCTTTGCACCTACATTTACTCAAAAACAATAAAGACGATTAGAACGATGGGTTGCCTCCCATCAAGCGCCTTAGTTTTGGTCGTGGAACGACTTTTTTTTTTTTATTTATCAAAGGAAAACACGTAATAAAAAAATGAAAAACGATGGGTTGCCTCCCATCTAGCGCTTGATTTATTATCGCGGCACGACATGGCTATCTCGAGTACTTAGACTTCGTCGAGATAAGTGATGGCCATATAGTTTATCGAATCAAGAGGATCGATATATGGTTTTACTCGTTGGCCATTCACCTTGAAGACAACACCCTTAGTGTCTTCCAACTCAACTACTGCAGACGAGTAGACTTGGTTAACTTTGTATGGACCAGACCACTTGGACTTTAACTTACCTGGGAATAACTTCAGTCTGGAATTGAAGAGAAGTACCATATCATCCTTTTGAAAGTTTCGTCGAACAATCCGCTGATCATGATACTTTTTCATCTGATCCTTGTAGAGATCCGATCTTTCATAAGCCTGTAGACAGAATTCATCCATCTCGTTCAGTTGCTCTAATCTCAGATTCATTGCATCATCCCAGTTCAAATTTAATCGTTTCAAAGCCCACAATGCCTTATGCTCAAGGTCAATGGGTAAGTGAGCCTTCCCATAAACTAGTTGGTACGGGGACATGCCAATTGGTGTTTTGAATGCAGTCCTATAAGCCCATAGTGCATCATCCAACTTCCGAGACCAATCTGTCCTATTAGCATTTACCATTTTAGCAAGGATTTGCTTGATCTATCGGTTGGAAACCTCTAACTGGCCGCTAGTTTGTGGGTGATAAGGCGTGGCTACCTTATGTTGCTTGACACCATATTTTGCCAACACGGATTTGAATAGCTTGTTGCAAAAGTGAGATCTTCCATCGCTTATGATAGTACATGGTACTCCAAAGCGAGAGAAGATGTTTCTCTTCAAGAATGCTACAACACGTTTTCCTTCATTGTCAGCCAACGCTACTACTTCCACCCATTTCGAGACATAATCTAAAGCAACTAGGATGTACTTCATTCCAAACGAATTTACGAATGGACCCATGAAATCTATACCCCATACATCAAAGAGCTCTACTTCAAGAATTTTCGACATGGGCATCTCATGGTGTTTTGAAATAGCACCTTGTATTTGGCATTGGTCGCATCTTCTAACAAAGTCGTAGGCATCTCTAAATATCGAAGGCCAATAATATCTACTTTGCAATACCTTTCTTGCTGTCCGATTACCTGCGTGATGTCCCCCAACTTGGGAAGTGTGGCATGCTTCCAATATAGTAGGCACCTATAAATGGGATATACATCGTCGGATAATACCATCCGTGCATCATCGAAACAAATATGGCTCATCCCAAAAGTAGTATTTTACATCATGTATAAACTTCCTCTTTTGATGGTAAGATAAGTTTGCAGGTATCACATTACTCACCACAAAATTTGCAAATTCGGCATACCATGGTAATCATCCCATTATTGTCGCTAGATCTCCTCGTCAGGGAATGCATCATCAATCTCGATTTCAGGCTACGCCACATGCTCGTTCTCGAGTCTAGATAGATGATCATCCACTTGGTTCTCGCAACCTTTTCTATCTTTAACCTCGAAATCAAATTCTTGCAGCAGCAAAACCCATCGAATTAGTCTTGGTTTAGCATCCTTCTTTGTCGTTAGATACCTCAGAGTTGCATGGTCTATATGAACGATCACTTTGGTTCCCAACAGATACGCACGGAACTTCTCAAAAGCATATACAACTGCTAGGAGCTCTTGTTCCATGATAGTATAGCTCTTTTGGGATTCATTTAGGACCTTTCTAGCATAGTAGATAGGGTGAAATAATTTCTCCTTCCTCTGGCTAAGTACAGCGCCAACAGCAACCCCACTAGCATCACACATGACTTCGAACGGTAGAGATCAATCTGGTGCTACCATGATAGGGGCTTCAATGAGTTTGCTTTTGAGGCATTCGAATGCCTTCAAACAATCTTCATTGAAGTCATACTTTGCATCTTTCTCCAAGAGTTTGCACAATGGACTCGTAGTTTTGGAGAAGTCTTTGATGAACCGCCGATAGAAACCTGCATGACCGAGGAAACTATGAACTCCCTTCACTGAAATTGGGGGCGGTAGCTTCTCGATGACTTCAATTTTTGCTCGATCAACCTCAATTCCTCTTTTGGAGATTTTATGCCCAAGAACGATTCCTTCTTTTACCATGAAATGACACTTTTCCCAATTCAGCACTAGGTTAAATTCTACACATATTTGCAACGCCATACTTAGGTTTGCCAAGCACGCTTCAAACGATTCGCCAACAACTGAAAAGTCGTCCATGAATACCTCCAAAGTATCTTCAACCATATCAAAAAAAATGGACATCATACAACGCTGAAAGGTGGCTAGTGCGTTACATAGCCCGAATGGCATACGTTTGAAGGCAAACGTGCCATATGGACATGTGAATGTTGTCTTCTCTTGGTCTTCAAGAGCAATACAAATCTGATTATAGCCTGAATAACCGTCTAAGAAACAAAACCATCCTTTCCCCACTAATCGATCTAGCATTTGGTCCATGAATGGCATTGGAAAGTGATCTTTGAGCATCTATGAATTCAGCTTTCGATAGTCCATGCATACTCTCCATCCGGTGATGGGTCTAAGTGGAATAAGCTCATTCTTTTCATTCGCAACCACCGTCATGCCTCCTTTCTTGGGAACACATTGTACCGGCTTACCCATGTACTGTCGGAGATTGGATACACAACTCCTGCGTCTAACCACTTAATAATTTCTTTTTTCACTACTTCTTGCATAGGTGGATTGGGACATCTTTGATGCTCAATGGTGGATGTGCAATTTTCTTCAAGCTGAATCTTGTGGGTACAAATCCCAGGTGGAATACCAATAATATCCGCGATGGTCCAACCAATGGCTCTTATATATTTTCATAGAATAGTACTGAGAGCTGCAACTTGTTGCTCACCAAAATCTGCTGCCACAATGACTGGAAGTGTGTTTTCATTTGCTAAGAATGCATTCTTTAAATGACTAGGCAGCTCCTTCAATTCTAACGTGGGTGGCTCTTCAATAGATGGCTTCACTAGTAGTGTGGGTCGATTTTTGAGATCAAGGTCTAGCTTCTTGGGAGCATGGCGATATGTCCCTAATCCTGATAGAGCACAAATAGCTTCTTCACAATTTTCAGCGTCCTTACTCTCTCTATTCATGAGCACAATCGCCAATGGGTCATCCATAATTTGCTCTTCTTCAAGTAATTCTTTCTCATCATCAAAGTAAATATCAGCCACCG
Source organism: Capsicum baccatum var. pendulum (assembly GCA_030864225.1). Lineage (NCBI taxonomy): Eukaryota > Viridiplantae > Streptophyta > Magnoliopsida > Solanales > Solanaceae > Capsicum > Capsicum baccatum. The sequence goes on along the minus strand of CM061555.1, from coordinate 81,524,688 downwards.
AAAAGACGTTCAGATATTTGGGTTGCTTTATTGATTTGCACACATCAAAGTGAACTACTTCGTCATTTATTTGGAATGAAAGCTCATTAGCTCTCAAATCAATAAGCACACTTCCCGTAGCAAGGAAAGGGCGCCCCAAGATTATGGAAACTTCTGAGTCTGCCTCACAATCCAAAATAACAAAGTCTGCTGGAAAGATGAATGAAGAAACCTTTACCAATACATCACATAGAATACCAACAGGTCGTTTTACCGACCTATCCGCCATTACGAGCCTCATATTGGTTGGAGTAGGATCTCTCAACACCAACTTTTTATAGATAGATAATGGCATCAAATTGATGCTGGCTCCTAAATCACATAATGCCTTGGCAAAATTCAAAGATCCAACGGTGCAAGGAATAGTGAAAGCACCGGGGCCAGCCTTCTTCTGAACTAGTGATCGGGTAGCAATTGCGCTGCAGTGATGAACGTCATCTTTCAACTCATAGCTGGCTGCCCGCTTCTTTTTCAAAAGATCCTTCATGAATTTCGCATACCAAGGCATTTGTTCAAGTGCCTCTACCAATGGAACATTAATGGTCAGCTGCTTTAGCATAGTCATGAATTTGCTGAACTTTGTATCATCCGCCACTTTCTTCAATCTTTTAGGAAAAGGTGGTGGTGGATAAGGAATTGTTTTCTCCACGGCTTTCTTCTCCTCTTGCTTCCGTTTTTCAGCCTTTTCAGGATGCATCAAACTCGGTGTGATGTCATGGACGTCGTGGGTAGCTTCTGCGGAATCTTCTCATTTTGCCTTGTCATCGACGTCCGCTACTTCGTCAACCACTTGCTTGCTTTTTGATGAAGTTTCCAAAACCTTACCACTTCGGGTAGTAACAGCGATGCATGACCCATCATTCCTTGGGTTTTGCACAGTGTCGCTAGGTAAAGTTCCAGCCTTTCTTTGATTGAGTGCTGCTGAAAGTTGGCTCAATTGCTGCTCTATTTGCTTGATTGAAGTGGAATGAGAATCAACTAATTGCTTCATGGAGGATAAATCATTTATTACCTCCGTTACTCCAGCGCTCGTTGCTTCCACTCCTTTCAATAGTTTAGCCATCATCTCTTCCATATTTCCAGATCCGGATGTAGTGGTGTCACGTCTTCCTTGGGGAACGTACAAACCACTTTTGTCATTCTTGTTCTTCCAACTACCTTGGTCCTTGTTTCTAGATTTGTCATAGTAGTTCCGACCTTAGTTTCCTTGGGCATTGCCTCGGAAACCCCCCTGATTGTTTAAGTAGTTGGCTTCTTCTTCCGAATTAGATTCGTCTCTTACTTTTGATGCAACAGCTTTGACTTTTTTGGTCTTCCTTGATAATAGATGCTTTGTAAGAAGATCCACTTGTGTTTTCATGTGCGCCATATCTTGATCACGTTCTTCTTCTCTTCTCCTTTGTTCAGCAGTCATGCCAATAGATAAAGTGGAGCTTGCTACCTCAGAATCCCTGGTATGCCAAGCTCTACTTTTCTTCGTCATCCGATCTAGCATATTGCTTGCCTGCCCAAAGGTGAGGTCCATAAATGATCCTCCAGCTGTATTATCTACCACTGGTTTAGTTATTGAATTCAAGGCTCTGTATAGTATCTCCATTAGGTGGACATTGGTCATGTGATGGTTTGGGCACCTCATAAGCTTCGTCTTAAACCTCTCCCATGTTTCATGAAGAGCTTCGGTTGGAAGCTGCCGAAAGTTGCTGATTTCATCTCTTAATTGTGCTCTTTTGGATGGCGGAAAGAATCTTTCTAGGAAAGCGTCTCTCAATTGTCTCCAATTTGTAATAGAATCAGGAGTCATCCCATTCAACCATAGAGTTGCCTCCCCAGACAGAGACAATGAAAATAGACGCAATCGAATTGCATTCTGACCAACACCAGGATTATCAAACGACTTGCATGTAGAAATAAAGTTGATGAGATGCATATTCGGATCATCGCCTGCTAGTCCACCAAATAGTCCCTTGAGTTGCAATAACTGAATCATGGTGCTTGTGATGTTGAACTTGGCTCCGGGAATAGCTTGGTCAACAAGTAAGCAAAGATTACTAGACTTTTAGTGCAAGTCTCGTAAAAAGGGGGGAGTTTTGTCGTGCAAGTATTGTAACCAAATTAATAAGGTAAAAACGGAAAATAGAAAAGTAAAAAGTAAGAATGTTTGGTAAGATGTAAGACAATGAGAATTGAGAAGTTGGGCTTATGTTCACCTTATGAGTTGTACGTCTCTATTGGCTATGAGTTATGCGGAATTCAGACATGCATGTGCTTATAGAGAATTGTATTCGATGGTAAATCCAAGCGTCTTTCGACCTAAACAAGGACTATTTCACTTTAACTCTTTCGAGCTTAAAGCGTATCTAACGGTACAAATTCTCCAAGAGGTTAAACCAGTTACAGTACTAACTTTTTAATAGGGGATGGGACCCTATTACCTTGACATTATCTCTTTTCCAAACATATAACTTTTCTTTCAAACAAGTTAATGCTATACTGGCGTATTCTATGCGTTTGCAACCACAAAGAATTTAGATTAAGATGAAGAGAATAATGATATAAGCAGCATACGTGTCACGAATTCACAAACTCATAGCAATAGATAGTAGCTCATATGGCTTCCATAACCCCAACAGAGAAGTTTAGTTACCCATGAGTGCGAAGGAAATCACAATAGACATTATCATTGTACCACAATAAAGATCTCGTGTAGTAGAGTGTGGTAGGCATTAGGCGTGACTTCTTTGCTAAGTAACGTTTCTCTTGTTGCGGAAATTAAGAATTGAATAGATGAATAGAAGAGGAATAAAAAGTAGAATTAATGGAAGAATTAGAAGTAGTAGTGAATTTCTCCTAAATCTCTAGCAAAATAGGGTATTTATAATACCCATATCCTATTCCTACTAAGCTAATAAATTACTTAACCCAATCCTACTTGGTTAATGTATCATCATCCTAATCCTAATAAGTTACTGCTAGTCCCCAAAGTCTTCAGAAATGTTGTTTTTGCCTGGGACAGGTTTTCCATGCATCACTTTTGGTCCTTGGCGTTCAAGCTTTCCCTTCCTTCTTTCGTGAATCTTTCTTTGGCATCAAGTTATCCATAAAATGCTGAAATCTGCATCATTTGTACCTGAAAACTTGCTAATCATGTTCATTATCTCACTTACAGGAAAAAGGACTAAAAGTGCATGAAATATATAATTTGTTCTCAAAACTTGGCTAAAATATGGGTAAAATCTAGTGCTATAGGCGTGTAAATTCACCTATCATCAAGTATCACCAGCCCATGAAGCTCGAGAATACTAGACGGGACCGGTGGAACCCCAGGTGGATAAGTACTACACTCTATAAATAGGGTGAGTTTCCTTCATATTCTACTCAGGTAGGATAGAGAGCCCAACAGAGTTTCTATGATCATCAGATTTGAAAGGAGGCATGATCTGAAATGCGAGTAAGCCAAGAATTAGAGAAATTTCATAGTAACTAGACTCTATATCCCGAAATAAAACACAAGAAAGGGGAACATTTCTAAATGTCTTATAGCATCCTCCTTATAAGTGTGGCACACTACACATCCATAAAAGGGACTCTATTCAACACAAATTTATGAACACCCAATGCCTAGTCGTGACGGGTATCTCAAGCTCACCATAAGATGAAGACAACCCCCTTAGCCTAATCTCCAGAACACAATAAAAGTAAATAACGGAAGTCAACCAAAATATATAATTAAGATAGATGAGTCAAATCAAGTTTTAAGAGCCAAAACACAATAACCAAAACATCCTAGGTTCGGGGTTATTTTGGTACCCGAGCTAGTAAGGTTCCATAATATCACTTTGTTACGGAGGTTAACCTCTATGATATTAGCATGGCATGGAGGATACCCTCCGCGATATGGCCGTGCCATGCCAAGGTGTAAATTTCATGCAGTTCTCAATCTTCTCACTTGGGGTAAGGAGATTTTGGTATTTTCACCTTTCTTATGACTTATAAACACAAATTGACCTTTTCACCTTCAGTTAAAAAGATCAAAAACTCTCATTCTCTTCTCTAACAGCATAACCAAAAATCTTAAGGGTTTCACCATGCATTCATCATCCGGGCTCCAAAATTCAAATAAACTTTCAATTTCTTATCTATTTCAATCATGTTTCTCTTCCCTAAACTTTAATTCTATATTATGGCATGAATTGAATAGGTTTTCATATGATTTATGTTGTGTATTTTGAAATTGGGTTAAGGGGTTTTAGTTGTTACTGATTGAATTACTTGTCCCATATTTTGAATTGATTATTCATGCTTTATATAGATGTTTTTGTGTCTAAATTGGTATATTATTTAAATGGATGAAATAGGGGATATGGGTTTCCCCAATTTGGATGAGTTTTGGCTTGAAATTGCATGAACCTCAACCCACTTTATAAATTTGATCTTTATTATGGAAAATTACATGGGTTAACTTGCTTTTGAACCCAATGCATTGCATTAATGGATAAATGAATATATAAATGGATTTAGATTGCCTTGGTGGTCATGGTTTGGATTTTAATGAAACTTAGGAGTCCAATTTTAGTTGTGTGAATTGGTTTGACATGTTTAATTTAGCTTGAAAGCATATTGGTATGGTAATACCAAGTGGTAAATGCCAAAATAAATGCCTCATGGGTTAACATTAGAATTATGTGCAAATTATTTTAATTTGGGTTTAAAGGGGTTGTGTTGCTCACCGGGAAGGTGGAGGTCCCAAGGTGATCAATACTGAAAACCACATTGCTGGCATAGGGGTTTATATGACCATATGCATAGTTCACATTAGAGCCTCAGTGGCTTTTATCCCTTCATTGGATTTTTTTAGTTTTTGCGGCTACACGCACTAGGGTCCTTTTAATAGGGGGCTCTGAACCTATATAGCCTGTGGGTATTCTTAGGATAGATAGAGCTACACTGTCCAGGATAATGGTTTCTAAATTCTCATGTTCATGGCCCTTACCCTATCATGATATCTTATATATATGTATATATGAATGTGTGCATGTGGGTTTGACTAATTGTTAACATAACATTATTTTATCACTTTTCCTGAGTTAAGTGCCAATGCTTATCCCACTGACCATCCTAGGACACTACATCATTTCATGATGTAAGGTCCAAAGACACTTCTCTTACCCCCATGCAATATTAGGTATTGTTGTTATCAATTGAGTTGGTGTGAAATAGTGAGCCTTCATCATCTGGAAATCTTTACCATTTCATAAGGTTTCTTTTCATATTCTGGAGATTTTAGTTTTCTTTTGGTCATGGTCGGGGGCATGTCCCGACCTATTTGGTATTCTAGTTTTTAGAGGTTGTTATGGATAATTGTGGGTTGGTTATTATTTTGACTCCTAGTTTTCATTTGAGTCATCTAGTCATCTTTTTATTATGATTTTTATTGTCTTTCACTTTACCTTTATTACTATTATTGTGCTCTTGAGGTTAGGTTAAGGGGGTGTTCTTCGGTCCATGATGGGCTTGAGATACCCATCATGGCTAGGCCCTGATTCAGGTCATAAAAAGCTAGGTATCAAAGAATGATTTAGTCATTGGGTGTACACAAAGTTGTGTTGAGTAGAGCCCTTTTTATGAGCTTGAATCCCCCAATATTTATAGGCTTTAAGGTTGGGAAGGATCCTCAAGGGTTTATCGATGAGATAGAGAAGATCTTCAGGATGATGTATTCTACTGATATAGAGGGTCTAGAGTTTGTTGCTTATCAGGTGAAGGACGTAGATTATGAATGGTATGAGGAGTGGGAAGCAATGATGGGTGATGATGCTGAGTAGACTGTGTGGGATAACTTTTTATAGGCCTTTCTTGATCACTTCTTTCCTCCAGAGTTGAGGAAAGCTAAGGTTGAGGAGTTTGTGAATCTGAAGTAGGGTAAGATGACTGTGAAAGAGTATGCTCTAAAATTCCAGCAGTTTTCTAATTATTCTCCAGAGTTGGTGTCTATCTAGAGGTATAATATAAGGAAGTTTGCTTCTGGGTTGTTCGATGACTTGGTGTTGGAATGTAAGGTTGCAATGTTGAACAATAATATGGACATCTATAGACTTGTGGTTTATATACAATAGGTAAAAGATGAAAATAAGAGATAGGCGGAGATCAGAGAGAGGCAAAATAAGAAGTTTAGGTATTCAGAGTAGGGTAGGAGTCAGCAGAATATTGGGAGAGATGGTAGGCAGTAGATAGCAGAATATTGGAAGAGATGGTAGGCAGTAGACCAAGAAGAATAATTAGGGAAATTCATATTTGTCTTCTAGTGCTCTTAATCCTAAGACTTTGGGTGATTATTGGTTTTATGCTAGCAATGGTTATAAGGCACAGGGTACCCAATCTCAAGCTAGTGGAGCTCAGTCATCCCCACCTTATCCTTCTTGTTGTTTCTGTTGGCATCTTCACTGTGGTTATTATGAGAAGGGGAGAAATCAGTGCAATAATTATAGTCAGTTGGGTCGTATGCAATAAGATTTTCCATTAGTTTGGGTTTTCACTAGAGCTAATAAAGTTTTGATTGCCATATCTTTAGCTCCTATGCTGAAGAGTGTTATTTCTGGTACCGGCATTGGCCAGAATTGTCTATATGCTCTTGCTACTCGCCAAGAATATGAAGCATCCCCAAATGTTATTACTGGTATGCTATAAATCTTCTCTCATGATGTTTACTATTTTCTTGATCTGGGTTCTACCCTTTCTTATGTGGCCCCTTATGTGGCTGTGTATTTTGGTTTTGATCCTGAAATTATTTTTGAACCCTTCTTTATTTTTACTCCAGTGGGTGATTCTATTGTCGCTAGGAGAGTCGATAGAGTTTGTGTGGTTTCTATTGATGATAGGGAGATATTGGTGGATTCGATAGAGCTGGATATGATAAATTTAGATGTTATCTTAGGTATGGATTAGCTTCACTCATTCTATGCTTCCTTGGATTGTAGGACCTAAATCAGTTTCTATTTTCCTAATAAACCAGTATTAGAATAGGTGGGGAGTTCCTTAGTACCTAAAGGGAGGTTTATTTCCTATCTTAGAGCTCAGAAATTGATTTCAAAGGGGTGTCTCTATCACCTAGTTTGGGTTAAAGATTCTGACTCTAAAAGTCCACCTTTGCAATCTATCCCGGTGGCTCATAAATTTCCTAAAGTTTTTCTTGATGATTTTTCTGGAATTTCTCCAGATAGGGAAATGGATTTTGGGATTGATCTTCTACCGAATACCCATCCTATTTTCATTTCTCCTTATATAATAGCTCTGACTGAATTAAAAAAGCTCAAGGAGTAATTAAAGGATATTCTCGATAAAAGGTTTATTTATCCTAGTGTGTATCTGTGGGATACTCTTGTTCTTTTTGTGTGAAAGAAAGATGAGTCTCTTCGAATGTGCATAGACTATCATCAGCTAAATAAGGTTACAGTGAAGAATAAGTACCCTCTTCCTAGGATTGATGATCTTCTCGACCAGATTTAGTGTGCTAGGTGTTTTTTTAAGATTGATCTTCATTTGGGCTATCATCAGTTAAAAATTCAAGTGGTGGTATTCCTAAGACTGCTTTTCAAACTCGATACGATCACTATGAGTTTTTGGTTATGCCATTTGGGTTGACTAATGCTTCGACTGCTTTTATGGATCTTATGAATTGATTTTTAGGCAATTTTTGGATCTATTTATTATTGTCTCAATTGATGACATCGTGGTGTATTCTAAGAGCAAAGAGGATCATTCCAATCACCTCTATATTGTATTATAGACTCTTATAGATCAGAAGTTGTATTCTAAGTTTTCTAAGTGTGAATTTTTGGGTGTATGTTATGACTTTTGTTGGGCATGTAGTGTTTAGTAAGGGGATCATAGTAGATCCTTAGAAAGTTATGGCAGTTAAGAGATGGCCTAGACCCATGACTCTAACAGACATTAGGAGCTTCTTAGGCTTAATTGGTTTATATAGGAGATTTGTGGAGAGTTTCTCTTATATTACTGCTCCATTGACTAAGTTAACTCAGAAGAAGGTTAAGTTTTTGTAGTCCAAAGCTTGTGAAGGTAGTTTTGTGAAGTTGAAGGATAAGTTGACTTTTGCACCATTTTTTACCCTACCCACTGTACTGATAGTTTTGTCATGTTCTGTGATGCATCCTGTATGGGACTGGGGTGTGTCTTGATGTTGCATAGTAAGGTTGTGGCCTATGCTTCCAGGAATCTTAAGGTTAGTAAGAGAAATTATCCAACTCACGATTTAGAGATCAAGACTATGGTATTTGCTTTGAAGATTTGGCACCATTATTTGTATGGAGTTCATATAGATATCTATTAAGATCATAAGATCTTGCAGTATGTGTTTACATAGAAGGAATTAAATCTTAGGTAGAGGTAGTAGCTCAATTATCTTAAGGATTACAACATAAGTCTTCACTACTAACCAGGTAAAGATAATGTGGTTACTGATGCTCTTAGCATGTTGTCTATGGGAAGGTTATCCTATGTGGATAAAGAGAAAAGAGGATTAGTGAAGGACATTAACAGGTTGGCTAAATTGGGACTTTATCTTTTGGACTCTAAGAATGGGAGGGGGGGTTGTTCAAAAAGTGGTTAATCATCTCTTGGTGCTGAGGTAAAGGAGAAATAGGCTTTGGATTCCATACTTATACAAATTAAGGGTGATGTGGGTTAGCAAAGGGTTATAGCTTATGAGATTGGAGGAGATGGTATCCATAGGTACATAGTAGTTTGTGTGTTCCTAATGTCGATGGGATACAAGAAAGGATCTTGACCGAGGCTTATGAGTCCAGATATATAGTTCATCTGGGTTCAATGAAGATGTATCATGACTTGAAAAAATCTACTGGTGGAACAATATGAAGTGGGATGTGGAAAATCTTATTGCTAAGTGTATGGTTTATCATCAAGATTGAACACTTGAAGCCTGGTGGCATGTCTCAAGAGATATGGTTTCCTATGTGGAAGTGGGAGATGATCAACATGGATTTTATTACATGTCTTCCGCAGTATCACAATCAGTATAATTTGATTTGGCTCATTATGGATAGGATGACTAAGTCCACTCACTTCTTGCTTGTGACGACTAACTACTCAATAGAGAATTATGCTAAGTTGTTTGTTCAAGAGGTTGTGAAGTTGTATGAAGCATTCATGTCTATTATTTCAGATTGAGGTATGCAGTTTTCTTCTCACTTTTGGCGTTCATTTCAAAAAGGTTTGGGTACACGAGTGAACCTTAGCACCACTTTCCACCCTCAAACATATGGGCAAGCATAGTGTACTATTTAAATATTGGAGGATATGATAAGAGCTCGTGTGATTGATTTTAACGAAAGTTGGGTTGATCATTTGACTCTTATTGAGTTTGCATAAATAATAGTTATCATTCGAGTATTCAAATGGCCACTTTTAAGGCTCTTTATAGTAGGAGGTGTAGTTTCCTTATTAGTTAGTTTGAGGTGGGTGATACTAGGTTGTGTGGTCCTAAATTAGTTAGCCAAGCCATGGAGAAGGTGAAGGTGATTTGAGAAAGGCTTAAAATTGCTCAAAGTCGCTAAAAGTCTTATGAGGATGTGAGGTGAAAGGAGTTGGAGTTTGAGGTTAGCAATTGGGTATTCTTGATAGTGTCTTCTATAAAATGAGTCATAAGGTTTGGGAAGAAGGGGAAGTTCAGTCCCCGTTATGTTGGGCCATATCATATTTTAAGGAGGGTTGGGAATATTACTTATGAGTTGAAGTTGCCTACGAGTTTGGATTCCATTCATCTGGTTTTCCATGTGTCGATGTTGAAGAAGTATGTGGGTGATCCTTACTTGATAGTGCCTATTGAGGATGTTGGTGTATAGACTCCTTGTCTTATGAGGAAGTCTCAGTTGAGATATTGGATTGGTAGGTTCATAGACTGAGAATAACAGATGTAGCTTCGGAAAGGTTTTTTGGAGAAGCCAAAAGATAGAAGAGGCTACCTGGAAAGCTGAGGAAGATATGAAGTCCAAATACCTGTTCTTATTCCCTGAATTGGATGAAAGCACTTAAGGTATGGGTTTCATTTTATTCTTATAATTTTATGTGTTTGTCAATTGATTCTATAGTGTATTCTTGTTATTCTCGAAAATGTCCTAACTCATCATTCGGGGATGAATGATCCTAAGGGGGGATAACATAAGACCCTTAAAATTTTGGTCATTTTATTTTTTACCTTCCTGCATGCATAATATCAATTTTTTACTTGAATTATCTTTTGGGATGTTAAAAGGGTGATTTGGGAAAGTTTTGGAATTTTCAGAAAGGGTTTGGGGTCATTTTTGTACCCCGAGGTAGTGAGGATCCACGATATCATTGTGCCATGGAGGTTATAGAGGATAACCTTGTGATAAGGCAGTTCCACGCCAAGGTGCAAATTTTGTGCACCCCACAAGTTTAAAACCATTAATAAAGCATAAACAACGCATAATAAGACACAGGAAAATAATTTAAGAACCAATCATGTAAAAATCCTCAACCCATATCAAAACCCACGTTCAGATCCATATGAACAATCATATAATTTCATGTTTTAAGTAAAACAAGTTTAAGGATAGAGTCATATGCCTAAAAATATAGGAAAATATGGAGAGAAATTAACCGTTGAGCCCTTAGATGACCAAGTTGAGAAACCCTAAGATAACTAAGCATGAATTTGTGAAAATTGAATTATATGAGAATGCAAGATCAAGCGTATAACATGATTCTAAAATATTTTGAAAATTGAGGTACGAAAATACTGATAACTGATAATTGTACGCTATGGTCAAGTAATCTTGAAACTAAACTGAGTTACTGATCTGATTACTGGATTGAGACTGTGACTGAGACTGTGACTAAGACTGTACTGGGACTGTAATTAAGACTGTAACTAAGGATGTAACTAAGCTCATACTAGAATTGAATACTGAGTTCTGATAACTGAGTAATTGATAGCTACAATTACTGATAACTGAGTTACTGATAACTAGGTGATTGTTTCTGTAGAACTGAACTGAGTTCTGTACTGAGTCTAAAACTGAAACTGAAACTAAAAATATGGGAATGTTCATATAACTGACATACCCCGACTATAAACGGATTTGGGGTCCAACCTGTGACCCCAGTTGAAAGGGTGTTAGCACCTTACTAAGGGATACTAATAATAGCTATGATTTAACCCTCTCAGGCAGGAAGACATTTCATCAACTCTCGCTGGCAGGAAAACTCATACGAGATGTATCAACCCTTGTCTGGCAGGAAGATATCTCAACCTACACTGGCTATGTAGTTCTTTAACGCATGGATTGCTACTAAGGGTCACACCATCTGCTAGTAGGAATGCCCTCATCCCTGGGTTCGGTCGGTGCTAAATCCTACTCCCAACTAAACTGACTCAGAATATTAACTAATGCATGCACTGTTAACTGATAACTAAGAAGCTCAAGTTATGGTATTCTAAAAATAACAGTACTTATGAATTTTGAGGTAATTATTAATGATTAAACTGATACTGGCACTAAAACTGGACTATACTAGGCTTGACTAAACCCACACTGATTCTGTTGATTGACCTAACTAGACTGAGTTCACTGAGTTCTATAATTGAATAAGTACTACTATTGATGACATTACTGATACTATCTGTAGCTACTATAATTCTAGGTAAACATCTAAATTGTCGGGTATTAAATATCCCCGGGACTCGATAGCATTGATAGTAAAGCATGGCATAACCTTGAAAGGATTTCATAAACTACTTATTCACCATGCGTTCATTTAGACATTTTGTCAAACACTTGAAGGGCATGAACTTAAACATGAGAATGTTTTGAACATGGGAGCATAGCATGATTACATAACTAAAATCATAAATTGGGGAATTCACATGTAATTCGCTTGAAATAGGACATGAGTGTTTCATCAAACATGTAAAGTTCATAACATGAACGTAAGAATTCTTAAAGATGAGGGAATAATAGAGTTACATGGCAAAATTCATAACTTGGGGATTCATCTTGAAATTTACTTAACATGATATGGAAATTTCATAAAACATGTGGAAGGCATGAATTTAAAACATGGTAATATTGCTAAACATCATGAATTTAGGTTCCATCATGGAATTTACTTGAATAAAGCATGGGAAATTCAAATTCATAACATGAGGAATTTAAAATCTTGCATGGAATCACATATGCGCTGATTTAAATTAAAACCACCATGAAAACATGTAATTCAATCTTTCTTGAATATACAAAATACCACAATAATGAAAAAAATTATTCTTTAATTAAAAGAAAAGGATTTTTGGGCTCCATGGGTGAAAGAGGACTCATGGATGAACTCCCACATACCTTAAAGCTTTAATCTTGAAAGAGAAACACAATCTTGAAAGAATCCTTGAATTAGGAAACTTGAGTTCTTGCTTTTCTTGAAGAAAAATTGATGAAGTTCTTTGTGTTCTTGAGGAGCCTAGGGTTTTTCTTTGAGAGAAAAGATGAATAATTGAGTGTATAATGCTTTTGGGGGTTGAAATTAAGTGTTATGGGCAGATTTGGGTGAGGGAAGTGACCAAAGTGCCTCTAGATCCTTTAAAAACTGAATTAGCGTGTGAAACAGTTCCATAATGTGCAGGCCGACGCATCGCATCGATATCGCGTTGGCTTACTGCCTCACACAGAAAATTTCATAACTATTCGTTTGGGTATCAAATTTTGGCAAAATTTATATCGTTGGAAAGATAATTAAATTATCTATAATTTGGTGGGTTTTGATATGAAAAATTCTATGTATATAAAAAATTATACACATTTAAATTAGACCCTTGTAGAATCGAATGCCAAACTTTGGACGAATCAAAGGTTCTAAGCTCAACTTTGTTCTAAGTGATTCTTATAAATATTTTTTACCTCAAAAGCAAATCAAACATGAGGATAAGGATCATGAAACTTATATTCACATGGGAATCATGTAGATTATAGCTTATACACGTAGGAACGATAGTTCAAAGACTAGCCTAAAAATGTGGGGTATTACATTGTCTCCCCCTTGGTAACATTTGTCCTCGAATGAGACTGATTAGACTGAGAGTACTGTACGGAGGTAAATGAGATCATATTCTAATCATTACTGACTTGGAACATGATTGCATAACTTATTCTAAAACATAATACATGAATTAAATATCATGAACTGAACTGATTTCTTAAATACATGCAATGACATGAGAATGATTATAAGGCTAGGATAGAAACGAGAGAGTCAACTAATGAGTAACTATTAATTCTAGATGGATCCTATTTCGTGAAGAAAAATAAAAGGTTTAGGACATGAATACTCGGGGTATTACAATACATCTCCCCCTTGGGATCTTCGTCCCTCGAATGATAGTGACTTTGCTGAAATACTAAGGAAAGACTGAAATGATGCACGGAAAACTTATGGACTGAATCATGAATGAATATTTGAGACCTGAAACTAATGCATATGCATAAACTAATCTGAATTTGAAATTTGCATGAACGTGAATTACCTCATGAATAGGAAAGATGAAAAACCATAGGAACTTGTTTGTATGACTGCTAGACTAGATTGCTGCCTATACAGACTGAATTATACTAAAATCTTATACACAACTATACATTCCACTTGTACACCAACATGACATTCAAGCCTATCTTCATTATCACACATGAACTTGTAGGCAAATAACCACTAAAGCATCTTTCTCATTTTCTCTAAACCTCTATCCTTAAAACTTTCATGCACTAGCCCCAAAAAAACACATGTAGAATTTTGACTAATCATGACATAAGGAGAGGTCAATGAAAGGTTAGAACATGAGTACCTAAAATATGAAAGAATAACTTTGACACTCAATTGAGTCCTGAGGAATAAAGTATCAATGATATGAATTCATCAGAGAGGTCTGAACTGAGGACATACATGGTATAAATTGAATTTTGTTGATCATTAGAGGTATAGCATGAGCACCTGGAACTAAACATACTGTAAAGCATGGGTATATGAGTCATGTGCTGCATGACCTGAGTTTGGAGTTTATGATTTCATGGAACATGATTCGTACTGCTGAGTGAACTAGAACTCCTCATACTAGAAACTGAAAGCGTACATGGTTTTTCTATAATATGCATGAATATGAGTTGTGATGAAGGATATGATATGTTAGGCATGAGTAGATTTAGTGATGACTGAAAAACTTTATACTGAGATAGGTTGGGAATCATCCTCCCTTACTGCTTTTCTACACACACTGGCACTACTACGAGAATCTGATAGCCTGACTTGGTTACTTTTTCTATCGTCTCCCCCTTAGCTTTATGCCATCATTTTAAGTCTGTGACCACTTTACTAAACTCTAAACTGAATTACAATCACTTTACCCTAGAGTCTGGGGTATACACATGAATAATAAAGACATCTATACTATCATACTTAATCTCAAATCAACAAACTTAAATTCTTGCATACACTGTTCAAGCCTACTGCTTCACCTTTCATACAACTAGCCCCATGAATATATAATCTGTTCAATCTGGATAATGCTATCCCAACTCTACTACTGTTAAACTTCTGGGTTCATACTTCTAACTCTAAATCACATACTATAAAAGGGATTCTGAGAAGAAAATCTGAAAGCACATCTGACTTTGGCTTAATACACGATTTTCATGAACATGAATGAAATATTTCAAACTCTAAGATATAAGGGCACTGATGGGATACTTTTTGAGCCAACATGCAATCCCATAAATGTCTGTGGGGATTGGCTGACGAAACACTGTGTGTAAGGAATTAAGCTTTATTGTTTCTGCGGCCTCAAAACTAAGGCAGAGTTAGCATGGATAGTGTAAGATGAGGATCTATATAAATTTCTTAGATAATACTTCTACTATACGATATGAGACTTAAAATAAGGAAAATATTTCCTAAATGCCTGGTAGCCTTTCGAAGAAAAGTACAAATGTCTACGTACCATTCTGCAAGACTCTACTAGACACGGCTTCATAGACACCCTAGGACCCGAGACTACCCCTAGTCGTTACACGGTGCTTGGAACCACAAGTGATCCCAAGCTAACCCATGAACTGGCATACTGTGAAGCAACTGAATTATAACATAATAAATAGCTATTCTTCTGTGTGGAAATATAACCATACTAAAAATTTAAAATAAATACAATATTGATAAAGCTTTACAAACTGATATATTTGGAGGAAGAAACTGAGATTTACATGACTGACTCTGACTGAAATCTATGAAGCCTCTACTATACTGACTATAGATAGTTGGGACATGCCAACTACTACTAATCAATACACATGGAAAATAAACAAACTTTACATGAACTAAAACTGTCTAGAATTCCTAAAGTAGGAGAACTCATCACTTGCTGGCTGGAATCTGTAACTGTCTAATCATGATATGCAGGAAAATAAATAAACTGTACATGAACTAAAATTGTCTGGAGTTCCCAAAGTAGAAGAACTCATCACCTGCTGGCTAGAATCTGCAACTATCTGATCGTGATGTGCGGGCTACAATTAGTACCTATATTATGAAATAATGTAGCCACATAGACGTATATATGGATCATTACTTCTAGAATGTACTGAGTATGCAAGGTGAATGCAATAAGTAAAACTGAATTCTAAGAGTAAGTAGACTCACCCATAGGCTGGAATAAACTGAAAACTGAAATATCTTAAAGCATGAGTGACAAACATTTTCTGATAAGATGGTGAATCTCTACACTTAGTTTTTGTGAACTTTACTTTAATGATATAAGTATAACTAAAGCTGGGATATGATAAAACATGGATACTGTATGAATAATGGGTCTGAAACTACTAGATGGAGACTGACATAAATTGAGGATCTGAATATACAATCACACTAAGCATGAATGCATAAAAATACTAACTTATCAGATTAACTGAATGACTGATAGCTGAATATTGGGCATGTAAGACTGGACTGTACATAGTCTGAATAACTAGATTGGAACTGTAGAGTATTATACATATAAGGTAAGGACTAACTGAGCATGAATTCATCAAAATTGTATTATTTGAGAATGCAATACCAAGTGTATAATATGATTCTGAAATATTTTATAAATTGAGGTATTGAAATACTGATAACTGAATAACTGATAATTATACATTATGGTTAAGAAAACCTGAAACTAAACTGAGTTACTGATCTGATTACTGGACTGAGACTGTGACTGAAACTATAACTAAGATAGTAAATGAGACCGTAACTGGGACAGTAATTGAGACTGTAACTAAGATTTTAACTGAGATTGTAACTGAGCTTATACTGGAATTGAATATTGAGTTTTGATAACTAAGTAACTGATAGCTACAATTACTGATCTATGTGACTGTTTCTGATAGTCCTGATTCTGTAGAACTGAACTGAGTTCTATACTGAGTCTGAAACTAAAAATAAAACTGTGGGAGTATTCATCTAACCGGCATACCCCGACTATAAACTAATTTAGGGTCCAACCTGTGACCCTAGTTGGAAGGGTGTTAGCACTTTGCCAAGGGATACTAACAATGGCTATGAGTTAACCCTCTCTGATAGGAAGATATTTTATCAACCCTCACTGGCAGGAAAATTCGTATGAGATGTATCAACCCTTGTCTGGCAGGAAGATATCTCGACCTATGTTGGCTACATAGTTATATAATGCAGGGATTGCTACTAAGGGTCAAACCCTATACTGGCAGGAATGCCCCCATCCCTAGGTTCGCTCAGTACTAAATCCTACTCCCAACTGAACTAACTCAGAATACTAACTGGTGCATGCACTGTTAACTGATAACTGATAAGCTCAGGTTATGGTATTCTAAAAATAATAGTGCATGCGGATTCTGAGGTAATTATTAATGATTAGACTGATACTGGGACTAAAACAAGACTGTACTACGCTTGACTGAACCCACACTGATTCTGTTGACTGACCAAACTGGACTTATTTTTGTAACTGAATGAGTACTACTATTCGTGACATTACTAATACTATTTTGTAGCTACTGTAATTCTAGGTAAACTTCTAAATTGTTGGGTATTAAATATCCTGAGGACTCGATAGCATTGTAAAGCATGGCATGACCTTGAAATTATTTCATAAACTACTTATTCACCATGCATTCATTTAGACATTTTGTAAAACACTTGAGGGGCATGAACTTGAACATGAGAATATCTTGAATATGGGAGAATAGGATGATTACATAACTAAAATCATAAATTGAGGAATTCACATGTAATTCGCTTGAAATAGGACATGAGCATTTCATCAAACATGTAAAGTTCATAACATGAACGTAAGAATTCTTAAAGATGAGGGAATAATAGAGTTACGTGGAAAAATTCATAACTTGGGGATTCATCTTAAAATTTACTTAACATGATACGGGAATTTCATCAAACATATGGAAGGCATGAATTTAAAACATGGGAATATTGCTAAACATCGTGAATTTAGGTTCCATCATGGAATTTACTTGAATAAAGCATAGGAAATTCAAATTCATAGCATGAGGAATATAAAATTATGCATGGAATCACACATGCGCTGATTTGAATTAAAACCACCATGAAAACATGTAATTCAATCTTTCTTGAATATACAAAATACCACAATAATGAAAAAAATTATTCTTTAATTAAAAGAAAAGGATTTTTGGGCTCCATGGGTGAAAGAGGACCCATGGATGAACTCCCACATACCTTAAAGCTTTAATCTTGAAGGAGAAACACAATCTTGAAAGCATACTTGAATTAGAAAACTTGAGTTCTTACTTTTATTGAAGAAAAATTGATGAAGTTCTTGGTGTTCTTGAGGAGGCTAGGGTTTTTCTTTGAGAGAAAAGATGAATAATTGAGTGTATATTACTTTTGGGGGTTTGAAATTAAGTGTTATGAGTGGATTTGGGTGAGGGGAAGTGACCAAAGTGCCCCTAGACCCTCTAAAAATTGAATTAGCGTGTGAAACAGTTTTGTAACATGCTGGGCGACGCGTTGCATTGATATCGCTTCGGCTTACTGCCTCACACGGAAAATGCCATAACTTTTTGCTCGGGTATTGGATTTTGGCGAAATTGGTATCGTTGGAAAGATAATTAAATTAAATACAAATTGGTGGGTCTGGAGATACAAAATTCTACGTACATAAAATTTTATATATGTTTAAAGTAGACCCTTGTAGAATCGAATGTCAAACTTTGGACGAATCAAAGTCTCTAAGCTCAACTTTATTCTAAGTAACTCTTATGAATATTTTTCACCTCAAAAGCAAATCAAATATGAGTATAAAGATCATGAAACTTAAATTCACATGGGAATCATTTAGATTATAGCCTATACACATAGGAATGACGGTTTAATGACTAGCCCAAAAATGTAGGGTATTACAGTTAACTTCAACAATTTTTAAAGTGACCTTCCTGACCTCTAGATATAAGTTTATGAGTTAATTCGTGTTCAGAGGTGTAAGAAGAATGCCTTGGAAAAGTTTCAGATTTTTTGGATGAGGTTTGGGCCGTGTTTAGATTTCACTTCCAGCAGCTCAACACGATTACACCGCGTCGCAGTGGAATAGCAATGGCATCACTGGCGCTATGCGGTAATGGCCTAGTCGGCATCCCAGTTACGAATTTAAATTGTAGAAGGGCAGCCTTGTTTTTTTCCATCTCCCCAATCTGTATTAACATGGGATTTGGCTTCAGTTAAGGCATATTATGCCCAAAATCCCCAATTTTAGTCTTAAATATACCCTAAGTTCCTCCCTAGTTCATCAAATTAAATTCCTTTCCTTTCAAGAAAATAGGTTTCCTAATTCACAAATCTCTAAGGAAGCCTAAGAAATTGTGTTTCTTTTCAAGGATTTAAGATTTTAAGGTATGTTAGATGTTCATTCATGAATCCTTTTCACCTATGAAGTCCAAGAACCCATTTTCAAGATTAAAGTTATGATTTTTACTTGTTATTATGAGTTATTTTCATGAAGTTATTATGAACTTGAATTTCAAACTATGTTTATCATGTGGTTTCGTTGGAATTAGCCTTGACACATTTGAATGGTGTTTATTCACTTGTTAAATCTCAATCCATGATTTTAGTATTGAAACTATGTTATTATTGCATGTTTAAACTATTCTCATGCTTAAGCCCATGAATTCTAATTGTTTGATAAAATGCCTAAATAATTGAGTTTGAACAATGACTACTTAGTATGGTTTTCGAAGTTTTAGTATGTCCTATTATTATTGTTATCGAGTCATGGGGATTATGAATACCCAAAATTTAGTTGTTTACCATAATTTTATTATCTATAAAATGATTTCAGTCATACCATAAGCAATATCATTTAGTCAGTTAATACGGTCAGTTGTGGTTCAGTATGCTTAGTCTAGTCTAGTGATTAATGTTAGTTCAGTTGGGAGTAGAATTCAGCACTAATCAAACCCAGAGATGGGGGCATTCCTTCCAGGTTAGGGTTTGACCCTTAGTAGAAATCCCTGAGTTAGAGAACTACATATCCACCGTAGGTTGAGATGTCTTCCTGTCAGTTTAGGGTTGACTCAAATCTCTTGATTACTACTACCAGATTAGGGTGACTCTTTAGTCCTTTGGGACACCAGTTTAGTGGATCCACACAGCTATTGTCCGTACCCGTTGCATAGTATTGACACTCTTACAATTGGGGTTACAGGTTGGACCTCGATTAGCTCAGATTAGGGCATGTCGATTAGATAATACCTCTTACAGTCTCAGTCTAGTATTCAGTATGATTCAGTTCAGGTTCGGATTGACCTTACAGTTATTAGATATTCAGTCAATAGGTTTTAATATTTTAATTTACCGACTATTTTAGAATCATGTTATATGCTTGGTCATGCATTCTTAAATTTTACAGCATTCATACATTCATATCAGTTATTCAGTAACCTCATGCTATTTATGCAGTCAGTTATTACTTATGCACATAACCCATGCATACCAGCCCAATCTCATCTAACATACTAGTATATTTAAAGTACTGCCTGTATATTTATTTCTTGAGCTATGATGTCTCATATCATAGGTTCGGACGCTCAGGTTCCCGGTCGTAGTTAGATATTCCAGCACATCAATAGCAGCAGTAGTGGTGAGTCCTCATATTTCGAGGACCGATTATGTTTATTTCAATGTTTTCAATTTAGTAGTTAGTTGAAGTTAGTTGAGGTCTGTCCCATCAACTCTTATTCAGTTAGTTTTAGAGGCTTATGGACACTTCAGACAGTCAGTCAGTTTGTTATTACTTTTATCAGTTTTTGGACAGTTGTTTTCCAACAGTTGTTTTCAGACTTGTGATTTAGAAATGTTTTACTATTTAAAACCTTATAGACTATTTAGTTATTCTGGACATGTGTATTTTATTATTATTATTTAGTGCTCACAGCAGGTACCGACTTATGGGTTATCTTGTGGTCTTTCAGGACCGTAAGCATCGTGTGGCGCCCATGGTGCATTTCTGGGGGATTACATTTTCCTTATATAAGTACAAAGCAATTAAGAAAAATCAGCAGGTGATGGTTAAATAATTTATTTATTAAAATATTTATATTCTTTATTATAAAATATTGACTGTTCTATTTTTTTTACAGGGTGATGGATACTCTACTACTCTTTTCAATTTTTCAGATTGGTTTATGGAGTTACATGTATCTTCTCTTTGATTTGATGATCTTTTTTTTTCTTCAAGAAAAAAGGACAAGGGAACTCTTCGTATTGATAATCGTCCATCTTCTTCAAAGTGGACGGACCAGGGAAAAGGTAAAGGCTTATCTTTGGCTGAGCTACCTATTTTTTATCGTTACCAGTTTGGCAAACATTCGTAGAACTGGTGCTTTTCATTTCAGTTATGAATATATAGTTGAAGCGTTACAAAATGCTATTTAATCTCTTTTGATTGAGATTTGAGTTCTGAATTTATCATTCAAGTTGTTGACCGAGGGATGGATGTGTTGTTTGTTATAGATACTGATGATCAAGTTCATGAATTTTTTAGTACTCTGAGGTCAATTTATTTTCTTATCATATTCATCTTTGGAATGGAGATCAAAGTAAGAGGGAAAAATATTAGTATTGGCATTACAAATGAAGACTTTAGGTCCATTGATCAAGCATTAGGTCAATAATATGCATATATAAGCAAAGTTATTCATGATAATTTTCATAAAAGTTATTACAAGGTATCTTTTTATGTTTTTTATTTTATTAATTTATAGTCTTTTATTTGAACTTTGGTTTACCTATGCTTGTTTTAACTCTTGCAATTTCTACTTCTACCATTGGATGGTTGCATGATGGATTTACTAGGTGTACCAGCTCTGCACGAATAAAGAAAAAGAAGAAGAACATGCCTTTAGGCAAATCATGGGCTTGGTTGAACCCGCCCCCGTCTATAACTAGGATTGATTCAGAGACTTTGGATGTTGATATTCATGACTTTTCGATTATACCTAATGTTTTTCAACTATTATTTTTAGGTACTGTTGCTACAAGTACAACTGCTACGAGTACGACAACTACGGGCACGGGGGCTGGAACGTTTGTTGTTGGTGATGATTCTCTTAGATTCTTTTATGATGCTGATGATTTGCATAGAGAGATAAATGTTGATGATTTGATTAATAGGATGGATAATGATCATTCACCATTCAAGCAAGATTAATCTCAAGTTTTTAATATTAGTACTTTTGTACTTTATGACTATTAGATATACTTTGTACTTATTCAAAGGGATTTCTTTGAAATTATACAAGTGGTACCTACTTCACACTTAATATATTAGTTCTATAATTTCTGACTTTCCTAAGCCACTAATAGAGATCACTATCACATCTTTGGAGATGATATTGAGGGGAAAAAGTTGCACTATCGCACCTGATAACTTGTCTTACTTTTGTCTAATCCCGTTTGATGTTATAGTCTTATACTTCAGTCAAAACATTAATTTTCTTACAAATGTAGTCATTATGGTGTTGGGGCTTTATCATTTATCTTTTCATTCTGTTTCCCTTTGCTGATCATGTATGTTGTACACAGATCTGGTTTGTTTCATCTAAGTACACAGACCTGAACCCAATGATTCTATGTCTATGTATGGGTGATTATCAATTCTAAAGTGTGGTAATATATTTTTATATAAATTGAGATCATAAAAAAGTCTCCTAACTCAAAGACGAGTTAAGGACTCTTCTATTGATAGAGTTTTACCGAATTCTCTAACTAGGGTCAACTTTAGACGAGTGTATCCCCTAGAAGATATCAACTCAGGTGTCCTACTATATATCAAATAAAAGATCTTTGAGTCTTATTTCTAATTCACTTGATTTAACCTTAATACGATTTCGGGGTGGAAAGTTATGCTCATTTTACCTCAACATGTCCGTTGGTCAACAAGGTGACGACTTGAGGTGATAAATCATCAACTAAGTGACGACTTATCAACCAAGTCATCAGCCTTGACTAGAATGTGATCAACTCCAGATACAAAGTGATGACTTAAGGTGATAAGCCGTTACCTAAGTGACGACTTATCAACCAAGTCATCACCCATAACCAGAATATGATCAACCTCAACTACAAAGTGACAACTTGGGGTGATAAGCCGTCAACTAAGTGATGAATTATCAGCCAAGTCACCACCCTTAAATAGTAGAGGTCCAAATCAAACTATGGGTTGATAACTTAGGTTGATAAGACATCAACTAGTTGATAAGCTATCAACTAAAAAATTTCGGCAATTCTTATTTAGCTTTGGAGAAGTATTTTGGTCTTTTCATCACCTCAAACCTTACCCCCTACGACTTAAATCACCTCATAAGTATATTTAGTCATTATCAATAAATTTTTAAAAGACATTAACCCTTTTTATTCTCAAGAACAAGACTAGGGTTTCCTCTCAAGATCATCTCCTAAGAACAAGATTTAAGCCCTTTTTCAAGAAAACCAAGAAGTTGTGTTTCACAATCTAAGAACATTCAAGAAAAGTTAATTCTCTTTCAAAAGTAAATCTTTAAGGTATGTTTGATGTTCATCCTTGGGTCCTTTTCACCCATGGAGTCCATATTTATTTTCAAGATTTAAAATCATCAATTTACATATTTGCAATAAACTATCTCCATGAATTCTTATGAATTTTGATTTTAAATCTTGCTGTTGAAGTTAAATGTTACAAGTTGGAATGATGATGATTTCATGTTAAATCCCAAATTTATGGTTTAGTATCGTAGCCATGTGATTAATTATATGTTTTAAACTATTCCCATGCTTTAAATTCATGTCCCTCATCTGTTTGATGAAATGTCTAAGAGATGAGTTTTTGAAAAATAGTTCCTGTCATGGTTTTAAAGTGTTCATGTGTTCCTATTGTTATTGCTATCGAGTTCTGGGGGTTATGAATACCCAAAAACTTAGTTGTTTACTTAGTCTTAGGTGTTTCAGAATGGTTCTAGATATGTAAAGAACATTAACAGTCAGTCAGCTATCATATTCAGTTAAACTTAGAACAATTCAGAAGTCAGTGTCTTTCAGTTGGGAGTAAAACTTAGCATCGAATGAATGTAGGGATGATGTTTCTTCCACCAGTAGGCATGAGGCACTTGTTTCCCCATCAGTAGGCATTAAAATTGAGATACTATGTGATATGTGTGATTGTGTGGGGCCCTATGTGATATTGGTAGCCTTGAATATATATGAATAATTGTGTTGTGTTGCTTAAATGCCTAATATGGTACCATTGGTGTATTCTGATATATTCATACTTGTTGTCATATGAAACATGTGGAAATTCATAGATAGTGGAATTGATGAGTGGCTATTGGGTCACGTGTTTGTCAAAATGTATTATTATGATTGGTTATGAAAATACCTCATGTGGTTGGTTGTGAAAATACTCATTATGATGGGTCGTGAATATTTCATTATCATCCTCATGGCATCATACACATAAATTTACTTGATTGTTTTACGTTTCATATATATACTTGTTGTTGTTTGTCATACTTGATTTGTGTCTTATATGCTCTGGAAATACTAGAAACTCTAAAAATACTGAGAATTCTAGAAACACTGGGAACATCAAATTTTGTAACCCTCCCCGAGTGACGGGGAGGAGATATTGATATATGGATTGTATATGGGTTGACGAACACCCCATTGGTCCTACGTCGAGAGGCTTGCCTCCATGGGTGTATACGGGGATTGTACGATGATCCCGGAGGTTATGCAACGACCTCGTACATCATCATCATCATATACATTGCACTTATTTTATTCTGTTTTTGTTGTATTTGTATTTCCATATTGACTTGTCCTCTATCTATGTGTTCTACTCTTGGCTTGTAAATGTCCAATTATTTTATCTTCCTTTATTTGTACTTGATTATACATGTTCCTCTTTTGTTCTACTTGTATGTGATTTTGAGTATAGTTATATTCCTATTATAGAACTGTTAGTGCAAGCGGTATGGGCTACCGGTGCAAGCGGTATGCGCTACCGTTGTAGGACATTCTCTGATTGTAGGTGACATGCTCATAGTGTGTGTTTTGTATGCTTTATTTTCTACTTTGATTGGTCGTCGTATGATACCTACGGAGTACAAGTGGATCATATTCACTCCTTTTGCACCTTTCGGTGCAGGTCCTAGCTCGAGTGCGCCTCATATAGGTTAATCTTTAGCACCTTCAGATTTCTTAAGGTAGAGGTTGGAGATTCATGCATTCAGAGTTCACCTCTATCTTTCTATAATAGTTATGTCTTTATTAGTATTAGGGGACAGATGTTGACCCTGGTGGATATTTCTGATGTACTTGACTCATGGTTTGTATTAGTAATTCTTACACTATTAACACCTGATTTTGGAAATGTATGATACTTGGATATGTTTTTTCTAAATTATTATAATAACTAGTATCGTTCGGCTTTGTTCTAGAAGTCTTACTTTGGGGTATTTCTGTCTTTTTCTCTTTTTGTATCAGTTTGGGTAATAGTCTTACTTGTCAAGGTATGCCACGATAAGTGTCATCATGATCCTTGTTTTTGGGTCATGACAATTAGAGATCAAAGTAGGAGGGAAAGGTATCAGTATTGGAATTAAAAACGAAGACTTTATGTCCATTGATCAGGCATTAGGTCGACATCATTCATATAAAAGCAAAGTTGCTCATGATAATTTTCTTAAAAAGTTATTACAAGGTATGATTTTTATGTTTTTCATTTTATTAATTGATAGTGTTTAATTTGAACTTTGGTTTACCTATTGTTTAACTCTTCCAGATTCTGCTTCTACCATTGGACGGTTGCGTGATAGATTTACAGGGTGCACCAGCTCAGCACAAATTAAAAAAGGCAAAGAACATACTTTAGGAAAACTATCGGCTTGGTTGCCCCACCCCCCTCTACACCTAGGATTGATTCAACGACTTTAGATGCTGATATCCATAACTTTTTAATTATACCTAATGTTTCCCAACTATTACTTCTAGGTATTGGTGCTATGAGTACGAGTGCTATGAGCATAGGCGCTAGATAATTTAATATTGGTGATGATTCTCTTGGATTCCTTGATGGTGTTGATAATTTGCGTGGAGAGATAAATGTTGATGATTTCATTGAGGGGCTAGATGGTGATCGTTCACCATCCAAGCAAAGTTAATCTCCAGTTATTTTGTATTAGTACTCGTTGTAGTGTATGATTATTTGACATACTTGTACTTATTTTTAGGGAGGTCTTTGGGATTAAACAAGTGGTATCTACGTTCACACTTAGCATACTGGTTTTGTAATTTTCTGATTTTGCTAAGCCACCAAATAATGATCATTATCACATCCTTGAGGATGATCAAGGGGAAAAAGTGGCATTATCGCACCAGGTATCTTATGTTTCTTTTGTTTAATCCTCTTTTGATGTTATAGTCTTATATTTTAGTAAAGCATATCAATTTTCTTACTAATGTTGTCATTATGGTGTTTGGGCTTTATCATTTATATTTTCGTTTTGTTTCATTTTGTTGATCATGCATATTGTACACAAATCTTACTTGTTGCATCTAATTGATTTGGTTGACTCTGAAAGTTTCAAGAATGAGACAACTGAGTTAAGGAGGAGGGCAAGTTCATTCATGAACACAAGCTTTCTCACTCTTTGTTCCTTAAGATGTTCCTTTGGGAAAAAAATATCTTAACTCAGTGAGAATAAGATATTGGAGCATACATACTTCCAGTTAACCTCTGAACCTAATCCAGAATGGGCCTAACTTGATAAAGTCCAAAATCATCGAGCGTTGTTCTGATGGGTGCATGACCAACGTGATTCGTCTGGAATTAATCTCATTTCTTATCATCTTTGACTTCTATCTTTGGCAACACAATTCTTATAGCATATTCTTAAAGAATCTTATAGTTTTTAAATGACCAAAACCCTTAACCTCAATCAAAGAAATTCTTCAGAAATAAAATTGCTAATGATCTCTAGTATAACTCCTTGGATTAAAAGAAATTGAGCATCCAACCCAAGACGTCAAGGCAATGGATGGAGAGCCTCATGACCATTTAAACCCTATGGAAATTCTAACATTATTTTTTGAAAGGTGTCAGACTCATAGACCAAACAAGATAATAAAGAAGGATTAGATAACAAAAGGTTATGTTAGTGCCCTTCATTGCAGGATGCATCCAAGTCCATGTCTACTTTATTACCTTGAATAATTTCTTATCACATAATGTCATCTGAATTATGATCTTCACTTTAATATAGGCATTGTCCAAGCTTGCTACTACTCAACCAAATGAAAAGACTTTTGTAATCTTCGTATGGGCCTGCTTTCCAGATGTTTCATTCTACTGAACTCTAATGAAAATCTTTTGTCCTAAAGATGATGGGAAATTCTGAGTTGCAAGAATCTATCCTTCTGCTAAGGTAGAAACTTAATTCCTTAATACCAGACAAAGATTTGCATGCCTCTGACAGGATGTGCCACACTACATTTGAAAGTGAGTCCAGGGATCAATCATAGGAAGAGAGAACTACAAATGTGAATACACAAACTAATGATATGAGATCAAATAAAAGATTTGTGCACAAAATCTCTAATGATTGTAGTGTTGATGGCCTTTTCAACTCTCACATTCTCTCGGAGGTAAGTTTTCCTTTAATTAGTATGCTTTTGATGTAAATTTTGTAAATATAATATACGCATTATCATGTTTTTCATCCTTAGCGGTTGACTCCAAAACTTAACTGAAGAGTTACTAAGCTCTCCTACCAAAATGCCAAACTTGCTACTAAAAAAGACACGCCTTCAAAAATAGTTGTTGTCACAGATCTGTTTCATTTGATATGAAGAAAAATGGTGATGGTGGAGGTCAACCTGATGCACATGTTATGAAGACAGAAGATTGTTTGTCAGTGATGAGTTGGATCAAGAATAGAATGCACAACACAAAATAGAAGTCTCGTTACCATAACCAAATGAAAAGATGCAAGGAACTAGATGATTTAGTGTCAAGATTACAGATATGCACCATTTTAACCAAAATAGGAGAGCATAGGTATTCTACCTGAATTCAAGAATGCAAAAAACCAACTCCGTGAACATAGAAGCTAACTAATTTTGTGAACTATAAACACTTTCATGAAATGACTATTGTCTCTCTCTTTTGCATTTGAACTTCTGTACTTTTTTTGTTTTCTACTCTTTCTTAATATCTAGAGTTTTTCTCTTTCTCATTTGTCCCATCTTTTCTCTTGATTTATAGGTTGATATTTTGAAAATAAAAACAAACCATTGCAATTGAAGCTAATGAAATTGAATTACCAAAATAAGGTAGTCCAACGTACTAAAGTTTTTGTTATGTGTGGGGTTCGGGGAAAGGAATGAAGCACAATAATTTATCGTACTCAATCTTACCCCAGATTTCTGCGTGAGGCTATGTCCACGACTTGAACTCATGACCTCCTAGTCAGGATGATAATTTAACCAGTTACTCCAAGGCTCTCCTTCTTAAGTAGAATTATTAAAGCAATTAATATCTGACAGTGTTAGTTATTTTTCTAGATGGTTACTGTGTTACAACACTACACTAATATCTCATTGTGTGATGTCATTGTTAAACTTCCAAATTGCCTTTGATTTATAATTTCATATTGTTGGATTTAAAATTGAGTGGGCATCATGCGAAAGTTTAAAGTTTGCAAATCATAAATGCGATAATTCAGACAAAAAGAAAAACACACTCAAAACATGATTATTATATAGTTTGGTCATTTGATCTACATATGAAAACCTAATATAAAACAAATCATAAAAACTATTGGAGTGAAAATCTCCCCCTAAACAAGACTCTTTAATGGACTACATTGTGGATGCTATTGTGTTGTTGTATGAAAAGGGGTTATTCTATTTATAGAGTTCTCAAATTTTTCCTATAAGAAAGAGGTTTGACAAATATGAAAGATTTTTATTTTCCTTCCACGAAAAAAGTAAAATTAATTATGGTTACTTTTATTTTCTTTGCACGAAAAAGTAGAACTTAAATTTTATAAGAAAATCAGGACAAAAATCTTAACAAATCTCCCTTTTATGACTTGATTTTCTGGAAAAATAATTTTGATATTCCTTCTTCACACGATCTTCATATATCACCGCTGCTTACCATGATTAAAAGTTGATATGGATTAAAAATTGGAGCCCTGTGCATTAAAATAAAAGCATGGGTTGATATTATTGGAGACCTATGTTATAAGTAAATAGAGTTGAAAGTGTAGTCTTGTGTATTGAAAGTGAGCACAGGTTAAAAATAGAGCTCATGTGTTAAAATTATATGCACGAGTTGAAAGGAGTTCAAGCGTTGAAAGTAAGCAGAGGTTGAAAGTTAGAGCCCATAAGCCTGAGTGAAAACTGATTTTGTTTAAAGATGAAGCAGCAGGAAGCCTGGGTTGAAAACTGATTTTGTTTAAAGATGGAGCAGCAGGATTATTGAAAATATGATGAAAGAAATCTCCACATGTAGTATTTGGATTTTTTTGACAAGAAAATCATCATTATCGCCAAGTTGGTTGAGTATTTCTTTAGTCTCGTTTCACCAAACCATTAGATCTTTGAACTGTACACTCTGATACCACTTGTTGGGTTAAAAATCGAAAGGGTGTGTCATGAGAAAGCTTAAAGTTTGCAAACCATAAATGCGATAATTTAGACAAAAAGAAAAACACACCAAAAACATGATTATTATATAATTTGTCCAATTGACCTACATGTGAAAATCTAATTTAAAAGAAAGCATAAAAACTATTAAATAGAAAATATTCCCCTAAACAAGACTCTTTAATGGACTACATTATGGATGTTATCGTGTTGTTGTATGAGAAAAGGGTATTCTATTTATAGAGTTCCAAAACATTTCCTCTAGGAAAGAGGTTAGTCAAATATGAAAAATTTATATATATTTTTTTTTAGGAAAAGTAAAAGTAATTATAATTACTTTTATTTTCCTTCCAAAAAAATAATTATGATTACTTTTATTATTCTTCCAAGAAAAAGTAAAAATTTTAAATTTGGTAAGAAAATCAGGACAAAAATCCTAACACATATGGCCTCTGATTTCAACAATTTCATCTTACTATATAGTATTAATCTTACCCTCGAGAAATGGTATTCATTATATCTAAATTGTAGTTTCCATTTCTCATAGGTATTACACCAATCGCATTAACTTAATTGCAGATGTAAAGTGAAATGGCTAATAATATGTATGGATGAAAAGAAAGGACAGAATTAGAAAGATCTAATGTACAAAGAACTTAGATACGAACTCTTCTCAAAAGCAGGACAATGTCTCTAGGATCAAGGGTGGACGTGATACGGTACGATACAGTATTGAAAATTTTGATTTGATAATGTCGGTTTTTATTTTTTAAGAAATGTTATACCATTACCATACCAAATTAGATGAACTCATGACATGGTGTATAAGTAGAGTATCAGTTAGAATTGACCATCCATTGCTTTAGCATAGTCCCGAATAAATTATTTAGACCAACCTTTAAAAAGATATCAAACATATTCTTTTTGACTAAGTATTTATCTCTAGTATTTATTTTAGGCTCAATTAATTTATTAGATTCACATTGAAGAGTCAATTTGAAGAGGTAGAATGCCCTTTACTAAAGGAGACTCCATTTCTATGAAGCGAACTTGAATCTTTAATTAAGGATAAAAAATACTTAATTATCAACCTACAACAACCTTTTGTGCTATCAGTATCAAACATTAGCATACAAGAAATAAACATAAATTTAAATTACAATTTTAGAAAATTTAAAAATATAGTATTAGAAAACAAAAGTGAATCGACAATTAACTTGACCTTATTAAGCACGTGATATAGAGGAAAAGCAAACATCAAACAAATGGAAAAAATGCAAAGTATGATAATAAATAAATGTGAATCTATAATTAGTCTCATCTATCACTTACTAAGTCATTATTTTAGATTACACTATAATTAATCTATGATTTCATATGGCTTCAATCAATTTCAGAGTTTCTTGGGTAAAACGAATATTTGTGTCCAATAGGTCTGAATTCCAAAAAACTCCCGGTTAGAACTTTTGCAATGATCTTGTATATAATGCTGCAACAACCATGAGTTGGGATTTGCTTCTTTGGTACAAGAAAAATAGTTGTACAATTAACTTTTGAGTCCAAACTACTAAAAACAAAGTAATCAAACACATTTTTCACAACAATCCCCTAATTTTTCGTAAAAATTTTAATGAAAATTCATCTACTCCTAGTGTTTTATCCCAAGGCATACCCTATATAACTGTATAAATTTTCTCTTTGTAATCCTCTAGACTAATGATAATTGTTGCTGGATGGTTAAGTCCGTTCTTTAATTACTAAGAAATTGGAGAACCTATTTTCTTTTTACTGTTTGATGCAATTAATTTTCTTAGAAGTTGTATATTGTTTAACGTTCTAACAATTTATTTGATGAATATTTGTTGAAGGGGTCTAGGAGGAAGTTGTTTTGTCTCCTGCTCATGCACTTTCCTTAATTGCATCTGGTGAAGGTCGTAGAAATTTGTTCGCGTCTCTTTATACTTAAGAAGACATTACTATCATTATCTGTAGGTAATAATCCCTTGTTTCTTTTCTTATTATAGTTAACGATTTGTGAAACTTTTTTTATTATAAGTAATCATATTCTATTGATTAAGAGGTCATGGTTATATTTATAACAATAAAAATATTTCATGAGAGAATACACAGTCTAGGAAATGCATAGAAGTGTGGAAGAAATATCTTCTTAAGTAGGAGTAACTATTTTGAAATGTCGCGAACTTACTAACCATGCTTTGATACCAAACAAAAAATTAAAAGAGATAAAAAAGATTTTGAGAATGTATAGTTTGATTTTTATCTTATCTCAACCTTTGAGGGTTTAAAAAATATTAATTTAGGAAAACATTGACAAAATAGTTTTACTAATTGAGCACAAACATATATAGTGGATCAGGTATCACGCCGGTACTGATATGTATATGGTGGATTGGGTACCACTCTGGTACAATACATGAACATGGATTGTTCCCTGCAGATCATGACTACTTGGGCAAAAATAAGTCTCTTAGCATGTGTGTACAGATTTGTGTTGGTTTTCAAAGGTCGTGTGATTTAATAAGTTGATAACATGCTAATGGTGTTCTAATTATGAGATTTAACATGACGTAATTGTTATTTATGAAAAGATTGTTAGTAGCAATGTGGCTGATGCTAAAGATTTCTAATAAGGCTTGAGTTCTCTGGTGTGTCTTATTGAGATGTGAGTTAACTTGTAATCCCTACTTGATTGTATCCTTGAGATTGATTGTGTGATATATATTTGAAAAAGTAAAACTTTGTACCTACTTATATGTTGGTTTACTTACTTCATTTATATGTGTTGTAATCGTAGCTAATCAAAATGGCTAGTTATCATTCTTTAATATTATATGAGAGCATTTGGTTATTAGCCCGAGAGTTTAGTGTGGGTTGTCTATGATTACGGGTTTGTTCCTGTGAATATGAGTAATGAAAAAAATAAGGTGAATAAAGAGGAATAGTGATGTATTAGGGTTGATTGTGATTGATGGTGTGAATTAATGAGGCTAGAGTATGTTACCAACGAATATAATATTGATGGAGTTGGAAGAGTAGTTGGATGTTGTAACGTATATAGGTAAAGTAATAATATTATTACAATCTTAGTAGAATTATATTCCATTCAAAATGTCATGATTTATTTTTCTTAATTTTATTTTATGATTATTTGAACTAACACGGTCGACCGATGATGCTTACCAGTACATGTGGTTGTACTGACCCTACTATTCTACATTCTTTCTTGGAGTGTAGACTGGATGCAGGTTAATTGCAGTTACTAGATGGATGATGATATTCAGCACTAACTTCTGCACTTTCTTCCTAGCAAATGTTAGAGTCTTTGTATTATTTATTTTATTTGTGAGTCTATGTTGTAATAGGTAGCTCTTGTACATGTCTAGATAAGTCTTGGGATAGTGAAGGACATTTGTAAGAAGTTTTTGAAAAAGTTTATTTATTAATATTTAATTTACATCATTATATTTAATCCAGTATTTCCTTAAAAACAAACGTCTTTTGCATATTTTTATTTGGGTAATAAGGGTTCTCCTAGCTACTTAGAATACCGTAGGTGCCCGCACGGTCCGTTAGTCTGGGTCATGACAGTTGGTATCAAAGCATTAGGTTCATCGGTCCCATTAGTACAAGAGCAATGTTAAGTAGAGTTTCATAGATTTGTGTGTAGGGCCCCACACCCAATCTTCAGAAGTCTATGACGCATGTAAAAGTCACTTTCCTTTCTTTCTCTCTATTGCACTGTCCTAATCTTTGACTATTGTATTGAATTCAATTGGTATCTAGACAATTCTAATTGGTATCTTAACAAAGCTCAATTGGAATGTAGTTAATTCCAATTGGTAGCTTAGTAATTTTAAATAGAAATCTAGGAGATTTCAATTGGTATTTGTTAATAAGGTCTAAAAGTTATTGCTAATAAGTAAAGTCTTGTGAAAGTTGTGAATTTATTGATTGCTTGTGTTTGATAGTTGGCTAAACTTGTGTTGCTAGATTTTTGTCATTGATGTAAATTTTTTCTGTTTGAATTTAAGTGATAAAAATTGACCAAGTTATTTTTGTTGATAATTGTGATGAGATTATATGATTTCTTGTTATTGTGAAACTAGCAACTCTATGGTGCTTACTTATTTTTGGTACTATTATACTGATGAAATTGATGGTTTGGGAATTGAGAGGATGATATGAGAACATGATGTCAAGAAAAGATGGTGAAAAGAAGACATGAATAAAAAACTGAGGTGATATGTGTTTCCCGTCATGAGAGGTTCTTGTTAATGATGTTGTGGATGGATCCTTGTGTAGTTTGATTATTTGATATTAAGTGGAGATCCTTGTGTGGTCCGGTCATTGAGACTGTATTTAAAAAATTTTAGCAGTTCTATTATTGAAATTATAATGGGTTCCTTGTGAGGACTAGCTAAGTGACATTATCTTTGAGTTCCTTATGGGAACAAATTCGTAATGCTTGGCAAAATAATGAGTTTTAAATAAAAGTGACAAAAACTAGTAGAGGTTGTTGATACCTACAGAATTTGATTGATAACTTGTCTGGAATATGATTTGGGTGATGAAACTATTAATAAACTCTATTGAGTTATTTTGTTTGCCTTGCTTATATGCTAGTGGTGTAGGGACCACTCTTGAGGTGATTAAAAGTTAAGTGAAGCTTGTAATAAAAATATTATTAGATAGAAATAGGAATGACTCTGTATATCTTAAATTTATTTTAGTGATATAAGAGTGGTTTGTCTTGACCATGAAGTGTTTGCCGTTGAAAAATATTGAGTTAGTGATTATCGGGACATAAGTTGTAGCTGTGGATTTATGCATTAGGGAAAATCATGAGAAGATAAATTATTATTGACTTGACCTTGAGGCTGAATTATACATTTACATGTCCCGCAAGGTTGGCTGATATATGACACTTTTAGAGGATAGCAATTTCCATGTGGTGGCAGTAATACCCCGAATATTTCTAGCTCAATCCAGACCTTAGAACATACTTGAAGCACTTAGAACCTAAAAATAAAGCTAAGAGTTGAGGGACTTAGTCATTTTGACTCCCTTTAAACTTTGAAGATTTCTAAGTTGACCTTCCGGGCTCTGAGACAATGATTTTTGAGTTAAATTGTATTCAGGGGTGAAAATAGCATGTCTCAGTAAGTTTTGAAATTTTCGAACAAGGATTGGATCATATTCAAATTGGAAAAATAGTAGCTCACCGTGTCGCGGTGAGTATCGCGGTGAGAAGGACACCGCATTGCAATCGGCGTTTGTCAGTTTCTAGTAGCTCATCATAATTGCACCGCATCGTGGTGAGTATCGTGATGAGCATTCCATCGCATCGCGATAAGGCCCGAATCGATAATTGTCATATCTAGTGAGTCACTGCATCGCGGTAAGGACTTAATGGGCATTCTAGTTGTGGGATTTTAAATCCTAAGGGCAATTTTGTCAGACATCAAGCCCCCAAATCGTGTAAACAGGATATTAATTAAAATTTTGAGCAAAATATGCTCAATGTTCATCAAATCCCCCTCAATTAAAACCCTAGGCTTCAACATTCAACTTCAAGAATCCCCAAATTCCACCATTCTTTTTTCAAAATAGTTCAAAATTCAAGGTTCTCAATTCAAGAATTCCAAGTATCAACCTTCAAGAGCACAAATAGGATCTCAAAACCAAGTTTCTTCATCTAGTTCATCAATTACGGTATGTGGGGTTATGAACAAGGGTAGTCCTTTCACCCTTGTGTCCAAAACTTATTTTCAATTATAATTTACTAGATTTTGTGTGATTACACATGAATTTAGTTTAGGGTTTATACCCCTCTATTACTATTTGAAGATTATGAGATTTTAAATGATTAAGATGTTAAATTGCATGTCTATTTTTGTATTTTCATACGTATTGCAGAAATTTCTAAACATAGAATTTAATTGTCAATATTTTCAGTATCAAGCATGAACTTTATAATGATTTGGCATGAATTTGATGCATGGGTTATTAAGCCCTAGTTTGAACATTGATATTTCATAAATAACTATGCTTTGGGCATTCTATGATTAGTTTATTCTCAAATTTTGATCAAGATTTGGCCTTTTGGTCTTAGTTTAGATATGAAATCCACTTTACAAATTCAATTATAGTTTAAAATAACAGATATACAATTTGGTTTCATCATAAACCCTTTTACTAGTTTTAAAATGGATTTTCCTACTGAATGAGCATACAGATTAAAGGGAATAGTACTTAGCACCGAGCAGAAAGTATGAGTTTAGCGCATCCTACTTTCCTAGAACTACGATCAAACGTAGGTATAGTTTCAGATTAATTCCATTTCTATATGGATGACAATTATAGATAGGATCACTTAGCGTAGGTTATACTCCTTGGCAAGAGAATGACACCTCTCCCCAACGTGAGGTTTTTCCCTTAGGGGAACTAGATGTTGGATACTATGATAGTTCACATAGTGTATGTCGGTTAGAAGAACCTCCCTACTAGTAAAAGTGAATAAACAACTTTTGAGTAAACTTCTCTACAGCTTAAAAGAAAAGACTAGCAGATAACAGTTTAGCTTTTAAACTTCAAATGTGATGGCTTACTAGATTTACAGAGTATGTTTTATTTTCCATGATTTATGATTTTCAGCTTTCAGATATTCAAGTCATGTGAGTCATTACATTCTAGCATGCATATTTTATGAATTTTGATAATATTAAATTATTGTTTTTAATTAGACGTTCACCCCCACATGCTCAGTACATTCTAAAAGTACTGATCCACATATATGTCTATGTGCTATATTGTCTCATAATGTAGGTTCAGGTGCTTGGTTTCAGCAGCGTGAGTGATTTTGGGCATCTCTATCTACATCCCGACAGCTAGTGAGTCCTCATGGTTTGAGGGTCTATTTATCCAGATTTCCTGCTTTCATAGTATTTGATTCAGTATTTTTTAGTTAGTTCGAGTCAGTTGGGGACTTGTCCTAGTGGATCTCTAGTTAGTAGTAGTAGAGGCTTGTCGGACTACTAGTTATGATTCAGATTTCTAGTATTGATCTTTCATACTCTTATATCTGGTATTTTCAGATATCATGTTCAGATAATTTCATCTTAACTCTGACAGAATTTCACATGTTAGTTTTGATTATATATATCTACATTTTTTTATTAGGAGCTTCAGATTTAGTAGAAGGTTTACATGGTTAGCTTGAGACCACTCATAGTCTTGAGCACTGTGTGACATCTCGGGACCTGTTTCTGGGGCGTTACAAGCTTGGTATCAAAGCCTAAGATTTAGAGAGTCCTAGGGAGTCAGACAAGCTGCGTTACGTAGAGTCTTAATCATGGGTGTGAAGCACGCCATATTTATGAGCAAGAGTCTACGGGATATTTTAGAAAATCATCTCTTTTCATTCATAATCCATCGTTCTTACAGCTATCTCTATCTAGTTTTAACTTATGCTCTTTCATGACAAAATATTCCTCCTCGCAGAGCTAATGATCGAAGAAATGACCACCAGCCACCCCAGCCTATTGATCCTCTAAATGAGAATGTATCTCATGCCAAATTTTGGGCTGCCTTTTAGGTGTTAGCCCAAGATGTGACTACTAATGTTCAGGCCAACCATCAGGTTGCAATCCCACATCAACAAAAGGGTGATTTAGCTGCAGCCAGACTTCGTGACTTCATGAGAATGAATCCGCCCAAATTCTTTGGGTAAAAGATAGGTGAGGACCCATAGTTGTATCTTGATGAGGTGAAAAAGATCACCCAAGTTATGCATGTTACTGAAGAGGATAGTGTGGAATTAGCTTCTTATAGGCTAAAGAATGTTGCTTATGATTGGGTTGTTAGGTGGAAAAAAGGTAAGGGTGAGAATGCAGCTCCAATGAGGTGGCAGGTATATTAGGATGTATTTCTAGATAGGCTCTTTCCATGAGAGTTGTAGGAAGCAAAGATTGAGGAGTTCATAAACCTGAGATATGACTCAATGACAGTGAAGGAGTATTGCCTTAAGTTCAACCAGTTGTCCAAGTATGCTCCTGATTTGATGACTGACACTAGATCTAGCATGAGTAAGTTTATTACTGGAGTGTCTAGAGTGGTAGTCAAGGAGTGTAGGACTGCCATGCTTATTGGAGATATGGATCTTTCTAGATTGTTAACTCATGCCCAATAGATTGAGGAAAAAAGTTAAAGGGAGGAGATAGAGAAAATAAGAAGGCTAGAATTGGGCAGTTTGAGTATGGTCAGTCAAGGTTTGTAGGGGGAAATCATTAGTAGTTTCAGAGTCATCCGTCCTTGCCAGCACCATCTACAGCCAGTGCCCCCACACCCCAAACCAAGCAGGAGCAATGGGGTAGGACTTCGATGTCCAGATCTCAAAATAGTTTGGGTGGAAGGCCTAGTTATCCTACATGTTCTAGATGTGGTAAGAATCATCCTGGTGAATGCTTGTTGGGTCAGAAAGGTTGTTTTGGATATGGTAAGTTGGGTCATGGAATCAAAGAGTGCCCGTATACTAGGGAAGCAGGGATGTTCGTCCCCACACTCAGGCTACTAGTGCACCATCTCCTGTAGCTCGCCCGGCCTATCCTCAGGGCGCATCATCCAGTACCGATGGCAGTCAGTTTCAGGATCAGTTCTATGCTTTACCATTCCATCAAAAGAAGGAGAGCTCCCCAAATATTATTACGAGTATTCTTCGTGTCTTTTATTTTGATGTTTATGTGTTGTTAGACCTAGGGTCAAATTTCTCTTATGTGACTCCGTTAGTTGCGGTAAATTTTGGGATAGATACTAAAGAGCTTTCTAAGCCCTTCTCCATTTCTACTCCAGTAGGTGAGTCAGTTGTCGCTAAACAGATCTACAAAAAATGTCCTATCACTATCCTTCATAGGGTCATGTTAGCAGATTTGATAAAATGAGGCATGGTTGACTTTGACCTTATTCTTGGTATGGATTAGCTCTATTCCTGTTATACATCTATAGATTGTCGCACCCAAGTAGTGATATTTTTAGTTTCCCGATGAACCAATCTTTAAGTGGAAAGGTAATTCAGTATCTCCCAAGAGTCATTTCATATCATATCTTAAAGCTAGAAAGTTCATACCAAAGGGGTGTATCTATCATCTAGTTCGAGTCAAAGACGTTAAGTCTAAGGCTTCAACCGTTCAGTCAGTCCGGGTAGTAAATGAGTTTTCAAAAGTTTTTCCTGAAGAGTTGCTAGGGTACCTCCAAAAGGGAAATAGAATTCAGAATTGATCTTCTTCTTGATACTCAGCCCATCTCTATTCCTCTATATCGTATGGCTCCTGTCGAGCTTAAAGATTTGAAAGAGCAACTCAAAGACCTCTTAGATAAGGGTTTCATAAGGCCCAGTATTTCTCCATGGGGTGCTTCCATCCTATTAATGCGTAATAAAGATAGTTCTCTATAAATGTGCATTGACTATCGTCAGCTGAATAAAGTCATAGTCAAAAATAGATATCCTTTTCCCAGAATTGATGACTTATTTGATCAACTCCAAGGTGCAAGTTATTTTTCCAAGATAGACCTTAGATCCGGCTATCATCAGCTTAAAGTAAGGGAATGTGATATCCTAAAGACAGCTTTCAGAACCGATTATGGTCATTTTGAATTCCTAGTCATGTCTTTCGGACTAATAAACGCCCCAGCAGCCTTCATGGACTTGATGAAATATGTTTTCAAACTGTACCTAGACATGTTTATCATAGTCTTTATCGATGATATCCTTGTCTATTCCTCGTAATGAGGATGACCATGGAGACCATCTTAGAATTGTGTTGCAAACTCTTATAGATCACCAGTTGTTCACCAAATTCAACAAGTGTGAATTTT
The DNA here is from genome assembly GCA_030864225.1 of Capsicum baccatum var. pendulum. Classification (NCBI taxonomy): domain Eukaryota; kingdom Viridiplantae; phylum Streptophyta; class Magnoliopsida; order Solanales; family Solanaceae; genus Capsicum; species Capsicum baccatum. The sequence goes on along the minus strand of CM061555.1, from coordinate 81,485,490 downwards.
GGCTAATGTCAGTAGCTTTTCTCAGTTATATTGTTTCCAGTGAGGGCATAAGATTTGATCCCCAAAAGACTGAAGCCATGAGAACTGGCCTAGACCTATTTCTCCATCAGACATTAGAAGTTTCTTCGATTTAGCTAGATATTATAGACGTTTTGTTGAGGTTTTTTCATCCATTGCATCTCCCATGACTAGATTGACTCAGAAGAAAGTTAAGTTTCAGTGGTCATATTCTTGTGAGAAGAGTTTTTAGGAGTTGAAGACTCGACTCACTTCAGTACCAGTCTTATCATTACCTGATGGTATAGATGGATTCATTGTGTATTATGATGCTTCTAGAGTTGACTTGGGTTGTGTTTTAATGTAAAGAGGTAAGGCCATAGCCTATGCCTCTAGAAAGCTTAAGCCTCACGAAAAGAACTATCCTACTCATGATCTTGAGTTGGTTGTTGTTGTGTTTGCTTTGAAAATATGGTGGAACTATCTTTATGGGGTGCATATTGATGTGTCTACGGACCATAAAAGTTTGCAGTATGTGTTTACACAGAGAGAGTTGAATCTTCGTCAGAGAAGATGGATAGAATTATTGAAAGATTATGACATGAGTGCTTTGTATCATCCGGGCAAGGCCAATGTTATGGCAGACGCCCTTAATAGACTGTCTATGGGTAGTGTTGCTCATGTGGAAAGTGATAAGAAGGAGTTAGTTTGGGAAATTCATTAATTGGCTAGATTGGGTATTCATTTAGTTAATTCAGCTGAGGGTAGTGTTTGGGTGCAGAGTAGTGCAGAATTTTCCTTAGTTTCTGAGGTGAAGGAGAAACAAGATCAAGATCCCATCCTAGTTAAGTTAAAGAAGTCGGTTAGAGATCAAAAGGTAGAGGTTTTATCCCAAGGGGGACATGGCGTGTTGAGATACCAGAGTAGGTTATGTTGTCATGCATTGATGATTTGAGACAACGGATTATGGCTGAAGCACATGGTGCGTATTACTCCATTCACCCTGGTACTACTAAGATGTATCGAGATTTGCGGGAGATCTATTGGTGGTGTAGTATGAAGAAAGATATTGCAGAGTTCGTAGCTAAGTGTTCAGTTTGTCAACAGGTTAAGGTAGAGTACCAATGGCCTATTGGCACTTTGTAAGAGTTCAGTATTCCCACTTGGAAGTGGGAAGAGGTGAACATGGATTTTTTTAATAGGGTTGCCTCGTTCTCATCATCAGCATGATTCAATTTGGGTTATTGTAAACAGGTTGACCAAATCAGCCCATTTCCTGCCAGTTCATACATCCTACTCAGCTAAAGATTATGCTAAGTTGTATATTAGAGAGTTGTTAGATTTCATGGAGTTCCTTCATCTATCATTTCAGATAGGGGTACTCAGTTTACCTCTCATTTTTGAAAGGCCTTTCAGAAAGGTCTTGGTACTCAAGTCCATCTTAGCTCAATTTTTCATCCTTAGACAGATGGTTGGGCAGAGAGGACCATTCAGACCCTAGAAGATATGTTGAGGGCATGTGTGCTTGAATTCAAGGGTAGTTGGGATAAGCATTTGTCGTTAATTGAGTTCTCCTACAATAACACTTACCATGTTAGCATTCAGATGGCCCCATTTGAGGATCTTTATAGGAGGAGATGTAGGTCACCTATTGGGTGGTTTGAAGTGGGTGAGGCCGCGTTGATAGGACCATATGTGGTGTTAGAAGCTATGGAGAAAGTGTGGTTGATTCAAGAAAGGTTAAAAACAACTCAGAGTCATCAGAAATCTTATGCAGATGTAAGGAGAAGGGATCTTGAGTTTGAAGTTGATGACTTAGTTTATTTGAAAGTTCCACCCATGAAGGGGGTGAAGAGGTTTGGAAAAATGGAAAACTTAGTGTCCGGTATGTTGGCCTCTTTAGGATATTAAGCCGTGTTGGGAAGGTGGCAAATAAGCTTGAGATGTCTGCATATTTGTCCTCCGTTCATCATGTGTTCCATGTGTCCTTGTTAAAGAAGTGTAGTGGTGATCCAGCGGTTGTAGTACCCTTAGAAAGCACATATATTAGTGATAGCTTCTCTTATGAAGAGATTCCAGTCGAGATCATTGATCGCCCAGATTCGTAAACTAAGGAACAAAGAAGTTCCCTTGGTCAAAGTTCTTTGGCAAAATCAATCCGTTGAGGGAGCCACTTGGGAAGCAGAAGCAGATATGCGAACCAAGTACCCTTATCTTTTCGCTGCAAATTCAGATTCAGTTTAAGGTACCAAGTTTCCTTAGATCATATCTTTTTCATTCCAAGTATTGGCTTTATATAGCCATTCTCTTGATAATTCTTGTAGTTGCAAATCAGTTTAGTCATGCTTTCAATTGTGCACGCCAGTTATAGCCTCAGTTTTTATGCATCTCAGCCTCATTAGTCTCATTCGAGGACGAATGTTCTTAAGGGGGAGATATTGTAATACCCCAAATATTTCTAGCTCAGTCCATCCCTTAGTACGTACTTGAAGCACTTAGAACCTGAAAATAAAGCTAAGAGTTGAGGGACTTAGTCATTTTAACACCCTTTAAACTTTGAAGATTTTTAAGTTGACCTTCCGGGCTTCGAGATAATGATTTTTGAGTTAAATTATATTCAGGGGTGAAAATAGCATGTCTCGAGTAAGTTTCAAAATTTTCGGACGAGGATTGGATCACATTCAAATTGGCAAAATAGTAGCTCACCGCAATTAGGCAGCGTTGCGGTAAGTATCACAGTGAGGAAGCCACCACGTTATGGTGGAGGCCAAATTGGCGATTGTCAGTTTCCAGTAGCTCATCAAGATTGAACCGCATCATGGTGAGTATCGTGATGAGCATGCCATCGCATCACGATGAGGTCCGAATCGATAATTTTCACAATCCATTGAGTCACTGTGATTCCACCGCATCGCGGTGGGTATCGCGATGATCCACTCACCGCGTCACGGTGGGTCCTTAATCGGTGTTCCAGTTGCGGAATTTTAAATCCGAAGGGAAATTTTGTCTTTCATCAAGCCCCCAAATCGTGTAAACAGAAGATTAATTATAATATTGAGCAAAATATGCTCATTGTTTATCAAATCCCCCTCAATTAAAACCCTAGGCTTCAACATTCAACTTTAAGAATCCCCAAGTTCCATCATTCTTTTCTCAAAATAGTTCAAATTCAAGGTTCCCAATTCAAGAATTCCAAGAATCAACCTTCAAGAGCACAAATAGAATCTCAAAACCAAGCTTCTTCATCTAGTTCATCAATTAAGGTATGTGGGGTTATGAACAAGGGTAATCCTTTAAACCTTGTGTCCAAAACTAGTTTTCAATTACATATTTACTAGATTTTGTGTAATTACACATGAATTTCAGTTTAGGGTTTATACCCCTCTATTACTATTTGAGATTATGAGATTTTGAATGATTAAGATGTTAAATTGCATGTCTATTTTTGTTTTTTTATGCGTATTGCAGAAATTTCCAGAATTAGAATTTAATCATCAATATTTTCAGTATCAAGCATGAACTTTATTATGATTTGACATGAATTTGATGCATGGGTTATTAAGCCCTAGTTTGAACACTGATATTTCATAAATGACTATGCTTTGGGAATCCTATGATTAGTTTATTCTCAGATTTTGATCAAGATTTAGTCTTTTGGTCTTAGCTTAGATATGAAATCCACTTTATAGATTCAATTACAGTTTAAAATAACAGATATACAATTTGGTTCCATCATGAACCCTGATACAAGTTTTAAAGTGGATTTTCCTATTGAATGGGCATACAGATTAAAGGGAGTAGTACTTAGCACCGAGTGGGAAGTGTGAGTTTAGCGCATCCTACTTTCCTAGAACTACGACCAAACGTAGGTATAGTTTCAGATTAATTTCATTTCTATATGGATGACAGTTACAGATGGGATCACTTAGCTTAGGTTATACTCCTTGGCAAGAGTATGACACCTCACCCCAATGTGAGGTTTTCCCCTTAGAGGAACTAGATGTTGGATACTATGATAGCTCACATAGTGTATGTCGGTTAGAAGAACCTCCCTACTAGTAAAAGTGAATAAACAGTTTGTGAGTAAACTTCCCTACAGCCTAACAGAAAAGACTAACAGATAACAGTTCAGCTTTTAGACTTCAAATGTGATAGCTTACCAAATTTACATAGTATGTTTTATATTCCATGATTTATGATTTTCAGTTTTCAGATATTCAAGCCATGTGAGTCATTATATTCTAGCATGCATATTTTATGAATTCTAATAATATTAAAATATCATTTTTACTTATGCATTCACCCCCACATGCTCAGTACATTCTCAAACTAATGATCCATATACATTTATGTGCTACATTGTCTCATAATGTAGGTTCAGGTGCTTAGTTTTAGCAGCGTGAGTGATTTCGAGCATCTCTATCTATATCCCAACAGCTGGTGAGTCCTCATGATTCGAGGGCCTATTTATTCAGATTTCTAGCTTTCGTAGTATTTGATTCAGTATTTTTCAATCAGTTCGAGTCAGCTGGTGACTTGTCCCAGTGGATCTCTAGTTAGTAGTAGTAGAGTCTTGTCAGACTGCTAGTTATGATTCAGATTTCTAGTGTTTATCTTTCATACTCTTACGTCTAGTATTTTCAGATATCATGTTTAGATAATTTCAGCTTAACTCTGACATATTTTCACATGTTAGTTTTGATTATATATATCTACATTTTTTATTAGGAGTTTCAGATTTAGTGAAGGCTTACAGGGTTAGCTTGAGACCACTCGTAGTTTTGAGCACTGTGTGACATCTCGGGACCTGTTTTTGGGGCGTTACAGTGGCAATGCAAAATCAAATGACTTAGTTACACTTAAAAAATAATTAAGAATAATCCTGAATGGGAGAATAAATGAATCACTAAATGGCATGATTGATCTTCCCGTGGGTGATACTTGGTGGATATTACTTGTTGAGTGGTTACGGTATGATGGTTAGATGGATATTAACAATGTTGCGGAGGAGAATGTGTTGTAGGCTATAATTCTACGGGATATTTATGGCTAATAGTTGTAAGTTTGTGTAATGAGTGAGAGGTTATGTTGTCATCTATGTATAGTAGTAAATACTAAGCTTGAACCGTGAGTGATCTTGAGGTGAAAAGAATAGTGTTTGTGAAATGTTGAAGCTAGCTTTATAGAGTGAATTTAAATCTCTTGATTGAGTTCATGTGGATATCTATGTTATGTGACTTGTAAGTGGTGTGGTGGCTAAAATATGATCAAATGTAGATTCTCTATGGGGTAGTCTTGGATAGAAACAAAATCAGGTGTCTTAGGGAGAGCTTGTGTGTTGGATGGATTAGATGTGACTTATCTAGAGTTGAAAATTTGAGTAGTAGATCATGTAGCATCTCGTATCATTTTTCATAATTGAATTTGGGGCTCTAGAGTTTCGGTAAAAAAAAGGTATTTTTGAATAGTTATCTTCTTCAAGGTGAATCTTTTAATCATCTTTATCTTGCTTTCATAAAACTCAAGTTTCAGACTTAGACCGTTGAAAGGAGAATAAGTGATTCGTGCGTAAATATTTGACTCCTCGTCTTCGTATTTTGAAAATCTTTAATAGAATGATGGAGTATAGAATGTGGGTTGGTCGACAAGAGTATCGAGTGAGTGAATAGGGTGCAGAATAAGCAACTCTATTAGTAATGTCTCTCTAATTCAAACCTCATACTTTTCTCCACTAAATGCCCATTCGGGGACGAACGGATGGTAAATTAGTATCCGATTGTAACGACCCATTTCGTCGTTACTAAATTATTCATAATAAATTCATAAAAATTCTTAATTTTCATTCTGCAATATTAACTTGGATCCAAAATAGCCAATACATTATTTATTATGACACCTTGAATTTTTCGGTGTAGATTTTAGCCTTCGAATGTGTCTAGATAGACTCAATATTGATGAATTTTAATTATTCATGAGTGATAATATCAATACTTTAGTTTAAAAGTTTGGTAGGTATTAATTAAGGTCATACAATATCCCTAACACAAAGTTAAGTTTAAAACTTTCTTTCCTATACAGTTTTGATATGGGTTTCTATTAGCGCTAATTTCAAATAATCATATCTCCTAAAATATAAGAATTTAGGAGGTATAATACCTACCAAATAAAAGAACTCTGAGTCCACTTTCCAAGGCAACAAACCGCTCGTCAATACGAATTTGGAGTAAGAACTTATGACTATTTTACTAAGCACTGTTCGGGCTGAAATTGGATTTTGCTATAGCGAAAATTCTAATAGTATTTAAATCAGCTTTAGCCGTATTTTAAGTCTAAAAACCCCAAATTTCATTCCTCAACCCTAGAGAGTTGATTTTCCAAGGCTTAAGGTGAAATTCCTTCGTTGAGGTAAGTTTTTTCATTATTTTCTTTGTCTTTTATTCCTTTAACATCTTAGAATCCTTAAAAACACCTTTAATAGTGGAATTTTTTTGGAGAATACTCATGCGTGTTTTTAATATGACCAAGAGCTGATTCTAAACTATAAATTAAAGATCTCTAACATGAATTTCGTAAACTCTATTATGACTTTTGATAATTAGAAACCTTGAATTCCGCAAAGGTAAGACCTTTAGCATAAAAACTCCATTAATGGAGATGGGTTAAGCTTGAAAGAGTTAATTATTGGCTAACTGACATTAGGGAATGATATAGACCTTGAATTAAGGATAGAACTAGTGAGTTTGAATCCCCAAGATATTTGTTTGAAGAGTAATTGTTTAATTACTCTTATTATTGCTTGATTTTGAGATGGTTGATTATTCGAAGGCATGAAGGAAAAGAAATAGCATTCTTATTACGGCTTGCTTCATTCAAAATCTTGACGTCCAGGTAGGTTAGGTTTAATGAGTAGAAGATTGTGTTATTTTATATTTTAATAATTTAGAATTGATGGGAGAAAGCATGTCTAGGCCTGCAGGAGTTGAGGTGGATAAAGACATGAGTACTTAACTTTAATTTCAAAAACTATATTATTGATTAATTATGTGACATTTAAGATATTATGTCTTATTTGCCTGAAAGGAGATTATTGTAAATGTAATATATGAACATGATGTTTTTTTAGTTGTTCTAGTGATAAACTAGTTGAGTTATAATGGTATTAAGTTGTATGTATTGTGCAATAATATGATGAGGAGAATAATACTAAGATCGAATATCGATGATTATAGTAATATCTAAGGGATAGATGACTTAAATTAGTGTGATGATTGTATTATGTGGAAAGAGGTAGAGGATAATGATACGCGTGAATGTGCTAGTTATAGGTGGTGATGTTAGAACCCAAGTTACGGTATTTAAGAGGATAATGATATTTTTAATAATTAATGAGTAACTAAGGCTTCAATAGTGACTTGTATGCGTAAGAATTAAATTGTGATTTATTTTATGGTATTCTTGTTTTGATATTGATAAAAATATTATATCTATTGGATGTCCATGAGAGGCTAAATTGGTGATAATGATGGTTTATTGAATTGTGCCTATAAGTGGCTTGTTTGATAATGATAACTCCTTAAAGTATTGTTATGAATGGCTTGTTGGTAATCATGATGAATTATTATAATAGTGTCTGTAAGAGGGCCAAAATGTTGATAAATGAAAGAACTTGATCGAATTGCGTTATGATTTTAAGTGCACGTATAAATTTAGTACGTTGTATTCTATGCTGTGAGATAGTGTAAATTTAATATTGATATTACTTGTCTATGATGGATCGGATGCCACGCCGGTGCGGATATGTATATGGAGGATCGGATACCACACTGGTACAGCTATGTATATATTGGATCGGGTACCACACCGGTACGGACATGTATATGGAGGATCAGGTACCACGTGTATGCTACGTCGGTCACACGTGTGTGCCACGCCGGTTCTTAGGACACATGGCACACACGTCCTTAGGAATTAACCACGTGGTATTCGGTACAGAAATAAGTTCTTAAGAATTAACATACGTGGCACAACGCACTGAAGTGTCCACGTAGGCACACGTGTGTACCACATATGTGCCACGTAGGCACTAAGGGTGTCAAAATTACACTTTTAATTAGTTCAGGGGTAATAGGACCCCCTTGAAGTTGAGGTGTGTCACAACCGTTTTGGGTATAGTTCAGAGGGGTAACAGGGTATTTTCTAAAAAAAAAAAAAAAAAGAGACCCATGTGATCCATGATTGGTAAAAGTCATCTAACTTATTTCTTTTTTAATGGAGTAATTATTAAAAAGGGGAGATCCAATCAAATGATGTACTTGCTATTTTTTCTTATTTATTAGTACTGTATAGTATATTGAAAACAATTAATTTAATTTAAATATTTGTTATATTTGAGAAAAACTCTTAACATTTTTTCACTTTTAATTTTTATTTAATAAATATAAACAAATTAATATGATAAAAAAATAAATAAAGTCATTGACAACAATATTATCATATTCTATAGCTCCACAAGTGGGTTTTGAAAACGGAAGAACATATGTAGACCTAATCTATACCTTGTTAAATAAAGTAAATATATTTGAAAGATCTTTTACTTAAAGAAAATAAAGGCACAATATTTATTCATTTCTCTCAGTCTTACGAGAAAAAAAATATGTGACTCAAGAAAATTTTTGAAAAAAAAAAAAAAAATTTACGCTTTTATTAAAGTAGACAAGAATTCACAAAATTTTCAATTGTAACTCTTCATAAAGGAAACAAAATTTTTACTTTATCAATCTAAATATTTGTTATTAATATAAATAGTTGAACAGATGTAAGTTTGACTTAATTTTAAAATTAACCGACACAAACTTTTTTTTATAGAAATAATGATTATCTTTGATCCAATTCACGTGCATTGATAATAAAATATTTTCATAATTTTAAATCAGCCAAATCAAATTTAGTTAATTATAAGAGATCACTTATTTTATTTTTCAACTTATTATTTAATGCTTAAATTTAATTTTTGTAATATCAAATAATAATGAAAAAAGATTTTACTTAAAAATATGAATACAACAAAATAATTAAAGTATCAAAAAATGGAATAAGTTGAATTAAAGTAAACAGGAGATTTCGCAAAAAAATTGAATTGTAGCTCTTTATATAAGAAAACAGAATTTGTACTTGGTCATTTAATATTTGCTATCAATTTAAATAGTTGAATTAATCATTTTAAGTATTTGTTATCAATTTAAATAGTTGAATTAATATAAGTTTGATTTGATTTTAAAATTAACCAACACAAAATTTTTTATAGAAATAATGAGTATCTTTAGTCCAATTTACGTGCATTGATAACAGAATATTTTTATAATTTTAAATTAACCAAATCATATTTAGTTAATTATAAGATATTTCTTATTTTATTTTCAAGTTATTAATTAATGTTTAAAATTACTTTCTTCTATCTCAAATAATAACTTTAAAAAAAGTTTATTTAACCAAGCTATCTTCTAGAAAAATATCAATAAATTCCATGAAGATGCTATACTTGATATTTGAGTATATATTTATGGCAAAAATTAATGATAAGCCTTTTGAATATACTTCATGAACTATTGAATAGATCACGTTTCAAGCATATAACTTTTGGCTACTAAGAAAGAAGATGAATTTAAGTAGATTAGTATTTAGAAATAATAAAAAAGAACATCGAATGCATTATTGCACTTTAAATATATTACATAGCCAATTAACGTAATTAAAAATATTTTTAATAAATTTAAAATATATTTGGGATAAGAAACAAATTTGATCTGTAACTATAAATATTTTATATTTAAGAATTTCCCTGAGATATTATAAATTCATTAGAAAATTTCAAGGAAATACACTTATGATTTAAGATTATATGTAATCTTTTCATTAAACTGATATAGTTGATAAAGACAATTAATTGTATATCATTTTACATTAAAAAATCAAAACTAAATATTGTATTATAACAATTTATTTGTTATTGATTAAGATCAATTATTTGTAGAATTTTACATGATAGTAAGATGCACTTTTTTAGTTTTAATGTTTCTTTGTGCGTGATAGATTAAAACTATTGATCTTTAAAAGATTAATACATAGTATCTCACGATTGTTCTATGAAAGAAAAAAATTAAATCTAATAATTTATGTGTTATCCGAAGGTAGCATTGTGAGATTGTAAGATATCTCACTTGAATAAATTAGTTGGTACTAAGAATGTTAGTAACGAAATAACTATTAGATTTAAATGTTTTGCAACCTAAACGATGATTTTTTTTTTCATAATTGATACAAATAGTATTTAAATATTTTTGAATTAAATTATCTTAATACTTTATTTTTTCTAAATATTTGTGGGGATCAATAAGATATTTGTTTAAATGTTCCATTTTTGTAGACAAATTTTGATAGTTTGTTATATTTGATAAAAAAATCATTCACATTTTTTTCCACTTTTACTTTTTATCTAAAAATATTAATCCTAACAAATTAATATGATAAAAAAAAAAATAGTAATTGAAAACAACAATACCATATGCTATAGCTCCACAAGTGGATTTTGAAGACGAAAGAGTTTATGTAGACCTTATCTACACCTTGTTAAATAGCAAAAATATTTTCGGAAATCCCTCTAAAAAATACCAATAAATAAAGTAAGTTGAATTAAAGTAAATAGGAGAATTCACAAAATTTAAATTTTTGCTCTTCATATAAGAAAACAAAATTTGTACTTTGTCAATTTAAATATTTGCTGTTAATTTAAACAGTTGAATTAATGCAAGTTTAATTTAATTTTAAAATTAACCAACACAATCTTATTTTCTATATAGAAATAATGATTAACTTTGGTCCAATTTATGTGCATTTACAATAGAATATTTTTATAATTTTAAATTAACCAAATCAAATTTAGTTAATTATAAGAGATCACTTATTTTATTTTTCAAGTTATTAATTAATGCTTAAAATTACTTACTTTTATCTCAAATAATAATGAAAAAAAAGTATTTATTTAACCAATTTATCTTTTATAAAGATATCATTAAATTTCATAAAAATATTATACTTGATATTGAGTATTCACAAGCTTTATACTTGTGGCAAAAAATAATGATAAACCTTTTGAATATATTTTATGAACTAATGAATTAATCAGGTTTTGAGCATATAACTTTTATTACAGTTGATGAATTTAAGTATTAGTATTTAGAAATGATAAAAAGGAATATCGAATGAATTATTGCACTTTAAAAAATTGCATAGCCAATTAAAATAATTAATTTTTTTAATAAATTAAAAATATTTAGGCTAATAAACAAATTTGATTTGTAACTATAAATATTTTATATTTAAGAACTTCCCTAAGAGGTTTTTAAATTCATTAGATCTCAAGGAAACACACTTATGATTTAAGACTAGATGTAATCTTTTTATTAAATTGATGTAGTTGATAGAGGTAATTAACTGTATGTCATTTTACATTAAAAAATTAAAAATAAATATTGGATCATAACAATATCTCTATTATTCATTAAGATCAATTATTTATAAAAATTTATGTGATAGTAAGATGTACTTTTTTAATTTTAATCCTTTTTTTTGTGTGCCTCATAGATTAACATTATTGAGCTTTAAAAGATTAATACATAGTAGCTCTCGATTGTTCTATAAAAAAATCAAATCTAATAATTTATTTATTATCCGATAGTAGAATTATGACATATTAAGATATCTCACTTGAATATATTAATTGGTACTAAAAATGTTAGTAACGAAAAAACCTATTAGATTTAAATATTTTGCAACTTAAACGATGAATTTTCCTCATAATTGATACCAACAGTATTTGACACTATTTTTGGATTAAATTACCTTAATATTTTATTTTTTTAAAATATTTAAGGGGACCAATAAAATATTTTTTAAAGTGTTGTATTTTTTAGACAAATTCTGATAATTCTTAAATAGTCAAAATAGTAGGAAAAACTTAAATATTTTAATTAAAAAATTAATTTAAAATTTATAATCAATTATATTGGGCCCGTTTACGAGCCCTAAAATTATCTAATATAAGAGAGGATCTCAATTTTTGGTAGTCCTTAGAAGGACATTTTAGGTATTTCACTTCTTTGGCTAAGTAAATTAAGAGAATACACATGACAATTGATGATGTTCTTTTGTTAAATATTTTTATTTTTCACCTTAATTTTTTTGTTAAGACCATTCCCACTTTTGTGTTTATAATTGGTCTCTTCTTTTCTCTTAATAGATTGTCTTTTAATTAAAATTCCCTTCATTTTAAATTAATAGTCACATTTACTCAAAAAAATTATTCAAAAAGAACTTTTCACATAAAATTGAAGTTAGTACTCTCTCCATTCCTTTTTTATTGCTCCCTTTTTATTTTTAGAGTCAAACAATATAAATTTTGATCATCATTTTAAGATGTATTTCTTAATCAAATTGAATAAGGAAAAAATATAATTTATAGTACTTTTCCTATAGTTTTTGAATATCTAAATTTTTAAAAAATAAATTAATCTGATCTAATTTGAATACGAAACTTAGTCAAATTGACTTACAAAAAAATGAGGGGAGCAACTAAAAAGGAATAGAGAGAGTAATAATTTTCAATACATCCATATAGTCAGTATTATTCACTTCTTAAAAAAAAAATACTAAATATGGTAACTTAATCAATAATAAATACTACATTAACTTATTATGTTTCTTAGCGGACATGAAAAAAGATAAATCAATAATTAAAATAGGATGAATAGGATATTTTTGAAAGAGCCCGTAAAAATAATCAGCACAAGTAAATGGACTAAATGAAACAATCTGTTAATGTAATTTAATTAGTATTATTTAATATCCTTGTAGATCATTATTAAGTTAGTTTGTATAAAGGTTCTAAATCAATATTTTATAAAATATTGAATTACTTGTGATCTTTTGATATAGTCTAATTCTCCGGTAATAATTTCTTCCACGCAAATAAATTTTTATTTAAAATTATTCAGTTATGTAATTAAGAACTTTAATAATTATAAAACTTATCAATAAAATATATTTAATATATCGGACATTAGATTACGTTAATTATAAAGTAAAAAATTATAACATAAATCAAATTTTTAAATTTAAATTATTGTATTTTATATGTTAAGTTTGGGTTCAAACTTAACACGAATCTCATGAAACCAATATATATATAAGTAAGAGAGTAGAACGAGTAATTTTAGTAATAGTTCATTGATTATATTATGTTTACATGTGAAGTAAGGGGTATTATATAAGCGGTTGCCAAAAAAAGAAAAATATTATATAGGCATTAAATGCCTTCGAGAAATAGGCAATCTACAGTAAATGATCCCACATGGAAAACCACTTGTTCTTTCACAATAATAATACTTCCTCCGTTTTATAATAAATAAATTATTAGATTTTGACACACATATTCAGAAAAAAGCATTAAAAATATAAATTTAACACTTCTTTTCATTTTTATCTCAAAACAAGAAAAAGTTTACTTTGTAATACTTTTTTTTAAAAGTTAAGTAGTTATCAAATTATAAGGAAAAATTTTAAAAAAATTCAACGAACTGAATTTTATATTTTTCTTGTTAGCCACCATATTATTTATTCTAACAATAAATTTGTTATACACAATATATTCATTTATTTTAAAATATGAATAAATACCTCAACAATTCAACAATGGAGGGAGTATTATTTTATCCTACTCATTTGATGTGAAGAAGAGAATAGAGGAAATTTCCCTTTTCCCTGCATTTTCTTTCTTCAAAACCTTGGTTAAGCCACTATTCATGCCGTTGTTCGTGTCACTTCGGGCAAGAATATCTCTGCCAAAGAGAGGAAAACTGGGCGAGTACCCAGCATAGTGTTTGAACAAGAGGATGGTCAACATGGTGGTAATAAAAGGCTCGTATCTGTTCAGGCTAATCAGATTAGGAAGCTTGTTAACCATCTTGGTCGCTCACATTTCTTGTCCAGGTTGTTTGACCTTAAGGTTCGCTCTGACTTTGAATCTCTTGATGTTATTGAGAAGGTTCGAGTTCTGCCCAGAAAGATATTTTGCCTCTACTTATTACTTTTAATTGATCTGAAGATTGATACTTGCTTTCAATTCATATATGCTTATAGAAGTACGCAGTTTCTTGAAAGCTTGTTTCTATTAGACTAAGTTGCACGGATTCTTCACTTTATTCTTCAAAAATGCACTACTTTTGGAGAATTCAGAACACATCCGTTGGCATTTTTTAAGCGTCCGAGCAACATAGTTGTTAGATATTTAAGTATATTACTTTATCAAAAGAAAGATGTTTAAATATATGTGTGGATAATAATGATTCCATGCTGTTGGACAAGCTTATGTATTAGACTCGTCAATTATACTTTTGATCTGGATAAGGTTAGCTTTGAAGCTCGCTGCACTGTTATATTAGACTAGTTTTAGGGCACTGGTTATGGATTCACACATTTCTTTCGGATAATGATAGAATCTGTGTCAGATTGCAAATATTGACATTTCACGAGTTACACTAAGTAGCTGCACAATTACCTCGTAACTATTGACCCACCCAAGTTTAGGCAGATGAGAACAATCACTTCATAGTTTCCCTGGATTTTTCACTCACTTCAATTACTGATACAGAGCTGAGAAGTACTTCTATGAGCTTAGTAAATTTTTAAGTTCAAAGCTGAGCAAGGTTGACTTTGATAAGTCTTGCATTCGAACTATTGGGAGAGAGAATATCCACCTACATAATCGTCTCCTGCTCTCAATAGTGAAAAATGCCTCTTTGGGTAAGGTTCCTCCACCAAACCCTACAAAGTTTGAAGGTCTCAGCATCAAAGTCAGGAATGGTTTCCAAAGAAGTTGTTTACAGTCGCTTTATGGTGATGCATTTTCCTCATCACTTTGCAAAACCAGGTCTCCAGTTAGTAGGGACAGAAGGTTGCGGGATCATCCAAGTCCTCTTGGACCACTTGGGAAAAGTCCTGTTACGTGTGAAGAAGCAGCACCGAGGATACAAGAACAACAAAGTGCCACAGAATTGCATTCCCTTGGTAGCAGACCACCAGTTAAAGTTGCATCTGTAGAAGACGGGAAAGAAGTTGAACAATTTGTTGGAAGTCCTGGTATTTAAAGCAGAAGCCTTGCCACTGCTCCTCTTGGAATTTCTATGAATGTAGGTGATGCTCGAAAACCTCTCCATAGTGGATCTGTGTACAACTTTAGTCTGGAGACTTGTCAAAGCTGTGGAGAATTGCCTGAAAGTAGATTGTTAAGAAGCCATTTGGAGTGGAAGTTAGAGTCTGAGGGGCTTGGCATATCATCGGACTGTGCCAACCTGCTAAATAATAGCTTAGATGCATTTTTGAAAAGGCTGATTGAACCTTGCATAGAACTGCCTGGCTCTCGGCATACAAATGAACGTTTCAGATAACGTAATGGCCAAATACTGCCTGGATGGTATGGGCAATTTCCTAGGAATTATACAAAAAGACAAACAAGATCCTCATGTGCTAGTATGTTGGATTTCCGAGTGGTAGTGGAGACAAATCCTTGTATATTGGGGGAGATTGGTCCACCCTACTTGAAAAGGTCTACACTTCTGCTTCTACCTCTGCCTCTGCTTCTGAATAAACAATGCTTTGTCGTCAATCTTGTACCAGATGGATAAGTGGAGATTTCAGGCTTTTGTGTCTGATTTGATGATGAGATTCTTGACATTATTTCTCATGAAATAAAGTAATTGTGAGAATTGCCAAAGGAACAAACATGTGAATATTGTGGGAAGCTGTTGGATGTGTGGGGTGAGATTTGTATTCTAGGAGAATTGGTCCCTTGAAAGGGACATGGTTACATAGATTAAGCATAGATATTGTTTACAAGCACTTGGTCTTGTGTCATTTTTCATTTTACAGATGAGGTTCTCTATGAAATATTTTCATGAAATAAATCATTTAGTTCCATGCGCTGTGTACCATTGTAAAACTGAGAAGTTAACAAGTGAATCAATTTCTAAGCATTACTGAGTGCTTTCAGCTCCGAAGTTTTTCCAATTTTCAATCTCTTCAATGATTCACTTTTGCAACATAGAGGCAACAATTATATTGCCTATGTCAAGTGAAACGGACATTTTATTGCTTCTTCCTGGAATAAAGTGTCAAGTTCATTCCTCTTCTAAGACGAATATAGTGAGATATGCACTTCCTGCCTTAAAATTCTTGAGGTTGATTTGAAGTTTATCCAATGTGATGCCTAAGTGGTGGCTTCAAGCTTTAGTTCATCCAAATGACAAAACCCTCTAGCTGTTTGAGGTTGAAGCGTGTTCTTCTCATCACTTTGCCTAATCCAACACGGTTTGCTGCCTTCAAACCTTAAGTTGATATATGCTTCCAGATTTGTCTGCAAAAAGGTAACATCTCTCTTCAAAGGTTGGTTGCCTTTGGTAGTCTTCTCTCTCTAGCATACTGTGTATTGTTATGCTTCAGTGGTTATTTTCTTGTTAGTGCAGTTGAAGGCTTCTGCTCTTTTCTCTGACTTGCGCTTGCCATCCCTTCTCTATCTGATATTGCAGTTTGCCTTCTATTTTTTCTTAATGTTTAAGATGTATATTCTTAAAATATGGAGACTATTGTCTCGGCTAATGCTCCTTACCAAGTAATACACAAATATGTACACCAGCATGAGATAGGGCAAAGAACATTTGACTCAGTTGGATTTATTTTTGCTACTGATTCAGTTAAATGTTAATTAGCCAATGTTTTCATACACACTTTTGGTATAGAGTACATTTTGTTATTCTTTGTTTGAAAAAGACCAAAATTATAGAAATTAACTCTTTTCCAGTGATTATTTGGGGAAGCTGAATATTGTGAAACTTTGCATCATTGAAGCGATTGTTGTTTAATTACTTTCCAGAAAATAAGCAGAACATGACAAGAAGGTAGGATAAAAAATAAATAAAAGGAAAGCTATACCATAGCTTGTAGACTGAAGATAGACGTACAGGTCTGTTTGTGTTGAATTTAGTTACTTGATTTATAGTATTACTCTATCGGTGTCTTTTTTTTTTTATTATCTAGCGGTATGTTATCCCATTTTGTTGCTTAATTTTATGTTTTTTGTTTGTTATACTGTTATTTGTGCTGAGCCGGGGGTCCATTGGAAACAACCTCTCTACTTCATTTGAGGTAGTGCTATGGACTGCGTACACTTACCTTCCCCAGACCCCACTTTATGGGAATACATTGGGTATGCTGTTGTTGTTCAATTACTGCTAGGCCATTTGAACATAGTTTCACACACTCGAAATGGAAAAGGGTGGAGCTTGATATATGCTTGAAACAAAGCAAGGTTCTAAGAGATTTGGTGGATTAGATGGTTAAAAATGGGAGTTGATATTAGCTCTCATTGTGCTGTTTGCAAGCCTTGATTGTGATGTCCCACAATGTAAGCAGCCACAAGTGTGAAGGTAGCAAAGTTCTTCTGAAATTGCTCGCAAAACTTCCTATGTGGAAGTATAATATTCGTATTTGGGGTTTGATGATCATTAATGAACTGTTCTTTTCACACATCTTGTGACATTGTAAACCAGAATGATAGGAAAAAAAGTTGTCACCGCGATGAGATATATTGAACAGCCTGCTGAGGTATGTTGTGGCAGGGGTTGAAACTCAGGGAACTGCATAACTCAGCTCAGAAGAAAGACCTTTAACTGCTTAATTTGGTTCAAAAGAAAGTCTTTTGTAAAATTATGAGCTGTTGGAGCCAAACAGAGTTGTAGATGGATTTTAGCAGTGTGATGTGCTGATTTATCTATTTTGATGTTCAGGTTCATCTGGAAGCCGGTTCATATGCGCCTCTTAATGTTACATTTATAAGAGCTCCATCAAGTGCGCTATTAAAGGTTGAGGTTCCTCTTGTATTTAGAGGAGAGGATATATCCTGCGGCTTGAAGAAAAGTGAGTAATAGATACATCTGCCTCTTCCATTTTGTAGCTTGCTAAAAGATGTTTATCTTTTGTGAAGCTTTTAATTTTCTTATAATGCTGGTTTGCACAGTGATTTATTGAAACCAGCTTATCATATTTTACACTTGCATCAGTTCTTTATCCTCAGGTATAACTACTGGTTTTCTTGAATTCATTCAATGAATATTTTATGGTTACGATGGACCAAGAAGTTTCTCAAGGTAGAGTGATGGGAGACTAAGGTTCAAATCCCAAAGTAGGTAAAACATGACTGATGATTTCTTGTTATTTGACCAAGTCTTGGTGAGCAGAGGCAAGAAAACCCTACTGGTGTAACATTAATCAGAACTGACAGTCTTACACTATAGATGGAATGTATTACCTGTTGAAACTATCTTTGATCAGATCTTATCATTTTACTATTGGTATGTCAAGTTTTCTTAGACCTCCTGGCTCTCCTTGCATAATTGATGATCAAGGCATTCATTTGATGTTCCTTTAAATTAATTCAACTATTGCACTCTTTTAGTCTTTCAGCTAGTGATTTTGAAAACCTTTGTAGTTACTTCCTACCAAGTAGATTGGCTTGAATTCTCGTAGTTCAGCTATGCCTTTCGTTAAGCACAGTGAAGCTCTTCTCAAATCTTCTTTTCAGAGAATTGGTAGAAGTTTAGAGCATCCCATTTCTAAAGATGTACCAAAAATTTTGGTGAAAATCCATAATAAAGCCATAGGGGTGGGTCGATCTCCAGCACTATCATTTATGGTTGAGTCACCTCTTCCTCTCTGGAAAAGACCTTTGTAGCCATCTTCTAATAATATAGTTAGGTCCCAGTCATTCCACTTAGGGTCCATCAACTGTAAATTCCATGATGGCTTAGAAGAAACACAATGAATTCTAAAGAGGAAGAGGTTGGGTTAAAGTATTCTAAAATCTTACCTATTAGTACATGCAGGCATATATTATGTCAACCAGACAACCAAAAATGGAACAAGTTACCGATTTTAAAGAAAAAAGGACAATCAAAATGGAACACTGCACCAGCTGCTATTTGTTGAACTGTTTGGATTGAGAGAGATTAGATGATGTTTTCAACACATGGAGAACAACATTCAGAAGATAAAATCCAAATGTATAGCTTTATTTTGTTTTTGGTGTAAATGAAACAATTGGATGAGGATGAATTTATTCTAGATGTGAGAGAATCACTACAGGTCCCGAAAGGTAGATTTTTGCCAAGTTTCGATTTTGCTGCACATGTACAGATTTTGAAAGCATTTCTTAGAGCTTTTTTTGTGGAGGGGTGGGGGTCCCACCCGGTGTCAGGTACTCACATTGGAGCCTGACTAAATTCGAATTCGCAGAAGAAAGTCCCACATTGGGGGATAAAACTCTCCTTAACAAAGGCGACTCCATACCCAAGGTACTCGAACTCGAAACCTCTAATTTAGGATGAAGGAGTACTTACCACTCCACCACAACCCTTGTTGATGCATTTCTTAGTGCTAATCATTTATAAAATACTTTGCCTTCTCCAAGGAAAACCACAATCAACTTGGTTTTTCATGTAAATAAAAATATTCTCTTAATGGCATATATGAAACATAAAACTTGTTTAATGAGCACAACTCGCTGCTTTTATTATAAATTATTTGCAGTCATTGCAACGTCAATGTATGACGAAGACCCACGGACTTTAACTTGCCTTTCTCCCATCCAACCAAAAAAGGTACTTCTAGAGATTGGAGCAGCTAAAAGGAGGAATAAAGCGTAAAGTGTGTATCTAATCATTACCACACGTCTTTTTAATTTTAAATAACGTTAGTCCAATTGATAAATTTCTCTGTCACAGTGGTGCTTAAAAACATGAGTCGATGATCTGTTTGTGGGGTGTAGGGCATCTGGTCTTTCAAAAAATATATGATATCTGAACCTTAGTGAGCTACATAATTGCTTCTCTTAGAATTGATGGTCATTCAGAAAGAGAGAATCCTTGCTGAATGATAAAATGATGAAAGGAAACACGGATAATATGTGAGGCCATATCCATTCCCTATTTGCTTGCACTTTTGTTTTTATTTATTTATTTTTAATAATCATTGGTTAACCAATTTGGCAGGGTCATATTTGAATATCATGAGAACAGTAAAGTTTCTGTGCCCAGGGGATTTCATCCCCCCTACATTGACGTTGACTTGAGTGAGTTGGTTGTTAACCAAAAGTTGGTAATGGGGTGATCTGAGGGTTCATACAGCTTTGAAGCTTGTCCAACCAAAGGATCACCCTGTTGTCAAGATTGCGGGAGCAAGAGTCTTTGATCAAAAGAAATCGAAATGATTTTTATTGAAGCAATTATCTGAAAATCTTAGCAAGCTTATTATGAATTCCACAGCTTGGGACAATGGCATTGCTAAGCTGATGTTATTTACTACAAGTTCTTGTTCATTTGTTCTAATTAAAATAGGATAATTAGGTGATAGTATCTCAATTTTGGAATCAGCAGCTGAATTGTATATCAAATTGGTAATGCCCCAATAATTTTTCTCTAATGGGCTGTGAAGTTTCAAATCACGACTATGTTCTCTGCTCATCTGCACAGCATCAACTTTATCAATGTGATGTCCTTTTCTTTTTCTTGTACTTGTATTTTTTTCAACATTTTCTGGTGATCCTTGCAAAGAACCTTTCATGATAAAGATTGAACAAATTTCGAGATAAGTCTTATATACTGCAAAGAATGAAATGCAGAAATCCATCTATTTAAAAAATAGTCAAATTACGAAGTTTTAACTGCATCCAATTAACTATAGATTTTGTTTAGGCTGGTCTGAAGTTGGGTACTCTATAAAGTGTGTTTGGTATGGAGGAAAACATTTTTGAGAAAAAGTTTTTCAATTTTCTCAGGTTTGCTAGTGTTTTAGAAAATATTTTCCAAATGAACTTAGCTTCATCAAGTTTACGAAAATGACTTCCTTCTTTTAAGAATAAAGTTCTACTACTTCATACCAAACACAATTTTTAGCCTGACTTCGGACCTCAAAGCTAAAGTTTGAATTTAGGATCTGAATTTAAACTTAATTTTTTAAACTTCAAAACTTAATTATGAATTTAGACTTCGATAGAGTCCAACTTCAGACCTGAAATTTTAAGCAGCAACAACATTTCACTTAAAAGTTTACTTCTCTCTATAGATAGGGGTACAAGAAGTAGCTACCTTGTGTCATTTTGCACTTGCAACCTTATATTTGATTTTAACTTATAAAATATTCTTTTATTATACGATTTTATAGAGAGTAGATTTTCAGGGCAATCATATGAAATTACTAAGTAAGCTCACTTAATTTAATTTTTATTAATAAATTCAGTCAATTTATGAGTTTTATCTTAAGACGTCGCTTTATCCTTTCAATCATCACAAATATGATGACCGAATCCCGATACTATTCAATAATTGTTTTAAAAGTTATGCCAAATTACATTCTCGGAGTTGGAAGGTTGAAGTGATTTTTGTAAGAAAAAATCAATAAATTGAATGACTTTAGTAATGCACAAATAAATAAATTAAGTGAATTCATAAAACTATAATAACTAAGGCGTTTTGAAAAATTTACTTTTTTATATGTTCAAGCACACAAACTAGGCAAGAAAATAAAAATATATTGGTTGAGTTTAGTATTTCTTTTTTCAAAAAGAAGGCAATAAGGAAGAAAAATTTTCACTCATGTAAGCGAGTCAGAAGAAGCCTACAGATGAAAAAAAACAGTAATATAGTACTTCCTCTATATCAATATATATGTCTTTGATCATAATTATTTCAAATATATTTTAAATAGTCGTTGTAAAGTTGGCCTTATTAGCCTCCTATCTATTACTAATATATAAGCGGCAATGAAGCTGCTGAAGCAGGCAACTTGTGGACGACATGTCTGCTTGAGCTATTTGAATCGTGATTTTACTATATTATTTCTAATTAATTATTATAAGTTATTTACGTATTAAAAATTAATAATATTTAATTAAAAAGGTAAAATAGATATTTTGCTTCAGTTGCTTCAACCATAATTTTTCTATATCATCTCTAATTAATTATTATACGTCATTTACGTATTAAAAATTTAATAATACTTAATTAAGAAAAGTACAATGGACATTTATGACATGTTCGCTTCAGATGCTTCAATTGTGATTTTATTATATCACCCCTAATTAATTATTATAGATCATCTAAGCATTAAAAAATTGATAATATTTTATTTAAAAAGTTAAAATAGACACAAAATTATAGGTTTACTCTTATTTTTTTAAAATTAACTTGATGGCTTATATAGGGTTCACTTAAATTTTTTTCACATGTACTTTTATAATAACTAGTTTAGATGTACGCGTCTTGCACGTGTACCTCATTTTATTGAGTTCAAACATTACATTAAATAGGATATTTGTTTAAATAACAACGATGAATATGATAATTAAATTTAGTATCTTTTGAGTATGTAAAGAGAGAGGATTTATTTATTAAACCTAATCTTTACCAAAAATATTTTTAAAAATCGATCGGCATTCATCTATAAATTGCAACAAAATAATACAATGATAGAACATCAAAATAATACAATTAAATCTAATCTTTACACACAAAAATTTTCTCAAAGTCGTCGATACTCATCTACCACATTAAACAATAACAAAATAATACGACAATAGAGATATCAAAATAATACAACTAAACTTAACCTTTATATACAAAAAATCCTCAAAGCCAACAAACATTTATGTATCACGTGTAAACTGCAACAAAATAATACGATAAAAGTGATATCAAAATAATACAATTAAACTTAAAATTTTACACACAAAAATTTCTCAAAGCCGATAGAGATTCATCTACGAACTGTAAACTACTACAAAACAACAAACTAATAGAGATATTACGATAATACAATTAAACCTAACCTTTGCCTAAAAAAATTTTCAAAACTGACCCACATTCATCTAGCATGTGTAAATTAAAATAAAACAATAAGATAGTAAAGATATCAAAACAATACAATTAAACCTAACTTTTACACAAGAAATTCTTCAAAGCCAACCGACATTCATCTACAACCTGTAAACTATAAAAAAAATATAATAGTGATCACAAAGCTTCGATTTTGATCCAACTAATTTTTATCTGAGTAAAAATTTTGAATCTAAAGAATGATTTTGAATGAAAACAAAGAAGATATATATATACACATATGTTGAATTCTATTATATTGACAAAAACAGTGAAGAAGTTGAGGGTTAGAAAATCAAGCATATGTAATTGAATCAAGATAGATGAGCATCAATCATATTCTCTCAATATACAAATCGGTTTGTTCTCTAGTTTAACGTATATCTCAATATTTATAGAAGTATTTCCTTAGTAGAGTCCTATTTTAGAAGTATGTCCCAAGGAAGTCTACTTAATATAATAATAAATAATTAAATAATAAATTTAAAAAATAATGAAAAAACAGTTTTGTATAAAGAAGAGTTTTTTAACGAAGGGTATAAAATTCAAATAATTTTTCTAAAGGCGTTCACACTGTTAATATATTATAGATTTTACGATATCACTTATAATTAGTTAACCATTAATGTTAAAATAGTTTGACGACTCATATAAGGTCTATTTAATTTGTTTTCACAAATATTTTTTTAGAGTAGTTTTATTATATTGCTTCTAAAGAGTTATTATAAGTCATTTAAAGATTAAATTATAAATAATATTTAATAATAAGGATAAAATAGATAAAAGTTATAAATTTAAAATGGTTGGATGAAGTACTTTGCAATTGTAATATTTTAGTCAAAAAGAAAGTATGAAAGTAGTATATCTACTAAGATCTAAATGATTAAATTCAAACAAAAAATTAAATACACAATTACGAGCTAAGATTTGAATAATTAAAATATCATTTTTTTTATTAGGAACAACTAAATGAAGCTTAAAATACGTAAGCAAGGAAATGAAATTTTATTTTTTTTACTACTTTTTTATTTCGGTGGTCGACATGCGTACCGGTCACTGCTTGCTCTGTGATTTTATTATCACCCCTAATTAATTATTATATGTGATTTACGTATTAGAAAATTAATAATATTTAATTAAAAAAAGTTAAATAGACATTTATGACATGTCTATTTCAACTGCTTCAATCGTAATTTTACTATAACACCTTTAATTAATTATTATATATCGTCTAAGTATTAAGAAATTAATAACATTTTAAAATATAAAATAGACATAAAATGATAAATTAACTCTTGATGTTTTAAATTAACTTTACATCTTATATGAGGTCCACTTAGATTATTTTCACAAGTATTTTTTATAGCAATTTTTCTATATCACTTTCAATTAGTTATTATGAGTCATTTAAGACATGTCTGCTTCACTACTTCAATCGTGATATTTTCTTTACTCTAAATATTATATCAGTGCCACTTAAATTATAATAGAAGAAAAAATTATAAAGCAAAATAATTAAAAACTTAAATTATTTAAAAAAAAAAAACTTTTTACGTCACTTCATGAATAAATATATTTCTTTAACACTTAATGAAAGATCTAAACTTTAGGTAATAAAATTATCAAAAGAATATAAAGTGTGATTAAATTTCTATATACACTCATATTATATATAAATATATCAATACTTAATTATGACAATTTATTTCACTAATTTCATAATAATTTAAAAAATTTATTCAACATTTTGGGCACGGACCTACCGCCACCAGTATTGAAGTAATTACAATTCTCATTTTATATATATCGAAAAGAAAAAATCAAATAATTTGGAAATAGCGTGTGTAAAATATGGAAGGGACCATATCACACGTACATACGTATATATCCCACCAACCGACGTTTCATCATCTTCCTCTTCATCAATTTTCAGCTCATTACTCTGCACCTTCCTTTTTTTGTACTAATATTATCTTTCCTTTTTTATTATCTTCATTAGATAATATTAATATTCCATCACTTATAACAATTGCTTCTTCTTTGTTGTAATCTTTGTTATCAAAATTATGGATGAATTTGGTGTGTTGGTTGAGAGATATGGAGTCAAAGTTCAAGGCGGAAAGTCAACGCCGATGGCTAATATGAAGGCCAAAGCCAATTCCGCCAATGGATTTCCAACGAATATCGGGTTTAATTCGGGTCAAAATCCGGGTTATGGATCCGATTCATTTGCGGATGATTTAGGTGGGATTTTCCGGTCCAGGAGTAGGCAGAATTATGATGATAATGATATATTTGGCGGTGTTTTTGCGAATTCAAAGGAACAGAATAATAATAATGTGGATATTGAATCAGTTTTGGGAGGTTCAATAAATAATAAAAATGCATATGATGATTTTGGTACGTTTTGTATGGAAACGAAGAAGAGTGATTCGATTGATGATTTATTTGGGAATTTGGGGTTGAAATCGGATGGTAAGAAGAATGATTCAGCTGGAAAGAGGTTAGAAAGTGACGATTTGATTCCGGGATTTGGTGATTTTAGCTCACCAAATTATGGGTATGCATTTACTTCAATTGCTTAATTTTTTTTTCGTTTTTTGGTAAATTTATAACTTCAATTACTTACTATGTATTTGTTTTTCCAATTTTATTTTCTGCCTGTTTATGTTTTAGCTCAGAAGTCAGAACTTTCCAGTTGATTCGCTATTTGTTACTCCCTCGTTTCAATTTGTTTGTTTGTTTGTTTTTATGGAGTTTAAGAAATTAAAGAACGACTTTTGGATCTTGTGGGATCTTTGAAATAAGTATCTGAAAACTATGGTAAAAAGTACTATAAGTCGCAAGAATTAATAATCAAAGATATTCAAATTATGGTTACAAAAAGACTTGTTTGAATCCAAAGGCGAACTCAGGATTTGAATTTGATGGGTGCACCTTTATATTTAACATAGTAATTAATAGTGTCAAAGTTCGACATGCAGTTCCTTGAAAACTTATTAATTATAGTATTTTATAAGCAAACTTTTAATATTATTGAATATCATTAATTAGATTTAATATGAAAAAAGTGTGTTATCCATCTTACTTGAATTCAATGCACTTTTATATTTTAAATAATAATAAAAAGTTTTTGAAAAATATGAAATTCGAGAGATTTGTTTGCTAGATGATTGTATGAAAAATATTTGGTTTAAGCCTATCTCAAACTTTAAATTACTAATATTTTAATAAAAAATAAGTTAACGATCAAAAGATAAAAGAAATAAACATTTACAGTACAAGATGGGGAGAATATCTACATTTTGAAGTTGGAAGGGAGCTTGTATTTTGAAATAAAATTAAAAATACGTTAACAATGTCCACAATACACAAAAGAAAAAAGAAAAAGTGTAAAATAAATGATTACTAAGTAGGAATTTTTTTTTAATCAATTGATATATATGTGTGTGTATGTGTGTTTGCACTTAAAATTCCAAACAGAAAACAACAAACAGATAGTGTATTTGGAAAAAGGAGCAATAAAAAAATGTTGTTGTTGGGCTTCGAAGCCGAGTCATCACGTAATAAAAAAGACTTTAATTGACATGCTCAACCATCTTGCCAATCAAGTCAATTGTTTTCGGGGGTGCACAACATATATTTAACATAACATCCTGATATCTATACAAATATACAAATTATATATACAGAGTTTTTCTCGAGGCTAGCGGGTGCACGTGCACCCTCTACTGCCAAGGTAGGTCCGTCTCTGTTTGAATCTCGAAATTCGAAAGGTGCCATGTAAATTGGGACGGAGGGAATGTTTAATTTGTCAATTTTCTTTTATGTCTGTTTATGTTTTAGCCCCAGGGGTCAGAACTTTCCAGTTGATCCACAATTTCCTACTCCCTCATTTCAATTTGTTTGTCTAGTTTTAATTTGATACGGAGTTTAAGAAATTAAAGAACGACTTTTGAATCTTGTGGTATTAAACTAAAGATACGTAAATGTATCAAAATGTACTTCAATCTTTATAGTTTTAATCATGCCACGTGGAAAGTTAGAATTAAAGAGTTGCCGAAAAAGGGAAGATATTTCCTTTTTGAAATGGACTAAAAAGGAAGGTAAGACAAAAAAATTGGAATGAAAGGAGTGTGTTGGTATATTTTTAGTTTTGAGAACTGTGACGCAAAACTAAAAGCGAAAAGGTTCATTTGTTTCATTACTTAAAGGAATTGTCAACTGAAGGCTAGGCTAGAAATCATCATATAGATTTCTGCTATAAGCTAAGAGCACACTATAACATTGAGAATGTATTTGGCCTTGCGATTTGAATGCTGAGATGTGAAAAAATACAGAGGTGGTGTATAGAGAAGCTAACTTTTCTAAGATTATATTACATACACCTCCTTTTTATTACTCCCTCCGTTTCAATTTGTTCGTCTGGTTTTGATTTGACACAGAGGAAAGAAGACTATTGTATCTTGTGGTTTTAAACTAAAGATATGTAAAATGTTCTAAAATGCCCTTTAATCTTGTGGTCTTAGTCATGCCATTTGGATAGCTAGAATTAAAGAGTTTCCAAAAAAGGGAAAGCGAT
This sequence comes from Capsicum baccatum var. pendulum, assembly GCA_030864225.1. Lineage (NCBI taxonomy): Eukaryota > Viridiplantae > Streptophyta > Magnoliopsida > Solanales > Solanaceae > Capsicum > Capsicum baccatum. The sequence continues at coordinate 81,457,878 of CM061555.1, read as the reverse complement.
ATTCTTTTTGAAATAAACTAAAAAGAGAGTAAGACAAACAAATTGAAACGGAGGGAGTATGCTTTTCTCAGCAAATGCCTTTCAAGTGTTTGATTGATTACCAGGTGTCCATCAAATTGTAATTTCTTTAGTAGTTCACTAGCATCTTGATCTTGGAGCTGCTTCAAGAGATACCATTTGTGTTGAAGTAAAGAATACGGATTGCCTTCTTGATACCCAAGTGGCTCATGTTAGGATCAGTGGCGGACCCAGCTTCTTTAGGTTGTGGGTGCTTTGAAGAAAAAATTATCAAACAATGCAGCTTTTGGGATTCGATCCCAAGATGTGAGACATGAAAGTTATGCCTAAAGCCAGAGCACCCAGCCATGCTTTTATTCTCTTGGTGCCTTTTTATATATTTTACCATTTTTTCACTATTTCTTATATAATTATACCTTTTCTACGTCGAGTTTAGTGGGTACTCGAGCACCCCAAAAATGTACGTGGGTCCGCCCCTGGTTAGGATGTGACCATCTTATGATATAACTATCATTGCCAAATGAACGCTTCAAATTTATGCACAAACCTTTATCAAATGTGTAACTCAAATCTATAGTAAAGGGAAGCCTTGAAAAAACAATGAACTTAACTAACTTTTGCCACATAATAAAACTCTTTTGGGCTCTAGCTCTGCCATCCCTAGTGTGTCTTCTATTTGACATGCATGCATATCTTTGGTTAGTGGAGAAAGTAATTAAAAAAAAAAAAAGGGCAACCTAGTGCACTAAAGCTATCGCTATGCGCGGTGTCCGGGGAAGGGCCCCACCACAAGGGTGCATGCAGCCTTATCTTGCATTTCTGCCAGAGGCTGTTTCCAGTGGAAAAAGTAATTGTCCTATTGAAATGCACTTCATTGGTTTTTTTTCATTATGTATAACTCTATTCATCCTCAGAAGCATAGTTTAAAACTATATATTTCTGTTTGTACAGCAAAAAACCAGACCCGAGAAGTCCTCAGCAATCAAATTCTTCTAAATCAAGCTCCTCTTCACCAGATGATCCATTTTTGGTTTTTGAATCATCCACCGGCGAGGCAAATGCTTCTTCTTGGCCATTTTCAGAATCATCAGAACATCATCCTCGAGTCAGCTCTGTGACATCTTCAATTGACGAACTTGAAGATTTTGCCAATTTTAAAGTTAGGAGTGATACAACTGAACCACTACATGTTCCTAAAAAGGATTCCCCCGTAAAGAAGCCAGTGGACAGACCACAAGAGAAATCCAAAAATGTGAAAGTGACAATCAACAAACCAAGCAATACGACAAAGCCAAAATCTGCAGCTGAGGTATTGGATTAAGACTGTTGGGTTCCAAGATTTTGTGTGTACTGATCTGATGATATAACTTGTTTGGTTCACATGTCATGTTTCTCCCTATACCCTTCTTTCAGGGCCATATGTCGGCAGGTTTCCATGAGAAGGGAAGGTCACAAGAAAAGAAGTCATCATTCAGTAAAAAGAATGTGTCGCCTGTGAAAAACTTTGTCGACGACTTAATGTCTTTTGGAGGTGACTTAATTTCACACGCGTCTCAATTCTAATATATCATACCATTTCCTGCTTTTAATTTTTTTCGCCTTTGTATACATGCAGACTCTGCTCCTTCCTATGAAGCATTTCAAGAAGTTGTGGATGAAAGTGAAGAAAGAAGAAATGCTAGGTTGAAACAGCATAAGAAGACCCAAGAGCGCATGGTAATTTTCCTATAGCTGGCCTTTAGCCCGAGTATTGTGCTACCTTTTCCTCATTACTTGCAATAACCTTCTTATTGTTGGATGAGTATTGTGCTAGCATGTTTGCATAACTTGCAATGGCCTTCCTACTTTTAGATGCATTAATTCAACCTTGATTCTACTGATAGTGAATGGTTTTTAAGTTAGTTTTGATGTGTGGCTATTTGAAAAATTCAGCTACATTAAGAAAAGAAAAATCTGTATATGAGTTGGTCAAATGTTTGCTTGAGCTTATCATTTAACTGAGAGGCTTTAAAGATGTACCAGATGCATTAGAAAAGGCAGTGTGAAGAACTCCTGGCCGGGTGAGTTTGGTTTGTGATGTCGTATCTCCTTAACTATCATTTTACCCTTAGATTCGGGGCTTTATTTTTCTCTTTAATGCATTCTATCAAACTTTAAATTAGAGAGAGGGAGAGTTACAGCCTGGAGGGACGGAGGAAACAACGTTCGTCAAGTACTACAACACATTGACAACTTGATGTCTAACGGTTGTATCTTCCTTTGGGACTTGTAGTGCAGAAAAGAAAAAAGTTAAGCATTTCTTTAGAGTTGGTTGGGAAAGTGAGAGATGTTCCAAGTTTAGTGTGTAATTTACAAATGATCATTCTAAAACAATGCAAGCAAGGTCTCTTATTTAATGGGGTAAATCCTCAAGATTGGTTCCTTCTGTTTCTTGTGCAGCTTTTGTATTACCTTTTCTAAAGGTGGATTCAAGATTTAAAGTTCATTGGTTTTGGGTTCTAGCCCTTTGAAGGCGCTGGTTCTAAATTTGTACGCCGTACATATTAAATAGATTTTTCAAAAAAATACATTTGGCCCAAAGTTACTAGGTTCTGTTGAACCCGTACCGTACATCTGACCTCGACCTTCTCATTTTGGTGTAATATAGAGTATCGATATGGGCTTTAACTATCAGTTGGAATTCCATTGTGGAAATTTGCCAATGTGATATTTACTTTCCTTTGATATGTTTGAGTTGTTTGCTATGTTACACGGATCCTTAGTTTCCTCTCTTGAAACGGTGTCCATCCACATTACACCAGTGCTTGAACGGGATTCAAATAATATCCCTTCATTATCTTGAGGATCCTCAACTGGCATTGAGTTGCAAATGAAAGGATGACTAATGGGAGAAGAAGATGACGAGAGAACAAAAAGTACAAACCTGGTCCATTGTTGTCGTCTATTTGGCAATCTATCCCTCAATCGCTTCCTTCATGGCTTGCTCATCCTTGAAGGTAGCTAAGCCACAACTCAGTGACAAAGAATTTAACAGAAGGAAAGGAAGAAGAGGCTTTAGTCAGCATGAGGATTAAATATTGAGAGAGAAGAACAAAGAAATTCTGTATGAGGAGTATTTTGTTTTTGAGGCGAAAGAATCGTGAAACCTTCCTGAGAAAGAAGAGCTAGGAAGATGAATAGAAATAAGAGAAGAGAGTTTTTATGTGGGGGCTTCAGATTGGAAAGTGTCGAACTGGAGTAGATAGGCCCTTCTTTTGGACTTGGTGTCGGCTGTTGTTTTGGTTAAAAAAGGTTTCTTCAGCCAACTTGATCCACATCCCCTGACAATCGTGCACACTTTTATATTTTATTGGGTTTACGCTGTAGAAGCCACCACAGGCTCAAGGAAGTTCATTTTTCTTTATGGAAAGAAGTTCAGTATCTGTATTTTGAGTTTAGGAAAACAGAAAACCACTTGAAATAGGCAAGTAAAAAATGAGCTCACTTGGAGAAATCAAGTGGAGTGTAATTAATCACTTCAGTCTTCTCGATATTTGTTGCTACATTTTTTACAGCTCTATGTTTTAGGAGTTGAACATAAATATTACTATATTAGCCGTACCTGAGCACTGGTAAGTCTGTAACCATACTTCTATTCATATCTCAAATCCCGAAGTTTAGGTGATGACAAATCTGACTTCTAGTCCAGTTGTTATTTGCATCTCAGAATGCTTCCAGGGTGTACATATATAAAAGAATGGAAATGCTATTCCGTGGTGTTATTTTGAAGTGAAGTAGTTGCATTGGGTTACTCTTTACCGTATCTGATTCTTTTTCTTTATGTGTCAGGCTAAGGCTTTGGCTGAGAAGACTCAGCGTGATCTTCAGTCTCAGAATGAGCAGGAAGAGAAGCATGTAAGTTTCTGCTGATTGCTTAGAGCTGCCAATTAGTGATTTTCACCTAAGTTGCGCGGACTCTTCACTTTTGATGCCGCACCCGTGTCAGATTCTCCAAAGACTACTTTTGGCGAAACCGACACGCACCCGCTGACATTTTTGAAGAGTCCGAGCAACGTAGAATTTCACAGGCTGCATGAATTCTTCTGGGGATGAAAGCAAAAGGAAGGAAAATTATTGGGCGTGGAAATTCCTTCAGTTCCCTTTTGTCTTTCTTTCATATCGCTGTCTCTAGTTTGCTTTATTTTCTTAAATCTAAAATGATCTCTGATATTTCTCACATGGAGTCATAGCCTCTACGATCTTGGTAGAGAATCAAAGAGCTTCCGCTGCCGACAAGCGGCTATTACCCATATATGCTGCCCGTCTGGCCAATAATTATGTTAGCAAAACTTGGACCACCATTCTAATAGGAATAGTATATATAATCCTACTTATATTCTAACAATACCTGCTCGAACATTCTGTATGTATTATTTCCTTTGATTTTGAACAAACTGTTTGCTGCAGAGGCTTGCTGAGACGCTGAACTATGATATAAAACGTTGGGCTACTGGAAAGGAAGGCAACCTCCGTGCATTGCTGTCGTCACTACAACATGTATGTAATTAGCTAATCTTGAAAGCCATTTTTGACCTGCTAGGATACTTTCAAGACATAATCGGATGAGCTTACTGTTTTCTATCAGGCCACTTCAGATACTTTCTCAAGTTAGTTTGATTCAATCCATAATCCACTTCTTGGTTTCATGTTGGGTAAAAATGGAATTAAGCTGGATAAAATTACTCTAGATTTGCTTCTTACAGCTGTGGATGGGAGTAGTTCCATGTTCTTACTATAAAATTTTGTGTGTAGTCTTTTGATCTTATTGCCAGTTTGATGTTTGCTCTAGCTTTTGCGTCATTAGCATTCGTTAGAGTACCTATCTTTTATCTGTGATGCCATCTGGGCTGGTTGAATCAGTTATTTCTGAACCGTTGCTTTATGAAATGCTCTTCAGTTTAGATTCAGTACTTCATGGAACTTCATGCTCAAAGCTGCACTACAACTATGAGAAGACGATTATATTTCATACACACTACAAATATGAGAAGACGATTATATTTCATACACATTTCTTCTGTTAATAGCTTATAATACCGCCAGTAGTTATGGGCTTTTGCAAGGTTTACATAGTTGTGACCATAGTTCTTGCAATGTTGAAGGTATTGTATCAAGTGTCCTGACATAGTCCATTGCAACTATTGAATGCTATGCAGGTACTGTGGCCTGAATGCGGTTGGCAGCCAGTTTCATTGACCGATCTGATTACTTCTACATCTGTCAAAAAAATTTATCACAAGGCAACTTTATGTGTCCACCCAGACAAAGTTCAACAGAAAGGGGCCACAGTTCGGCAGAAGTATATTGCTGAGAAGGTTTTTGATCTTCTCAAGGTACGTATATATGTTTATCAAGTGGTGAATTTCACAGTTTTAATCCTCATTGCTGACATGTATATGTTTGTCATTTGGTTCACGTATTACTTAGAGGGTGTTTGAGTTGACTTATTTTAAGTAGCTTTTGGTTTTAAGCTCTTTTATTTTTAGAGGTGTTTGTGAAAGACAAAAAGTGCTTTTAAGCACTTGCTTTTAGGCTGAAAATATTACAAAAATAAGCTAAGCCTTTAGCTTATTAGCTGCTTCAAAAAAGCCAATCCAAACACCCCCTTATTTGTGTATGTGGTAAATAATAAAGTAGCAGTGGTTAAGCGGGAATAATAATACATAAAATGTTAGGCAAAGATTAGCCAACTTTTGGAGCATTTTGTTTTTAGACGATCTTTATACAACATGTATTGTTTATGATACATATTGTCATTCTGTATTCTATCTCGCATCAAATAATGCATGAATTCCCTCATAACATATGTTGGTGTCAAGTTAAATACTACAAATCAAGCACTACATTAGTTATATGGGGATTGGTTTCCGTTATTAGGTTGGACACTGCATTAAATATTCTTTTATGTGTCCATCCAAACATTATATTATTTATGCGAAATCTTATGTAGGGATTATTTTCACTATTGACCCAACAAATAGCCCTAATGGAGTCAATAATATGGGAGCATAATAAGGGATCTAAAAATGTGTTGGCCATGGAGTGAACCATTTTTCTTTTATCCTAAAGAAAAATACTTTATCACAACCAACTCAATGTTCAGACACTTAACCTCTTTGGATGAAAAAAATGATTTTGTTGCTTTAGCTGTGATCCTGCTAAAAGTTCATACTCAATAGTTGGGTTAAGGTTTTATATGATTAAAATTTAATATTGGAAAAGAAAATCACTTAATATGCCAGATTAACAATGTGTCATAAGTTCAAGTCGAATAAATTTGATAATTTATATGGATTCAACTAGTGATCCATATCATATATGTTGCTTCTAATTTTGAACCCAAAAGTGATGCTGCTAATGAAATATATTTCTTTCCCAGGGTGTAATTATGATATTTTGGTTAACTGCATATAATGACTGCACTTGTAGTATTGTTTGTAAAGGGAACTGAAATAGTTGAGAAGTAAGGATATGGATAGGAGATGCCAATTTTATAATTAGTGTGAGGAGCAGTCAAACCTTTCTTATAATTGCTATTGAAATATAGAGTTATAGCAAGGAGCTCATCGAAGAAAAAGAAGCAAACTGACTTGTCGGAAAGGTTGAGGAGCAGTTCAACTCATAATAGTTATTCCTCTTTATAAATTAAATGACACCTCCTAGGGAGTCCATCTAAATAAGTCAAGATAAATGCTTAGTTTGCTTGGCAGTTCAAACTTAACATGTACTGGTGCCGTTGCCCTTGACATGTACTGTTAGGCAAAGCTGAACAATTTTGGGTTGTTTTGTTCTTATGAATTTTACGGCAAATGAATCTAGTGTCTATTTTTAGTTGCTCGGACTCTCCAAAAATGTTGCCGCATCCGTGTCGGGTCCTCCAAAAATGCACTACTTTTGAAGGATTCGACACGCATCCAATGACATTTTCGTAGAGTCCGAGCAGTGTATGTCATTATCTACATCATCCTTTTGGAGGGAGTATGGAATACATACAATTAATTCAATCAAAATCTTTGAGTGGAATGGTTAAAATTTTGATGTACACGAAAACTCTCCTTCATATGATTAGGGGAACAAAAAAAAATGATTAGGGGAACAAAAAAAAAGAGAAGTATCACTGATCACTTATTCACTTCTACTGTGCTTCCAAATCTCTTGATATACATCTTTTCCTTTGGTTAACATTACTTCCTTATCTCTTGGAAAGTAGCTACTACAACTTTTCCTTTTATACCAACTAAATCCAGCCAAAAAAGAGAAGGAAAGAAGTGGATGAGCAGTCTATGATTGTAGCATATACATTCATGTGTCACAACTCACAAGATCTAGTACTACATTTTGAATGTGCCAACTGTTAGCCAGTGTCGCAGTTTGGTATTGTGTTCTCTAGTATGGAGTACTGTTATCTGTCATATGGTGTAATATGCACAGGAAGCATCATGCTGTTCTGAGTTTATTCTGAAATTTGACCACAGGAAGCATGGAATAAATTCAACACAGAGGAACTAAGATGAGTTCGAACAGCTTTAAGGTCTCCTTACTGAAAGCAGATGATTAACTGCTGTCCCTTTGCTTGGAAGAAGCAACGATGTATGAGTGCTCTAATTGTTGTGCGAATTGGCTCAACTTTAATGTTTTGGTGGACTGACACGATATTTAGTAGCTTCACCAGGAATTAGTGCCATCACGAATGTGAATGTTTACAATCTCCGGCGATGTATTTAAAACGGAGTAGCTTTTGGTTCTTGTGTTCTTTAGGTTCTTGGAGTTGTCAGATATATGGATATCTTCATCAGCAGCAGTAGGTTTTTGTGCATAATTCATTGATTTAGGTGAAACACCATGTTTGGTGACATGTTGCATGTGAAACACCTATCGGAGGTCATAATATTTTGCTCCTTTTCTTGTGCATGAACGCGTATATATAGATGTACCGGTTTAGATTTCAAGGATTGTGTTTCAATTGAGGTTGGAAGTTTTCAGTGATCTCCATGAAATTGTTTGCTAAAAGTAGGATCATATCAGAATTGTTCTTTTTAAAGTTTTGAGGGTTATATTGACATTCATAAAAAGCATCTAATGAATTATGAAGAGACATCTTCCATTCATATCAACGAGGATTCTTAAATTCTTATATCTTAAATTATTTGGAGTGATATGAAGCTACAGCTAGCCGATCGTATTATTCTGTTAAAAAATCTCTGTTGATAGAAAGATCCCTTAGATATATAGATAGAATAGATGTTGAATGGATAGACGAATTCATTGAGAGTTTTTGGGCTGGAAAAGCTCGTAGATTTAAATGAATCATTTTTGTTGTCTCTCTTCTTCGCTCCCCACCCCAAAATTGGCACATGGCACAGCGGTCATTCGCTTTGTGTGAGATCGGGCGTCAAATCATATATCATTTTGGTAGGAGTTGAAAATTACCTGGATACAAGTTGTGAACTGTTCTTTTCTCCTCTTCCTTCTTGCATTTGATTTGCCAGCCCAAAATATTCTGGTACTGCATTTTTTGAAGTTCTTGAAAGGTGAACAAAAGACATTAAAATGACACATTGCAACTGCTTGACATGCTTTATTAGTATGAAATTTTTTCCGAATTAAGGAAGTCTACTGAGCTCATTTCTCTTTTGTTTGTCTCCTTTTTTCTGACCCTATCATGAGGAATAGTAGTAAGTAGATCAATAATGGAACATCTCTCACAATTCCAAGTTTTTAATTTTATTTGTCAAAACTATTACCAACATTGAGAGTAGCGTTTTACGCGACGATGAACCTATAAAGAAACAAACACCAATATAAATTAGAGATGATCCAGACTTTAATTTAGTATCCAGACTAATTTGTTTTTGTCACGACATTGCATTAAAATTATCTAAACTAAAGAATGAAATGATATTGTTACTTTTTATTTAGGATAAATTACACAAAATTCAAATTTAAGAGACTATATTGTCCAATATCCCTTACATTTTTTAAATTTACATTAAATTCCGATTTTCAACTTTACTCTTAATACATATCAACAAAACCCCACATCCTATTTTTACTTCACCATTAACTCATACAAGATATATATTTTTTTTCAAAGATTTTCTTTCCTAAAATTTCTCCTAATTTATAACCAGTTAAAACATTTTCCATATCCAAATCATTTTTTTTAACAACTAATAATTAAGGTTGAAACAAAATATTGATAGTTATAAAGTCATTATATTGTCCCGCTAAAAGTGCTTACTCCTTTCAAGACTCCATAAAACTCTTCCAAATTATAATCATTAGTTAAAATATCTTTCATCTTCATTACTCTATCTTCTTCAAATCCTCAATATACTACATTATATTATAAAATTTTTTAGTTATTTTAAAAAGGTGAGTTAATTGTTTAAATGGATTTTAAGCTAATCCGCTTGATACACATACAAAAATATTAATTTTCTGGATACTTTTTCATAGTGTAACGGTGATTCATATGAATGATACTTTTGTTATTAATATATGAGTGATACATTTGTTGACACTGTATGAGTGATATATTTTGCTGTTAGATTATTGGTGATACATTTATTGTTAATGTATGAGTGATGCATTTGCTGTCAGATTATTGGTGATGCATATGTCTTAAATGTTTTTATATCTATTATATTTTTGATTCATTTTCTAAATGAGTGATATATTTAACATATGAATAAATGAATCATCTTTAAAATTGTGTTTTTCTCAGAACATTTATTTCAACTTTAAAAATGTATCACTAATACAACAGATATCCTCTTAGAACTAATGCAAACAATATTAATATGAATCATAGAACTTTCATAAACATTTAATATGAATCATATAAATTTCAAACTCACACTCTATAAATATGAATCAGAAATTTTAAACTTCAACTTATATGTCAAGTATGCTAAATGTATCATATATATTGAATATCTAATTTTGAAAAAAAAATCATAGAAATACAACTAAATGTATCACACATATTTCAGATATATCATATAGTAATCCTCCGTTGCCAAATAATAGTTCAAATAATAATTCAGAGATGTATCACGTATTCAAATAATAATTCCTCTTCTCCTCCTTCTCTTCTTCATTCACTTCCATTGCGTCGTACTAGTCTTCAACTCTGTGATTATCCCATGAGCATATTCACACATATCACCACAATGACAAGCACCCATGCAAAATTCAGGACAAGGCATACAACAATAGTGGTACTTCCTTGGATCTCTTCTGTGAGCATTCTCTCCAGGGTGGACAAATGGGCACTCTGTCCAGTCATGTGAATAGGCTCTAGAACAAGGCCGGACCTTAAAAGATAATATACGGAACTCGTCAGTTGAGTATATATTGTTCTTGATATCAGGGAGAGACGGATCTATTGGATATTCTTTTTTTCGATGCCGAATTAGCAGGGATATCATCAAACTTCAATGCCATGGGGGAAGACAAGGAATCTGCTGGTGAACAAGAAGATCCATTTTCTGGTGATGAAAAGAGAATGGGAGTTGATTGGGGATATTGCTGATTTTGTGAATCTCATTAATTCATTGTGTAACTGATTGTGCGTGATTTACTCCACTGAATAAAAGAGAATCTGTTACTTCCTAAAATAAAGATCTAATCTATTTCAAATGTATCACTTTTTTATATATATCACCGTAAACCATATGTATCACTATTTAAAAAAATGAGATAAGATGTAATTAACAAATTAATCGAGAATTTATGTAGTATCGCTTAAAGATTCAGGAATTTATGTAAGTTACCCTTTTATTTAGGGAAAAGGACACCACGTAGCTTTTTCAAAAAGTAATGGACAATAATGTCCCACGTTTTCTGTTTTGGACAAAAGTAACACTTCGGCTATTTTTAATACCATTTATTAGCCCTTTGTTTTATAAGTCACACGCGCCCTCTATTTTAATAAATCACACTCTAAAGAATAAAAAAATCACACGCACCCTTTGCAGTTGTTCTTTTCTCAAAAAGACAAAAAAACTTGTACCTACAGTTCACGCTAAAGGATAAACGTTTGCAGTTGTCCTTTCCCCGAAAAAAAATAACTGGTACCTACAGTCCCCTTACCTTTTTCGACTGTTCTTTGCGATTAGGTTTTCTGATGTTTGGTGTGCTGAAAATGAAGAAAAAAATTAATACTGCTACGAAATTAGCTGGTAAAGGTATACGATATGATCCTAGTTTCGTTGCTCCTGATGATGATTTTGAAGATTTAACAAATCTTGATGTTTGATTGAACGATTTGAAGAATGTTCATGCTAGTCCTAGTCGAATTACTAGATCTTGAGGTAAATTAGTAGGTGATCCATCAATGGCGAAACAAAAAAATCAACTAAAAAAAGGCATATACAGATGTGCGTGATGATTCAGATCTTGTTGTTATTCGAAAAAAAATAAAAAAACCAGTGATTCAAAAAATGACGAAGATGATAGTAAGTCATCTAAAGAAAAGGAGAATATAAGTGTGAATGATGAAGGAGATGCTCTTATTCCTCCCAAAAAAATGAAAAAAAGGAATCGATCAAATGATGGAAAAGATGATGCTCAATCATCCAAAAAGAAAAGTAAAAAAGTTCCTTGAAAGAGAAAAATACCCAAATTAACTGATTTTGAGGTACATTGTTTGTGCTTTGTATGTATTAATTATGTATGATAGATGTTCACTTGTTGTATAGAATTTGTGTATGTTTGAAATATGTGTGTTATTGATGTATATAATATGTATAAGTGTTGTATATGACATATATTGGGTAGTAATTTTTGTGAAATTTAGTGTACATTAACTGTATAACTATTTGTGTATCAAGATTGTATAGAAACTGTGTATAGTTTGAATATTCTTACTGTATGAGTAAAATTAGTGTGCATTGACTGTATAACTAATTGTGCATCAGGATTATATAAGAACTGTGTATAATTTTAATACTTATATTGTATGAGTACAATTACTATACATTGACTGTACAACTATTTGTGTATCAGGATTGTATAAGAACTGTGTATAATTTGACTATTTATATTGTAACTGTGTAAAATTAGCAACACTGTTGTAGTGAATATTGTATTAGTAAAATTAGTGTACATGACTGTATAACTATTTGTGTATCTGGATTGTATAAGAACTGTGTATAGTTTAAATATTTATATTGTAACTGTGTACAATTAGCAACACTGTTGTAATGAATACTGTATGAGTAATATATGTAGCTTTTTAAAATATTTATACCTAAAAGTACACTTATATATTGCAGGTTTGGGATTTGTTTCTTGGTCCATCTGATCATTATAAGTGTCAGCTCAGCGTGCACACAAACTGTGGTATTATGACTGCGTTAAAATCTAAACTGGACAAGAAACAACTTGATTTGTTTAACAATAGTTGCTTTGGGTATTTCTTATCTTTACCAAATGTTTTTTCTCAAAATCAACTTATCCATGGAATGTTGCTTAGGGAACTTGTTTGTGAGAGAGATGATGATTATGGATTAAAGTGAATAACACTAGGTTACGTTTTGGCTTACAAGAGTTTGCTATAATTAGCGGCTTAAAATGTATCAAAAATTACAATAATGAGTTTGTTGTTAGTGAAGAAAGTGAGTTGATGGAGTTGTATTTTTCAGAAAAGTCCAAGGTCACAAAGCTTGATTTAGAAGAGTGTTTCATAGGAAAAAAGTGACGATGTGATGAAGATGTTTTACAAATTTCTGTTTTGTTCTTCACTTATTCCTTTATTTTTTATGTCACATATAGTTATGTTATAACTAAGAATGATTTCTTATTGGTTGAATCTGGGAACTATGAAACATTTCCTAGGGAAAAATTATGTTTTCGTCTGATGTTGGAGTCAATGAAGGCTAAGGTTTATCAGCGAAAAACTATGTATCGTTGTGCTGGTTTTCCTCTTGCATTTCAGTGTTGATTTTATGAGTGTTGTCCTTATGCCGATGGCCATCTTGCTGACCGAGTGGGCGATGATGTGCCACGTATACTGTATTAGTTTGTAAAGTATAGACCAACATACAAGGAGGTCAAGTCTGCATTTTTTGATATTAGGCAAGAGTAGGTATATCATTGTTTTAAATTGTAATTTATATATGCTTTGTTAAATTGTAATGTGCTTCTTAAATGTTGAGTGTTGTTTTGTATGTACAGGTTGTGTTGCGTAACATTACGCTGACAGTTCTTAAAAAAACAATTCTTCAATTACCTGATTTCAAACCTGTGGATGCGGTTGTGCACTCTGTTGATTTGCCTAGCACCAGTAAACAAGAATATAGTCAGTTAAGCTCAGATAATGAATTGACACTTTTGAGAAATGATGTTAAAATGGTATGCTGAAGATTCTTATTAATATTTGTATGTTTTTGTTAATTGATGTGTTGACTTTTTTCTTTTATGTTTAGTTAACAAAAAAGGTTTCCTCGATGGAGAAGTTTATGAAATCCTCATTTGAATTGATTTTTTGAGCTCTAGATATAAAGAATGAGCCTAAGGTATCCTTTTCCTGAATTTCTCCTATTTTTTTAACAAAACTTATATACACTATTGTACTTATTTTACAAATTTTTTTTTACAGGTTGGTACAACAATTAGTGATAACGATGGTGACAACTCAAATGAAAAAGACGACGAGACACCTAATGTTGGTGGTACAGGTGATGATCAAGTTAATGATCCACCTAATGTGGGACAACAAAATGATGTTGTGCCAAAAATAGATCATATAAGTGATAATTTGATGGATGATGTAGGAAAAGCAACAGATTGTGTAGGTAGTGACGTAATTGAGCATTTGGTGGATGTCGTTAGAGAGAAATTTAATTTTGTAGGTGATTGTATAGGTGGTCATGTCGATGTTGATTCTACGGCTGAAACTTTTAAGGATGGTGATTGGAAGAATTTTCCAAATTTTGATTTTTTGAAGTTCATACAAAGCTTAGGTAAAAATAAGAATATAGGGGAGGATAAAAATAGTCAGGTTGATAGTGATTGGTATAATTTTACTGATTCTGAAGTGTCTAAATTTACTCAACCTTTTCATGATCAAAAGACACAAGAAGAATGTGATGTGGCAGTGCTTAGCCAGAATGATCTTGACTGGTTAGAAATTTCAGACGCTGAAATTTTTAAGTTCACTCAACCCGATAAGAGTGTTGCAACAACTGGTGCAACTGATTTAGTATGTGATAATGTTAGAAAAGTTGATGCAACTGCAAGTGATAATGTTAAAGGAATTGAAAAAAATATGGTGGCTGTGTCTGCTATGTTGGATGAAACACCTGCTATTCCTCGCTGATTACGTAAGCCAGCGGCAGTATGTGAATCTCCATTTTTGTCAAAATTTGATTCTGGTTGTGGTAAAGTTGAAGGTCAATCATCTAAGTGTGTAGAGAATGCTCATCCAAGTAAACGTGTCTTGTCTATAAAGCATACTTTTGTGAAGAGTATTACGGACCGAATTGATGATATGAAAGTGACATTAAAGTTTAACAGGTTTGTTGCGAGATCGTTGCGCGTTAAATAGATGTAAGTTTCTGTTTGAATTTTCTTTTTGTTTTACTTTATTTTATCATATATTACAATTTTTGTAACATTTTTTTCCAGGCCTGTTTATTCAGATTCTGTCAATGCTCTCTAAAAATATTTTAACTATGGAGTTGATACTGTTAAAATAAAAGAGTGATTCTTCACATTGGCATATCCAGGAGTACCGTTAACCGATTCAGTAAGTAATGAATTTGTTAGTTAAGTAGGTTATATATCTTTTATTTTTGTACTTGATAGTGATAATCTAATTGGAATATTGGAATTTTGTATATGATGCACGTTATATAAGTTCTATGCTTTGTTTATGCAGTACTTTATGTGCAGTTTATATGCAACACTTAATAAGAAATGTATATACAAGTCCTATGTAGTGTTTACACAGTAGATACATAGTTTAAATGCAGTAGTTGCTATATTCTATATACAGGTCGTACACAGTAGATACACAGTTTATATGTAGTAGTTGATATGATGCATGTTATATAAGTAGCTTGTATTTATATGATTTAAATTAGTGTTCTGTATTCATTTTTAGCATTTTAACATGGTTTTGTTGTTCGTGTTTTCAGCATGTTGATGTTATCTTTTACTATTTGCGAAAGAAGTCAAAATTCGAACCTGTTTGTGATTCAGTTAAATTTACAACCACCGATTGTTGGTTTAACTGCTTGATTCAGACTTTGTATAAGCATTATGTGGATAACAATAGAGATGTAACACTTATCACTCAAGAACATCAAATCATTGAGTATATGCTTGGATTTTTTATGAGATGCAACATACCGTGGAATAACGTTGACAATGTTCTTTTCCTAATTAATCTTGCTGAGGAGTTTCATTGGATTTTGGCGAGGCTGACTTTTAAAGATCAGTGCATATATGTGTATGATTCAATTTATGGTGCAAGGCATGCCGTTCGTGTTCAGAAATCAGTTACAGCGTATTCAGAATTAATTTCACACTTTCTTTCTTGTATTGAATTTTGAAAAAGTAGGAGCGATAGACTTCCAGTGGCTAATTATTTTGGTATTTTTATTGTTGATGGACTGTCAACGCAAGCTAACACGTAATATATTGAATGCACATTCAATTGATCATTTTTACATACTTTTTGTCAATTATACTGATGATGTATTATGTTTGTAGGGACTGTGGTATATTTGTTGCTGCCTTTGCTGAGTTTTTGCTTGATGGTCTTGAAATTTCTAATCATCTAGATGATATTGATGCTATTTGTATTTGGTATGGTGTGTTGCTGTGGGATTATGGAAAGAAGAAACAAAGCTAATATGCCGTTAGTGAAGATGAATCTACTGGTCGATTGTTGAAGAAAAAGGATGGTGTGCAGCAAATTTAGTTAGAAATGTGTTTGAAGAATAGATATTAGATATGTTTTAGTGTTGAAATGCTTAGGGTTATTTCTGTTTTGTGTTGATACACTCGGAGATTCTTATTATGAAATGTTATGCTGAATACTATATGTTTTGGTAATTGATACAATTCTGTACAATTGATGCTGAAATGTTAGTTTATGTTGATCACAGTTGATATTCAATATCTATGTAATATTTATTCAGTTCTTATATAATTTAATATCCAATATATATGCAGGTGCTATACAGAAATTACACAGTTCATATGCAGTACTTTATATACAGTATATATACAAGTAGTATATAGTTGTTACACAGTATGTACACAGGTTATATGCAATATTTATGCAAATTTATACCAACAAAATATAAAACTTACACATTGTTGACAGAGATCATATAAAATAGTTATATAGTTTAATAAATAATATATATGTAGGTGCTATATAGAAATTACACAGTTCATATGCAGTATTTTATATGCAGTATGTATACAGGTCCTATACAGTAGTTACACAGTCTATACACAGGTCATATGCAGTTTGTATGCAGTATTTATGCAAATTTAAACCAACATTCCAATAAAATATAAAACTTACACATTGTTGACACAGGTCATATAAAGTAATTATATAGTTTAATATCCAATATATATACAGGTGATATACATAAAATACACAGTTCATATGCAGTACTTTATATGCAGTATATATACAGGTCCTATATAGTAGTTACACAGTTTGTACACAGGTCATATGCAGTATATATACAGGTCCTATACAGTAGTTACAATATTATATGAAGCATTTATACAAATTTATACCAATATTCAGTATATATGCAACATTTATTCAATTCCTATACAATTGTTACACAGTTTAAGCACACTATTTCTACAATTTTATACATTTATCCCAACCAAATATAGAACTTATATATTGTTGTAATAAAATATTTATATAGTTTATAAAAGTATTTATATTCAAAATATAGAGGTGCTATGTATTTGCTAATTAATTCAAAAGATAAATACTAGTACTTATATATATTCAAACTGTAATAGGTATTATACATGATTGACACAGATGATATGCAGTTTTTTAGGCATTGTAGCAGAAAAATTACACTCCCTCAGCTCAGAGGAGTTGATTAGTGCACCTCACCAAAGAATGTGGCTAAATGAAACACCATAATGCACAAATTTTTATAAGAGTAGAATGCATTTGAAGTAAAATAATATTGTTGCTATTACATTGCTATGAAAAGAATAGTCTTTTTTCAAGGAAAAAAAATGAAAAAGATAAAAGTGTCTTATAGCAACATCCTATTAGCTTCTTGTTGGAGCATTTTCATATGTTCTTCGATTGTGTCCTATTTTTCCACAGCGCCTACATGAAATTTATTGCTTAAAGTAGTCCATAATGCCCTTTCCTCGATTGTTCTTTTTTGGTCTTCCTGATTTGGGTTTTCAGATTGATGGCAATACTATATTAGTTGATATCTCTGCTGAAACGTGGCAAGCTGTATCATCAAGAAGTGGTATAACTAGAAGTTCATATTCTTTCAAGAAGTTTTCTCTTGTGTAATATAGAGCACAATAGCTTTGTAAGTACATATGCGTGTAAGTTAGGACCGCCATAGCATGTGGACAAGATATGCCATCTACTTGAAATTGTAGGCAGGAGCATTTTTTTCAGCATGCAAACAATATTTCGTTTTTCAGTTTCATCAATGACTACATAAGAATAGTGAGTAGAACCCATCACCTGTAATGTACAAATATATTAGTATATAGTGTGCACATTAGAATATGTAAGTGTCTATGAAGTAGAAATAAGAAGTAATACCTTCATTTTATTTGATAGAATGAGATTTTTCCTCATTATTATATTGTATTTGTTTCCCAGTTCTGTAAATATTGCTTCTGAATGTTGTCTATGCTCATTATTCCATCTCATGACCAGGTCCATCATAAATTGTAGGAATTTTTTAATTGGCAGGTCTCTTCCATCTCTATTTGCTGAATTTAAGGACTCTGCTATGTTTGAAGTCATGAACATCGACCTGTTGACATAGGTATGAGCTACGGGCCATTTTTCATAGCCTATATCAAACAGATACTCCTTCACCCTATTATCAATTTTGTTTATGTCTTTCATAAGCCGATCAAAGTCTGTCTTTATGTATGTTCTGGCCATTGTAAAGAAGATCCCCTTTAATTGCTTTTGATTCTTCTTAAATCTACCCTTGATGTTGTTCCATAGATGATATATGCATATACAGTGAGCCACATTTGGATATACAAGTGCAACATCTTTTAATATGCTGTCATGCCTATCAGATACTATGCACATGCTTTCTCTTTCACCAAAAGCAGTGTTAAACATGCGAAAAAACCATTCCCATGAAGCATCATTTTCAGAATCACAACAGCATATGCTAGTGGCAAAATATGTCCTAATTAAACAAGTGGAAAAGTATCTATCAGTGCATGCCAGCATATACATAATATTGTCTAAAAAAATTTCATAAAACTCACCTGCTGCATCCAGCACACTAGCAGACAACATAATTCCCTTGTATGCAGATTTCAGAAAAGTTCCATCAACAACAATGATAGACATACAATATCTCCAACACCTAATTGATGTGCTCAACGCGACAAAAGCATACAAAAAGTGATTGTCCTTCGTTTTGTGTAGCCTTATGAACGATCCAGGATTTATTGTGTTTACCATGTATAGGTAAGCTAGAAATTTAGCATAAGATTCACGCAAGGAACCTCTGACCAGTTTAAGTGCTTTTTCTTTAGCTCTATATGCTTTTTTGTAGTTCATCCTAATTTAGTACAAGTTTAGCATTTCTTTTATGATCTCTGCTGGAGTGTATGTTGACTTTAGATTTAGAAAGTTGTGCTTTACCATTTTAGCGATGGTTAAAGAAGTAGCATACCATTGTGAAAGCATTCTTTCCGCAATTGGACAGGTGTGATCATCGATAAATTTGGTTACTATGAAAACTTTTGAATTTTGTTGACTTGAAGATCTAAAAGTCCAATTGCATCTTTGATTGATACACGTAAGATAGTACCTAGATACATTTATATACAATAAAATTTATATGCAGTACACTGTTCATATCCAATATATATGCAGGTGCTATACAAAAATTTCATAGTTCATATGCAGTACTTTATATACAGTATATATATAGGTCCTATATAGTAGTTACACAGTTTATACACAGGTCATATGCAGTTTATATACAGGTCCTATATAGTAGTTACACTATTATATGCAGTATTTATGCAACTTTATACCAACATTGGGACAATAAAATATAAAACTTACACATTGTTGACACAGGTCATATAAAGTAGTTATATCGTTTAATATCCAATATATATGCAGGTGCTATACAGAAATTACACAGTTCATATGCAGTACTTTATATGCAGTATATATACAGGTCCTATATAGTAGTTACACATTCTGTACACAGGTCATATGCAGTTTATGTGAAGTATTTATGCAAATTTATACCAACATTCCAATAAAATATAAAATTACACATCGTTGACACAGGTAATATAAAATAGTTATATAGTTTATACCTTGATGATGATGATCTTTTCACCTTAAATTGGAATCTCTCATGGATTGCATAATGTTTCATCACACTTGATATTGTATTTTTATCCCAGTACAGCTGCCCTTCTTCAACATCTCTATGAAGTGGATCCTTAATTATCAATTCGGCCTGTTCTTCCATTTATTCATCTTCAATTGTATAATTAAAAATAGGTATCGGATGAACTTGAATAGCAGTCGGAGATGTTTCGATCAAATTTTCAATTAAGGATTCTCCATTTTCAAATGTGTTTTGTAGTGTTATACACAATGGAAATTCATTTATATCCAAAAAAATTTTCTTCATCTCCATATAAAGTCTAACACTCATATCATTGTAAATAGTCATAGATCCACTCTCTACAATGTATTTTATTGTCATTAAACCAGAATTTCGCTTTAGATTCAATTGCTTATACAGTTCATCAATAAAATATTCGTACCTGGAATCCGAATTCAAAAGTACTCCATTGATTGTAAACTTTTCAAACTGTACATCACTTAACCACTCTCCTCCGTATTGTAGCATAATTGAAACTAAAATCGAACTTAAAGCCATAATTTTGTATCAACTGAAGCTAATTGTGAATGAAAAACTTTTTAAAGCTAATTGACGGAGGATATTGTATATTTATATACAATTTATGAAGGTATTTTAAGATAATATGGTGTATTTGAAAGATAATTTGTGAGGTTTTAATGGAAAGGAATCTTGAGGTAAAATTGGGGAAGGAAAGTATCTGTTTCAATTGAAAAAGAAAAAAATATATTATGCGATTTTTGCGGCTTTTTAGCGGTGATTAGAAGATGATTAGAATATGGTATTATTTTAACGACTATTAAGTGAAAATTAAAAACAGGGGCTATTTTTGTGGAATAAGTTTTAGTAGAAGGGCTATTTTGTCCTTCTCCCTTTTATTTATTTACGAAAAACTAGTGATCCATCAAATATTAGATAAAAGTCCCAAAGTAATTGGATAAATTTTTTTAAGTAGTACATAGTTTAGTATTTAACACAATAATTGCATCATATTCATATATAACCAATAGAATTCAAAGACTTCTATTTAAAATAATTTGAAGTTTGAAGCATCAATTTATGTCATTTTTTTCGAGACTAAAATTGAAAATGTCAACTCAAAATTGAACCACTTCATGTTCAAGCAACTTTGTTATTAGTTATTGGAGTTCTTTCATGTCCAAGAATCTGTTACGATTCCACCTCACCCACCCCGCCCCACCCCACCCCCAAATCCAGCTTCACTAGATCCTCCCACAACCCCGTCTCCTTTCTTTTTCTTGAATCTGAAATTCCCTCACACCCCACTCTCTTACTTTATTTTTTTCGGTATCACTTGATTCATTGAAGTTAATTTATTTATGGCAAAAGAATTTGCAAACATTTTTTGAGAAATCATCAAACATGACAAAGGAAAGTTTCTCCAAAAATGATAATAATTTGAAATCGTGAAATTCATTTAAGCACGTTTGAAGATTAGTCATAGCTGCACTTAGCCATGTTTGATGATAAGCTTTCTTCTCCACTGCCCTCTACCCCCACCCCCACCCCCCATTCTTCATCTGTAACACTGTCTCCCACCCCCTTTCTTCATCTGAAAATTCCAATCCCCTTTCCATTTTTTTTCTTGAGTCTGCAAATCACCCCCTCTCCCACCCACCCTCACATCAACACCTCCTACTCGCAAAACATTCTAATTGAATTGTCCAAAAATATTCAAATATCTCAAAATTTAGAGAGAGTTATGTGAATGATAGACGCATAATAGTCGGTTCCAGATCGATTTGAAATTGAAATTGAATTTTCACCCCCAAAGTTTTCATCTTTGCACAGTTAAAACTCTATTGAATCATCTCCTCATCTTTTTCTTCTCCGACGATAACTACCTCCGTTGAAATATCAAATTCTTGACTAATGTAATGACATATTTGTTATCACATAAATCTTTGTTGGATCATATGGTTGGAAAGTTCTTTCAACAAGCTTCTTAAATCGCCTCTGGAAAAAATAGAAATCACAAAACACCCAAAATATTTTGCTAACTATTTAATTGAAGATGATTAATGAATAGGAGTGAAAAAAAAATTATTGAAATTTTGATGCTTAAAAATTTTGGTATGTATTTGGTTAGCGATAGTTGGTATGTAGGAGTTAAAAAATAAAAAGAAATAGAGGAAGGAGAAGAGAGGGGGTGGTAGGGTGTGAGGAAGAAGAAGGAAAGAGAAGTTATAAAATTTTAAAAAGTGGGGCCCTTTTTTTCTCATTCATGCGCTGATAGTTGTTGAATTTGCCACGT
Source organism: Capsicum baccatum var. pendulum (assembly GCA_030864225.1). Classification (NCBI taxonomy): domain Eukaryota; kingdom Viridiplantae; phylum Streptophyta; class Magnoliopsida; order Solanales; family Solanaceae; genus Capsicum; species Capsicum baccatum. The sequence continues at coordinate 81,435,927 of CM061555.1, read as the reverse complement.
CAGTCGTTAGGAAAGTATAAAATTTACTTTAAAGTTATTAAATAGGTTATATAATTGTTATTAAGTAGGTTATATAATTATTCGTAGTTTAGGGTTTAAAGTAAGTTATGCAGATAAATTTAAAGGTGAAATGATGTATTTTCTCTTTCATAAAAACATCTATTCATTTTCATTGACACCTCTTAAAAATCCAACATATGTAGAATTAAAACTTCGATTCAAATATTATATTTTTATTTTTAAAAAGGAACTTGATATGTACAAATAATTTCTTTTGAACCTAGTATTATCCTACCTTGAAATACAGAACCATCAACTTTAATACGGAGTAGTATTTATCTACCTATCAAGTAAGTAGAAAAAAATAGGTCATTATAGGTATGTTGTGCCCATGATTATATATAACGAAGCCTATCACATTTTGGTCTTATTGCATGTGCTAACACTAATTTGTTCGTATTAGTCATATATGTTTCTTGATTAATTATGACTTAGCTTGAACTTAAAGAATACATTTCTGTCAATAATGCGCTTTTAATGATGCTACTCTATAAGTTAATCAACACAAATTATATGTGGTTCTAATTTGTTGTTTTGGTTTGGCTAAATCCATCGACAGACCCTCAAATTTATTTTGAAAATTCACTTAGGCCCCTCAACTATCAGACCCCTAACCACCCCTCCCCCCAAATTTCGATCCAATTAAGCATTTTTTGCCTATATGACACATCGCGTGCTGTGTAATCGCGGGAAGCGCGTGAGGAGTATTTTTCTTTTGCTAAATCACGAATAAAATGGTGCCAAGTGGCACTGAGGACCCCAAAAAAATATTAATTAAAAAATTTATATTTAAATTATTTTATTAATATAATTTTTAATTATTATAATTTCTTAATTTTTTTTTAAAAAGCATCCCACCCCCCTTTGTCATCTTCTTCACAACACCCCACCCCCACCGTACCCCTGTGTCTTCATCGTCTTCAAACCCACCCCACCCCCGCGTCTTCGTCGTCATCCCACCCCCGCATCTTCACATGAACAAATTCTTTTTAATCCACCATAATTATTCTCATTTCTTGAAATTTTTTAACAAAATTCACTTTTTTTTTTCTCAACTAGTATCACCATTTTTTGAAAAATTATAACAAACATCACTTTTTTTTTCATTCCTTGAAATTTTTTACAATAAAGATCACTTTTTTATGAAAACATTACAAGAAAGATCACTTTTTTCTCCATTAATATCACCATTTTATGAAAATTTTTAATAAAAATAACTTTTTTCTAGACCCGGCCCCTTTTGAATTCTTGAAGTAGATCTAAACAAAAAAAAAGTTTGTGTGTGTGTTTTTGAGGTTCACGGAGAAGCAAAGTTTACTTTAATGGAGAAGAAGATGAACGCTGGGGGAGGGGGGGAAGGTGGGGATAATTTCATTTTTTAAAAAATTTTATAATTTCTTTTTAATAATTAATTTTTTATTTTTATTTTTTAAATAATTTATAATTATTTTTAATAATTTAGATCCTCAATGTCATTTTTTATTTTCATTTTTTAAAAATTTTAAAATTTCTTTTTAATATTCAATTTTTTATTTTTATTTTTTAAATAATTTATAATTATTTTTTAATAATTTGGATCCTCAATGCCATTTTTTATTTTTATTTTTTTAAAATGTTATAATTTCTTTTTAATAATCAATTTTTTAATTTTTATTTTAAAATAACTTTATAATTATTTTTTAAATAATTTTAAAATTATTTTTTATTAATTTGTTTTTTTTAAAATTTTATAATTTCTTTTTAATAATCAGTTTTTTATTTTTAAATAATTTTATAATTATTTTTAATAATTTAGATCCTCAATGCCATTTTTTATTTTCATTTTTTTAAAATTTTTAAAATTTCTATTTAATATTCAATTTTTTATTTTCATTTTCTAAATAATTTATAATTATTTTTTAATAATTTGGATCCTCAATGCCATTTTTATTTTTATATTTTTAAAATTTTATAATTTCTTTTTAATAATTATTTTTTTAATTTTTATTTTAAAATAAATTTATAATTATTTTTTAATAATTTGGATCCTCAATGCCATTTCTTATTTTCATTTTTTAAAAATTTTATAATTTCTTTTTAATAATCAGTTTTTTAATTTTTATTTTAAAATAACTTTATAATTATTTTTTTATAATTTGGATACTCAATGCCATTTTTTATTTTCATTTTTCTAAAATTTTTTATAATTTTAATTTTATTTTTAAATATTTTTATAATTATTTTTTATTAATTTGTTTTTTTTTAATTTTTTAATTTCTTTTTAATAATCAGTTTTTTATTTTAAAATAATTTTATAATTATTTTTTAATATTTTGGATCCTCAATGCCAAATGACACCTTTTAATTCGTCGTTTATACCACATCAGTGCGTGTGTGCAACACACACTTTAGCTTTTAGCTGATTGATAAAAAAAGGTCTGATTGAATTAAAATTCGGAGGGGGGGGGGGGAGAGGGGTAGGAATCTGATAGGTATAAACCTTAGTTGAGAGGTTTAAGTGAATTTTCAAAACAAGTTTGAGGGTCGATGATTTTAGCCTTCTTATTTTGATGGATAGTTACTCTATTTCCTAGGCAACAAATTAATTATCACATCATAGACGTTGGCAGATAAGCAAGTAGGCCTAGGCACTAGGCAGTGACCACGGCTAGATTCGCTTGTATTTAGTTCGGCTTAATTTTTTATTAAAGCTTGATTACGGTAGTAGTTAATTCCGCATTACTAAATTTCACTAATTAGTATTGATCATTATGGTCTCAAATTTAATAGTGGCTATTAGCAAGAAAGATGTTTTCACATTTTACACATATCAATAATAAAATGAAAAACAAAAATCCCCAAGTTTTTGAAAGAATAGAGCTGGCAAAGGCTAATTATATGACGTTAAATTTGCGCATCACATGATTACACAATAAAGGATGAATTTGTTTTTCTTTTTCTCAATATCATAATCTATAGGTTGACATAAATTTACCCCACTGATGTTGAATAATCTTTTCATTCAAGTCCCACTTTTATTCATTCAAAAACAAAACGAAATAAATAAATAAATAAATGAAAAGTATTACCATATGACCTATGGGTTGACTCAAATTTGCCCCACTTATTTTAAAGAATCTATTTTTACTCAAGTGCCTCTATTATTTAGTCAAAACAACTTTACAAGCATTATTTAGCAACCCAAACAGGCCAACACCTGTACAAACTATTTTACGTTCCCCTGAATGTTGGAGATTCTTCTTAATGCTCTCTCACGCATACAAAACAAATTATTACTACTAAATTACTCTCTCCACCAAAATAAGTATCGTTTTAAGAAAAATATTGTCTCAAAAAAATTACCGCGTTAGGATTTCAGAACAATAGTTAGTAACTGTGTTCAAGTATATTCTTATATTAAGGAATTACTTCTTTACTATTGCTGCATTAGGATTTCAGAACATAGTTAGTAATTGTGTTTAAACATATTCTTATATTAAGAAATTACTTCTTTTTAATTAGCGCTCAATTTTTAAGAATATTCTAATAAGTAGGAGCAATTTAGTAATAATATCTTAGATGATATTTTAATGAGCATGAAAAGAACTAAACCGATATTTATTTTTGGAAGAAATGAGTAATAAGTTGGAGAAAACTAAAGCTTAAGAAAGCAGCCAGAGTTGAATAAGTTGATGAAAAGCTCATTTTCAACCCACTGGTGACCTCGTAATATTTAAATTATTTGGTGCAAACAACACATTGAACGGTCACGTAATTTTATGTTGTTTTGGGGATAGTTGCTTGATATATGCAATTAACAAAGTAAAGCTATGAACCGAACCAACAAATAAATTTTAGTGGAATGGTAAGTTATTTTTTATTTTTAATTAAATGTTTAAATTTGAGTTCATAATATAAATTATAGAGGAGTAGTGAGTTTTATTTTTTATTTTTAATTAAATGTTTAAATTTGAGTTCATAATATAAAATCACCTTTAAGAGCGAATGGTTTACCTTAATTTTCAAGTGGACTTCCCAATATGAATCATAACTTGTTGTCATGTGATCAGGTTACAGATTCAATTGTCGTGCAAACAACTTTTTGTAGAAATGTAACATGAGGCTGTATTCAATACATTATTGTGGTTCGATCCTTCCTGAACTCAACATATAGTGAGAACTTTTAGTGCAACAAATTATTTTTGTTAATTCCTCCCAAATAAACTATAATTAATGGAGCTTAAAACGAGTATCAAACATATACACATGGAAAACAAAACCAAAAAAAAAAAAGGAAGAGTGAACCTATGAAAAAAGTAGGCCCTTATAAATGCTAGTTGCTATGCATAACCACTTATCAACTTCCACCAATAACATGAAAGACGGCATAGCTCATTAATTAAACCTCCTAGCTTGTCATAAGAGATATAGTTTAATAGACTAGTAGAGAACATGAAATTTATATCTACAGCTTATTGGGATATGATCCTACATGCAAAAGTATATGAAGATCGAGAACTAACATAGTTGAGTGTTGTTTAGTTTTTCTTGTTAGCATTATTATTAGTAATTCTCCTATTATCGTACCTTTGATTTTACTATGATCTATCATTTTCTTTGCTTTGTTTATTGTACTATTTGTGGTTGTTAATGTTCTTTAATTTATCCATTATTTTGTTTTATGGTTTCGTCACTACTATATTTTTTTTCTTACTAATTTGATGTTATTTATTCAAATCGAAGGTTTATCGAAAATAATATTTGTACTTTCATGTCATGATCCAGATTAACGAACCATGCGGGCACCTACGCTATTCTAAGTAGCTAGGAGAACCCTTCTTACTCAACTAAAAATATGCGGAAGACTTTTGTTTTTAAGAGAATACTGAATTAAATATAATAAGTAAATTAATTACTAATAAATAAATTTCTTTAAAAACTTCTTACAAATGTCCTGTACTATCCCAAGACTTGATCAGACATGTACAAGAGCTACCTATTACAACATACACTGACATTAAAACAAATAATAGGACTCTAACATCTGCCAGGAAGAAAGTGCAAAAGTTAGTGCTGAATATCGTCATCTATCAAGTAACTACAAACTAACCTGCATCCAGTCTACCCCCAAAAAGAAATGTAGAAGAGTAGGGTCAGTACTACCACACGTACTGGTAGGCATCATCGGTCGACCGTGTTAGTCCATATAATCATAAAATAGAATTAAGAAAAATAAATCATGACGTCTTGAATGGAATATAATTCAACTAAGGTTGTAATAACATTATTACTTTACCTATATAACTTACATCATCCAACTACTCGTCCAACTCCATTAATATTATATTTGTTACTAACATACTACAGTCCAGACTCATTAATTCACACCATCAACCACAATCCAACGCTAATACATCACTATTCCTCTTTATTCACCTTATCTCTTCCATTACCTACATCTATAGGATAAATCCAATAATCATAAACAACTCACACTAAACTCTTGGGCTAACAACCAAATGCTCTATTATAATATTAAAGAATGATAACTAGCCATTTTGGTAAGCTACCATTAAAACTCGTATAAATGAAGGAAGTCAACCAACATATAAGTAAGTACAAAGTTTCACTTTTTCAAATACATATCACACAATCAAATACTCAATGAATTAATAATACAACAATAACAAATCAAACAGTGCTCATAAACAAGTCATATAACCATCAAAAGTATCAATCATACTGTAAACATCCACAGACTCAACACAAATATATAAACACATGCTATAGGACTTATTTTTGCCCAAATAGTCAGGACCTACAAGGAACAATCTATATTCATTTACCATACCGGCATGGTACCTAATCTAACATATACATATTCGTACCGGTGTGGTACCCGATCTAAGATATAAATATCTGTACCAGCATGATACCCGATCCAACATATACATATCCGTACCGGTGTGGTACCCGATCCAACATATACATATCCATACCGGAGTGGTACCTAATCCACCATATACATATCCGTACCGGCATGGTACCCGATCCAATATATACATATTTGTACCGACGTAGTACCTGATCTAATATATACATATCCAACCAGCGTGGTACCCGATCTAACATACACATATCCATATCAGCGTGGTACCCGATCCAACATATACATATTCGTACCAGCGTGATACCCGATTCAACATATACATATCCATACCGGTGTGGTGCCCTATCCAATATATACATATTCGTACCAAGTTTACAAGTACACTTAAAATCTAAGACAATTCCATCAAGTAATTTTTCAATAATCATTTATACATGCATCAAAACTCCAAGCATCAACAATTTTAAGCATGTACGAATGCCAATCAACAAGTATTCATAGCATTACTTTAAGAAGTTATCATTATCAAACAAGCCACTCATAGGCTTGTCAATAAACCATCTGTAACCAATAGTGCCACCATGACTCAAGCTCATGAGAAATAAGTTATAGTGCTGTGGTTGTTTTCTGATCAAGGGTGATGTGTATTAAGTCCTTAAAGATGTCCTAGCGATTAGGTAAATCAAAACATCCCTTATCGATTGAATTCTTGAGAAGGATATTGGCATAGTCAACTTCAAATGAGCATGTCTATTGTTACACTAATAAATATTGAGCTCATAACCCACCAACAGATAGATAATTGAATTAGCTTTCCAAAGGTACCAATTTTATCCAAATCTGGCATCGGAGCGAAAAGTTTTGCCTATTTTACTCTAACGTGTCAGACTGGAAACTGTATGACGACATTTTGTGGCGACTTGTCACAAGTCTGACGGATTGTCACAAGTTTGACGGCTTGTCACAAAATGTTGTCACCATAAGAAGAAAGTCACAAATTTCAATATTTTGCGATGACATTTTGTGATGACTTGTCACAAAATGTCGTCAACCTTAAGCAGAAAGCCATAAATTCCACCCTTTTGTGACGATATTTTGTGATGACTTGTCACAAGTCTGACGACTTTCACAAATATCATCAGCTATTTTTTTCAGCAATTAAAGGACGTTTTTGCAAGGGTATTTTGGTATTTTCTCATCTTTTGGAGGCCTATATATATATGAGAATTCTCATCCAAACCCTAATTTATTCATATTCTCTTCCAATTCTCTTAAGAAAATATATCTAGGGTTTCATTCAATAACATTAATCTTCCTAAAATCATCCATAAATCTTTAAGATTTCTTCAAGAACCAAGTTCCTCATAGTGTGGGCTTCGAGAATTATTTATTACAAGTGCGGATAGAGTCTCAAGCACTAGAATTCATCTAATTTCAAAGATTAAGGTATGTGGGGTTTTGAACAAGAGCAATCCTTTAGTTCTTGTGCCCAAAGCTTTGATTTCTATTACGGATTTATATAATTTTGCAAGTGGGTTTATACCCAAATTACTTCATCACGAGACTATGAGAATATAAATTGTTCAAGCTTTATCATACATGATTATTTTACTATTTCCAAGTTATGACTTGATATTTAATAGTGTGAATTTCATATTTCTACCATGAGTTGATATTTCAAGTGCTTTCAAGATATGTGTCAAGCTTTAAGCTTCCTTATGACAAATTAAATTATTGAGTATATTGATTCATGAGATTGAGTTGTTACAATGAGTCTTGATATTTTCTCAAAGTTATTGATGTTGCCATGATTTAATGAATTGATACATTTTGATATTGAGAAAGATTGATTTGATTTGAGACGAGTTAGGAATCCACAAATTGATTAGATTTGACAAATGAGAAAGAGATTTGATTTGGTCTTCATGATAGACCCTTGTGATGTTTGTGGTGGATTTCCTAACGTGTTCTGAGCTTATGTCTGGGAGTAGTATTTAGCACCGAGCGGTAAATATGGTATTTTCTTCGAAACTGCGTGCCACCATAGGATTGGTATTGATATTTATGGGCCAAAGGTCGAGTATGAGATTGTGATCACTAAATTGAGGTTGTACTCCCTGACAAGTGTACGACGCTCCCCCACTCTATACTTAGGAGGGCAAATCGTTGGACTCCATGTAGCTCACATGGTTTATGTCGATTATAAGAACCTCTCATGTCCATAAGAGTTGAGTTTCTTAAATTACCGAGTCACTCCGAGTCTTGAGTTTAAGAGTTGAGTTGTTTATGATGATTTATGAGGTTTTTATCATATGATTTATTTACTATGAGATCATGAAAAGTATGTTTCAATCTAACTCAAGCCAAGTGAGCCATCATTGTACATATGCATATTTTCATGAAATTGATGATGATATTTACATTGTTGCATGCACCCCCACATACTCAGTACATTCTAAAGTGCTGACCCACATATTTTTCTATGGGTTACATTTTCTCGCAATGTAGGTTCAGGTACTCAGCCATAGCCGTGTTAGCGATATTCGAGCGCCTCACTACATTTCCTCAGTGGTGATTTCTCATGGTTTGAGGACTGTGTCTATATTTTTGTGATATCATTTTGTTGTTATGGCTTTCAGTACTGTTGAGTCAGTTGGGGGTTTGTCCCAAAGGCTTCTTGATTTTGATGTATAGAGGCTTTGTCAGACTAGAGGGATGGTATGTACAGACATTCAATATATATTTTGGTTGTACAGTTTAGTATTCTCCAGTATCTCTCTTGAACCCGATGTAATATATCTCTTTATTATGCATGACTATTGTGAAATTGAGTTCCTTGGATAGTATCTATCTCCGAGGGCTAGCTTGGGGCTACGTGTAGCCCTAACCACCATGTGACATCTCGAGATAGAAATTTCAGTGCGTTACAAAGATTGGTATCAGAGCCTAAGGTTTAAGGAGTCCTAGGTCCTAGGGAGTTTGACATGTCGTATTACGTAGAGTCTTGATCATTAGTGTGTAGCGCGCCACATCTATGAGCAAGAGGCTACGGTACGTTTTAGGAAAAGTCATTTTTTTCTTTCTAAAGTTTATCGTGCCTACAACTGTCTCTTTATCTGCAATTAACTCGTGCTCTCTTATAACAAAAAAATGCCTCCTCATTGAGCTCGTATAAATAACGAGAAACCTCAACCCATTGATCCTTTGAACGAGCATGTGTCTCATGCAAAATTCCAGGCAACATTTTATGCGCTAGCCTAGAAAGTTACCGCCAATGCTCAAGCTAACGCCCAGGCTATTGTTCCGCCTTCGTAAGAGAATAATTCTGCTGCAGATTGAGTTCGTAACTTTATGCGAATGAATCCGCCCGAGTTCTATGGGTCAAAGGTAGGTGAATACCCATAGATGTACTTGGATGAAGTGAGAAAGATCACCCAGATTATGAACGTGACTGAGGATGAGAGTGTTGAATTGGCTGCTTATTGAATGAAAGATATTGCATATGATTGGGTGGAGATGTGGAGAAAGAGTAGAGGAGAGGATGCCGCACCCATGACTTGACAGTTATTCCAGGATTCATTCTTGGACAAATTCTTTTCTCTTGAGATGAGGATAGAGGAATTCATAAATTTGAGACAAGGCTCTATGACTGTTAAGGAGTATTATCTTAGATTCAATCAGTTATCCAAATATGCTCCTAGTATGATGGCTGACCCCAGGACCATCATAAGCAAGTTCATGACTGGCGTGTCGAGTTACGTTGTGAAAGAGTGTAGATCTGCTATACTTAATAGGGAGATAGAACTTTCTTGGTTGATAATACATGCCCAATAGATTAAAGCTGATAATGTGAAAGAGAGGGAGAGAGTAAAAGGGAATAAAAGAGCTAGATCAGTGCAATAGGGATTCGGTCAGTCCAGATTCCTGGAGGGAACCGCCCTCAATTCCAGAGACATCCGTTTATGCCTGCGCCTTCTCAGCTAGTGCTCCCGCACCTAGAAGTATGCAGAAGTAGGGGAACATGCCTATCCTGTCCAGGTCTTAGGAAAGTATAAGTAACAGACCTCGTCCTTCTTTATGTGCCAAGTGTGGTAGAGAGCATTTTGACGAGTGTTTTATTGATCAGAGGGGTTGCTTTGGTTGTGGAAAGTTGGGCCACCGACTTAGAGATTATCTGTATGCTAGACAGGGGAGTCTAGATGCTCATCCCCAGAGTCAGGCTACTAGTGCCCCCGCTCCTGTAGTCCGCCCAGTTCCTTTTCAGGGCGCCTCTTCTAGTACTGATGGCGGTTCACACCAGAATCTCTTCTATGCTATACCACCTTACAAGGAGAAGGAGGACTCTCCACATGTTGTCACTGGTATGCTCCGTGTCTTTCATTTTGATGTGTATGTATTGATAGACCCTGGTTTGAGTTTCTCTTATGTGACACCTCGGGTTGCTGTAAATTTTGAGATGGTCCCTGAATGGATTCCTGAACCTATTTTGGTTTCTACCCCGGTAGGAGAATCTATAATTGCTAAGCGAGTAATAAGAAATTTCCTGTCACTGTACTTCATCGGGTCATATATGCTGATTTGATTGAGCTAGATATGGTTAATTTTGACGTCATTCTTGGTATAGATTGGCTTCACTCGTGCTATACGTCTATAGATTGTCGTACCTGAGTGGTCAAGTTTCAGTTTCCTGATGAGCCTATTTTTGAGTGGTCTGGGAGTTCTGTAACTCCGAAGAGGCATTTCATATCCTACCTCAAAGCTAGAAAGTTGATTTCTAAGAGTTGCATCTTTGACCTAGTTCGAGTCAAAGACCTCATGTCCGAGACTCCGACTATTCAGTTAGTTAGCATTATTAATGAGTTTCCCGATGTTTTCTCGGAAGATCTCCCAGGGGCCTCATCTGATAGAGAAATAAAATTTGGGATTGATCTCCTTCCTGACACTCAGCCTATTTTCATTCCTCTGTACGGTATGGATCCCGCGGAACTTAAAGATTTGAAGAAGCAACTCAAAGATCTCTTAGACAAAGGCTTTATCAAACCCAGTGTTTCCCCATGGGGTGCACCTATTCTATTTGTGCGTAAGAAAGATGGTACATTGCGTATGTGCATTGACTACCGTCAACTTAACAAGGTAACTATCAAGAACAAGTACCCTCTTCCTAGAATCGATGATTTATTTGATCAGCTACAGGGTGCAAGTCCTTTCTCAAAGATAAATCTTAGATCCGACTATCATCAGCTTAAAGTGAAAGAGTGTGATATTCCAAAGACAACCTTCCAAACCCGTTATGGTCACTTTGAGTTTCTTGTCATGTCCTTTGGGTTAACCAATGCTCCAGAAGCCTTCATGGACCTCATGAATTGCGTGTTCAAGCAATATCTTGATATGTTTGTCATTGTATTCATAGACGATATTCTTGTGTATTCCTAAAGAGATGATGATCATGCCGACCATCTTAGAATTATCTTGCAAACTCTTAGAGACCATTAATTATTCGCTAAATTTAGCAAGTGTGAATTTTGGCTAAGGTCAGTTGCTTTTCTGGGTCACATTATTTCCGCCGAAGGTATTAAAGTCGATCCCCAAAAGACAGAAGCTGTAAGGAATTAGCCTAGACCTACCTCTCCATCTGATGTTAGGAGTTTCTTGGGTCTAGATTGTTACTTCCATCGTTTTGTTGAGGGATTCTCTTCCATTGCGTATTCCATGACCCGGTTGACCCAAAAGAAAGTTAAGTTCCAGTGGACAGATGCCTGTGAGAAGAGTTTTCAGGAGTTGAAGACTTGACTCACTTCAGCCCCAGTGTTAGCTTTACCCGATGGTACTGATGGTTTTATGGTGTATTGTGACGCTTTTAGAGTTGGTTTGGATTGTGTGTTGATGTAGAGGGTAAAGTTATAGCTTATGTGTTTAGACAGTTGAAGCCTCATGAGAAGAATTACCCAACCCATGATCTTGAATTAGCAGCTGTAGTTTTTGCTTTGAAAATCTGGAGACATTATTTATATGGTGTTCATGTTGATGTGTTTACTGATCACAAGAGCCTGTAGTATGTGTTTACTCAGAAGGAGTTGAATCTTAGGCAAAGAAGATGGTTAAAGTTGCTAAAAGACTATGATATGAGTGTGTTGTACCACCCAGGCAAGGCCAATGTTGTGACAGATGCTCTTAGTAGGTTGTCTATGGGTAGTGTAGCTCATATAGAGAATGATAAGAAAGAATTGGCTCATGATGTGCATCGTTTCGCTAGGTTGGATGTTAGATTACTTGATTCCGCTGAAGGGAGTATGTTAGTTTAGAGTAGTTCTGAGTTTTCTTTGGTCTCGGAGGTAAAGGAGAAGCAAGACAGGGTCCTAGTTTGGTCAGACTGAAGGAGTCAGTTAAGGACCAAAAGATAGAGGTTTTCTTCCAAGGGGGAGATGGTGTGTTGAGATTGCAGGGTAGATTGTGTGTTCTCGATATTGATGATCTAAGGCAGAGAATTATGGCTGAAGCACATGGTGCACGATATTCTATTCATCCTGGTGCTACCAGATGTACCGCGATTTGCGGGAAATCTATTGGTGGAACGGTATGAAGAAAGACATAGCAGGATTTATGGCAAAGTGTTCTACTTGTCAATAGATTAAGGTAGAGCACCAAAGGCCCGGTGGTGTAATACGAGAGTTTAGCATTCCTACTTGCAAGTGGGAAGAAGTGAATATGGATTTCATAATTGGTTTACCTCCTTCTTGTCGTCATCATGATTCGATTTGGGTTATTGTAGACCGGTTGACTAAATCAGCTCATTTCTTGCCAGTGCATTCATTTTATACAGATGAAGATTATGCTAGGTTGTATATTCATAATTTAGTCAAATTGCATGGAGTTTCTTTGTCTAGCATCTCAGATAGGGGTACTCAATTTACTTCACAGTTTTGGAAAGCCTTTTAGAAAGGTCTTGGTACCCAAGTTCATTTGAGTTTCGCTTTTCATCCGCAGACTGATGGTCAGGCTGAGATGATTATTCAGACTTTGGAGGACATATTGAGGGCATGTGCGCTTGATTTCAAAGGTAGTTGGGATGAGCACTTTCCATTAATCGAATTTGCATATAACAATAGTTTCCATGCTAGTATTCAGATGACCCCGTTTGAAGCTTTGTATGGGAGAAGATGTAGATCACCTATAGGTTGGTTTGAAATAGGAGAAGCAGCTATGATTGGGCCTGATGTTGTGTTCGAGGCTATGGAAAAAGTTAAGTTGATTCAAGAAAGATTGAAAACCACTCAAAGTCATCAGAAGTCATATGCAAATGTCAGAAGAAAAGATATTGAGTTTAATGTTAATGATTTGGTATACTTGAATGTTTCACCCATGAAAGGGGTGAAGAGATTTGGGAAGAAGGTAAAGCTTAGTCCCCATTATATTGGTCCATACAGGATTCTGAGCCGTGTTGGGAAAGTAGCATATAAGGTAAAGTTACCCGCGGAGTTGTCTAACATTCATTCGGTATTCCATGTTTCTATTCTTAAGAAGTGTATTGGTGATTCTGTCGTGGTTGATTCTTCCGAAAGCTTAGATATTCAGGATAGCCTTTCATTCGAGGAGATTCTGGTTGAGATTTAGGATTTTCAGATCCGTAGACTAAGGAACAAAGAAGTTCCTTTGGTTAAAGTGCTTTGGCGAAATCAATCTGTTGAGGGTGCTACTTGGGAAACCGAAGCTGATATGCGAGCCAAGTACCCTTACCTCTTTTTTGTGAGTTCGGAGCGAGCAAAATGTACTATTCTTTCTTAATTCCGCCCCCTTATTATTAAAGATTCAACTGTGTGTCTACTTCCATCACAAATTTGTGCATTTTGTATAGTGTCCGAAGGTATAGAGTGAAGTAAGTCCTTTGAGTGAGTCGTTCCAGCTATACGTCCTTATTTTTTTTATTCTTGGCCTATCAGGCAACATTTGGGGATGAATGTTTCCAAGAGGGAGATATTGTAATACCCCGAGAAATCTAACCAATAGTGCCACCATGACTGAAGCTCATGAGAAATAAATTATAGTGCGTTGGTTATTTTATGATCAAGGGTGATGTGTATTAAGGCCTCAAAGATGTCCTAGCGATTAGGTGAATCAAAACATCCCTTACCGATTGAATTCTTGAGAAGAATTTTGGCATAGTCAACTTCAAACGAGCATATCTCTTTTTACACTAAGAATTTTGAGCTCATGACCCACTAATAGATAGATAATTGAATTACCTTTCCAACGGTACCAATTTCACCCAAATCCGGTATCGGAGCAAAAAGTTATGCCTATGTTACTCCAGCATGTCAGCCTGGAAACTGTGTGACGACATTTTGTGACGACTTGTCACAAGTCTTAAGGCTTTTCACAAAATGTCTTCACCTTATGCATAAAGTCACAAATTCCAACATTTTGTGACGACTTGTCACAAGTCTGACGGCTTGTCACAAAATGTCGTCAACCTTAAGTAGAAAGTTATAAATTTCACCCTTTTGTGACAACATTTCATGACGATTTGTCACAAGTCTGACGATTTGTCACGAATGTCGTCAGCTATTTTTTTCAGCAGTTAAAGGATATTTTTGCAAGGGTATTTTGGTCTTTTCTATCTTTTGGAGGCCCCTATATATATGAGAATCCCCATCCAAACGCTAATTTATTCATATTCTCTTCCAATTCTCTTAAGAAAATATATCTAGGGTTTCATTCAAGAACATTAATCTTCCTAAAATCATCCATAAATTTTCAAGATTTCTTCAAGAACCAAGTTCCTCATAGTGTGGTCTTCGAGAATCATTTATTACAAGTGCGGATAGAGTCTCAAGCACTAGAATTCATCTAATTTCAAAGATTAAGGTATGTGGGGTTTTGAACAAGAGCAATCCTTTCGTTCTTGTGCCCAAAGCTTTTAATTTCTATTATGGATTTATATGATTTTGCAAGTGGGTTTATACCCAAATTACTTCATCATGAGACTATAAGAATATAAGTTGTTCAAGCTTTGTTATACATGATTATTTTACTATTCTCAAGTTATGACTTGATATTTAATATTGTGAATTTCATATTTCTACCATGAGTTGATATTTCAAGTGCTTTCAAGATATGTGTCAAGCTTTAAGCTTCCTTATGACAAATTGAATTATTGAGTATATTGATTCATGAGATTGAGTTGTTATAATGAGTCTTGATATTTACTCAAAGTTATTGATGTTTCCATGATGTAATGAATTGATACATTTTGATATTGAGAAAGATTTATTTGATTTGAGCCGAGTTAGGAATCCACAAATTGATTATGATTTGATAATGAGAAAGAGATTTGATTTGGTATTCATGATAGACCCTTGTGATGTTTGTGGTGGATTTTCTAACGCAATCTGAGCTTATGTCTGGGAGTAGTATTTAGCACCGAGAAGAAAATATGGTATTTCCCTCGAAACTACGTGCCACCGTAGGATTAGTATTGATATTTTTGGGCCAGAGGCCGAGTATGAGATTGTGATTACTAAATTGAGGTTGTACTCCCTGGCAAGAGTACGATGCTCCCGTCAATGTGGGGTTCTCTCCGTAGGAGGGCAAAACGTTGGACTCCATGTAGCTCACATGGTTTATGTCGGTTATAAGAACCTCCCATGTCTATAAGATTTGAGTTTCTTAAATTACCGAGTCACTCTGAGTCTTGAGTTGAAGAGTTGAGTTGTTTATGATGATTTACGAGGTTTTTATCATATGATTTATTTACTATGAGATCATAAAAAGTATGTTTCAATCTAACTCAAGCCAAGTGAGCCATCATTGTACATATGCATATTTTCATGAAATTGATGATGATATTTACATTGCTACATTTTCTCGTAATGTAGGTTCAGGTACTTAGCCGTAGCCGCGTTAGCGATATTCAGGTGCCTTACTACGTTTCCTCAGTGGTGAGTCCTCATGGTTCGAGGACCATGTCTGTATTTTTGTGATATCGTTTTGTTGTTATGGCTTTCAGTACTGTTGAGTCAGTTGGGGGTTTGTCCCAAAGGCTCCTTGATTTTGATGTATAGAGGCTTTGTCAGACTAGAGGGATGGTATGTACAGACATTCAATATATATTTTGGTTGTACAGTTTAGTATTCTCCAGTATCTCTCTTGAACCCGATGTGATATATCTATTTATTATGTATGACTATTGTGGAATTGAGTTCCTTGAGGTAGTGTCTGGCTCCGAGGGTTAGCTTGGGGCTACGTGTAGCCCTAAGCACCGTGTGATATCTCGGGATGAAAATTTCAGGGCGTTACACCATCATTATCATCAATTTAGCCTCTCATAGGCATCCAATAGATATAGTATTTTATCAATATCAAAACAAGAATATCATAAAATAAAATAAATCACAATTTAATTCTTACGCATACAAGTCACTATTGAAACCTTAATTACACATTAATTATTAAAAGTATCATTATCTTCTTAAATACCACAACTTGGGTTCTAACATCACCACCTATAACTAGCACATCCATGCGTATCATCATCCTCTACCTCTTTTCACATAATACAATCATCATACTAATTCAAGTCATCTATCCCTTAGATATTAATATGCTCATCAATATTCGATCTTAGCATAATTCTCCTCGTCATATTATTGCACAATACATACAACTTAATACCATTACAACTCAACTAGGTTCATCACTAGGACAACTGAAAAAAATCATCATGTTCATAAACTACATTTACAACAATCTCCTTTCGGGCACATAACACATAATATCATAAATATCACATAATCAATCAATAATATAGTTTTTGGGATTAAAGGTAAGTACTCGTATCTTTATCCACCTCAATTCCATGCCCGCAGGCCTAGACATGCTTTCTCCCATCAATTCTAAATTATGAAAATATAAAATAACACAATCTTCTATTCATTAAACCTAGCCAACCTGGACGCCAAGCTTTTAAAAGAAACAAGCAGCAACCAAGATGCTCTTTATTTTTCCTTCATGCCTTGGAATAATCAACCATCTAAAAATCAAGCAATAATAAGAGTAATTAAACAATTACTCCTCAAACAAATATCTTGGGGACTCAAAATCACTAGTTCTACCCTAATTAAAGGTCTATATCATTCCCCAAGTTAAATTAATCATTAATTAGCTCTTTCAAGCTTAATCCATCTCCATTAATGGAGTTTTTATGCTAAAGGTCTCATCTTTACGGAATTCAAGGTTCCTAACCATCAAAATTTATAATCTAGTTTATGAAATTCATGTTAGGAATCTTTAATTTACAATTTAGGATCAGCTCTACGTCATATTAAAAACACCCATAAGTATTTTTCAAAAGGATTCCACCACTAAAGGTCTTTCTAAGGATTCTAAGCTATTAAAGAATTAAAAGACAAAGAAAATAACGGAAAAACTTATCTCAACGAAGGAATTTTACCTTAAGCCTTGGGAAATCACCTCTGTAGGGTTGGAGAATGAAATTTGAGGTTTTTAGACTTAAAATACGGATGAAGCTGATTTAAATACCATCAGAATTTTCACTACAACGAAATTCCGCTTCAGCCTGGACAGTGCTCAGTAAAACAGTCATAACTTTTTACTCCGAATTCGGATTGAGAAACTGTTTATTGCGTTGAAAAAAGGACTAAGAGATTTTTAATTTGGTGGTGTTGGGTTTCATAACTCCTGATATTCTAAGAGATATCAAAACTCTATTGAAAATAAAGTTTTAAACATAACTTTGTGTTAGGGATATTTATGATCTTAATTAATAGCTAAAGAAATTTCAAACTAAGTTATTGATATTAAAACTCATGAATAATTAAATTTATCGGGCTTGAGTCTATCTAGACACATTCAAAGAATAAAATCTTTACCGAAAAGTTAAAGGTGACATAATAAATAAAATATTGGCTAATTTAAACCCAAATTAATATTAAGAAATCCAAATTAAGAATTTTCATTAATTTATTGTGAATAATTTAGTAATGACGAAATGAGTCATTACATCTCATTAAATAGAGTTAAGGTTGCGTATTCTTCCCTAGAAAAATGGCAAGTCAGATAGTTCTTTTTTGTTTTTTCTTCTATCTTTCTTTCTATTTCAAAGCAAAAATAAATTAAAGTGATATTGATCACCTTGAATATGCTTGATAAAAATCTGAATAGATGCAATTAATGCATGAAATTTCCTGATTACAGAACATATATAACTTCATTAACATTGAGATTATTGTAGTAGTTCATAGTACTCCGAATTCTTCAAGCAATTGCTTCAATGACAATAATTTACTCATACCCAAGGACCCAGCACTTAAAGATCAATAATAACCACATGAACCAAATTAAAGTTGGTATATTTTTTATTTTATTTTTTAGGCAAAATGATCTTCTGGACTGCTGTAATATATCGGTTTTGTAAGCTGAACACTTCTATTTACATGTTTGTCATCTGGACCCTTGAGCCCATTAAAAAGCAACATTTTGCACCCTTTGACCGTTGACCTTGCCTATATGGCTTTGAAATGGTGACTAGGACAAAGAGAGTGTAGCCACTCGCTTGGGCATGCGAGTGGGGGTCAATTTTTTGACCAATTTTACATTAAAATAATAATAATAAATAAATAAATAAAAATAATATTAAAACTAAAAAAAGGTCCTTTTTTTCCCTTCATCTTTTTTAATTTAAAAATATTTTTTTCCCTCCCCACCCCACCCCACCCCAGCCCTTCCCCACCCCCACAACCCATCCAGCCCCGTCCCACCCCACCCCCATCCCCACCCCACCCCAACACCCATCCAGTCCTTCCCCACGCCCACCCTACCCAGCCCCATCCCACCCCACCCCCAGCCCCTTCTATCCCTTCCACCCCACCCCAGCCCCGTCCCTCCCCACACCTCTCCCAGCCCCTCCCATCCCACCCCAGCCCCCACACCTCTCCCAGCCCCGTACCCACCCCACCCCCAGCCCCTTCCAGCCTCCAAACCGCACCCCAACACTCTTCCAGCCCCCCCCCCCCCCCCCACCTTCACTTTTTATTTTTTATTTTAATTTTTCCTCAATTCAATTCTTTTCAATTTTTTTTTTGAATAAAAATTTAAATTTGAAAACTTTGGGGGGGGGGGATTAAAATTTAAATTTGAATTGAAAGTGAGTGATAGTGAATATTGAAAAAAATTAGTGAATTTTGCTTGAAAAAAATTAAACTTTTTGTGAATTTTTTAAAGCTATTCAAATTTAAAAATAAAAAATTTATTATGTTTGTATATATGAATTTCTAGTTAAAAATTTAAATTAATTGGAAAAGAATTTTAATTATTTGGAATGAATTTGATGTTTAATTTGTGAGCAAAAATAAAAACATGATTATTCAAAAATTTTCTACAATTATAAATTTTTCTTATTTAATTAAATTATTTTTAATATTTAATTTGTTATTTAGCATTTTAAAAATAACTTAGAATTTAATGTAATACTTTTTTTAAAAAAATTTATCATTAATTTTTTATTTTTTTTTGTTTTTTAAATGACGTGGTAGGTGACGTGGTAGATGAGGCAGACGTGGCAGCTGACGTGGGGAGAGTTTGTTACACTCACCAAAAAAAGGTTTAAAATGTTGCTTTTTAGTGGGTTCAGGGGTCCAGATGACAAACATGTAAGTAGAAGTATCCAACTTACAAAACCGACATAGTACAAGGATCCAGAAGGTTATTTTGCCCCCGCCTTTTTTTTTTTTTTTTTTTTATAGTATTCACACCTACAGTAGTAAAAAAATGCTGAATTCTTGGCTTTAAATTCTATAGCTTATGACACATATCAAAGGACAAACTCATTTAAAAAAAAAAAAAATGGAACACTACAAGAAAATTTTTTAATTAGTGGGAGTTGTTTGACTCAAATTCGCCCCACTTATGTTAAAGAAATCTATTTACCCAAGTGCCACTTTTTATTCATCCAAAAAAAATTATAAGCAACCAAATACCTTTATAAACTACCTTACTTTCCCCTGAATCTTGGAGATTCTTCTTAATGCTCCCTTATTACGAAACAAATCAGTCGTATTACTAAATTAATAGTAACTATTTATACACTTCGACTATATATGTTGTGTATATGTAATTATGTATAGTTAGTTTAACATACATATTACCTCTATATTGTATACATATTTTTTAAAGTAGATGGCTTGAAGGTACTTGATGGTAATTTTCCTATTAATAAACTGGGGTAAAGCAACGCTAAAGAAAGCAAACCAAAGTTGAAGAAGTTCATAGAAAGCTCAATACCAACCCACTCATGGCCTCCTAATATTACTGTTATATATTTTTTAGGTCATGAAAAGAAAGAAATACATAGTATAGTAATAATAATTTTTGGTGCACACAACACATTGGATGGTCACGTCCCTTCCTAATTCCTATGCCTAGCCTCCACCAACACTAGACTACTAGAGTATAATTTACTAGACTACTAGAGGACTTTAAATTTGTAAGTGAATATACCTACTAACTTAATATTCAAAGTGATAATCAATGTTAAAATGCATGGAAAATTGAATTGATTTGCAACGCTTTAATAATTTTTTTTTTATTTATCACAATACGATTTCATTAATGAGAGGTTGTTGTACTCCTAATTCTTCAAATAATTGCATCAATGACAATAATTTACTATACCCAAGGTTAAGCAATGTGGATGTCAAGTTAATCAAACACAATTAACATATTTTTAATAGTATCCATCTAATTACTAAAAAATGCTAGATTTGTGGCTTTAAATTCTATAACTTATGACACATATCAAAGGACAAAATTCATAAAAGAAAAAAGGAAAAAGAGTAACGAAGAGTATCAAATCCTTTTTGAAAATCTAAGAAGGCTTTTCAAGCACCTCATTCCCCTTCCTCTTTCCTTTGTGATTTAACAATGTTTGGTCCTTGTCACTTCTATTTGTTACTCTCTCTATATTCCATATAGTACTTTATAGCTTTGTACTTCCTCCTCCTCCATCCATCTCCAACTCCACTTTTGAGCACTACTTTGAATTATATGTTCTTTGGAAGTTTTGTCCCTCTTTCTTGATGTAGATGGAAAAATTTTTGACCCCTCCTCTTTCTTGAACTTTGTTCTTTTCCAAAAAGTACCATCTTTTTAATTGTGTACAAAAGCCCAATGTGACAATTTTCCTCACCCATAGGTCAATTCTCAAATTGGATTTTATCACAAAGCAAAAAAAAAAAAATATCACAATTCCACCACAGGATGGATTGGATTAATAGATTGGATGGATGATGGAATATAATGTCATGGGTTGGCTACAACTAGTTATAGTTTCTTTTTGTTTTCTTGTGTTAGTCAAAAGAGCACTTTGGATGGTTCTTGGAAATGTACCAAATGTCTGCACTACATATATATCTACTTAGATATTGGAGCCGGTGCCAGCACGGGTCCGTTATATGTTACTTTTTTATCTCAATTTATATGGTATAAATAAAATTTGAAAAGTCAATAAATGTTTTTTTTGTATATTTTTAAATATTTTATGTTATTAGTTATTGATTTATAGTACTTTTACATAATTTTCAAATACTATATGCTATTCTTTTTATCCCAATTTATGTGACACTAATGAAATATTAGAGAAAGTCAATTAAATTTGTTATATTGTTTTAAATATTTTAAGTCGTTAATTATATTATAATTTATACGACTTTCTACGTAATTTTAAAGTAATATCCCTCTATATCAGTTTATATGAAATAAATTATTACTTATTATGATTTATAATATTTTTTTCACAATTTTCAAATATATAACAAGGTAAATAAAATAATTAAATTAAAATTTAGATAATCAATTATATTTTTAGATTTTTTAAGCTATTAGCTATTGTAATTTATGATACTTTTTTGACATTATAATTTTTACTACTTTAAGTTGTTAGCCATTGTAATTTATTATACTCTCCTTGTTCAAACTTTTATGACAGTGATAGTTAATTATATTTTAAAAATAATTTAAATTTCTAATTATTGTGATTTATAATACTTTTTCTTCTATTCCATTTTAAGTGACACCGATATAATTTCAAAAGTCAATCAAATATCACAATTGAAGTAGTGGAGCAAACATGTCTTAAGTAACTCATAATAACTAATTAGAAGTGATATAGCAAAATTGTTATAAAAAATACTTGTGAAAAAAATTTAATTGGGCCTCATATAAGATGTGAAATTAATTTAAAACGTCAAGAGTTAATTTATCATTTTATGTCTATTTTATCCCTTTTTATTAAATATTATTAATTTTTTAATATTTAAATGACTTATAATAATTAATTAAGGGTGATATAGTAAAATTACGATTGAAGCAGCTGAAACAGACATGTCATAAATGTCTATTTTATTTTTTATTAAATATTATTAATTTTCTAACACGTAAATAACATATAATAATTTCAAGAATCAACCAAATATCATGATTTTAAAACGAAATCGGCACGTCTTGAATGACTCATAATAATTAATTAGAAGTGATATAGCAAAATTGCAATAAAAAATACATATGAAATTTTTTTAAATAGACCTCATATAAGATATTAAATTAATTTAAAACATCAAGAGTTAATTTATCACTTTATGTTTATTTCACCTTTTAAAAATAAATATTATTAAATTTTAAATGGGTGAAAATCATTTTCACCCCCAAACTTTGATTAAAAAATCAAATCCCCCCCTTAACATTGAATAATAATCATACTCCTCCCTTTATCCCAGGTAATGTCCATTTTGTCCTTATAATTTTAATTCTATATTTATGTAATATCTTTCTATATTATATGGAATGAATATTTTTTTAACATAGATATTTATAGTATTTTATTTAAGTTTATTAACTTTATACGCAAATTAATACTTTTTATAAATCTATCACAAAATTCAATATTATTTTTAAGATCGTTATTTTAGCATTATATGTATTAAAGAGTCGTTTGGTGTGAGGTATAATTACAATAATTCAGAGATAAAGTTCATGATTATTTATCATGCGTTTAATTAGATGTATTAGGTAGTCTCAAAATTATTTGTCTCACCATTTATACCACAGTGATGAGATAAGTTATCACACATACATGTTAGTACAACTTATTTTGTAATAACTAATCCCGGAATAACTTGTTTCCAAACAACTCACCCCTAAGTGTGTGTATATACATATGTATGTACATGCATGTGCGTATATTTTCGTGTTTTATCACTCTCTTACTAAATTTGTTTTGTATTACTTAACTTTTTGTTGATATAACACAATCCTTAAGAAAATTTTACTTAGATGTATATTTTGCTAAATTAACCTTATTAATGATAATTTGAAACTTTAAATTTGTCTATACTGTTACTTTATATAGTTATTTAACACTAAAGGGTAGAAAAAAAATACAATTCTCTTGATTTCACAAATTGAGCAGATAAACTAACACATTTATTTTTAGCATGAGGATCAAGTGATAAGAAACAATATTATCTAGTGTCTATATCAGTAAATAAGTTGTGATTGCCATTAATAGAGTATTACATATTTTATAATTTATATAAATAAATATAATCTTTAAAATTTGGCCTTATTTTTTTCGAGAAAAACATCTAGTATCCCCGAACTATGATCAAATTTGTCACGACACACGTCAACTTCAGGAGGGGGGGGGTCCTATTACCCCTTAAACTAAGTTTTAGTATATTTTTGTCAATCTTTTTAGTTAACGTGATACCTTTTGTTAATCGTTTTAGATGGCGTGACACCTTTGACATGGGCTCCATTTCATGTAATAAAGGTACCACATTAGAACAAAAAAATGATAAAAGTACGCTAAAGTTGAGTTCAGGAGATAATAGGACCCCTGGAAAGTTGGAGTGTGTCGTAACAACTTTAACCATAGTTCGGGATGGTACTAGAGGATTATCTCTTTCATTTATTGTTCGTAATTTTTACATTGAAATATGTTTA
The DNA here is from genome assembly GCA_030864225.1 of Capsicum baccatum var. pendulum. Classification (NCBI taxonomy): domain Eukaryota; kingdom Viridiplantae; phylum Streptophyta; class Magnoliopsida; order Solanales; family Solanaceae; genus Capsicum; species Capsicum baccatum. The sequence continues at coordinate 81,411,986 of CM061555.1, read as the reverse complement.
TAAAATTAGTAGTACTTATTATTTTCACTTGTTAAAATAAATATTATAGTTTTGATTATTATTAATAAAACTAATTTTCTTATTATGCTAATTTACTTCATAAAAATAATCATTAGCTTATATATTTCTTACTTTTTTTTTCTAGAAGATAGATAATGTTTATGTTTTTATGAAAATTTTGTTATATGAATAATATTTATGTTTTTATGAAAAATTTATTATATAATTTTTTTTTAAAATAAAAATATGATGATTTTAAAGAAGTTAAAAAAAAAAGAATAAAAAAATTGATGATAAAGGGTAAAATAGGAATTTTAAAAAGTCAATTAGGATAAAGGGGGAGTGTGATTATTGTTCAAAGTTGAGGGAAAATTTTATTTTTAAGACAAAGTTGGGGAGGGAAAATGAATTTGACCCTTTTATTTTATATGCTGATTAAAAAAATATAAATAAAAGATAATTTTATTAATTTATTTCTTAATAAATTTTTTGAAAACTTTATAAATAAGTGTGAAAATTTTCAAAAAAATTAATTGCAAAGATAATATAAAAAATTAAATTAGTACTTTTTTGATTTAATAAGATGACCAACTAATAGGAGAAAAATATTTTTAATAAGACGATCAAGTAATATGGGACAAAGAAAGCAATAAATCACAACCCTTTTCCATGAAATTTCATGACCCCATATGATGATAATAGGTTGTCAAAATTAAAATCATGTTAGGAGTTAAATTAATTGACCTTTATATATCATTTAGTTACTCGTATTCAAATTTAACCATAGTCTAAATGTCAAATGTTTTTGTATAATTAATCACCTCAAACTGTATCTAACATTTCCCCCCTCTTATATAGCAAGGATTGCTAGTGTTTTTATTTTCCTCCAACGTGACTCTAATATCTTTCAGCCTATCGGTTAATGATAGAGATATTCAATCACTTGAACTAGCCTCCCTTCTAGACGGTAGTATTTAACTTTTTTTATCCCTCTCTAAAAACTGTCACTTCTTTTTTTAATTTTTTATGACTCAAATTTATAATCTTAAAATTAGAGGTGGATGCTTACCACCTAAACAACCTACAATTGAAATTCTTTTGCTTTGTTATGTTAATTGATGCACTCATTCTAACATAAACAGGTCGTTTGGTGTGAGCTATAAGGGATAAATAGTTTTGAAATAAATAAATGACTATTTTATCTTATGTTTGGTGAGGTATTAGTTAGTATCTAGATTATTTATCCCATCATTTACACCATAGTGATGAAATAAGTTATTCCACATACATGGTGGAATAACAAATCTCAAAATAACTAATCCCAAAATTAATTATTTCGGGATAACTCTTTCCTGACCAAATGACCCCTAACAGTACTCATGACTACATTCTGTTCCATTTAATAATTTCTCTCCTCTTTTAAAATAATTGGTTCTGGTTGACTTGACATCTTCTTTAAGAAAACGATTATTATACATTTATTTTATCAAATTAACCTTATTAATTATTCTCTGAAAATATAATGAATAAATAGACTTTTGTTTAATCATTTAATAATAAGAATAGTATAAAAAAACATAATAAAATCTTTTTGATTTCATAAAAGAAATAATAAAACTAAAATAAATATTTAATTTACTATACTGTTATCGGTCCTAAGCCGGGGGTCTATCAGAAACAACCTCTCTACTTCTTCGGAGGTAGTGGTATGGTGTGCGTACACTCTACCCTCCCCAGATCCCACTATGTGGGAATACACTAGGTATGTTGTTGTTGATTTTTTTAGAAAAAGCTAACTATTTTAAAACAGAGGGAGTATTGCTCTTCCCAACTTCAAAGTTGTTTTTTTTATAAAAAAGATGGGGCAGCGAAAAGGGGTTAAAATGACTCTCTTTGGATTGAAATGACTTTCAAGCTTTCAATAAACTTTCAATGGCTTTCCAATAAATTTCTTATGCATAGAGAGGCTTTAAATAGTCAACATACAGTAAAAATTAGCATAATTTAAATTTAAAATCCTAAAGATTCTCAACAACTAAAACAACCTAATTCAAAATTCAAAATTTAAATTCATTCTAATCTAAACAATTTATTAAACTAAAATTACTGTAGTAATGTAATACCCCAATCGTTTCTTAAGCCTAAATTCGTCTTTTGAGTGAATATGGATGACTTCCAAAGTGATTGATGTTTATACCATGTTGTATTTCTCTAATTTCCACTTTTTTCCATGTAGAGCATTGAATAAACTTTCCATCGATACCAAATTCACCCAAATTTAACACTCGGGTGAAGAGTTAGAGCCATTTTAGTGAGATAGTGTGCCACCTGGCACTTTAGCGCGTCGCGGAGCCAGCCAAAATGACAATTGTCATTTTTCAGTGAGCCTCTGCGATATTGGCGCGTCGCGCCAAGGCACAATATTAGGATTACTAAATTTCAGTGCACCAACGCGATTCCACCGCGTCGTGGTGCCCTTTCAGGTCACGACCAAGGTGGCAAATGTGACTTCACCGCATCGCGCTACTGAGAAGTTTCCCAATTGTCAAAATTCAGTGAAGGTCTGTGATCATGGCACGTTGTGCCAAGGCCAAAACTCGGGCTCCAGTTCTAGAATTTGCTCAAGGGTATTTTGGTCATTTTTTCCTATTTTGGCCTCTATATATATCCAAGTAGAGAAGAACAATTCATTTTCTCTCCAATCTTTTTCAAAAAATATCTAGAGCTAGGGTTTTTCTCCTCCAATTTTAAATCCAAATCTTCTCCAAGAATATTCAAGAATCTTCTGTGTATTTCACCGAGTTGTTCAAGAATCAAGTTCTCTAAGTCAAAGGTATCAAGAAACTTAGCTCAAAAGTGTGAAGAAGAGTTTCCAATCAAGTCTTTTCATCTTAAAATCCTAATCAAGGTATGTGGGGCTTGAACAAGAATATTCTTTCATTCTTGTGCCCAAAGAATTGATTTTTACTATTGAAATTTCATGATCCTTGCAAGTGGGTTTACTCCCAAATTTCTTTATTTATGATTTATGAGATTTGAGTTGTTTACGTTTTATATTTATGATTATTTTACCATCATATTTCTTAAATTGAAAATTTATGCCATGAATTGTATTTTGTTATTTTGTATTGATGATTTCTAAGTGATTTAAGACAAGTGTCATGAGTTATGCTTTTTCCATGAGAAGTTTGAGTATTGAATATATTTATCGATATTGAGCTTGAGAGTGAAGAATGAGTCCTATGATGTTTTCTTGAAGCTTTTGATACTTTATATGATTTGATAAATAAGTGTACTTGATGTTGAGAAAGACTGTTTGAGTTTGAGTCGAGTTAGGAATCCACAAGTTGTATATAATTTACAGATGAGATATATTTATGATTTGGTCTTCATGATAGACCCTTAGTTGATTAAAGTGGATTTCCTAACGTGTTCTGAGCTGAGTCTGGGAGGAGTATTTAGCACCGAGCGGGAAGTATGGGTTCAGCGCATCCTACTTTCCCAGAACTACGTGCCACTGTAGGATTGAGATTTGAGGGCCAAAGTGCCGAGTTTGTGACCATAGAGATGAGTTTGAGGTTATACTCCTTGGCAAGACTATAACACTCCCGCCAATGTGGGGTTCCTTTCTTAGGAGGGCAAAATGTTGGACTCCATGCGGCTCACATAGTTTATGTCGGTTATAAGAAATTCCCAAGTCCATAATAGTCTAAGTTTCTTGAGTTACCGAGTCACTCTAAGTCATGAGTTGAAGAGTTTGAGTTGAGTCCAATGATTTATGAGATTTTGTGAAGCATGTGTTATTATCGATGATTTGTGGAAATTATATTTTAGGAAATTCAAGTGAAGAGAGTCATTATTTTCATCATGCATGATTTTATTTTACATTTATGATATTGTTTAAAAGTGTTGCATACACCACCACATACTCAGTACAATCCCAAGTATTGATTCCCATACTCTTCTATGTTCTACATTTTCTCGTGATGTAGGTTTAGGTGCTCAGTCTCAGCAGCGACAATGATCTTTGAGTACCTCTATCTACATTCTTACAGTTGGTGAGTCCTTATGGTTCGAGGACCTAGGTCCTAATTTTTATCCTTAATAGTAGATGGTTGTTTCTATTCAGTTCAGGCGAGTCAGTTGGGGATCTGTCCCAATGACTCCTCAGTCTTTTGTACTAGAGGCTTTGTCAGACTAGAGTACCAGTATGTACAGAACTTTCAGTATTTTATTTGTACAGGATAGTATTTCTTCGTATCTCAGTATGCTCATGACATGATTATTCTTCCCTAATTTAAAATGATTAGTGTTATAGTGAGTTCTGAAAGTGATGACAGGCTTAGAGGGTTAGCTTGAGGCAACGTGTGGCCTTAAGCACCGTGTGACATCTCGGGATAGGTTCTTGGGGCGATACAAGCTTGGTATCAGAGCCTAAGGTTTGAAGAGTCCTAGGGAGTCTGACAAGCCGCGTTACATAGAATCTTGATCATCAATGAGTAACGTGCCACATCTATGAGCGACGCTACAGGATATTTTAGGAAAAGTTGTTTCTTTCTTCAAAAGTCTATCGTGCCTACAATTGTTTCTCTCTACTATTAATTTGTGCTAATTTATGACAGAAAATGTGTCCTCGTAGAGCTCGCAGAAACAACAAACGACCTCAACCCGTTGATCCTTTAGGTGAGATAGTGTCCCACGATAAATTTTAGGCCGCTTTTCAAGCGCTAGCCCAGGCGGTTACCACCATACTCAGACCCATGTTCAGGCAGAAGTTCCACCTCCGCAGAAAGGTAATTCAGAGGCAGCTTGGGTTCATGATTTTTTATGGATGAATCCGCCCGAGTTGTATGGGTCATAGACAGGCAAGGACCTACAAATGTATCATGATGAGGTAAAAAAGATCACCCAAATTATGCATGTAGCGGAGGAAGAAAGTGTGGATCTAGATTCCTATCGCTTGAAAGATGTTTCTTATGATTGGGTGGAGATGTAGCGGAAGAGTAGAGGGGAGGATGTCGTTCCCATGACTTGGCAGTTGTTCCAGGATGCGTTCTTAGATAGATTCTTTCCCTTGGAGTTGAGGGAAGCGAAACTAGAAGAATTTATGAACTTGAGACAGGGCCCTATGACAGTCAAAGAGTATTGTCATAAGTTCAACCAGTTATCTAAGTATGCTCCCGGTATGATGGTTGATTCTAGAACTATTATGAGTAAGTTTTTGGATGGTATATCTGGTTATGTTGTGAAAGAGTGTAGATCCGCTATGCTTAATAGGGACATGGACCTTCAAGACTAATGATTCATGCTCAGCAGATTAAAGTGAACAAGGTGAAGGAGAGAGATAGAGTAAGGGAAAATAAGAGAGTTAGATCAGAGCAGCAGGGGTATGGTCAGACTAGACTTTTTGGAGGGAATCACCCTCAGTCCCAGAACCGTTCACTTGTGCTAGTACCTTCATCAGCCAGTGCTCCAGCATTCAGAAATAGGCAGGAGCAGGGTAATGGGCCTACTATGTCTAGGTCCTAGGACAGTGAAGTAACAGACGTCGTCCTCTCCCATGTCCGAAGTGCGGTAGGGACCATCCTGGTGAGTGCTTAGTCAATCGAAGGGGTTGTTTTGGTTGTGGTAAGTTGGGCCACAGATTCAGGGATTGCCCATATGCTAGACAGGGGAGTCATGATGTTCGTCCCTAGAGTCAGGCTATTAGTTCTCCAGCCCCTTTAGTTTGTCCTAATTCTCCTCAGGGTGCTTTGTTTAGTACTGCAAGTGGTCAGCGCCAGAATCGCTTTTATGCTATACCACCCCACCAGGGGCAGAAGGATTCACCATATATTGTTACTGGTATGCTTCGTGTATTTCATTTCAATGTGTATGTGTTGATAGACCCTGGGTCAAGTCTTTGTTATGTGACTCCGTTGGTGGCTGTGAATTTTGAAATAAGTGCTAAAAAGATTCCTGAGCTTTTTCTAGTTTCTACCCCTGTAGGTGAATCCGTTATTGCTAAGCAAGTGTATAAGAAGTTTCCTATCACTGTCCTTAATAGAATCATGTTTGCAGACTTGATTGAGCTAGATATGGTCGCTTTTGACATTATTCTGGGTATGGATTGGCTTCACTCTTGTTATGCGTCAATAGACTATCGTACCAGTGTAGTCAGGTTTCAGTTTCCCAATGAGCCAGTTTTTGAGTGGTCCGGAAGTTCTGTAGCTCCCAAGAGTCATTTTATAGCCTACCTTAAGGCCAGGAAATTGATATCCAAGGGTTGTATCTATCATTTGGTTTGAGTTAAATACACTAAGTCCGAGACTCCGACTATTCAGTCTATTAGTATTGTCAATGAGTTTCTTGATGTTTTCCCAGAAGATCTCCTAGTGATACCTCTCGATAGAGAGATAGAATTTGGGATTGATCTTCTTCCCAATACGCAGCCTATTTCTATCCCTCCGTATCGTATGGCCCCCACAGAACTTAAGGAGTTGAAGGAGCAACTCAAAGATCTTCTTGATAAGGGTTTTATAAGGCCCAGTGTGTCTCCTTGGGGTGCAACCGTTCTATTCATGCAAAAAAAGATGGTTCATTGCGTATGTGCATTGACTATCGTCAGCTCAATAAGGTCACAGTCAAGAACAAATACCCTCTTTCTAGAATTGATGACCTGTTTGATCAGCTGCAAGGTGCCAATTATTTTTTAAAAATAGATTTGAGATCCGGTTATCACCAACTTAAAGTCAGAGAGTGTGATATTCCAAAGATAGATTTTCACACCCGTTATGGTCATTTTGAATTCCTGGTCATGTCCTTCAGGCTAACTAATGCCCATCAGCTTTTATGGACCTTATGAATCGGGTGTTCAGACAGTACTTAGATATGTTTGTTATTGTGTTCATAGATGACATCCTTGTATACTCCTAAAATGAAAATGACCATGCAGATCATCTCTGAATTATCTTGCAAACCCTTAGAGATCATCAGTTGTTTGCCAAATTTAGCAAGGGTAAATTTTGGCTAAGGTCAGTTGCCTTTCTGGGTCATATTGTTTCTTTTGAAGGTATTCGAGTTGATCCTCAAAAGGTAGAAGCTAAGAAAGCCTAGACCTATTTCCCAGTCTAACATTAGGAGTTTCTTGGGTCTAGCTAGTTATTATTGTCATTTTTTGAGGGTTTCTCCTCCATTGCTGCTCCTTTGACCCGGTTAACCCAAAAGAAAGTTAAATTCCAGTGGTCAGATTCTTGCGAGAAGAGTTTCCAGAAGTTGAATACTCGACTCACTTCAGCCCCTATGATGACCCTGCCTAATGGTGTAGCTAATTTTGTGGTGTATTGTGATACCTCGAGAGTTGGTTTGGTTGCGTATTGATGAAAGGTAAGGTTATAGCCTATGCCTTTATGCAATTGAAACCGCATGAGAAAAATTACCCAACCCATGATCTTGAGCTAGCTGCAGTAGTTTTTGCCTTAAAAAATCTGGAGACACTACTTATACGGTGTTTATGTTGATGTTTTTACGGATCACAAGAATTTACAGTATGTGTTTACTCAGAAAGAGTTGAACTTGCGACAGAGGTGATGGTTAGAATTGCTGAAGGAATATGTTATATACGTGTTGTATCATCCGGGCAAGGCCAATGTAGTGGTGGATGCCCTTAGCAGGTCGTCCATGGGTAGTGTGACGCATGTAAAGAACGATAAAAAGGGATTGGTTTGCAAAGTGGATCATTTGGCTAGGTTGGGTGTTAGATTGCTTGATTCAGCTGAGAGTAATGTTTGGGTTCAAAGTAGTTTCGAATCTTCTTTAGTTTCAGAAGTGAAGGAGAAGCAAGATATGGATTCTCGTTTGGTCGAACTGAAAGAGTCAGTTAAAGACCAAAAGGTAGAGGTTTTCTCCCAAGGGGGATATGGTGTATTGAGGCTTCAAAATAGGTTATGTTTTCCTGATGTTGATCATTTAAGACAGAGGATTATGGCTGAGGCGCATGGCGTACAGTATTCTATTCATCCCGATGCTACCAAGATGTACCGCGATTTGCGAGAAATTTATTGGTGGAATGGTATGAAGAGGGATATAGCGAAGTTTATAGAGAAGTGTGCAACTTGCCAACAGGTGAAGATAGAGCACTAGAGACCCGGTGGTATGGTGCTAGAATTTAGCATTCCTACTTGGAAGTGGAAAGTGGTGAACATGGATTTCGTGACCGGTTTACCTCTCTCTCGTCGTCATCATGATTCTATTTGGGCCGTTGTAGACAGGTTGACTAAGTCAGCACATTTCCTGCCAGTACATGCATCTTTTACCGCTGAGGACTATGCTAAGTTGTACATCCGCGAGTTAGTCAGGTTGTATGGAGTTCCGTTGGCTATCATCTCCGATAGAGGTACTCAATTTACTTCTCAATTTTGGAGAGCTTTTCAGAAGGGTCTTGGCACCCAAGTTCGTCTTAGCTCCATTTTTTATCTGCAGACAGACGGTCAAGCAGAGAGGACTATCCAGACTTTGGAGGATATGTTGAGGGCATGTGTTCTTGATTTCAAAGAAAGTTGGATGAGCATTTTCCATTGGTTGAGTTTGCTTATAATAACAACTTTCATGCTAGCATTGGAATGGCTCCATTTGAGGCTTTGTATGGAAGGAGATGTAGATCACCCATAGGTTGGTTCAAAGTGGGTGAGGCTGCTGTGATTGGACCTGATGCTGTGTTCAAGGCCATGGAGAAAGTTAAGTTGATTCTGGAAAGGTTGAAGACAACCCAGAGTCATTAGAAGTCGTATGCAAATGTGAGAAGAAGAGCTCTTGAGTTTGAAGTTGATAATTTGGTGTACTTGAAAATTTCACCTATGAAAGGGGTGAAAAGATTTGGAGAGAAAGAAAAGCTTAGTCCCCGATATGTTGGCCCTTATAGAGTTTTGAATTGTGTTGGGAAAGCAACTTATGAGATTGAGTTGCCTGCAGAGTTGTCAGTTGTCCACCCTGTCTTTCACGTTTCTATGCTCAAGAAGCACATTTATGATTCTGTTATGGTTGAACCATCAGAGAGCTTATATGTTCGGGATAGTCTTTCTTATGATGAAGTTCCGGTCGAGATCCTAGATTATCAAGTCCGTAGACTAAGAAACAAGGAGGTTTCCTTAGTTAAAGTTTTGTGGAGAAATCAATCAGTTGAGGGTGCTACTTGGGAAGAAGAAGCAGATATGCGAATCAGATACCATCATCTCTTCACCGTGAGTCCAAATCAAACCGAGGGTACTATTCTTCTTTAATTCACTTTCCTACTAATCCAGTATAAATATCCATTCTATGATACATGCATTCTATGAAGTACTCAAAAATCTAGAGTGAAGTAAGTCGGTTGAGCAAATGGTTCCCATAAAGTATTTATAGTTTCCTCTTTGATCTTGATCCTAACTAGAAACATTCAAAGACGAATATTTCCAAGGGGAAAATATCGTAATACCCCAATCGTTTCTTAAGCCTAAATCTACCTTTTGAGTGAATATGGATGACTTTCAAAGTTATTGATGTTTATACCATGTTGTATTTCTCGAATTTCTAATTTTTTCCATGTATAGCATTGAATAAGCTTTCCATCGATACCAAATTCGCCCAAATCCGACATTCGGGTGAAGAGTTAGAGCCATTTTAGTGAGACAGTGTGCCACCTGGCACTTTAGCGCATCGCGGAGCCAGCCAAAATGGTAATTGTCATTTTTCAGTGAGCCTCCGCGATATTGATGCGTCGCGCCAAGGCTCAATATTAGGATTGTCAAATTCCAGTGCACCAACGCGATTCCACCGCATCGCGGTGCCCTTCCAGGTCACGACCAAGGTGGCAAATGCGACTTCACCGCATCGCACCACTGAGCAGTTTCCTAATTGTAAAAATCCAGTGAAGGTCCGCGATCATGGCGCGTCGCGCCAAGGCCAAAACTCAAGCTCCAGTTCTAGAATTTGCTCAAGGGTATTTTGGTCATTTCTGCCTATTTTGGCGTCTATATATATATCCAAGTAGACAAGAGCAATTCATTTTCTCTCCAATCTCTTCCAAGAAATATCTAGAGCTAGGGTTTCTCTCCTCCAATTCCAAATCCAAATCTTCTCCAAGAAAATTCAAGAATCTTCCGTATATTTCACCGAGTTGTTCAAGAATCAAGTTCTCTAAGTCAAAGGTATCAAGAAACTTAGCTCAAAAGTGTGAAGAAGAGTTTCCAATCAAGTCTTTTCATCTTAAAATCATAATCAAGGTATGTGGGGCTTGAACAAGAATATCCTTTCATTGAACAAGAATATCCTTTCATTCTTGTGCCCAAAGAATTGATTTTTACTATTGGAATTCCATGATCCTTGCAAGTGGGTTTACACCCAAATTTCTTTATTTATGATTTATGAGATTTAAGTTGATTAAGTTTTATATTTTTGATTATTTAACCATCATATTTCTTAAATTGAGAATTTATGCCATGAATTGTATTTTGTTATTATGTATTGATGATTTCTAAGTGATTTAAGACAAGTTTCATGAGTTATGCTTTTTTCATGAGAAGTTTGAGTATTGAATATATTTATCGATATTGAGCTTGAGAGTCAAGAATGATTCCTATGATGTTTTCTTGAAGCTTTTGATACTTGATATGATTTGATAAGCAAGTGTACTTGATGTTGAGAAAGACTGTTTGAGTTTGAGTCAAGTTAGGAATCCACAAGTTGTATATAATTTACAGATGAGATATATTTATGATTTGGTATTCATTATAGACCCTTGAGTTGATTAAGGTAGATTTCCTAACGCGTTCTGAGCTGAGTCTGGGAGGAGTATTTAGCACCGAGCGAAAAGTATGGGTTCAGCGCATCTTACTTTCCCAGAACGACGTGACACCGTAGGATTAAGATTTGAGGGCCAAACTGTCGAGTTTGTGATCACAGAGATGAGTTTGAGGATATACTCCCTGGCAAGAGTATAACGCTCCCGCCAATGTAGGGTTCCTTCCTTAGGAGGGCAAAACGTTGGACTCTATGTGGCTCACATGGTTTATGTCGGTTATAAGAAACTCCCAAGTCCATAATAGTCTAAGTTTCTTAAGTTACCGAGTCACTCTAAGTCATGAGTTAAAGAGTTTTAGTTGAATCCAATGATTTATGAGATTTTGTGAAGCATGTGTTATTATCGATGATTTGTGGAAATTATGTTTCAGGAAATTCAAGCGACGAGAGTCATTATTGTCATCATGCATAACTTTATTTTACATTTATGATATTGTTTAAAAGTGTTGCATACACCCCCACATACTCAGTACAATCCAAAGTACTGATTCACATACTCTTCTATGTTCTACATTTTCTCGTGATGTAGGTTTAGGTGCTCAATCTCAGCAGCGACAGTGATCTTTGAGTACCTCCATCTACATTTTTACAGTTGGTGAGTCCTCATGGTTTGAGGATCTATTCCCCTGATTTTTTACCTTAATAGTAAATGGTTGTTTCTTTTCAGTTCAAGCGAGTCAGTTAGGGATCTGTCCCAATGGCTCCTCAGTCTTTTGTAGTAGAGGCTTTGTCGGACTAGAGTACCAGTATGTACAGAACTTTCAGTATTTTATTTGTACAGGACAGTATTTCTTCGTATCTCAGTATGCTCATGACATGATTATTCTTCCCTATTTTAAAATTATTAGTGTTATAGTGAGTTCTGAAAGTGATGACAGACTTAGAGGGTTAGCTTGAGGCCATGTGTGGCCTTAAGCACCGTGTGACGTCTCGGGATAGGTTCTTGGGGCGTTACAAGTAACTAAATGCAAAACTCAACACTCCTCCTTTGCTTTAGTTACAGCAATTTTAAAAAGTTGCTCCTCTTCAATTTGTGTTCTTGCAATTGATTTGAATTTTTCTTAATTTTTTTTCTTGAATTTGAACTTTCTTTTTTCTTCTTTTGGTTTTGTGCTTAAAGAACAACATCAACAATCTTGTCTTGTTCGAAAGAGCTTTCATAGACTTCATAAAATATTTTAAGAATTTTTATTTCATCACAACATCACATAAAGCATAGGTTTCAAGATATGATTTTTTCACAGAATAAATTTGATTATTTTTGTCTGTGAAAATTTTTGGGCATTCAAAGAGAGACTGCTGCTTGACATCTTTTTGGTTGAAAATAGCCCAACACTTTGAAAATAAGCACGGGTTGAAAATGGTAGCCCTGACGGGTTAAAATGGGTATCCCTGACGGGTTAAAAAGATAACCCTTACGGGTTAAAAATGATATGGTAGCGTTTTAGAAGAATTCACAGATCCCGAAAGATTAATGAGGCTCTTGATACCACTGTTTTTTTCTTAAAAAAAAAATGGGGCAGCGCAAAAGAGGTTAAAATGACTCTCTTTCGATTGAAATGACTTTAAGCTTTCAATAAGCTTTCAATGGCTTTCCAATAAATTTCTAAAGCATAGGGAGGCTTTAAATACCCAACATACAATAAGAAATCTTGATAATTTAAATTTAAAATCCTAAAAATTCTCAACAACTAAAACAATTTAATTCAAAATTCAAAATTTAAATTCATTCTAATCTAAACAATTTATTAAATAAATCACTGCAGTAACTAAATGCAAAACTCAACAAAAATATTGCTAAAATTTACTTCAATTAGTTGACAAAAGTTTCCGTGATATACTAGCTTCCAAAAACATGCTTGATCCGAAGACAATTTGTGTATGACTTACTTCATGAGTTTGTTGCCTGTATAGTTTTTTTAGAGTGATCACTAACGAGAATAGCATTCAACAGAAATATTCTAATATGTATATGTGGTAGCAACTAGTAAGTATATATAACTTATATTTTCTTCCTTCATCTTTACTTAATCATTTTTCTATTTTGAAATATTCAGTAATATCTGTTCAATTTATAAAATTTAATAGATAATTAATTTATTTTTATCCATTTTGTCCTTAATATTAAATACAATTCATTATCGAATACATTTCTCAAAGTATTAAATTTATTATATTCAAAGACTAATATATGATAAAATTATCTCTATCATTTATTGTTTTTGATCTCCGTGTCAATAAAAAATTAGATAAGTAAAGATAAACGAAGAGAGTATATATGTATGTATGTTTGGCTCAAATATGTGTTGGTCAGGGGGAGATTCAATATTTTAAATTTATGAGTTCCTTTTACGAGTTTAAATTAATATTATAATAATAAAATAAATAAATAAATAAATAAGTTTACAGTTTTAAATATTTATAAAATGGTTAATTTAGTGATTTTGTAGCATTTGTATATATGATCTGAAAACAAAATTATGTATCCACCTCAGGTGTTGGTTTTGAAACAGTTTAACGCCACTATTTTCTCTCCTTTGACTATGGTTTAGCCAGCAAAACTAGCTATACCTTTACAATTTACATGCATCGTTTTCCTACTTGTATCTAATTTTGGCATACTTCAAATTAAGCCAAAACACTTCCAACATGATCCAATCCACTCTAGGCATTAGGTAACATCATACATACATGATCAAACACATTCAAAGACCAACAGAACTGGATTGTCATATTCATGCATATAACACCTCGTTTGGTGTGAGGTACTAAATCAAATAGTTCCGGGATAAAATAATAGTCTCGGGATAAAATTTTTAGTGCACCGTTTGGTTGTCAAGATTGGGATAACTTATCCCACCATTTACACCATAGTGATGGGATAAGTTATCCCATATGGATGGTGGAATAAGTACTTATTCCGGATAATCTCGAGATAACTAATACCGGAATAACTATTTTCCGACCAAACGAATACAAGCTAAGTTACGTAATTAAAGGGTTCTTCACTTGTTTGGTAGGGCATATAATTAAAAATGGTATTGCATATGGTGTATAATAATGAGGGGAGGAGCCACATTGGGCCTATAGCAGAAAAGTATCCTATTTATGAATGATGAAAATTATTTTTTAATATATATTAGATGTTGAATCTTTTCGATTAGTTCCTACATTTAATTTTTCATACAATAATAAATTTTATTAGTGAAAATCTTGACTTCACCAATTGTAGACACTAATCATGGTGACTTGGTGAATATCTATATCTATAATAATTTATTAAAAGTGTGAACATCTTTAGAAAAAGTGATTTGAACTTTTTACTCTTTATTAAAATTCTTCGCAATAGACAAAAGTATCTTTTTACTATTTTTATATTTATAATATTTAAAATCTAAAATTTAAAATTAAGAAATCCTAAAATATATGGTAATAAAATAATATATTTTTTAAAATAAGAAGTCGTAGCAATTTTGGAAGAAAGAGTATGATAAATTTTATTTTTATGTTTAAGTGATTTTTTTGTCTCCATAATAAACATTCAATTGCTCCCTTTATATTTTAGGGACTTTTTACTAAGGAAAAAAAATCTTAATTCACGTGAACACACTGACAAATGGCTTCTGATTAGTGGTAACTATATATACAACACCTGTGTTAAGAAAAATTGTTGAATAATAGTTTCTTTTAAGCATTGTGTTTTTTATTGATTATTTTAAGTATTGTTTCTTATTTTACTTGTTATTTTCAATTTCTTTCTTTTGATGCTTACACCTCTTTACTATATTTCACATGTTTTTTCCCTCTTATGGTCATATTTTGTATATCTCTCTCTAAATTATTTATTTTTTAATAATTTAATTTTGGGTAATCATTTATTTTAATATAATGTGATTTTAATTTTATGTTGCAGTGAATTCATGTCAAGAGTTGGTTGTAATGATTAATGATTATTAAAAGCTGTTATTGAGGTTACGATCTTAGACAATATTCGAAAATCAATTTGATAAGTTCTACTTCAGATTTTTGTTACCGTTTACTTAGTATTTTTTTTCGCTACTTCTAAATATATGGAAAAAACTGTCATAAAATAAATATATGAAAACATAATTAGATGTTTTATTTTTCTATTGTTGACGGTAAAAGTTAGATGTATATTTTTAATATTATGAAAATAAAGTTGGATAGGTATTCTTTCATGCACACATGGTTACACGGGATTAGTGTCTCCTAGAGTTTTGCTTTTGATAAAGACAAAGCTGAGCAATGTTACGGAGATCAAAATGACGATATTCTTTTCTTTAGGTTGATCATAGTAAAATATAAATATATATTTTTTTGGTCATATTATCTTTTTTATATGCTATCATTTTTTTGGTCAAGACATAGGCCCATGCATTTTTACAAGAAAATTATGAATCTAAAACAAATTTTAAATAAAATAAATCCATTAGAATGATTGAAATACAATAATATGAAGAGATGTTAGATAAAATATAATAATATAACATATTGATAAAATACATCGATTATATATTTTTTATTCAAACACTTAATTACGATTTATTTTAATTAAGCACTAAATATATTATAAAGTGTTCGTAGCTATAATCACTTATGACTCAAGTTGTCATCTCCTTTGATTACATGTATAAACCTATAAAGAAGGTGATAAGTTTTATGTGGTTAACTTATTTGAATAAGTTGAAAAAGAATTTCAAAATTAAAAGTATCTAATAGTAACACTCTATAACAAATAGGATTATTTTATTAGTGTAGTGTCAACAATTATTTTTAAACAATTGTTCTTCTTATTTTATATTAATTGACAATGTGCACACTTGCAAAGCACGTACATAAGTTTATATATTAAAAGATGAAGATCATTACAAAAGCGATTTGAACTTTTTATCCTTTATTAAAAGAGTCTATAATAGATAAAATCATCTTTTCTCTATTTTTTTTCATATTTAAAACTTTTAAATTAACTAAATTTTATGTAATAAATCCTTCCTTCCTTGAATTTTTAAATATAGTTAAATTTGTAAGAAAAATTAATTATGAAAAAAAACAAAAACTTTAGCCACTTTCGAATTCTTTAAATATTGGAGTTTCCTCTATATTAGAAAAATGTCATTTCAAATTGTTAGACTATAGTTAATATTTTAGGGGTATTTCCAATTTAATTTGCAAGAAATATTTACCTTATCAATATTTTATAATAATATGGTAAATAAAAGGGAACTAAAAATTTTATTATTATTAAGTTTTTTCTTTTTTTAGTTATGTAAGAAGTTCTAATATTTTACACTTCTAAATCACTTAAAATATTACCTTATAGAAAATACATCTATTTAAGTAATGTTGGTGGAAGAGATATTCTTATAACTACTTTTTTCATAAGCTTTGAAGAAAGCGTATAAGTATAATAATCACAAAAGATTACATTTAATCGTTCTAATATCTTGATTATCATATTATTTTGTTATAATTTCTATTCTATTCAAGTTTATACTGTAGATGGTTGCTCGATCGGACTTTGAAGAATTTTTTGTATTAAGATTAGCTTTAATGGTATTGTTCTAATATCTCGATTATTATATTTTCTGTGATGTTATTATCTGTTATTTTTCTGCTTAACACAGGTGGATGAACGTTTGATAGGGTTTTGAGAGATTCTTTTATAAAGGTTAGGGTTTAATCATATCTTGTAGTTTACAAGTGGTGGATGAATGTTCGGTCAAACTTTGATGAATTTTTGTATAAAGATTAGGTTTTATCATATTATTTTATCGTAGTTTCTGATCTATTCCTATATATTATTTTTTTAATCATCCGTTGTGTGATACTATACGTTGTAGAAGATGATTAAGATACCAATACTTCACGCATGCCTGAATGCACAAAGTTGTCTGTCTTCGATTTTTAAAGTCAGTTGTTATTTGTAATAAATATTTTTTTTTATATATTTCATATCGATTATCGATTGATGACTTAACATGAAATACACGTGCAACGCACGTACACTTGACTAGTAATTTTTTTTTTTTAAGAAAGGCTAAACTAAATTTAAACCTATGACTTTAACGACACGTACACTAGTTACCCAATATTATATGCTTCCCAATTAAATCCTTTGTTCAGTAATTCCATGTGCTATCTTGTTTTTATTACTAGTATTTTAGAAAATCAATCACGGGTTCCTAAAAGACAAATTCATTTTGGAATGTATTTGTTGATCATCAATAATAGGAGTTCCTCTAGGAGAATTGGTTTTTTAAGCCACCTTGATTGGTTACATACCAAGATTATGATACTAATTTCTAAATAAAGTTTGAGATTACATTGATCGAACATTTGCTTATTGATATTGACTAACGTCGCTATGCATTTTAAACAAAAAATTGGATATTATCTTCACTCATATTGAATGCGAGATTACAATTCTAGAATAACAATTGTCCCAAATAAATTGATCCCTTAGAGGTTATATGGCATGAGGGATGCAATAGATAAAGTTATCTCATGAATCAGGATATTCTGTGAGATTAGTTATTCCACCATATATATAAAATAAGTTATCCCATCATATATGTAGAATAACTTATTCTATCATTAAATATAAATTATGAAATGAATAATTGCAGGACCAATTAATACTCCTAATAAACACAAAATAAGATAATCCTGAATTTTATTTAGAAATTACTATCGTTTGTCCTTCCTGCCTGCCAACTGACCCCTCACAGAAGTGTCTGCGTAAAATAGCACAAACATACCTTAATATCTTCAATAACTATATACTCACTCCCATATTTTGTCAACTAGATGGACCTTTTAAATTTATATATTATTATATAATTATGCATTATAGGTAATATACCTGGTCCATCCAGTAATCAATTCACAAAATTCGTTTTCTCAAAAGTTTCTTTTCCCTTGTTTTGACTTAAGCGTGTTTGATCAATTAATAAAAAGATTAATCTAAATAATATAACAAAACTTCAGAAGTTGAAATGAACAAACTTTGATTCAATTTCCTATTTCATCTTTCCAATGAAATAAGAGTCGTACATAATTGAAAAATACTTGATTCTTTTTTTTTGCCCACATACATACATACATACATACATACATACATACATACATACAAGGACCTGCCTTTTTTTTTTTTTTTTCTTGTCATGCAACTAAAAAAACCAAATTTAAACCTACACAATAACAATAACTGGCTGGTCAGCACCTCTTTAGGCCTTGTGTTTATCTTTTTTTTTCTTCAATCAACATCAACAATAATTCAGTTAACTCTTAAAAGGCCTGTAAACTTGTAAATCAGAAACAACTCCAGCAAAAGAACCAGCAGCAGCAGCAATTGAGATAACAAGGCAAGCACCACTAAGTATTTGAAGGCAAATCCACCTTCCACTCCATTTTGGAATTTTCTTTTGTACAATGTACATTTCCACTGGGAAGTAAACTGTAAGTGGCCAAAATCCAAAGGCCCCAAGAATGCCAACAACGTCGTTAAAGAATGGCATCAGCATTGATATGAGTGTGGTTATGATCACGAATATAGTCCTCCAGATTAGACGGAAAAGGTTGAGCTTGAAAGGCTTGCATCCAGGGATTGGGACATCGATCTCTTTCGTGATGATTTTGCTATCAGGGTACCAATCAGCTGCTGTTTTTTCAACAAAGGCGAAAAGGGGTTGGCAGTAAACTTGGTATGCACCCACTAGGTGGACAACGATGGCTATGTTCGCGATGTCAAGAAGCCAATAGGGATTGTAGAATCCAAATCCAGTTAGTAGATTTCCAGGGGATTGGTCTCCAAATGCTGCATACCCAAAGCAGCCACAAAGCATGTAGAAAACTGTTGTTACTGCCACACTAATTAGTGTTGCCCTTTTCATTGTCTTGGCTTCTGTTGGTGGTGATTTTAGTGTATCCTAAATTATTCAAACATCAAGTCAGTACCTCTATAAGTAAGTGAATATTAAGTAATAATATTACATTATGTTCTGTCCAAGAAATTGGAATGAAACTAGTAAAATTTCCTCTTAGCTAATTATTTTACCTGAATTTCAATAAGGATGAGGGAGTAAGAATAAGCAAAAGCTATAGCTCCAAGAGCTTGAAAACTTCTCCAAATCTTCTGCATTTCAGTTACTTCAGTTCCAATGCTAATCCCAGTGAGACTTCCTTCTATTTTTCCTGTTTCTGTAATTCAAATGGGAAAAGTTAGCAAAACAGTGGCTAAAATTACAAGAAACTGAAGGTAAAAAGAAGGCCACGTTGCTCGAACCCTCAAAAAATGTTGTTGGATCTGACACACACGTGACAGTAATTTTTGAAGAGTCGGAGCAACATAAGAAAAAAGTAGTAGTAAATTTGAACAAACCTGCAACTTGGGCAACCCCTAAACCAAGACCAATGGTAGAGTAAGTGAAGGACATAACAGCAGCCACAATAGAGAGCCAAGAAATCTGATCAAAGTCTGGGATTTGTGAGAAGATAATTTCCATCACTCCAAACATAACAATGTAAGGAGTGCTGGAAACATGGCAAGTAGCTTGGTGACCATGTTTATGGAAACAATCAGACCTTTTCACAGCCCTGTTAAGAAATCATTTCACAAAAGTTAAAGCTATGTTGCTCGGACTCTTCAAAAATGTCAACGGGTGCGTGGCAGATTCTCACGAGTAGTGCGGTATCGAAAATGAAGAGTCCACACTACTTAGTTGTTAATTAAGTACCAAAGAGCTATTACTTACACCATGCTAATAGAAGATGCTATTGTGTATCCAATGGCAACTCCAAAAAGATTCAAATACTGAATTACCCCACAAATCTTAACCTGAAATCCACCTGAATTGAAAACAAAAATACCCAAAGTCAATACACGCAAAAACATTGAACAGTCAAAAGAATTGGACATGAAACTAGTGAGGAAATTTATATACCAAGATTGGCTCGGACAGCATCCATATAAGTATAGTTTCTTTTGCCCGTAACTGGATCGCCGGTACGATAACAGTCAGAGAGCAAAGCAGAAGTGTAGTAAGTAACAAAGGAGAATAGAAGCAGAACAGTTGGACCAGCAACCCATCCAAGCTGAGCAGTAGCCCAAGCCAATGATAAAACTCCAGAACCAATAACAGCTGTTATTATGTGAGCACTTGCAGTCCAAACAGACCCTGAAAATCCAACAAAGTTCAGCTGAAGAATCCAACAAAACAAGAAAATTTGTGATGAGATCAAGAGATTTGGCAATTTACCAGTTCTTTTGAGACGACCATCATCATCAAAACATTTGGATTCACCATACACATTGACGGAAACATCAAATGCTCTCTCCGCCATCTTTTTTCAAGAAAACAGAAACCTTATTAGTCCTCGATCTTCTAATTGTTTTGACCAAAAAAAATGCTTCTGCTGCGTTTTTCCAGGACAATATTTTTTCTTTTCGTAAACAATATAGGCTTTCTTTTTATGTAAATCAGCTATATAAATTCAAAGTTCAATGGACCACAACACACTTTTAACTCTTAACTCGAACTGGAACTGATTTCAACAATGACTTTAAACTACTGATGAAAATTCTCACACTTCTTTTTCTTTATAGCATGAAACAAATAACGTGAAACACACGGAAGGAATGGGGTTTCGTTCGTTTATTTTTCCTTTTTTAAAAATGATTTGGGTATGGAGTATAGTAGAAAATGATAAGGAGATAACAAGGGAAATAAGTGCAGAGCTCTTTTAAGTGTTTGAAGAAAAACATGCAGAGCAGAGAGCTATAAATAGGGGTGCCAATGCTTTGCTCCCACGGGCGTTTTCCATAACTTCCACGAACAAGTTGGGGAAAGTAGGCCATAACCTCTATTATTGGACTAAAATTTCAAGAACTCTTTTTTTTTGTTTGTTTTTTTGAATCGTTTTATTTTCAAGAAAATTCTCTATTTAATTATAATAAGTAATAGTAGAACATATCGATTTTCATCTTTAGTTCGAGTAATTTTATCTAATCTATCTAAAAGTTCATTTTTAAATTAAATTAATATATGTATGACATGTATTTAAACACAAATATCTATCACTATTTAATGTGCTTCTAAAAATATAAAGTTACCGTACTTTTTTGGTTTGAAAATTATAATAAAAAAAAGGTTGGATTGAAAAATAGTACCATTTTAGACTCGAAAAAGAAGAAATTATAGGCTAACTTTATACTTGGACTAAGCGAAAGTCCAACAACTAATTAAGTTTTTATAAAGTAGATTTTCCATCCCTAAAAGCACTAATGAAATAAAAAATAATCCACGAGCTTTATTCTTCATACAAATTGGTAAATTAAAAATAAAAGAATACCAAAAAAAAGAAAAAAAGTGTCATATTGGACCAAAAAAACGTTTCCACCCACTTCAGTTAGGTTGACTCAATTTGGACCCATATCTTTTTTTTTCGTGATTCCTAAAATTGTTTTAATGTAATTAGAAAGTGATGCGTTTAAATTATGAAAATAATTTCTTTCATAAATATAAAGTCGTCTATGATAATTTTTTATAGTGTGAACTTTTTCTGATCTCGAAAGTTTTCAGTGCATTGAATGTCATTTTTTTCTTTTTCCCTTTTATTTTTGATTTTTTTTCAAAAAAGGCCTACAATAAAAATACTTATTATTTAACTCATAATTAAATAACAAATTTTATTTAAAGGGCATATATCATGGAACTATTAATTAAATATACAATTCATGTAAGAGGTAGTTATTATCTCCAGCACAGAATCATGGCCTAAAGAATCTTCCCACACCGGCCAATTTCCCCCCAACTTTCACCCCTTTCACTATCAACAAATATCTCTTGATAGTTCTAAAGTGAAATGTCATAAAAGATCATGATCTTTAACAAGACTTCAAAGTACCTAATTTATTGACAATTTTTCTTTTCTCCATTTTTTCCTTTAATTTCACCCTTTTCCTATTTGTTACTTATATTTTCGGCCGTAGGAGAAAAAAGTAACTGAGTCATGAATCAGCAGGGGCCATTTGAATTAGAACTATGCATGTATAATGTATTAGTAACGATGTGCTGAATTTTATATAAAGCAACTAAAAAAGTTACTGTCAAACATGATACGTGTATTAATTATGAAAATTTTAATATAAGAATAATTTCCCACTATAAGGTAGAAATTCCATAATTTTGTTTCTAACCTAATTAACAATAACTACTATAAGGTAGAAGGATCATGCATGTTAAACCCGATAATTATTTGTTAAGCGGAAAAGGATTAACACTACATATTTGACTAGTGTAAGCAACTTATACCAAAAAAAAAAGGGAAGAAAATCAGGAGTAACCTAAGTAGAAATAACTCTTTTAAATGAAACATATTGGGTACCACGGTCCACAAGTAGACAATAAATGAACAAAAGAAAGTTTTGAAATAACAAATAATACCAAAAATAAATAAAAAAGGTTACCGTCATTGTTTTGATTTCTTTCCTCCCTTAGGAACTTCTTCCCAAATTGAGGAAACAAATGCAATTCAAATTCCTTGTACAAAGGAAATCAACAAGAATATATAAAAATGAAAGAAACAATATTGTAAGAGTTTAAAGAGTTGTGTGGTTCAATTGGAGCAATGAACCAACAATTTTATAGTAGTAGTAAAGCAATTGAAAATTAGAATAATATTTTAAAATTCTCTCTTTAAAAGAGAACCTTTAGATCAAAAGCTGAAAATAAAATTCTTCATATGCATTTCTCCAATTCTCATCCACTGTTTTTTTAAGTTCCCACCTGGTTTTCGTTACACGCATTAAAGCTTGATTAAATTCGAATACGCGTACTGTATAGTTCATTTCTGAGAGCGACGTTCTTAGTAGAATCTTTTTCATTTTTAAAACTCGAACATGAATTTTTTAAATAAGTATGGAGGGATATCAATCATCTCACCTTAATCGATATTGATGAGTTTCGTCCATTGTTGTTGTTGAAGGAGAATAAGTTCTTTTGAATTATATCTTATTTGATTCCCATTATAAATAATTGAGACCAATTATAGAGCATAAATTATTTGTACGTTGCTAATTAGCGCACCAATCAATTGTACTAGTCAAACATGTAAGAATGTAGTCCTACGAATAATCTAAAATTAAAGTATATTATATACTACTCCCATTTTCCCCTTCTTACTAAAAACAAAAAAAGATAAATTTCCATTCATGGATGGACAATTAGTATCCTAGCTGTTTTTGACTTTATTTTTCCCAAAGTTTTAGGAAAATCGTGTAAAATTAAATAGAGAATTTAACCCTTGGTTACTTCATGAATACGACGCATTGTTGTACATTGTTAATTCGTCTACTTGTTTAGTAGTTTGTGTATCAAACATCATTTGTTTTGTTGTGCGTGTGGTGGGGGGTTTGTTTACATATGAAGACATGTAACAAATGGTTAAAGAAGAAGTGATTTCTCAACTCAAAAATCAATAAAAGAAACGAAAATAATAAACTTTCATGAATATAAAAAAAATTATAATATGAAGAAAAATAGAAGAAAGAGATGAGAGGACTAGAGAGATTTGGAAATGAATAACTTAGTTTTTGTCTAGGCAATCATAATTTGCATAAATTTATTTAACTCCCATAAGTCCCTATTTATTAATCCAAATTTCAAACATAGTCATTTAATTTGACGAAACAGGTATAACCTGGGGAGCAGAGTTGAAGATGATAGAAATAGTGGATTGAATTATGTATTTTTGATCCACAACTGACATAGTTAGTGTGTAGTGTTGTTGGTTAGTCACGTAAGCAAGTTTATTTCAGATATTGTTTTTCATAGTGATAGGTTATACATAATTTGTATAAATACATTGCAATATATGAAATGTAACTAACTCAATTCAGAATTTTCAATACTGTTTCTTCTCTTCCTTTCTTAGCTCAAGCTTAGGTCTAATGGTTGTTAATAAAGATTGAGTAGTGATTGTAGAACATAAATTTTATTATGGTATTAGAG
The DNA here is from genome assembly GCA_030864225.1 of Capsicum baccatum var. pendulum. NCBI lineage: Eukaryota > Viridiplantae > Streptophyta > Magnoliopsida > Solanales > Solanaceae > Capsicum > Capsicum baccatum. The sequence continues at coordinate 81,388,140 of CM061555.1, read as the reverse complement.
TTTTAAGCTCTTCAAGAAAATCACACATGAGACTTGATTCCTTTGCCACCTGGTGTCATGATCCAAAAATCAAGGGTCATGATGCCACTTGTCGAGGCGAATCTTGACGAGTAATTAAGTCTATCACACAAATCGATACAAAAGAGAAAATAACATCCAAATCTAAGCCAAGGCTTCTAGAACGAAGCTGAACCATATCAATATAACAATAGCGAAAAATATAAAATCAAAGATATCATGCCAAACTCCCAAAATTTGGTATCACAGTGTAAGAACTATTAGTACAACTCAAGAATCATAATGCATAAGGATAACCAACAAGGAATAGCTTTGTCTCTAAACACTAGTAAAGACATAGTCTAATAAAGAAAGATAGAGGTCGACTCCTAATGCAAGAAATTCAGCCGCTATCTTAAATAGCTCTGAAATTGCCCGAATCAATCAACGCAAGGTGCACCGGAATCATGATCTGCACCGAAAGAGCGCAGTAGGAATGAGTACGGTCCACTTGTACTCAGTAGATTTCCTAGACCGACTGAGCAAAGTAGATAATAAAGCATACAAAACACACACTCTGGACACGTTACCTGCAATCAGAAAATATCCCACAATGGTAGACCACACCGTCTCCACTAACAGTTATATAATACTCACATATATTAGAGCAAGGTATAAGAAAGGAACACAAGTATACATTTATACCACATCCAAGTAGAGAAAAGAAGAACGAACATATACATGAAAATTAAGCGCAAGTAAAGGTAGATAGAAAAAATGGATAGATAATAAGTCAAAGTATATATACAATCACAACATAAGCACAATAAGGTAAATGCAATGAAAATGACGATGATGATAATGATGATGAAATACACGAGGTTGTCGCACAACCTCTGTATACACCTACAAAGCTAAAGCTTCTCGACGTAGGACCCATTGGGGGTTCATCAACTCGTATACAATTGATATTCAGTCCATACCCATATCTCCTCTTCGGCACATTCTTCGATGGAGGGGTTTTAAGACGTCACATTTTCTGTCAGAAAAAATTAATATTTTTAGTATTACCATGGTGGTATCAATGTTTCATGAATTTGTATTATATGAGGATGTAATTCTCACAAATCAACTAAAGTGAGTGTTTTTATAGCCACCAGTATACCAACCAAGTGAGCCAATAATCTACTCAATATTTTCAACCATTCATGAAATTCAACATGAACCGTATGCCAATAGAGTAGTATAAAGTCAAATACACCATTAATGCCACATTAGGCTTTTTCATTAACATGATATGATAATTTCACGTATATAAGGCCAACAATATCATATAGGACCCTACACGGTCACACATAGCATATAATGCTCCAAAATCCACCAAATACATCAACATATAGGCTCCCACATGGGCAACACACAATAAACTTAAGCCATTTTCATGATTAGTCTGCACACCCTTAACATGCTTTTGTATCAACATTAACTACCTAGCCTAGTGTGAAGAAAGTTAAAACATAACCTACCTCGAATGTCGAAAACCGATCCGCAAGCCTTCAATCCAAAGCCTTAATCCCCATAAATGGATTCAAAATTAACTAAAATATGAAAATATAGAATTTACGCATTAAAAGAAAGCCAACGATACCCATATTGTCTATTTTTAAGTCAGAGTCAAAATAAATCCCCAAAATAAATTTAAAAAAAATTCATAATTTTATTTCAAAAATACATATTTTATTATTTTTTAGAGTGTACGCTTAAAACCAAAGCAAAAATGCGTTAAAAATGAGGTCCAATCGAAGAAAAACCATGTTTAAGTATTACCGAGAAATGCCTAAACATCCTTTTTGAAATCAAGAATATGAAGTTGTTTTGAAGATGAAATTGAGAAAAAACTGATAATTCTAAGATTAGAAACTTATCCAAGTGAAAACGGGTTGAAAATGGAGTTTGAATCGAAGAAATACAAGTTTTAGGTCTTTCGAACCAAAATCACCAATTTTCCACTTTAATCGGCATTAAAATCAGAATTAGATGATAAAATTAGGGTAAAGTCGTTGAAATAGGTGTTTAGAATCTTACCCAAGCTTATAAATGAAAGAAATTTCTCAAAAGTGTAAACCCTAATCTCTAAGTCTAAAAAATGGGGGAAAATGGCAAAACATAGGTATATATAGGGTTCAAGTTTCTGTAGACCCGCGCGATTCATTTGAAATCCCGTGAACTCAAATGAAATATGCTACTTTATCAAATTTGATGCTCCTAAATCAATGACGATATCAATGTTTTGAAGAAAAATATCATTTTCACAAAGTTGACCCCCAAAATTTGATTTCACAACTTTTCATATTGAGGATCGAAATGAGATTTAAAAGACATAAAACAACAAAAACCATATTGGCACCTTAAAATCAACATTTTGGATCTACTGACACAGTCCGTTAAGCCATACGATGCACAGATCAAAAGATGTTGGCTGAAGTCAACTATAAAACTCTCGAAGCCACCTAAAATCACAATATCACACAATTCACACCAACACATATCAAAAACTGTGCCATTCATCCCCACACTACAAAAATATCGTAAAGCAACCAGAGAGAATGGTAAAATGGTCAATTCATATAAAAATAAATCTTTTACATAATTCATCAAAAATTTGAATTGTTATGCCTAACAAGGCAGCTATTGGGTGTAATTGAGTCTATAAGGTGAAACTTAAGACATCTGGTTAGGTTGAGAGATTTAAGGTCAGATTAGTGGCTAAAGGCTACAACTAACAAAAAGGTCTTGACTATCATGAAACTTTTTCTCCAGTGGTTCAGATAGACACTGTGAGAACTATTTTATCTTTAGTAGCTCAAAGTGATTGGCCTATTCATCAGTGTTATGTTTACAATGTCTTTCTTTGGGGTGATTTACATAATGAAGTACATATAAAGCTTCTTTAGGGTTTACCAAGTAAGGGCAAGTCAGGTGTTGTTTGGGGACTTGTTAAATCCTTTTATGATTTGAAACAAGTCAATAGACAGTGGAATCTCAAGCTATCTAAGGCATTGCTGAAGTCAAGTTTTATTAAGAGTTATATGGATCACTCATTATTTATCAAGCACACAAACACTGATATTATTGTCATCTTATTATATGTGGATGACATATGAAACACTCCATGTGTTGGCCATTGAAAATTTTTATGTTTTAATCATACTGCCATGACTATGACTCTCCTTAAGAGTCGTAGAGTGTTTATACGGGTCATAGAACCAAAGTAGTAAGGTACCCAGTGAGTTATGCCTGAGTTTTTGTGCTTATTACGACTTGAGTTCACGAGTCTTATAGACTCCTTAAGAGTTGTTATATTCCAATCGTAGCCTGACCAAATTAATACCCAAAACTTTTTGACTTGACTAAGACTAAAGTCAACGAGTCGTATAGACTCACTTCGTGTCTTAATGTAGCAATCGTAGGGTGTCCAGTGTAACCCAAATGGTTTTTGTGTTGACTATGACTAGACCGTATGAGTCGTAGGGTCTCATTACGAGACCTAGGTTATGAGTCGTAAGGTCAATAGTGTTGGTGATCATGGACATTGTCCAGCCTACGACTGGATTACATGAGTCGTAAGGTGGCCCTATGAGTTTTTTGGTCACCCGTAGTGACTGGGCGGGAATTTCCAATCTCTTTACTAAGGTATTTTGGACATTTACCTCTTGCCCTAAACATAACCCACGACCTTTAAACACTATTGAGACTTATTCTCATACATAACACAATAAAAACATATCATATTCACTCACAAATTCTCTCAAGCAATAACACTTAGGGTTTCTAAGAGGTTGGTCAATTAGAACTTCCAAGGGTAAATTCTCTCCGTATTTCTTGGGATTTTAGGAATGTGACTCTATCCTTAAACTTATTTTGATTAATGAATGAGTTTACAAGGTTAATTATGTGATTTGGAATATAGGTTTTGACATGGTTGAGGGATTTTGATATAGTTTATCCTTAAATTGATTCTCTATGTTTTATTATGCATAGTTCATGTTTTATTAATATTTTTAAACATGTGGGGTGCATAGGCAAGGTAAATAAACTATGGGGTGATGGTTTTCCCTAATTTGATGATTTTGACTTGACATGTGGTTTTGAAAATTGTGTTTTCTCAACTCAAATTATGAAATTGATAATGCTTATGGTTTTGTCACGTGGGTTGACTTGCTCACTTATACTAATGCATTGATAGAAAAGATTGATGAACTATGGAATGGTTTTATTGAACTTTGGGGTATGTGGATTCCCCATGTCACACCCCTATTTTAACGTACTCCAAAAGATTTATATTTTTCAGTTCGGAAGGGTTTTATTATTTAAGTGACAAGAAGTGAAAATTTGTTTCGGAAAAGGATTATTTACATTTTTTACTCAGAGTCGCCACTTGGCATAATCTGGTGTGCCAAGTCACCATTGGAAAAATCCTTTTCAAAATCATTTGACTCTTTAAACTGGTTTGCAAACAGAGACTCCGGCTAAGGAATTCTGTTGACCGAGGTGAAGGTGTTAGGCACCCCTCGATCCCATGGTTCAACCACGATCGCTTGGTAGAGTGTATCAACTATTTTGGCATTACGAAATGTATAAGCCACACAAAAGCACACAAAATAATCAAACAATAAACTAAACTAAACAAAACAATCCAAAAATGTAAAGTCCAGTCCCATTAAATAGTCCAAAAATAAATAATGCGGAAATATAAATCTATTCTACCCTAGACTAATCCTATACTATGCTCTACCGCTTCACCCGACGCCTCGGGCCTTCACCACGAACATCTTCCAAGTACAAGGTACTTCGGGGCATTCCCCGGATAAATCAATACAAATCCTTCGGGGCATTCCCCGGCCAAATGAGTACAATTTAAACTTTTCGTGCAATAAAGTAGAAAGTACCATTCAAGCACATATTCCAACACTCCAACAAATTGTTATTCCTAAATTTGCCTACCCGGCCTACGTTTGCCTACGCTTTTGCCGGTCTTATCATGATACTATTGCATTTCAACCATATTTATATTTAAACCAAATTAAACCAAAAGTCTTTAATCAATCCAAATTCACCATTTTATCAAATTCTCAATTCCGCCCCAATTTTCATTTTTATACTAAATTTTCACAATTCACCATTTCTATTTCAACGACCCACAATCACTTTTCAATGAAATTAAACAACGAGTCAATATCAAAATAACAACCTATCTCCAATCAAGACAACATGCATTCATCACCAACAAGTATCAAACAACACCCAAAGCTTAATCCAAACCCCGAAACATAGTAAACAATAAAATAGAAGAGGAAAAGAGTAGAATTGGACCTTTCGATAGAACGTTCTTGTAGGATAATAAAGAAATTCGAAGACCAAAATCCTCGAACAAGGAACCCCAACGTCAAACGAACCAAAATCAGTGCAGCGAGATCCAACTGGAATAGATTTAAGAATCAATGGACCATCTCAAAATAAATGACTCCAACCCGGTATCAAAAACTCCCCAAAAAAAAGATATCGGAAGGCAAATCGAAAGGCAAATCGCAAACGAACGGAAACCAAAGTCTGCTAAATCTGACCGAGAGCTAAAAAAAAACAAAACCAATCCAAATATGAGCTCCAGTGAGCTGTGATGGACAGAAGCTGACCGAAAAAGCCGATTCCACTAAGAACTCGCCGGAAAAAAGCGGAGCCTCGTCGAAACAGTAGTTCGAACGCGACAACTCCAATTTTCAGTGGATTTCAATCCTAAGAAAGAAGAAAATAATGAAGAATCCGAGACCGAATCTAAACTGAAATAAAACAAAACAAAAATTCCGGCGAGAGCAACGAAATTCTGGCGAGGGCAACGATGGACAGAAATTGTCAAAATGGTCGGCTCTCCGGCGATTTTGATGCTCTTTAGCTAAAGCCGCCTGAAAATATTTAGAAGACGGCCAGCTTCGGCAAATAGGTCACCGAAAAAAGCTTGACCCACCTTATTCTTAGCGATTTCTGTCCAACCTCGCCGATTCCAACCCCATCCGTCTTTCTCGTGTAACTCTCTCACTCTGTTCGTGACTCTCTCTCTCTCAATCTATATTCATTCTCATGTGTGTTGTGCGAGTGACTGGAATTTGTGCCTAAAGTTTGTGGCGAAGAAGATGACTGACTTTGATTTTTTTTTCTTTTTCGTGTATTCTACTGTGTATCTATCCAAGAGCCCTGTGAAGAAGAAAAGAAACTTGGAATGTTCTGCTTTTTTCTTTTTGATTCCAAAAAAAATGGCCTCCTCTGAATATCTCTCTTTTGTGTGCATATATGAGGTGAGGGTGGGGTAGTGGTTAGGTAGGTGGGGTCACGTGGGGTAGGGGGTAGGTGTGATGTGTTTTATTTTGATTGGGTAGGTTGTTAGGATGTGTTGTCAATTTTTGGTTGGTTGGGTTGTTAGAATATTAGGATAAGACAAAATTAGTTAGGGGGTTGTTATTTTTGTCATTTTGTGGAGGGATTATCACACGGGTGAGGGTACACGGTAGGATAAGGTGAAAATGGGTAAAACGACATCAGGGAGGGACGAAATTAGGTGTCTACATCAAGCCCCCTTTGAATGTAAACATGAAGTGTTTTCAGACAAAGAAGTAGACAGCGAGACCAAATTTTGACCCGACCATTATCCAAAAACAGAAATAGAAGGAAGAAGGACAACCGGCTTTTGACTTAAGACATCCCACCTACTCACATTATAAGAGGATCGAGTGACAAGTATCTCAATTTTTGAAAGGAGATGGACTATATCGAGTTGGAGAGTCGAGTGAGGTTCCATCAAGGTTCCGGTCCGCGGCTTTGTCATTACATCAAAAAATGAAAATTACAAGTTAAAACATAAATGAAATGACAAAAAATTCTATCTATACAGCTTCTATTGGTTCTTGACTCGACTTTTATCACCCTATTCTTCAGGCGGGCTCCTGATTTGCAATTCCTTTCAACCTGTTGCTTGGCTTTCAATTTCTTCGTTTTGTTGTTTGACTTTTGTTTCTTCACCCTATTCTCCAGGCGGGCTCCTGACTTGCTATTCCATCACTTTGTTGCTTGACTTTTCATTTTCTTCACTCTGTTCTCCAGGCGGGCTCCGGACTTGCTATTTCATCACCCTGTTCTTTAGACGGACTCCTGACTTGCTATTTCATCACCCTGTTCTTCAGGCGGGCTCCTGACTTGCTATTTCATCACCCTGTTCTTCAAGCGGGCTCCTGAAACCCAAAATTAAAACTAGAACGAAAATTATCCCAAACAAAAATTATAGTAAAATAGTATTTCATTTTCGAAAGCGTTGTCCCATTTTCCAGGAGGGTCCTGAACAGAAAGTAAAGTCCCATTTTTCAGGAGGGTCCTGAATTGAAAGTAAATTCCCATTTTTCAGGAGGGTCTTGAACATAAAGTAAAATCCCATTTTTGTTAGGAGGGTCCTGAACATAAAGTAAAATCCCATTTTTCAGGAGGGTCCTGAACATAACTGAACATAAAATAAAATTCCATTTTTCAGGAGGGTCCTGAACAGAAAGTAAAATCCCATTTTTTCAGGAGGGTCCTGAACAAAAAGTAAAATCTTATTTTTCAGGAGGGTCCTGAACAGAAAGTAAAATCTCATTTTTCAGGAGGGTGCTGAACAACAAGTAAAATCCCATGGATGTGCATTTCCAATGATAGCTAAATTAAGTGAAGCGAATTTGCCCCTATATCAATAAAGAAAATTTGTCAGTTAAAAACTTAGTGGTGACTTGCAGATCTTGGATTCTCAGGTATCTGCCCAGCACTCGTTCCTTTCATCTTTGTTCCAAATCGCTAACACTTGCCCTGTCTTGCCGCATCATTGACCCGGATCCAGATTGAGGAAAGTGAGTTCTGACTCGAACAATGGGCTTCCATTTTGCCACGCCTCTGAGTTGCACCCTTTTCCCAAATCTGAATACTTCCACGAATCCAACAGTCTGTCAGTTGATAGACTTCCTTTGTTTCGTGTTGAATTACGATCATATTTCTTTCCTGTGCTGTTCCTTGGCTTTTCCTCGTATAATTGGAAAGACTGGTAGTAAATTTTGAAATCCTTTCTCGCTTGTTTTGACACAGACTTGACTTAAAATGTAAAGAAATGATGGTGAATTTTATTTTGATAAATGACATAAAAAGACAAAAAGCATGAATATGTAAATGAAAGAAAAGGGCAATGTCCCATATTCAAAAAGAAAACTTATCTGAATACGATAACCAACTCCAATGAGTATGACATGCATTTTGGATTGAGTTGCCTGATCTTCCTATCCAAACTCCCCATTTATTGTTGAGTTCGTGCCTTTGCCGCTGAGCCGCTTCTTCAAATCCATTGGACTCATACATCACATTCGATTGACGACATCTTAGAAGACTTTTGCCAACAAATCTCTTTCTTTTCACTTTTCACTTTTCTTTTGAACTCTCCATCGCCTTACGGTGCCCGTGAAGGTTTTCACCAATAAGACTCTCTCATTTATTTCTCTCCACTCACCATCGCCTTATGGTGCCTGCAAGGGTTTTCACCAATAAGACTCTCTTATTTTCATTTCTCTCAACTCACCATCGCCTTATGATGCCCACGGGGGTTTTCACCAACAAGACTCTCTCATTTTTGTATTTTTTGCCTGATTTCTTATGCTGAGGGAGACAAGTGGTGCCTCACAATGTATCATCATATCCATTGCATGCTTAGCCTTAACATTATCAAAAATTGATCTGAAGGACTTTCTTTGGTTGTAACTTGGCTTTTGGTTAAGGTTAGAAAAGGATGGTAAGGGGCTCAAACGATACTTGAAGTGGGGGTGGGACTTACAACTTTTGGAATCGACTCAAACAACACATTAACTCATGCCCCAGTTTTGTTGACTGGGTGAATCTTAAATCTTTATTTGGTTGGACCGAGCCCGAAATAGGGCAGCCTACGTATCTCACTCCCGAGAGAGGAGAATCAGGTCGCACGTAGTTCCATCAGCTTGTTCTTTGTTCTGATTTAATTTTGATTTTTTTTTTAAATTTTTTGAACTTTTTTTTTATTCTCATTTCCTCGACATTTATCTTTGACTCTATTTTGATTCCAAAAGAGGGATATGAAAGAAAAAATAAAACGAAGCTCAAACGGGTAAACAAGGGATGACACAATGTTTGGATAGAAGAATAAAATGCCTTCATCATATCAATCTTAAAAAATGCAAGTACTAAACATGCAATAAAATCAACAAAGGATCAAATATCATACATAGTATCTTTTGACCGCATCAGCATTGATAGCCATTTCTACCATTTTGCCCTTAATATCTGTCAAATATAAGGCTCCATTGGGCAACACTTTCTTCACAACGAAAGGACCTTGCCAGTTAGGGAAGAACTTGCCTTTCGCTTTAACCTGGTGAGGAAGGATACGTCTCAATACCATCTGACCAACTTCAAAATTCCTGGGACAGACCTTTTTGTTATACGCTCGAGCCATCCTCCTCTGATACAACTGGCCATGACACACAAATGTTAGCCTTTTTTCCTCAATCAAACTCAAATGTTCCAGTCGGGTTTTTACCCATTCGTCATCATCAATCTCTGCTTCTACAATGACTCGAAGAAAGGAAATTTCAACTTCTGCAGGGATGACTGCTTCTATCCCATACACTAATAAATATGGAGTTGCCTCTGTTGAAGTGCAAACAGTGGTGCGATAACCTAGCAATGCAAACGGCAACTTTTCATGCCACTGTCTAGACCCTTGTACCATTTTTTGCAGCATCTTTTTTATATTCTTATTGGCGGCTTCTACAGCACCATTGGCCTTTGGGCGATATGGAGTAGAATTTTAATGCGCGATCTTAAACTGTTGACGTACTTCTTGCATCAAATGACTATTGAGATTGTCAGCATTGTCTGTAATGATCATCTTAGGAATTCCAAATCTACAAATGATATTGGCATGAACAAAATCTACCACAACCTTCTTTGTCACTGACTTGAAAGTTACTGCTTCTACCCACTTTGTGAAGAAGTCAATGGCTACCAAAATAAACCTATGTCCATTTGATGCGTTCGGCCCAATCGGTCCAATCACATCCTTTCCCCAAGCCACGAACGACCATGGAGCGGCCATTACATGCAAATCAATAGGAGGAGGTCGTATCAGATCACCGTGTACCTGACATTGATGACACTTTCGAACAAATTAAATAGAATCCCTTTCCATAGTAAGCCAGTAATAACCTGCTCGAAGAATCTTCTTTGAAAAAACATGACCGTTCATATGCGACCCGCATACTCCAGAGTGTATTTCAACCATGATTGCCAAGTCTTCTCTTGTATCTACACACCTTAAAAGTCCCAGATCTGGGGTCCTCTTATACAAGATTCCCCCACTTAAGAAAATTCCACTAGCCAAATGCCTAATAGTCCTCTTTTGATCGTTGGTGGCATATGATGGGTATTCTCCTGACTGAATGTACCGCTTGATATCCAAGAATCAAGGTTCTTCATCGAGCTCTTCTTCAACCGCATTACAGTAAGCATGCCGATCACGACTCTGTATATACACTGGATCGATATAGGCTTTGTCAGGATGTTGGAGCATTGAAAACAGAGTGGCTAAAGCATCAGCAATTTCATTGTGAATCCTTGGAATATGCCTAAATTTTACTAACACAAACCGTTGACGTAGCTCCTGCAAGCATTGTCGATATAGGATGAGCTTCAAATCTCGCGTCTCCCAATCGCCTTGAATTTGATGGACGAGCAAATCCGAATCTCCCAACACCAATAATTCTTGGACTCCTATATCAACAGCTAACCTTAAACCAAGAATGTAGGCTTCATACTCTGCCATATTGTTAGTACAGTAGAATCGAAGTTGTGCTATTACCGGGAAATGTTGTCTCAATTCAGAGATAAGAACCGCACCTATTCCGACTCCTTTTATATTGACAGCTCCATCGAAAATAACCTCTAACCTGGATCAGCATCTATAACGACTTCATCGACACACGACACTTCTTCGTCAGGAAAATATGTCTGTAATGGCTCGTACTCTTCATCGATGGGATTCTCAGCAAGATGATCTGCCAAGGCTTGGGCTTTCATGGCGGTTCGAGTCACATATATAATGTCGAACTCGATAAGCAATATTTTCCACTTTGCCAATCGACCCGTTGGCATAGGCTTCTGGAAGATATACTTCAAAGGATCCATGCGGGAGATAAGATAAGTAGTATAGGAAGAGAGATAATGCTTCAACTTTTGTGCTACCCAAGTTAGGACACAACACGTCCTTTCAAGAAGAGTATACCTAGCCTCATATGCGGTGAACTTCTTACTAAGATAATAAATAGCCTGCTCCTTTTTGCCTGTGACATCATGTTGACCCAGGACACAACCAAAAGAATTGTCCATGACTGATAAATATAAGATCTAAGGCCTACCAGGATCCGGGGGTACCAGCACGGGCGGATTTTACAAATATCTTTTGATTCGATCGAACGCTTCCTGACATTCTTCAGTCCATTTTACCGCAGCACTCTTTTTCAACAACTTGAATATGGGCTCACAAGTGGTTGTGAGTTGAGCAATAAACCTGCTAATGTAATTCAGTCTACCAAGAAAACTCATCACCTTCGTTCTATTCTTGGGCGGGGGCAAATCCTGAATGGCTTTGATTTTTGAGGGATCCAATTCAATTCCTTGACGGCTGACTACAAACCCCAACAGCTTTCCCGATGGAACTCCAAATACACATTTTGCCGGGTTAAGTTTGAGATTATACCTGCGAAGCCTTTCGAAGAACTTTCTTAAATCTTTAACATGGTCGGCCAGACTTTTTGACTTAATAATCACATCATCCACGTACACCTCAATCTCCTTATGTATCATATCATGAAACATAGTGGTCATGGCTCTTATGTACGTTGCTCCAGCATTCTTCAAATAGAACGGCATCACTCGATAATAGTAAGTTCCCCATGGTGTGATAAAAGATGTCTTGTCCGCGTCTTCATCATCCATAATGATCTGGTGATATCCAGCATAGCAATCCACAAAAGAGGCAACCTCATGTTTAGCACAGTTGTCTAACAAAATGTGAATGTTGGGCAGTGGAAAATCATCTTTTGAACTTGCTCTGTTCAAATCACGGTAATCAACACACACTCAAATTTTGCCATCTTTCTTTAGTACGAGAACAACATTGGATAACCACATGGGATAGAGAGCTACTCGAATTACTTTGGCTTCAAGTTGCTTCATGATTTCCTCTTTAATTTTAATACTTACATCTATTTTAAACTTCCTCAACTTCTGTTTGATAGGAGGGAACGCGAGATCAGTTGGCAATTTATGAGCCACTAATTCAGTGCTTAAACCAGGCATATCATCATAAGACCATGCAAAAACATCCTTATAATCAATTAATGCTTGAGTCATTCCATCTTTTAGCTGTGGAAAAGCATGTACACTGATTTTAGTTTCCCTAACATCTTCTTGTTCCCCTAGATTTATTGGCTCAGTCTCATTCAAATTAGGATTCGATTTGTCTTCAAACTGTTCCAACTCTTTGCTTATTTCTTCTAGTGCTTTTTATTCATCATATTCCCCATCCTACTTCATTACATCTTGATTAGTTTGGATTTTAAGATCAGGCTGAAAATTTCGCATGCATGTCATGTCATTAGAATCAGCTTAAAGAGAACTGTGTAAGAAAAGAAAAACAAAATATATTAGACATGAAACAAAAGGGACATTGCATTTCATTAAATAAAAAGATAGAAGGGTTTAAACACAGATGCCAACATAACATAAACAAACTAAAATCCAAATTACAACCCTGAAATAACTCAGATAAACAGAAAGAAAAATAAAATAAACTACCAAAACTCCCTCCTGACGGGGAGAGGAGTGACTTCCCAATTATTGAGCCAAACAGCTGGACCTATGAATTGCACGTCTGCCATACTGGTACCTTCTCCTGCTTCGACCATATCAACTTCAATAAAAAGATTAAGGAAGTCATCAACCAATTCAACTTCAAATTCCATATGCTTCGTGACACCGCTCTTAACAAATGATTCACTGAGTAGTGGCATTGGGCGAGGGAGTGACCATATTTCCTTTTTCCTTCCCTTGGCTTTCTTCAGATCTTCAGCTGTAGGCTCAAATCCCTAACCAAGCGTGCCCACGTTCTCACTCGGACATATGGGATGAACTATACCGTGCAAAGATGCTTCCAAACCCTTCCCTGGATCAAATCCATATTTCCAAAGTTTACTCACTATCATGATAGAAGTAGAAGACAATTGCGGTCCCGATATAGCCTGCCATTCAAGGATATGATTCACTGGCACTGTATCAAAAATTTGATAGATGATTGTCTCCTCTACGTTATTTGCTTCAATAAGAGACAAGGGAGAATCTTCGTAGGCTGACAAATCTCCTTCACCATGAATAACTACTTCTTGCCTGTCATGCTCAAACTTAATCATTTGGTGCAGTGTAGATGCAACTGCTTTGGCCTTGCGGATCCGCGGCCTTCCTAACAATAGATTGTAAGAGGAGTCTATATTCAATACTTGAAACTCTATGGCGAACTCAACAGGCCCTATGGTTAACATTTGTTCTATTTCGCCAATGGAATTTGATTTTGCACCATCGAAAGCCCTAACACATACATTATTGGGCCTGATCCTGTCAGCACCCATATTTAACTTTTGCAAAGTAGAAATAGGGCAAATATTTGCACCTGAAACTCCATCAATCATAACTTGAGTGACATAGAAATCTTCACACTTCACTGTAATGTAAAGGCCCCGGTTATGCCCTGTACCTTCAACAGGCAATTCATCGTCAGAAAAGCTGATCCGATTGACCTCAAAGATTTTTCCAACTATTTTCTCAAGTTGGTTGATTGTAATCTCACTTGGAACATATGCTTCATTTAATACCTTCAGTAAAACATCACGATGCTCCTTGGAGTGCAACAACAAAGATAAAAGGGAAATTTGAGCAGGGGTTTTCTTCAACTGGTCTAATATTGAATACTCTGGCAATTTCATCTTTTTCAAAAATTCTTCAGCTTCTTCTTCAGTGATAGGCTTTTTGATAGATGACGGTCCACTCACCGTTGGCTTGGACTTTCTTAAGCTTTCAAGCACGAAGCATCTTCTTGACCTAGTCAAACCCCTTACCTCATCTATATCTTCCATAACTTGTTTCCCGTGATAGGTCATCACAGTCCGCCCATAATTCCAGGGAACCCTTTTCGTATCAACTTTCAGAGGTTGGGTCACCGGTTTGAGGACAATAGGCGCTGCCAGTGCTCCTTTCACCGTCAAGATAGGCTGACTCAGAGATCCTCTACCGTTAACTTGGGTTTATCCTGACTTAAATCAACACACCTTCTGGTGCCTTGTACTGTGATCAAGGGCTTCTTTGTGCTTTCTAGGGCTTTATCTTCTCTCATTCCTTACCGGTTCAATGACATTGCTTTCAAAGACTCTGCTACATTCACCGATTTCTCCTCAATGGTCTGTATCTTGATAATAGGCTTATAACCCCTCGAAGACTCTTTCCCGTCATATATCAATTCTAACATATTGGCTTCAGCATGGGTTGGCAGCGGATTCTGGTTAATGTTTGGACCCTCCGGGGCCTGGACCAGCATCTGATTTTGTGTCAATTAAATCTTGGATAACTCTCTTTAAATGCTATCATTTCTCGATATCATGGCCTGACATATCAGAACAGTACGCACACCTTAAAGAATAATCGAGATTCCTCGGCGGTGGATTTGAAAGCCTTTCTTGAATTGGGCTTAAAGCCTTCAACTTTCTCAACCTATCAAACAAGCTAGCATATGACTCCCCAAGAGGTGTGAATTGATCTTTGACCGCCTTCTCTTTCTTATACTCGGGCCTAGGGTGAAAACTGTGTCTGGAGGGGTTTTGGTAATTTGGTGGAGCGAATGGGCGATTTTGTGAAGCTTGCGCGCGCCACTGTGGGTAAGAAGGGGTTTGGGCATATGGCTGCGCACTATATACTGGGTACAGGGGTGGTGGAATGGAATATAAAGGGTTTTGTGGAGGGTAGTAATGGTGGGGAGGAATATATGGAGCTTGGGCATAGACTTGGGCTTGGGATTGGGGATAGGGGCGAGGTGGTCTTTTGGGATAGGAATGGGTTCCAGCTATGACAGTCGATGCGTCCTCTTTCTTCTTTTTACGTCCAAATTTGTCAGATCCACCATGAATTGCTTGTGTGGTAGCTTTTAATGCAGCAAAACTCACTACTCGGCCGGTCTTAATTCCATCCTCTATCATCTCTCCGATTTTGAGGACTTCCATTAAAGATTTTCCCATTGCCGGAAGTAAATGCTGAAAATAGGTCTCATCCTGCACCTGAATGAAAACTTATACCAACTTACTTTCTTTCATTAGAGGATTTACCCCGGCGGCCTGTTCACGCCACCTTATCGTGTATTCCCTAAAACCTTCAGTGCTCTTTTTCTTCATGTTGACCAAGGATTTTTTGTCCGGAATCAGGTTGATGTTATACTGAAAAAGTTGAACAAATTTAGAAGCCAAATCATCCCAGCTATTCCATTTATCGATATCTCGATCGATAAACCATTCTGAGGCCATATCAGAAAGACTCTCGCCAAAGAAGGCCATGAGCAGTTCTTTCTTCCCTCCTGCAGCCCTCAACTGGTTGCAATAACGTCATAAGTATGCCACGGGATCACCGTGTCCTGGATACTTTTTGAACTTAGGCATCTTAAAACCGAGGGGGAGGTTGATGTCTGGGAACATGCAAAAATCTTTATAGGAAACACTCCTATAATCTCCGATTCCTTGCAAATTCCTTATTGCTTGTTCTAAACTTTTCAATTTCCGGGCTATGATATCCTGTTCCTCTGTTACGACAGGTTTCTCCGTATCAAATGGAAATGCAGGTGGCTGAGTGTACCCATATGGTTCATTCATTTGCAAAGTAGGCTCCGTGGCATAATACTGACTATCTGAAACCTTTAGTACTGGCTCACTAGAAGACCTAGAAAGCCTCATTGTGGGAAGCACAGCATATATGGGAGTTTCATGTGGTGCCAGAGCCACGAATACCGATGTGATCAGTGGCGTTGGCTGAGCAGCTGGTCTTAATTGGGGAACTGCCAAGGGCACACCAGAATTGCCAGGATAATAATGTCGCGGAGTGAATCTTGGCACGTACTCAGGTGACTCAGTAGGAGCAGAGAATTGCGCCTGAGAGAGCGATGGGCAGTTAGAGATATTCCCAAGACCTTCAGGGAGCGGAGGAGGAGGCATTTCGCTGGCCCATGCCCGGTGTAAATCTATCAATTGTTGCATGAGCCTTACTACCTCATCATTGTGTTCAGAACTTTCTTCCCTGTGATCCTGATCCAGGTCAATGAGCGAATTTTCAATCTCCCTGCTAGCCATGGCGAGCTTTGCTTTGGATCTAGTGAAGTATGGGTGACTAGCCAGAGTGCCGCAAACCTACCACTGTTATCTGAAATAATATGCTCATCGAAGACGACATCCGTTAGGATTAGGGCACACAACAAACATGGGAATCACATTGGTAAAATTGTCCTAAATTCATGTTAATTTCTACCCGCTTTTGAGGGTAGAGAGGTCATTTTAACATCATCCTGATTTTTTTCTACACCTTCTTTTTTTTTATCTATACTTATTATTATTATATTATTTTATTTTTCGTATCCATCTCTTTTTTTTCTTTTCTCTCGTTATCTACCTTTATTTTATCATTCTTTATGGCTTTTGTTTTTCTTTAAAAGAGGAAAAATAATGAAAAACCACGAAACAGAATGATTAGATCGAACCCAAAAGCAGGTTGCCTACGTATCATGTTGTACATGAATCAGATCTTGCGTAGTTCGGGCAGCATGTGCATAAACATTGCCCACTTTTTTTTTTTTTTTTGCAAAAACGAAAATAAACAAATAAAGGAAAGACGTAACATCATAACCTTTTGAAGAAAGAAAACAACAAAACGTACAAAAAGTTTGAGACCACTTTAAAACTAAACAACAAATACGAAACAACATTCTAGACCCCTAAGACGACATAGGTGAAATTACTAATAAAGACTCTAATACCAAAAACAACTTGACTTTGACTTAAAACCGACACCACCCTACAATGACAGACACATAAAAGACTCAAACTGAAATAAAGATAAGAAGTGCTCTTTCAGACTGGTGCTCTGCGTGATGACCTTGGCTGATATGGACCTGCCTCTGAAGTTCTATTTCTCCAATTTAAACTTTGTAGCATATCCTGTAAAGACACTCTGATACCGAGGAGGAAGCTTTGGGCCCGTATTCCTGCTTCATGAGGAGTGCACTTGGAAAGATTATTCTGACACCTTTCTACCGTCTTGAACAAATCTGCTAACTGAACTCTCAGTGTTTCAACTTTGGACCCTAGACTTTCATCCTGATGATTGTCTACTATGCATTCTTCCTGTATTCTCCCTCTAAGATGCGCTGGTAAGGGCTGACTGATACCTCGAGGGATAGATTGAAGACAGTCCCCGTATCCCTGAGTGTACCTCGGATTATCCAAACTTTTCTTGAGTGTGTCCACACCTAGCTTTGTCGCATGCTTCCAAAACTGCTCGTACTTGCTCTCACCTAAGGCTTGGTCCTTGAAGTACTCAATATCCTTCAGAGGATCCACTGCTGGTGGCACGTCCTGTAGCCTACCCAACTGGCGCATTACCCTAGAAGGACTGTATGGTCTAGTGCAATTGAGCCCTAACATAACTAAAGGGAGCTGCGTCTGACAACCCAACAATACTACCTTTGGTCAAAGCCACAGATAAGTCCACAAAATGTTATCCCTGGTTCTTGACTCAAGAAATTCAATCCAAGCGTCGACTCCCATGGGTAACAAGAATTTATCCAACCGCAGCCTGGAGTCCATGGCTTTTACTCGATTGGGAATACAACGATCTAACACGTCTGGTTTAACTAAAAAAGGCGCATGCAAATGCTCCATCATCCATAACTGCAATATCAGGTTACTTCCTTCAAAAAATCTCCTTCCCCCCTTCACTTCGGTTAAAGCCTTAGATATTTCTGTTAAGATCATGGGTATGAGAGTGAACCTTCCCTTTTGATTAATGCCCTTGTCGTTTTGATCCTTATGAAATTGGGCCATCACCACAGATTGCAAATGGGTATTAATACGTCTTTCTTCTAGTGGAAACACTAAAGTACCTAACAAAGCGAGGGTGAAGACTTCAAGACGCTTTCTCTCCCACTTCTCCTTAGTCACATGAAATTCATCCCAAAAGCAATCAAAACCTTTCGAGGGCCCGAATCTAGCGAACAAAAAATCTAGAAAAACCCACAAGTCACGTAAACAACCCAAATGGATACCCTTACTTTTTAGACCGCAAGACTGCAAAAATCTCATGCCAGTATGATTTCGTGCTCGGATCATATCCTTCTCGATATAGGGCAAATACAACAAACCGGATATTTCTGCCAAAGTAGGAGTCATTTCACATTTCCCAAACCTGAACACCAAACTACTTGGATCCCAAAACGTCAACAAAGCCTCTATTAAATCTGAACGAGGGGTAACATGCAGAAGTTCCGTAAGATCACCTAATATTTTAATCAGTTTCTGTTGATCAACATAGTTAAACATTTCCCACCATTTGATTAACTTTTTGGGCACTTTGATAACCATCAGAACTCTAGACTTGGTGGACAAATCCATCCTATAATAACACATAAGACGTTATCTCAAAATTCGACAGGAGTAGAAGATTCCCAAACCTTTGGATTTTTGACGCAAACATTTGTCGATGGGACAGACCATATTTATGACTCCAATTTGCCGAACAGAAGTACTGAGCGAAATTAGTCTACTTGGCAAACAACTCTAGATTACGGGGCGAGAGACCTAGGCTAATAAGGAGACAAAGACCAACACAAAGATTTACCGGACCCACGGAGGGTTGCCAACGTATCCCAGCCCGAGGAAAGGGAATCAGGTATGCGTAGTTCATCCAGATTGGACAATTAACGATTAACTAATAAATTGACCCTAACTTAAGAGACACTACCAAAAACAAACGAAAAAAACTTATAAATTTTCAGCTAGACACTTTAACTAAGACTGACACCACCAATTATGAAGAAAAAGAATCTTTTTGGTATTTTTGTTTTTGACAGATAAGTAGAAGAGGCAAACAAAACTTTTTTTTTTTGAATTTACAGTACTTTGAGAAGACAAATGTAAAACGTAAAAAAATCTTTTTTGAGTTTTTGGATCGTGAAGAACAAAAGCCATAAAGAATTCTAAAATAACTACCGCATCCCTTTTTATTTTATTTTTTTCATTCTTTTCGACTCACCTTTTCTATTTTTTCTTTTTTCATTTTTGCCTACGCACTTTACTCCTAACAATTTTTTTATTTTTTTTTAAAAAATCAATCCGTCAAATGACCACGTTACCCTTAAAGATGCGACAGTTAGCACGTAGAGATACTTTTAGAGGTGAGTCTCCTACAAAGGGCCATGTGGGTCCCGCTAGGTCTCAGAATGATGCATATAAGCATGAGCTAAAGGCTGACCTACGTTGTGGTTCACTAACAAGGCTGTTCGGGGGAGCGTATGGTCGATAGTGGCTGCTTTGCTTTCCACCTACTCCATAACACCGACGGCTCCCCCCTAAAATAAGGGTGACTCAACTAGAGGTTGTGTACAACACGTGTACTACGGACTTGTTGCAGAAAGAAGGTCGGGGGGTGGACACATGATAACAGATATAAAAGCGGTAACACATAGGATAAATACTATAAACAAAGAGCACAAAAAACGCACAAAAGTGAAAACAATAACACAAACAAAATCACAAACAATGCTTATACACTCGTAATGCCAAACAAAGGCGATACGACTCCAAAAATAGCTCGAATTCTGAAAACTTGTCATTGTCCCTAGCAGAGTCGCCAGATGTCACACCCCTATTTTAACGTACTCCAAAAGATTTATATTTTTTAGTTCGAAAGGGTTTTATTATTTAAGTGACAAGAAGTGAAAATTTATTTCGGAAAATGATTATTTACATTTTTTACTCAGAGTCGCCACTTGGCATAATCTGGTGTGCCAAGTCACCATTGGAAAAATCCTTTTCAAAACCATTTGACTCTTTAAACTGGTTTGCGAACAGAGACTCCGGCTAAGGAATTTTGTTGACCGAGGGGAAGGTGTTAGGCACTCCTCGATCCCGTGGTTCAACCACGATCGCTTGGTAGAGTGTATCAACTATTTTGGCATTACGAAATGTATAAACCACACAAAAGTACACAAAATAATCAAACAATAAACAAAACAAAACAATCCAAAAATGTAAAGTCCAGTCCAAAAATAAATAATGCGGAAATATAAATCTATTCTACCCTAGACTAATCCTATACTACGCTCTACTGCTTCACCCGATGCCTCGGGCCTTCACCACGAACATCTTCCAAGTACAAGGTACTTCGGGGCATTCCCCGGATAAATCAATACAAATCCTTTGGGGCATTCCCCGGCCAAATGAGTACAATTTAAACTTTTTGTGCAATAAAGTAGAAAGTACCATTCAGGCACATATCAAATTCTCAATTCCGCCCCAATTTTTATTTTTATACTAAATTTTCACAATTCACCATTTCTATTTCAACTACCCACAATCACTTTTCAACGAAATTAAATAGTGAGTCAATATCAAAATAACAACCTATCACCAATCAAGACAACATGCATTCATCACCAACAAGTATCAAACAACACCCGAAGCTTAATCCAAACACCGAAACATAGTAAACAATAAAATATAAGAGGAAAAGAGTAGAATTGGACCTTTCTATAGAACGTTCTTGTAGGATAATAAAGAAATTCGAAGACCAAAATCCTCGAACAAGGAACCCCTACGTCAAATGAACCAAAATCAGTGCAGAGAGATCCAACCCGAACAGATTTAAGAATCAATGAACAATCTCAAAATAAATGACTCCTGCCCAGTATCAAAAACTCCAAAAAAAAGATATCGAAAGGCAAATCGGAAGGTAAATCGCAAACGAACGGAAATCAAAGTCTCCAAAATCTGTCCGAGAGCTAAAAAAAACAAAACCAATTCAAATATGAGCTCCAGTGAGCTGTGACGGACAGAAGCTGACCAAAAAAGTCGATTCCACTAAGAACTCGCCGAAAAAAAGTAGAGCCTCGTCGGAACAGTGGTTCGAACGCGATAACTCCAATTTTCAGTGGATTTCAATCCTAAGAAGGAAGAAAATAATGAACAATCTGAGACTGAATCTGAACTGAAATCAAATGAAACAAAAATTCCGACGAGAGCAACGAAATTCTAGCGAGGGCAAAGATGGACAGAAATTGACAAAATGGTCAGATTTCTGGCGAATTTGATGATCTTTAGCTAAAGCCGCCTAAAAATATTTAGAAGACGGCCAGCTTCGGCAAATAGGTCACCGAAAAAAGCTTGACCCACTTGATTCTTAGCGATTTCTGTCCAACTCACCGATTCCAACCCCATCCATCTTTCTTATCTCACTCTCTCACTCTGTTCGTGACTCTCTCTCTCTCTCAATCTATATTCATTCTCATGTGTGGTATGCGAGTGACCAAAATTTGTGCCTAAAGTTTGTGGCAAAGAAGATGACTGACTTTGATTTTTTTTCTTTTCTGGGTATTCTACTGTGTATCTATCCGAGAGCCCTGTGAAGAAGAAAATAAACTTGGAATGTTCTGCTTTTTTCCTTTTTGATTCCAAAAAAAATAGCCTCCTCTGAATATCTCCCTTTTGTGTTTATATATGAGGTGAGGGTGGGGTAGTGGTGAGGTAGGTGAGGTCACGTGGGGTAAGGGGTAGGTGTGATGTATTTTATTTTGATTGGGTAGGTTGTTAGGATGTGTTGTCAATTTTTAGTTGGGTGGGTTGTTAGAATATTAGGATAAGACAAAATTAGTTAGGGGGTTGTTATTTTTTTCATTTTGTGGAGGGATTATCACATGGGTGAGGGTACACGGTAGGATAAGGTGAAAATGGGTAAAACGACATCGGGGAGGGACGAAATTAGGTGTCTACACCCCATATGGATAAATAATTGAACCTAAGGGGTTGTGATTTACCTCGTGTGATGGATAATGGATATGGTATGAGAATGAACTTGCAAGTGGGGTTGGTATGATGATACCTACAAGATGTCTTAATACATAATTGGTTCAATAAATTGAAAATATGTGTTAAATATTTTTAATTGGGCTTAAAAGAAGGTTGTGTAGCCAGGCCATAAAAGTGGAGATCTCAAGGCACCAATACGGGAAACCGCGCTAGCGGGTTCAAAGGTCTAAATGATTGGGAGGTTAGAATCCCCCTTATTATATAATTGGGAGGTTTGATTCCCCCATGTTATATGAATTGGTGTTTAATTCACCTTTTATTTATGACGGGAGGTTCGAGTCTCCCATAAGGCATATGACATATGTTTATCCTCTGGTTTGTATGACTACACACACTGAGGTCCTTCCATCTGGAGGAGAGCTAGGCCCATATAGCCCGTGGGTGCCTTATTATGATAGTTATGTTATACAATTAAGGCTAAGATTTTTTAAGCTCATGCTAAGCCTTGTTCCCTACCCCAGCATGTGATATATATATGTACGTATTTGTATATGATTATGTGTATTGGATTTTGACTGTTTTGAATTGTTATTCATGGCATTATCTTATTTTCCTTATCCCTAAGTTACATGCTAGCTCTTGACCCACTAAACATCTCCGAACATTATATCTCCACGTGATGCAGGCACCAAAAATACCTCTACCTTTCCTGAACAGTGATTAGGTGTTCATGGATCGTTCATAAGTTGACTTGAAGTGGTGAGATTCCATACTTCTAAAGACTTCATTTCATGATTATGGTTTTCTTTGAGTTATAGAATATTGACATTATTTTGGCTATAATCGTGGGCATGTTCCAACATTTTATTGGTATTCGAATTTGATAGAGGCTTTATGGATATTGTTGTAGACTTGGGTATTGGTGTCGGTTATCGGTATTGGTCATTGATTATTGATATAACTTAGTATTTTTTGAGTTTTCATATCCTATATTGTTATATGTTCAAAATTCAGTGCTTGTTAATGTGTATACTCTATTTGGATAGGCAAAAAAGGGTGGTCTCTGATCCACGGCAGACTTGAGATACCTATCATGGCCAGGCCCTGGTTCGGGTTATGACAAAGTTGGCACCAGAGCCTAGGTTCATGGTCAATTGGGTGTCCACAGTCGGGTCAAGTAGTGTCTCTTTTATGATCGTGTAACACGCCGCACTTATAAGGGGAAGGCTACGAGACATTTAGGAATGTTTTCCTTTCTTATTATTCTATTTTCGGGCTTTAGAGTCTAAGGTCTTGAATATCCTCTGATTTCCATTTTCTTTCCTTTCAGACCATGCCTCCCAGATGATTTGAAACTCATGGAAACTCTTCTATCCCATTTGAGGACAATGTGGACGAAGCTCATGCAACTTATGGGGTACAAACCTGATCAAAGGTCGCTGCTTTTGATTACCCCCGTTGAGTTCCACTGGTCTCCACTGATCCTTCTGTAGATGGTGACACTCATACTCAATCACCCTCATGGAGAGATTACCAATGATGAGTTTCGTCGTTCTATTCACCTGTTGGCATAGTTAGTGACATCTTAGTCACGTAGGTTAGGTCCTGTTGGTAATGATGTAGGTTCTTCTGAAGCTACTAGATTTGGCCAATTTATGAGGATGAATCCTTCTATTTTCACTAGTACTAAGGTTGGGGAGGATCATCAAGGTTTCATAGATAAGATATTCAGAGTGATACATGCTAGTGATGTAGAGGGTGTGGAATTCACTGCTTATCAGTTGAAGGTAAGCCTGTCAAATGGGCTGGGTACCAGCCCATTTAATAAAACTGGTCGGGTTTGATTCGGCCCGGTCAGTCCATGGGCTGTAGGGTCCCAGGTCCCAGGCCGGTTTAATTTTTTGATTGGGCCCGATTAACCCGGCCCGGACCAAGCCCGGTCCAGGCCCATCGGTTAACCGGTCCGGCCCGATTAGTTTTTTTTTTTTTATATATTTTGGAGATTTGGACCAAACTAGCCATTGGCCCAATGGCTATATAGCCGTTTTTGGGTCCAAACAGCTAGTTTAGGCCCTTTTAGTAAAAAAAAATAATTTTTTTCATTTAAAATATTTTTTAATCCCAAAAAAAAATTTCTATAAATACCCTACACCTTTATATCATTTTTCACACAATTTTTCATTCTCTCAAATCTCATTCTCTCTCAAATCTCAATTTTCAAATATTCTATATATTTAATTTCCTAAAGTGCTCACTTTAATTTTTTAATTTTGCGATTACAAAGTAAGTGGAAGTTTCTAAAGTCGCAACCTTCGGATACTTTTAAAATTTGGTATTGTCGTTCCATCTCTTATGTTTAATTTTTATTTAGTGTATTAATTGTTGAATATTTAATATTATTATATTTGTGTATTTTGAATGTTTTTAGTTTAATTTATATTATGGATAAATTAAGAAACCTCGCTACTAAAGGTGTTATAATTTTTTATCTCGGAAGCGGTAGTGGTAGTAAAAAGTGAATTACTAGTGGTAGAGGTACTTCAAATAGTAGATATACCCCTGTGCCCTCGCCTCCGGTACCGCTTGGTACACCTTTTGAGGAAGAAATAGGTGTAGGTACTCATGATATGGATTATGTAGAAGCTCAGATAAATTATGGTATAGAAGAAGAAAATGAAGTAGATGCGGTTAATTTAGACGAAGATGATGAAAATATTGGTGAGACACCCATAGTAGGAAATGCTAACGTTAGATTTGAATCGGTTAATATCCCTCCCCATCCTCCTCGTTCCCCAAGAGCTCATAAAACAACTAGTATTGCATGATAATTTTTTAAACGTATATCAGATATTGAGGTGCAATGCAATATTTATCAATAAATATATAAGCATAAAAGAGGAGGAAAGCAAGGGGTACGGGTACGTTAATAAGGCATATAGATGATGTTACGAAAGAGAGTTAAATATTGCACGAGGTGGTGGAGATGTTGGTGGGCCAACGCAAACTAGAATGAACCCAGCAATCGGTCAGGTAATGAAGAAGTATAATAAATTGAGGGACCGAGAAGAAATAGCTAAAATGGTAGCTATGGGTTGTTTGCCTTTTAGTTTTCCTTCTTCTGATGCCTTTATTCATTATATACAAGCAATTTATAATCCTATGTTTAATGGTATTCCTAGAAGTACTTGTCGGTCTGATATTTTAGACTTCATTTACAATATTGCTTTTATTTATCCACATTGTTAAAAATATTCAATGTAGATTGTCCATAACTTCTGATCTTGGTCGTGCTATAAATAAAAATGATTATTTAACCGTTACTTGTCACTGGATGGATAGTATTTTGTGATGTAAAAATGTTCTTGCTTTTTTATAGATGAAGATCGTAAACATACTGGAGATTTTACTGTTGATTCTATTATTAAAGTTGCCGAATTTTATGGTATTGAAAATAAAATCTTATGTATTGCTTTTGATAATGCTTCTAACAACAAGACTGCTATAACAAAGTTAAAATCTAAGCTATTTTCGCCGTTACCTGAAATTTTTTATATTAAGTGTGCATGTCATATAAATAATTTAATTGTAAAAGATGGTCTTGAGTTTTTTAAGCTTTATACTAAAAAAATCCATCTTGTTGTTGGTTTTATTCAAGAAAATAATCGAAGAAAAAGAATTAGAGAATTTAAAGTTAAATGTCAAGAAAATAGACTTGCATCGATATTGATACCTGAGGAAATTGATATTAGATGGAATTCTACGTATGATTATTTTAAAACTTGTTATAAATATAGAGTTTCTATTACACTAGCTTTTAACCAATATTGTGGTTCATTTACTAATTCTACTGATTGCATGCTACATGATTCTGATTGAGTTGTAATTAATGATCTTGGTAAGTTTTTAGAAAAAATTTATGTAGCTACGGTTGAATTTTTCGCTGCTTATTATCCTACTGTTTGTAATATTTTAGCATATATAGCTGATATTTCTGGTTTGCTCAAAGAATATAAAAATAAAGAAGGTTATAAAGAAGCTGTTGGTGCCATGTTTACTAAATTTTAAGAATATTTTTCTCGATTCCCCCTATTTACTTAGTTGGTGCTATGCTAAATCTGTGCATGAAATATAATACTATGTGCCACTTTAGAACTATTATTTATACTAACTTAGAAATAAATACTAACAATGATTCTGAACAAGTACAACCTGATTTGTGGACGGCTATGGGTGATGCAAATGAATATATAGAAAAATTATATAATCACTATGCTGATTTAGTTGATTTAGCCGTACCTACAAATATCACTCCAACCCTCGCTCTTCATCCTTCTGAGGAGCGATCATCTTCTAAAAGGCTGGCACATAGTGATTTTTCTAATTCTTTTTATGAGTTACCTTGTTGGAACAGTATTGATGAGAGAGCTTACACATCAACTTATCGGGAAGAGCTGAAATATTATCTTCGATCGCCACCAGAGGATCGCAGATGGCAGATCACTGCGTTGGATTGGTGGAGGAGTAATGAAACACAATATACTGTATTTTCAAGATTAGCTAGAGATATCTTGAATGTTCCAATGTCAACCGTTGCATTAGAGAGCATCTTTAGGTAGGGACGACAGCAGCTTGGAGACAACCGACACTCATTGGGAATCAATTCAATGAATGTTCTAGTTTGATCAGAGATTGGATTAGAGCGGAAAAAAGAAATCAAAGAATGGAACCGGAGCCGAACGACGAGCAGAAACTTGAAGAAATTATGTCTTCACGGGAGAACTCAGCAGAATCAAGTCAAATGCATGGTTTTTCCTCGTTGACTTTGACTATCCTATGCAAGTTCCCGTTAATATTAACATGAATCAGTTGGAAACAATGATGCATAATTTGTAGATTGTTCATTCATGTAAATTATAAATTTTGAATCATTTCGCAATCAATGAAATTCAACATTCATTCACTCCTTAGTCCTTACTTTGTACTTTTTTTTCATTTAATAATTTAAATTGAATTTCTAGTTTAAATTTAAAACTTACTTCTAATATATTATTTATTTACTATCAAGTATTATTCATTTATTATATTAAGTAGCATATGTTTTGTATATTTATGTATATATCTTCTATAGATGTGTATATTTAATATATACATGTGTATATATTTTATAAATTGTATATATATTGTAGTATATGTTTTATTTAAAGTAGTACATATATATTGAATGGTGCGTATATATATGTATATATCTTCTATAGATGTGTATATTTAACGTATACATGTGTATATATTTTAGAAATTAGTATATAACTATATATATATATATATATATATATATATATATATATTGTAGTATATTTTATTTAAAGTAGTACATATACATTGAATAGAGCGTGTATATGTGAATATATCTTCTATAGACGTGTATATTTAACATATACATGTGTATATGCTTTATAAATTAGTATATAACTATATATATGTATATATATATATTGCATTGTTTATATATTGTAGTATATTTTATCTAAAGTAGTACATATACATTGAATAGAGCGTATATATGTGTATATATCTTCTATTGACGTGTATATTTAACATATACATGTGTATTTATTTTATAAATTAGTATATAACTATATATATATTGTAATGTATATATATTGTAGTATATTTTATTTAAAGTAGTACATATACATTGAATAGTGCATGTATATGTGTATAAATCTTCTATAGACGTGTATATTTAATGTATACATGTGTGTATATTCTGGTTGACCAATTTTGGAGATCGTCGTTTCAAAAATAGTAAGGATCCAAGGGTATAGGGTTCCCATTCTCAAGCCAGTAGAGCCCAGTTAGCTCTATCATATCTTTCTTACAAATTTTATGGTCAGTTGCACCGTAGTCTGTGTGAGAAAAAGAGGAATCGATGTTTTAATTGTGGTCTTATGCAGCGGGTTTGTCCTTCTAAGGTTGGTTTTGAGGCTAAAAAGGTTCATATTTCCACTTCATTAGCTCTTGCACCAAAGGGTGCCACTTTTAGTACCGATACTGGTCGGAATCACCTTTATACTTGCACTGCCCGTCAAGAGTTCTAGGCATATCTTGATG
Source organism: Capsicum baccatum var. pendulum (assembly GCA_030864225.1). Lineage (NCBI taxonomy): Eukaryota > Viridiplantae > Streptophyta > Magnoliopsida > Solanales > Solanaceae > Capsicum > Capsicum baccatum. The sequence goes on along the minus strand of CM061555.1, from coordinate 81,359,779 downwards.
TTGTTCCTGGTACGTTAAAACTCTTCTGTCGTGATGTATATTGCTTACATGATCTGGGGTCTACTCTTTCTTGTGTGACACCATATGTGGCTATTCATTTTGGTTTTAGTTTTGAGTATATTTTGGATCCCTTTTCTATTTCTATCCTGGTGAATGGCTCTGTGGTTGCTAAAAGAGTCTATATAGGTTGTGTGGTATTTGTTGGTGGTAAGGAAAATTTTATGGTTTTGATTAAATTAGACATGCTAGATTTTGATGTCATCTTAGAGAGGATTGGTTGCATTCGTATTATGCCTCGTTAGACTATCGGACCTATAAGGTCATTTTTAAATTTCCTAATTAGCCTATTATTGAGTGGGAAGGGAATCCCTAGATCCTAATGGAAGGTTCATATCATATCTTAGGTCCCGAGAATTTATTTTCAAGGAGTGTCTTTTCATTTGGTCCAGGTTAAAGATTCTAACTCAGAGAGTCCTCTACAATCTATTGCCTGGTTAGTGAATTTCCCAAGGTCTGTTCTGAGGATCTTCCTGGTGTTCCTTTTGATAAGAAAATTGATTTTGGGATTGATCTTCATTCAGGCACTCGTCCAATCTCTATCCCTCCCTATAGAATGGATTTAGCTGAGTTGAAGGAGCTTAAGGAGTACTTGAAAGATATCCTTTATAAGGATTTTATCCTCCCTAGTGTTTCTCCATGGGGTGCTCCTATTCTTTTCATGTGTAATAAAGATGGTTCTCTTCGGATATATATAGATTACCGCCAGTTGAATAAGGTGACTGTAAAGAAAAAGTATGCTCTTTCTAGAATTGACGATTTGTTTGACCAGCTTCAGGGGGCTAAATATTTCTCCAAGATTGATCTTTGGTCGGGTTATCATCAATTAAATATTAAGGGAGTGGATGTCCCTAACACTGCCTTTCGAACCCGGTACGGGCATTTTGAGTTGTTAGTGATGTCCTTTGGTTTGACTAATGCCCCGACGGAATTTATGAACCTCATGAATCGGCCATTCTATTAATTTAGATTTTTTTGTGATCATTTTTATAGATGATATTCTGGTGTATTAGAAGAGTGAGGTGGATCATGCCAATCACCTCCATATTGTGTTGTAGACCTTAAAAGATCAGCAGTTGTATGCCAAATTTTTGAAGTGTGAGTTTTGGTTGAATGCTATTACTTTTCTGGGATATGTCGTTTCTAGTGATGGGATCATGGTGGATCCACAAAAAGTTTTGGTGGTTAAAAAGTGGCCTAGACCTACGACTCCAAGCAATATTTGAAGAATTTTGGGTTCAGTCAGTTATTATAGGAGGTTTGTGGAGATCTTCTCATCTATTGCAGCTCTATTGACTAAGTTGAACGTCAAAAAAGTTGAGTTTTTATAGTTTGGTGCTTGTGAGGAAATTTTGAGAAATTGAAAGATAAGTTGACTTCTGCTCTAGTTTTGACCCTGCCTGAGGGTACTGATGGTTTCATTGTCTATTGTGATGCATCCCATGTGGGACTTGGTTGTGCATTGATGCAGTATATAGAGTCATGGTATATGCTTGTAGGAAGTCGAAGTTTCATGAGAATAATTATCCGACTTATGATTTAGAATTGTTGGTTGTAGTGTTTGCATTGAAGATTTGGAGACATTTCTTGTATGGAGTCCATACTAATATTTATTCAGACCATAATAGCTTGCAGTACGTGTTCACTTTGAAGGAACTAAATCTCTGAAAAAGGTGATGGCTTGAGTTGCTCAAGGACTATGACATGATTCTTTATTACTCTCTAGGTAAAGCTAACGTGGTTGTTGATGCTCTTAGCGGGTTATCTATGAGCAAATTATCTCATGTGAAAGGGGAAAAACATGATTTGGTGAAGGATATTCACTGGTTAACTAATCTTGGAGTTCGTATCTTGGATTATGAGGATGGTGGTGTATTTGTGCAAGAGGTGGTGAAGTCATCTCTTGGTACTGAGGAAAAGGAGAAGCAGGTGTTGGATCCTATCATGATGCAAATCAAAGATGATGTGGTCGAATAAAAAGTTATGGCTTTTAAGATTGGTTGTGATGGTAATTTGAGGTACCAAGGTCGGTTGTGCATTTTTTATATTGATAGGTCGTGAGAAAGAGTTTTATCCGAAGCTCATGAGTCACGGTATATGGTTCATCCTGGCTCGACAAAGTTGTACCATGACCTTAAGGAAATTTATTGGTGGAATAACATGAAGAGCGATGTGACTAGTTTTGTGTCAAAGTGCATGGTGTATCAGGAAGTGAAGGTGGAGGTCTTGAGGCCTGGTGGTATGTCTTAGGAGATTGAGGTGCCTGTGTGGAAATAGAAAATGATTACTATGATTTCATTATTGGTATTCTGCGGTGTCAGAATCAATTTAGTTCGATTTGGATCATCATGGATAGGATGAATAAGTTCACATATTTCTTGCCTGTAAGGACTAATTATTCTGTCAGTGACTATGCCAAGTTGTTTATCCAAGAGATCATGAAGTTATATGGTGCGCCTCTTTCTATTATTTCAAATTAGGTGCTAAGTTCTTATCTCACTTTTGGAGATCATTCCAGAGAGGTACGGGGACTAAGATGAGCCTTAGTATTGCTTTCCAACTGCAGATGGATGGACAAACGGAAAGAAAGATTCAAAACTTGAAAGATATGCTTCGGGATTGTGTGATTGACTTTGGTGGTAGTTAGGTTGACCATTTACCTCCTATAGAGTTTGAGTATAATGATAACTCTGACTCTAGTATTGGCATGGCTCTTTTTGAGGGGTTTTATGGTAGGAAATATCGTTTTTCTATTGGGTGGTTTTGGCTTAAATTTGTTCTATCAAGCCATGAAGAAGGTGAAGGTGATTCGGTATAGGCTTAAGACCAACAAGAGTCTCCAAAACTCCTACACGAAAGTGTAGCAAAGAGAGTTGAAATTCGACATTGGTGATTGGGTGTTCCTAAGGTGTCTCCCATAAAGGGAGTGATGCAGTTTGAAAAGAAGGAAAAGCTCAATCCCTGTTATGTGGGTCCGTATTTGTTCTTGAAGAGAGTGAGTAATATGGCTTATGAATTGGAGTTTCCTTCTAGTTTGGGTTCCAACCAACCGGTCTTCCATGTCTTGATGTTGAAGAAATGTGTAGGTGATGCATCCTTGGTTGTTCCTTTGTAAAGTGTGTGCATTTTGGATTCCTTGCCTTATGAGGAAGTTTCACTGGAAATTTTGGATTTAAAAATCCATCGGTTGCGGATGAAGGACGTGGCTTCGGTAAAGATTCTATGGAGAAACCAAAAGTTTGAAGAAGCTACTGGGGAAGCCGAGGAGGACATGAAGTCCCAATATCCGTTCTTGTTCCTTGTTCTGGAAAATCTTGCTTAAGGTATGTGATCTCCTTTCTATCTTTGTTTTCTGACTTTATTAAAGGAAAGTGATTGTATTTTGTGTTAAATCGTGCTAAAGGATGTCTTGACCCATCATTCGAGGATGAATGATCCTAAGGGGGGAGAATGAAATACCCAAGTATTATCCATTGAAAATTTCCAAGTTTTAATCTCACTGCCTTGACTACGACTCTCCCTACGAGTTGTAGGGTGTATATACGGGTCATAGGACCCAAGTCGTAAGGTGCCTAGTGAGTTGGGCCTGAGTTTCTATGTTGATTACTACTTGAGGTCACGAGTTGTAAAGACTCATTATGAGTCGTTTTGTTCCAATCGTAGACTGACCAACTTGTTATCCAAAAATTTCTAACTTGACTATGACTAAACTCAACGAGTCGTATAGACTCACTACAAGTCGTAACGTAGCAGTCATAGGGTGTCCATTGTATACCCAAATGGTTTCTGTGGTGACTAGGACTGGATCCTACGAGTCGTTGGGTCTCATTATGAGCCCTAGGTTACAAGTCATAGGGTCAAAATTATTGGTGATCATGGACACTGTCCAGGCTATGATTGGATGACATGAGTCGTTGGGTGACCTTACGAGTCGTATGGTCACCTATAGTGACTTGATAGGAATTTCCATGACCCTTAAACACTATAGAGACCTTATTCTCATACATAACACAATAAAAACATATCCTTTTCTCTTTTAAATTCTCTCAATCAATAACACTTAGGGTTTCCAAGAGGTTGGTCAATTAGAGTTTCCAAGGGCAAATTCTCTACGTCATTCTTGGTATTTTAAGAATGTGAATCTACCATTAAACTTATTTTGATTATTGCATGAATTTACATGGTTAATTATGTGATTTGTAATATCGGTTTCAACATAGTTTAGGGCTTCTGACATGGTTTATCCTTAAATTGATTCCCCATTTTTTATTATGCATTATTCATGTTATATTAATGGTTTTGAACATGTGGGGTGCATGGGTATGGTGAATAAAATAAGAGGTGATAGGTTTTCCCCAATTTGATGATTTTTCCTTGATATGTGATTCTGGAAATTGTGTTCCCTCAACCCAAATTGTGAAATTGATAATAAATATGGTTTTATCACGTGGTTTGATTTTCTCAGTTATACTAATGCATTGACATAAAGGGTTAATGAACCTTAGTTTTATTGAACTTTAGGGTCTGTGGATTCCCCATATAGATAAATAATTAAACCTAAGGGGTTATGATTCTCCCCGTGTGCTGGATAATGAATATGACAAGGTAATGAACTTACAAGTGGGGTTGGTATGGCGATACCACTAGGATGTCTTAATACATAATTGGTTTAATAAATTGGGAATATGTGTTAAATGTTTTTAATTGGGTTTTAAAAGAGGTTGTGTAGTCGGGCCATGAAAGTGGAGGTTTTAAGGGACCAATACTGGAAACCACACTAGTCGGTGTGGGGGTCTAATGAACGGGAGGTTCGAGTCCCCCTTAATATAAGATTGGGAGGTTCGATTCCCCAATGTTATATGAACTGTTTCTTAAGTCACCTTTGATTTATGCCGGGAGGTTCAAGTCTCCTATAAGGCATATGACATATGATTATTCTCTGGTTCGTCTGGCTATACGCACTAGGGCTCTTCCAGGTGGGGAAAAGCTGGGACCATATAGCCCGTGGGTTTCTTATTATGATGGTTATGCTATACAATCCAGGCTATGGTTCTTGAAGCTCATGCTAAGCCTTGTTCCCTACCCCGACATGTGATATATATATTTGTGTGTGTGTGTATATATATATATATATATATATATATATATATTTATATATATATATGTACGTATTTGCATATGATTATGTGCATTGAATTTTGACTGGTTTTGAATTGTTATTCATGGCATTATTTTATTTCCCTTATTCCTGAGTTACATATTAGCGCTCAACCCACTAACCGTCTCTGAACGTTGTATCCCCACGTGATGTTGGCACCGAAAATATCTCTACTTTTCCTAAGCAGTAATCAAGTATTTGTGAGTTGACTTGAAGTGGTGAGCTTTCATACTTCAGAAGACTTCATTTCTTGATTATGGTTTTCTTTGAGTCATAGACTATTGACATTGTTTTAGCTATTATCGGGGTCATGTCCCGACATTTTATTGGTATTCGAATTTGATAGAGGCTTTATGGATATTGGTGTGGACTTGGGAATTGGTGTCAGTTATCGGTATTGGTCGTTGTTATTGATATAACTTAGAATATTTTGAGTTTTCGTATCCTATCTCATTATATGTTTAGAATTCAGTCCTTGTTAGTGTGTATGCTCTGTTTAGCTAGGTAAAGGGGGTGGTCTAGGGTTCATGGTGGACATAAGTTCCCCATCACAACCATTTTAGCCACAGTCATTAATTTTGATTTAGGTTGTGACAACATGTTAGTCACAATCATTAATTTTGATCTTATTGAAGACACCAATGCAGTTTTGCACAATGTGTTCAAGATAAAAGACATGGGAACCCTAAAGTTTTTTTTGATTTGGAGTCTAGTAGATCTTCAAAGAGCATATTAATGAATTAGTGGAAATATGCCCTTGAGATCATCTTAGACTTAGGAATAAGTTTTGTTAATCCTGCATGGATACCACTCGAATTCAATAGTAGGTTGTCAACATCAAAATTAGATAACCTGGTGCAAACAACAGATGGTGACATATTGGAAGACAAAACACAAAGGTTGATTTGTAAAATTCTTTACTTGACCTTAACAAGACCTGACATAGCTTTCTCAGTGCAGACTCTTAGTCAGTTACTACAAGAACCAAAACAGTCAAATTGGGAAACAACTATTAGAGTCACGAAATATGTGAAGAGGGAACCAGCTTTTAGGGGCTCATTAAGTAGTGAGAATTCTAGTGCATTAATTGTATATTATGATACAAATTGGTCCTCCTATCCCAATGCCAGGAGATCAGTGTCAGGCTTCCTTGTCAAGCAAAAAAACTCATTGGTTTCTTGGAAATCAAAGAAGCAGTGTGTGGTCTCTAGTCAACAGAAGTAGGATATACAAGTATGACAAATTCAATTTGTGAAGTAGTTGGCTTATAGCCTTGCTAAAAGAGTTGCATAATGAAGTGACTTACCCAGTGATTGTATATACTGATAGCAGAACTACACTCCCTATTGCAACAAATTCTATATTTCATGAAAGAACAAAATATATTGAGACTGATTTTCATTTTATTAGATAAAAAATTCAAGAAATTCTGATCAAGACAGTGTATGTAGAGTCCAAAGATCGACTAAAAGATCTCTTTACTAAGGGATTACGAAGGCCACAACATGAATATCTTATTGGCAAGCTTGGTATGTTGAATATTTCCATACCTATCAGCTTGAGGGGGAGTGATGAAACATGTATAACTTGAGGGGCAGTTTTGAAGGTGATAGGAATAGTAGACTAAATCAGGTATTTTAGATGTACGACTGGCATAGTTAGTTAGCGATACCGGAACAAACTATGGAATCATGAACTAAGCTAATAAATGAAGAAATAAAAGATAAAGATAGATAAGCAAAAAGATAGACACTATGAAAGGAATCGATAGCAAACAAAGAGTATATTAAACCCTTAATCCTTTATTCAATAAACCAAACAAAGCACTTAAATCATACGTTTACCACATGGAAATCAAATTTCCAAGAAACCAAAGTTTCTAAATGATAATCCAATTCAAGCTAATCCAACTCACACATACTCACAGGAGAGCAAAAGTCTATTAGAATCAAAGTTGCCCTAGAAAATGAAAGAGAACTCATATTTATAGTTTAGGATTAATTATTACAACTTAGAGGCCCAAAAGTGACCCATTTGTATTAAAAGAAATAAGTCAGCTTGCTTTGACATCTGCTCAAGTAGATGGGGTGCACCTTGGGTGCAAATTCCACTATTTGGCATCTACTTGAGTAGGTTAGGCATACCTTGGTCACATATGGGGCGCCTGTCCCTCTAGTGTTTCTCTAAGCTCTTCTTTGGCTTCCGCTTACCTTACCAAGGCCCCTTGATCCTCCTTGAAGGTAATATCCATCCTTTGGTACCTTTTGATAGTGCTTAAGAGTCGTCAATCACCTCTAACTTCATGAGCATCCCATCCAAAAGTACAAAGGTAATTTAGATTATTTTATCCTCTCGTTATTGAAGAAGATTCGTCCTCAAATCTACAGCCTTAGAGCACAAGAGAATAATGAACAATCAATACATCCTAGAAGCTTGAGGGTTAGCACATGCGTCCATATCAAAATATCCATGCCAAGGAGGCTCACATTTGACATACAACCAACGATCCTTTGTTATCAATAAAATGAATTCTCCATACACTATACAAAAGTGTTGGATATAAGAAGAATTATGAAACTACTAAGGTCGTAAGACACAATTATTTCTTTTTTCACCATAAGAACATACCCAAAAACTCTCAGTTGTCTCCAAAATAAATCTAATACCAATATGGACGTCATCAAATGTAAATAGGTAGTAAAGAAAGGTATGATGAAGATGAGTCTTATGCAAGGTGTTTCCATACTTAAGAGTAGCAAAGTACTCAAGTAAGCAAGTAATTAAGTCACTACAAGATGGAACAATCATGAATAGAGTCAAGTTATAAGGATGCACATCACCCTTTCTTTCAAGACAACCTATATTCATACAAAATACATTTCCAACACAAGCATGGCTATCATCATAGGCAAAAAGAATAGAAAAGAAAAGATTTAAGGCCACTGTTCTGTACCACCCTGAGAGTACACCCTGGGCATAACACGGTGCTTACAGTCCCAAGGGACCACAAGCTAACCCATAAGCTAGTACCTACTGTGAGCACTGAATAATATAATCTTAAATGCGAAAGAATACTGATATGCCATAAGATTTTAATAACTAAATTCAAAACCAACATAAGAATCTATAGAAATAACTGACTGGATCTGATAAAATACTAAAAAACTAGGATATACTGAATAACTGACTTAGTGTCTAAAAAGCCTCAAGAACTGACTGACCAAATATGAGTTGATGGGACAGGCCCCAACTAACTCCAACTAACTATTCAACTGAGACATGAAATAAAATAATCGGTTCTTGAATGATGAGGACTCACCACTGTTATTGTACTGCTGATAGCCTGAGAAGTCTAATCGCGAGCTGGGAACTAAGCGTCAGCACCTATGATATAATATATCATAGCGCGAAAAGTATACGATCAGTACTTTGAATGTACTAGTATGCTAAATGAGGTAGGTTGACATGCAAGGTTTCATGAATAGGAATAATAAACTATCTTAATATATATGTAAAGCATGGGATATTGAATAGAGAATATGAAAGTTGTAGATACTGAAGATATGTGAAGCATTTAAATATGGTGTATGCATGAGAGCCTGTAAATACTAAAAATACATGAAAATCTGTAGATATTAAGGATGCATGACCAAGCATGTAACATAGGTTGAGTTAAATTTGTAAATTGATATACTGAAATAACTGTTATCTGTATGCTTTGGTTAAACAACACTAAAAATGAGTAACTGAACTGGGACTGTAACTGAGACTGTGACTGTGACTGTGGGAGGTATCATCTAACCGACATGCACCAATTTAAGCTGATGGAGGTCCAACCTGTAACCCTAGTTGAAAGGGTCTCAATATCGTGCCATGGGTACTAGCACTGGTTGTGTGGATCCACTAAGCTGATATAAACTCCAAAGGACTAAGGGTTTCAATCCTGAACTGAAGGGTGACCCCTGCGAGATAGTCAAGCCTAATCTGACGGGTGACTACTCATATCCTACGATGGCTACGTAGTTCTGGAGTATAGGGACTGCTACTAATGATTCTGCCTATCTGAAGGGAAACCACCATCCCTATACTCGCTCGGTGCTAAATTCTACTCCCAACTGAGTGATATTAAAATAATAGACTATTCTGAGTTCATCTGACTGATATCTGACTATTCTGATAACCCTCAGAGTATATTCTGAAGACTATTCTGTAATGTACTGGGACTAGACTAAATAAGCAGCTATAAAACATAGCATGAAGGCTTTCATAAAACATTTACTCTTGTAGGCATTTTATCAAACACTTGTAGTTCATGGTTTAAAACAAACATAGGAATGTCATGAAACTTATAGAAATAGCATGATTTGACATAATAGTACTAAATCATAGTTTAATTCATTAAATAATAATATTAAAACAAGAAGGACTGAATAATAACAATAATTTCATGGTAACATGGTATGAAATCAATAGTACATTGAGATTCATGGATTAAATCATAATGTAAAATCAAATAACTTGAAAAGATTAAACCTTTGTAATTTAAATAGGTTACTTAGACTCCATGGATGGAAGGAATTCATGGATGGAAGGAATTCATGGATGAACATCTAACATACCTTAACTGATGAAGTCGTGAGGATTGGCCTTGAATTTAAGAGCTAAGGTTTCTTGTTCTTGAAAAGGGGATTTTTTATTGTGAGAGAAATTGAAATAATGATGACTACTTAGGGTTTTTAGGGGTTAAATTTAGTGTTTTAGGTTAATTAGTGCCATGAAAAATACCCAAATACCCTTGAATGAATTTAAAAACAGAAGCTGAAAACTGAAGATCCCAATTTTTGGCCTTGGTGAGATGCGCCACTATCACGCCAAGCCACTGGAAAAAGGACAATTGGACTTGGACAAACACCGCCATGCGGTGCTATCGCGTTAATCCTTTAAAATGCCAATTTGGCCACCTCTGCGATGCGCCAACTTCGCAGAGGTCCATTGGGAATTGATAAACGAGAAATTGGCCTGCTCCAAGACGCACCATGACCTTTGAGTCACACTGGAAATTGACAATTGTCATTTGGACTGTCTCCGCGATGTGCTAAAGGTTAAAATGATGGTGTTTAACAACTAAAACTTAAAATCACCATAACTTCTTACCTGGTTATTGGATTTAGGCAAATTATATATCGTTGGAAAGCTAATTGAATTTCCTACGCAATGACAGGCTCTAAACTAAAAAATACTGAGTGTTAAGAGAATTTTATAGGTGAATAATCATGTATTTAGGCTTAAAGTATGCTAGGAAAATACGAGGTATTACAATATCTCCCCCTTGGAATCATTTATCCTCGAATAAGACTGGTTAAGCTGAGGAAAACTTATGGACTGAGCTTACACACTAAACATACATATATGATGTATGAAATGCAAAACTGAACTGATTTGTAAATGCACGACAGACATGAACATGATGTGCCACTAAAATCGAGAATGATATAGAGAGATCTTAAGAAGATTAATACCTCTAGCTGAACCTGAATTTGCAGAGAAAAGATGAGGGTACTTAGTTCGCATATCTACCTCTGCTTCCCAAGTGGATCCCTCAATGGAATAATTCCACCAAAGAACTTTGACCAATGAAACTTCTTTATTCCTTAGTCTGCGAACTTGATTATCAAGAATTTTGACTGGAACTTCCTCATAGGAAAGACTGTTCTGAACATCTACGCTTTCTAAGGGAACAACTACAGCTGGATCACCAATACACTTCTTTAATAATGAGACATGGAACACTGGGTGTACTAAATCTAGATCTGAAGGTAACTCAAGCTCGTAATCTACCTTTCCAAAACGACTGAGAATTCTGAAGGGACCGATATAACGGGGACTGAGTTTCCCTTTCTTACCGAATCTCTTCACTCCCTTCAAGGGAGAGATTTTGAAGTGCACAAAATCACCAACTTAAAACTCGAGATCCTTTCTTCTCGCATTTGCGTATGATTTCTGTCGGCTCTGGGCTATTCTAAGACTTTCTCTGATCAACTGAATCTTCTGTAAGGCATCAAAAACTAAGTCAGGCCCTACTACTGCAACCTCAACTACTTCAAACCAACCAATCAGAGATCCATATATCATTCCATTTAGAGCCTCAAATGGATCCATACGAATACTGGAATGATAGTTGTTATTATATGCAAATTTAATCAAAGGCAAGTGGTCATCCCAACTACCCTTGAAATCAACAATGTATGCTCTCAGCATTTCCTCAAGAGTCTGAATGGTCCTTTCTGCTTGACCATCTATCTGAGGGTGGAAAGTTGTACTGAGATGGAATTGGGTACCAAGACCCTTTTGGAATGCTTTCCAGAAATGAGAGGTAAACTGGGTACCTCTATCTGAGATGATAGATAACGAAACACTGTATAACCTAACTAACTCACTGAGATAGAGTTTGGCATAGTCCTAGGCTGAATAAGAGGTATGGACTGACAAGAAATGAGATGATTTGGTCATCCTGTCTACGATAACCCAAATAGAATCGTGTTGATGATGGGTATAAGGTAAACCTGTAATAAAATCCATGTTCGCTTCCCCCCACTTCCATGTGGGAATACTGAACTCCTATAAGGAACCACTAGGCTTCTGGTGATCAATCTTAACTTATTGACAAGTAGAGCACTTAGCTAGAAACTCTACAATATTCTTCTTCATTCCACTCCACCAATAGATCTCCTATAAATTATGGTACATCTTAGTGGCCCCTGGATGAATAGAGTAGCATGCACATGTGCTTCTACAAGAATTTGTTGCCTCAAGTCATCTACACCAGGAACACACAATATATCCTGACAAAGTAATACACCATCTATCACTTGGCAGAAAACCTCCACTTTCTGATCTCTGACTGATTCTTTCAACTTAACTAGACTGGGATCTCTATCCTACTTTTCCTTCACCTTGGAAACTAGAGATGATTCTGAACTACTCTGCACCCATACACTACCTTCTACTGAGTTGAGTAAGCGAACACCTAATCGGGCAAGTTGATGAACCTCCTGAGCAAACTTCTTATTACCATCCTCAACATGAATTACACTACCCGTAGATAGTCTACTGAGAGCATCAGCCACTACGTTGGTCTTGCTCGAATGATATATAACACTCATGTCATAATCTTTTAATAATTCTAACCACATTCTCTGATGCAGATTCAAATTTTTATGAAAGAACACATATTGAAGGCTTTTGTGATCTACGAACATATCTAAATACACCCCATACAAGTAATGCCTCCAAATATGTAAAGAAAATACTACAACTGCTAGCTTAAGATCATGGGTTGGATAATTCTTCTCATGGGGCTTAAGTTGTCTAGATGCGTAGCCTATGACCTAACCTCTCTGCACGAGGAAACAATCCAAACCTACTCTGTATGCATCACAATACACAACAAACGCATCTAAACCATCTGGCTAGGTCAGAACTGGGGCTGAGGTATGTCGAGTCTTCAACACCTAAAAACTCTTCTCGCAAGAATCTGACCACTGAAACTTAACTTTCTTCTGAGTCAACATGGACATAGGGGATGTAATAGAAGAAAATCCTTCAACAAACCAATGGTAATAGCTAGCTAAACCCAAGAAACTGCTGATGTCTGATGAAGAGATGGGTCTAGGCCAGTTTCTCACTGTCCCGGTCTTTTGAGGATTAACTCTAATTCCATCACCAGAAATAATATAGCCAAGAAAATTTACTGATCTTAGCTAGAATTCACACTTACTGTATTTAGTGAACAACTGATGGGCTTTAAGAGTATGAAGTACTATTCTGAGATGGTCAGCATGATCATTTTAGCTACGGGAGTAAAAAAGAATGTCATCAATGAAGACTACGATGAACATATCCAATTACTGCTTAAACACTTAGTTCATCAAGTCCATGAAGGTTGCTGGGGCATTCGTGAGATTAAAGGACGTGACTAGAAATTTGAAGTGACCATATCGGGTTTGAAAAATTATTTTCACAATATCATGCTCCCTGACCCTGAGATGATGATAGCCTGATCTGAGTTCTATCTTTAAAAAATAGCTGGCACCCTGAATTTGGTCAAATAAGTCATCGATTCTAGAAAGTGGATATTTATTCTTGACTTGACCTTGTTCAACAGACGATAGTCTATACACATTCTGAGAAAACCGTTTTTCTTACGCATGAATAGAATAGGTTCACCCACGTAGAGATGTTGGGTCAGATGAATCCCTTATTTAGGAGATTCTTCAACTATTCTTTCAATTCTTTGAGTTCAGTTGGAGCCATTTTGTATGGCAAAATAGATATAGGCTGAGTATTTGAAAAAAGGTTTATTCCAAAGTCGATTTCCTTTTTGGGAGGAACTCCGAGAAGATCTTCAAGAAATACGTCTAAGAATTCATTTACTCCTGGAACTAACTCAAGAGTTGAAGTTTCTGAGTTAGAGTCTTTAACTCGCACAAGATGGTAAATACACCCCTTCGATATCATCTTTCTCGCTCTAAGGTACGAAATCAACTGACCCCTAAGAGTTGTAGTACTATCCCTCCATTCAAGGATTGGTTCATTTGGGAACTGAAAATGAACTATTCTATACAATCAACTGCGGCATAGCATGAATGAAGCCAATCCATGCTTAGAATGACATCAAAATTCGTCATCTCTAACTCCACGAGATCAATTGAGGTAATTTTCTAAGATATTGTGACCGGAAAGCTCCTGTATACCTATCTGGCTACAATGGAAACACCTACTGGGGTAGACACTAAAAAGAGCTCGGCTAGATTTTTGGGACTGACTCCAAAATTGATGGCTATATATAGAGTTACAAAAGAAAGAGAAACTCCAGGGTCTAGTAAAGCATAAACACGTAAGTGAAAGACCTACAATATAATAACTACGTCAAGAGAATTTTGTTGATCTTAGCAAGACTGAAGAGCATATAATCTATTTGAACGTTGACCACTAGTTACACTCAAAGTGGCACTCTGTTGAGTCAGGCGACTGGATGGAACTGACAATGATGGGACTGGCCCTGTTGGCGTACATTCCTACCTTTCTAAGCAACTATCCAACACTCTTGAATTTGATGGCCTAGCTTGACACACTGAAAGCACACATCACTACCTGCTCTACACTCATCCTGATGGTGTCGCCACATTTCTAACATAGAGGATTTGTATGAGCACTACTAACACTGACCTGGGACTAAGAGCCTGGTGCCCTATCCCTATTATCATTTTTGAATTTGGGTATTGGGGCACTGGCTGAAGAGGGTGTTGGGGCTGAAGACCTCTGATGAAACTGAGAACAGTTACCACCCTCTAACCTTGGCTGACTAAAGTTAAAACTACCCATCCTATCTCTCTTGTTTTCTTTCTCCCTCTCCTTAATTTTTTACTCCTCTATCTATTGAGCATAGACCATCAGCCTAAACAAGTCCATCTCACTAATCAACATTGCGGTCCTACACTCCTTGACCACACTATCGGACACTCTAGACACAAATTTGCTCATCTTAGATCTATTATCAGCTACCACATGAGGAGCATATCTAGCTAACTGAATAAACTAGAGGGAATACTCTCTCACGCTCATGTTGTCCTGCCTTAAGTTAATAAACTCTAACACCTCAGTCTCCCTCAACTCCAACGGAAAGAATCTATCTAAAAAAGCAATGGCTAAATCTTCCCATTCTATAGGCCCTACATCAACACCTCTATCCACCTTTCACTACGTAAACCAAGTATAGGATACATCCTGTAATTGATATGCAGCCAACTCAGTACTCTAACTACATGTCACCCCCATAACCATCCGTTACCTTCTGAACTATATCTAATAATTACTATGGATCCTCTTCAGACTTGGATCCCGTAAAGGAAGGAGGATTCATCTAGGTGAAATCCTAATTTCTGGTTGCAGCAGTATTAGCCACTGGGTTGGCTGAAATAGCATTTGGCCATTCATTCTGAGCTACTACGGAGTTTCCTAGAGTGGTGAACGTACCCTTAAATTCTGCGTGAGAGACATGCTCATCCAGAGGATCTGCCTGGATGGGCAGAGGTGCTGGATGGTTTTCTTTTCTTCTTTCGTTCTTCTTAGAAAGCATATTCTGTAAATGAAAGGAAGAAATGGATTAGACTGAGAGTTTAACTTGAGCTCAAGCTAACTCGCACGACATGAATACTGAAATAAGGGAAACTTTTCCTAAACGCCTCATAAACTCTCATCCATAAGTGTGACGCGCTACACACCCATGCATAAGACACTACTTGATGCAGCTTTCAGACTTCCTAGGACACTTTAAAACCTTAGGCTCTGATAGCAAGTTTGTAACGCCCCGAGAGTACAACTTGGGTGTCACACGGTGCTTACAATTCTGAGAGATCACAAGCTAACCCATGAGCTGATACCTGCTGTGAGCACTGAATAATATAATTATAAATGCGAAAAAGGACTGACATGCCATAAGGTTTTAATAACTGAATTCAAAACTGACATATGAATCTATAGAAATAACTGATAGAATCTGATAAAATACTGAACAACTAGGATAAACTGAATAATTGTCTTACTGTATAAAAAGCCTATAAAACTGACTGACTGAATATGAGTTGATGGAACAGCCCCAACTAACTCAAACTAACTATTAAATTAAGACATGAAATAAAATAATCTGTCCTCGAATGATGAGGACTCACCACTTTTACTGTACTACTGATAGCCTGAGAAGTCTAATCGTGAGCTGGGAACTGAACGTCAGCACCTATGATATAATATATCATAGTGCAAAAGAAAGGTATGCGATCAGTACTTTGAATGTACTAGTATGCTAAATAAGGTAGGTTGATATGCAAGGTTTCATGAATAGGAAAAATAAACTATCTGAATATGCATGTAAAGCATTAGATACTGAATAGAGAACATGAAATCTATAGATACAAGAGATATGTGAAGCATGTAAATACGGTGTATGCATGAGAGTCTATAATACTAAAAATACATGAAAATCTGTAGACATTGAGGATGCATGACGAAACATATAACATGGACTAAGTAAAATCTGTAAACTGATATACTGAAATAACTATTATCTATATGCTTTGGTTAAACAACACTAAAACTGAGTAACTAAACTAGGACTTGTTGTTGTTGGAGCTAACAATTGTGTTTGTGTTGCTCTCAGGTTTCCCTTTGTTTGTGGACTATTTTTGGCTTGCTTTTTGATACTATCCAAGTTGTTCTTGTATCATTTTGTATCAAAGCATGGCTTGATCTTGTTCCTACAAGATCAATCTTAGGCTTGCTTGTTAGAAAATAAAAAAAAATGAAAATTCCAGAAAATAACAATTTATCCATTATTGTTTTCTTAGCCAGAATTGTGTTCTTATGGTGTTCTTGGTTGAGATTTATTCTTAAGTCTAGGTCTAGGAGTCTTTTACTTGTCTTGTGTGTTTGTAGTGTTAGTTTTGTTCTTCACTAATACTGTGAATTGATCTTGATTTAAGCTTATATTTGTTGATGTTGTTGACGTGAACTTGAGCCTTGACCGAATTGTTGTTGAACATTATGTTATGGTTTTCACCTTGGTCGTATGTTTCTATTGTAGTTCTTAGCTTGGCCTTGTGTTGTTGTTAAGGATTGGTGGCTTAAGAAACCTTTTGTTGAAATTGTTGAAGCCTTGGCCGTATGGTTAACTTTGTTGTTGTAGAATTTGGAGTTGGATATTAGTTTTGTTGTTGGTGTTCTTGAAATTTGTTGTGTTCTTGTTGATTCTTCACCCATTCATCTTTTGTTAAAACAAGAAAAATTAACTTTAGATCTACAAAAGATGAAAGACAAGTTGTAGTATTTGTTGGTGAAAGGTCTAGTTCACATCACTCTTGACTTGACAATAACTTTTCAACCACTTTTCCATGATTTAAGGACCCTTGTTTTAAGAAAAAGTACAAAGAAAGTCAAGTCTTCCTTTTGAAGTTTGAAAAGGAATTCCAAGACTTATATTTTCCTCCTTAACTAATTCCTACTAATTTCAAATTGTAAAGTGATCAAGACTTCAAATTGGTGAATAAGATGGTGCAAAAACCATCACCAATAGTGTGTTGCCACATCATCACATTTAATGTTCACGCAATATATTTTAAGCTTAAATTTTGATCTTTTAGTTTTATTTTGTATTGTCTTTAGTTTCGTTTGTTGATTTCAATACTAACTAACAAGCTAGTGACCATTTACTAGATTATGAGTTGGTTTTGAAACCGTTCTTCATACTTACGTCCTTGTATGTTTTTCTTATTGTTTGGAGTCATGGTAAAAATTTGGTTCACCTCTCAACACCTCACGGAGTACAAGCAAGCATACAACACTTGTGGGATTAAGTGTGAGAAATTCGAGAACAAAGAAATAAAGGGAGAGTGTGAGGACCTTTCTTTTACAACTAACTCGTTTGTTGTTTTGTAGTGAAAATTTTTGGCTAAACTCAATTGAACCGGATTATATTGAAGTTAAATCTCAAGGTGGAGAGGAAGCTAAGGTGCAAAATGAAGGCGTTGACCGAGACTTGAAATTGTTGTGTTCACAGTTTCTTCTTATTTTGTGGGTTGTTTTGGTTTAGTTGTCCCGTGAATTTGAGGTCAAATTCCTCTCAATATAGAGAGAATGATACGGGCACGATCATGACACCAGACATTTTTGAGTATTTTGAAGGCACTCGAGGGAGTGTGCAAATTGAAGTGTGAAAAAGTGTCTTGATGTGCACAAGGCCACCCCAAAACACACTCTATGGGCGCCTATTTTGTACCCTTTTCATTAAAGGTCTCTTTTGTCCTTTTACCTCTTAATGTAATAAGTCTATAATAGAACATGATAGGGTTTTAGTTCATCAGTTATTGAAAGTTGATGTAATAACATAAAGAACACCTCTCTTAAGAGAGAAAGAGCCTCCCAAGGCCGAAACTAGGACATGAGCAAGTGTAGAATCACTTATGAATATGTATTGCTTGAAAACGTTGGTGCTTGAGAGGTGGATTCCAATCTTGTGTCTTCGTAAGGGTGCGGTGTTGCTATTGTAAGTCTTAGGGGTCCTTAGATTTAATACATCTTTGGGTTCTTAACCTTGCAATAGTGTATGTCACACTTTCTATCTTAACATTTCATGTCTTCGTTTGTGATGGCTGGTGAACCCATATGTTCTTGATGAGTCTTGTCATCTTGTAACATTGGATTGTTGTTATCCTAGTGTTGTTCTTCTTATCATAATGTTGTTTATCTCTTGTTGTTGTTAGTCATTTTCACCTTGTTTCTTGTTGTTGTTGTAGCTGAGAATTGTGTTTGTGTTGCTCTCGGGTTTTCCTTTATTTGTGGACTATTTTTGGCTTGCTTTTTGATACGATTCAAGTTTTTCTTGTATCAATACCCGTACCACGAGTCTTTCTAGCCTAAAATTGGTGTTTCGGAGCTGCTGGGATAGTCAAAATTCACATACGAGGTTGTTTGAATAAAGTTTTTGCTCGGTAGTCAATTTGAACCAGCGAAGACTTCAAAATAGAAAATTGTCTCTTAAAATCAAACAAACTTCCCAATAATCAAACTATCAATTTCAGCAAGTCATAAATGACTTGGGGCAGCTATATGAAAGCTCTAAATGAAAAAATGAGCATAAATACATAAAATAAAATGAATAGTTATTACAATAGACAAACACCCTAAAGAAATCTTGAAGACACTAATACTCTCATGATATGACTTGATATCAATCAAAAACAAACTAATGTACTTGAATCAAGAAAGAACAACGAAAATAAAAGAAAAAACCACACAAGAACAAAAAAGAAAAGGAGATGGACTCTAAAACTAATTAATCAACTAATAGATCGATTACTAGTCGTTAATTAGAGTTTCAGAATAAAAATATGAATTTAAGAGTCAT
Organism: Capsicum baccatum var. pendulum; assembly: GCA_030864225.1. Taxonomy (NCBI): domain Eukaryota; kingdom Viridiplantae; phylum Streptophyta; class Magnoliopsida; order Solanales; family Solanaceae; genus Capsicum; species Capsicum baccatum. The sequence goes on along the minus strand of CM061555.1, from coordinate 81,340,607 downwards.
GAAATGAAACTAGATTGATGGAACCTGAGCAGAAGTGAATTCACAAGGCTTGAAATGCATTTTGGAGCAAGCTGGCGCAGGCTGGCCGCACCTTGGGCGCAGGTGGCATGCAGATGCCACTCTTCTGACAAGTAAGGTGCACCTTGGGCATAGATGCACCCAGACCAGGTGGAAAATAGACAAATTTGTCCTCTTCGTGGGCCTCCTTTGCCTCTCTCTTTTGAAATATTCCTTGGGCCCTTTGGATATGCTTTTAGATCAAAATTTTTGCTTGTTTTTTCTGTCTCTTTCTTGGATCAAACAACAATTTTTTAGATGAATTTGCCTTTTGAAGATATGAACGTCTTCAAGAACACTATAAATACCAAAATTTTCAACTCTTTCACTTTGCTCAAAATGCAACAAAATTTGAAACTCAAGCTCCTTTCAGCCTCCCAAACACATTCCAAATAACCTTATGCCTCAATTCTCATCCAATTTCTTCAAATTTTTTAACCCACTTGTTAGTTTCTTCAAGTTTCAAGAATACAAAAATGGTGAATTCTTGAAACTTCTCCGATTAGCACCATAACTTAGATCTAGGGATCTTTGGATGTGGGAAATACTTTTCAACACTTTTTAACCCACAAACCAACACAAAATGAGCAAGATCTAAGTACCCATTTCACTATTTCTTCAAGAACAACCTCAACAATGGTGACCTACTCCAACATTCTTCCAAACACACCAAATGATCAAGTTTCAACCTAAATATTACTAGATGGAACAAATCTAGTGAAGAAACAAAAATAAGAACTCAAAACACATTTTTTTAGGGGAGGGGTTTCTTTAAGACCATTATTTTTAATTTTCAAGATATCTAACCCACTAGTAGACTCGTAGGAATGAATCTAAGCCTTGCTCTAATACCAAATGATACCAGAACAAACTAAGAAATCAAAAACTAATCTAAGAAATGAAAGATAAATATAGATAGGACAAGTAATAAGATAGACACAATAAAAGAAATTGATAGCAAACAAAGGGTATATTAAACTATTAATCCTCTATTCAATAAATCAAACAAAGCGCCTAAATCATACATTTACCACAAGGGAATCCAATTCCTAAGAAACTAAAGTTTTTAAACGATAATCCAATGCAAGCTAATCCAAGCTCACATAAAATCACAAGAGAGTAAAAGTTCATTGGCATCAAAATTTTCCTAGAAAATGAAAGAGAACTCCTATTTATAGTCTAGGGTTAATTATTACAACTTGTGGTCCCAAAAGTGATCCTTTTGTAACAAAAGAAATAAGTCAGCCCGCTTTGACATCTTCTCAAGAAGATGGGGCACACCTTGGGCGCAGATAGCATCTACATGCCAGTGTTTAGCATCTGCTTGAGCAGGTCAGGCGCACCTTGGGCACATATCCCTCTGATGCTTCTCCAAGCTCTTCTTTGTCTTCCGTTTGACCTTGCCAAGGCCCCTTGACCCACCCACCCACCCCTGAAGGTAATCTCCATATTTTGGCATCTTTTGATAGCACTACGAAGTTGTTAAGCACCTCTAACTTCATGAGCATCCCATTCAAAGGTCCAGAGGCAATTTGAATTTTATCAGTTAGTGTGTAGTGGTGTTGATTTGTCACATAAGCAAGTTTGTTGTAGATAATTTTTTCATAGTGATAGGCTATATATGATTAGTATAAATATACTGCAATGTGTGAAATATAACTAACTCAATTCAGAATTTTCAATAGAATTTCTTCTCTTCTCTTGTTAGATCAAGCTTAGCTTTAATGATTGTCAATGGAGATTGAGTAGTGATTGTAGAACACATATTTCATCATTAATTTGATGTTAGGCTGCTTTGCCAATATAGGTCCAGACCCATTCATAACGTAAATATGTTGAAACTAATTCTTTAAGTAAATTTATTTTACTTGTGGTATCTAGAAATAATATTTTAATATTATTCATTCAAATATAACAAATATATCAATATGAAATTGGAATGGGAGTGTTTAAAATGAAATATGACCCTAAAAAAAGTTATGCATTCACAAATTGATTAACAGGCTGAAACATATATACTTCATTGAGTTGTAATGTATATTTTATATCTTATGTTGTATATGAATTTTTTTCTCTGTATGATCGATTTGTAACACCCAAAATGAAAAAAAATCATAAATTCTTATTACTACTAATCATATTATGATTGTCTATTCCAGTTATGTCCTCCGATATTACAATAAGGATTGTAAATGGACGTCGGAAGCATCTAGTTTCAAAAAAAACTGAATTTTTTTTATTCAGGTCAAGACTTCACCAACCTATATCTACTCAGAGTATGATTCTGGAAGAAGATACATTGTCGACCTTGAAAGTGAATCATGAATCCGTGGGAAGTTTTAAAAAGATGAGATTCCTTGTCCTCACGTTATTGCCGTCTTGAAGTCAAAACATGTGAAAGAATTTAGGTCATATTGTTGCGTTAATAAGTGTATTCAATGTATAACCAAAGTATAGTACCGTCTACATAATTTACTATTAAAACTAGTGTTAATATGTATTTATATACATATTTGTTATGCATTTGTCCAACTACAAAATGTGGTTATGAAAATACATGTTCATTATTGAAAGTTAACATACAATTGAGCTCACAAAATAATTGTTTGTATAACTTATGTATATTATAATATTTTGTTATGTATATATGATTTGTGGTTGCTGATGTGTATTCTATATGAATTTGTCATTCATTTACGTATGGTACCATGTGTCCATTAGCATACGTAAATTCCGACTAAAAAATAGTAGTTAACCTTCCTTATAATATATAAGTATATTTATTCATAAATTATATGTATATGTAGACATATACATGCGTTTAGTTTGTATTGTTTCTAATTAACAATGAAAGTATTTTCAATGTATATGTAAATTTATACATCGCAAAGTGTTTTGTATATTGTTTACCCTAAAATTTTCAGTTCATATACACAATAATTTCTTTATTTAAACAACTGAGTACATATATATAAAACATCTTCATCACTTCTTCATCTTCTTCAACCCCTCCCTCCAAACACATTGTTATGATCGAGAATTTCTAACTGAAGGAGTTAATCTTCTTCACTTCTTCAACCCCTCCCCCCTCGCCTTCCCCCCCCCCCCCCAAAACACATTGTTATGATCGAGACTTTCTAACTGAAGGAGTTAGAATTGAAGGCTGAAATAATATTTTAATAGAGAAAAAATCATAAATTAATGTCTTTATGGTTGTTAATTCTTTGGTGGTGTTAATGGAGAAAATGAAAAAAATAGAGGAGGAGGCATTTTCGTGGCTTGGGTGGGGTTGGAAGGGGAGAAATAATGATGTTAATGGGGGATTTGGGACCAAAAGTACCTTTATTGAGAAGTGCAAGGAGAAGAAGAGTGATGAAGAGCTTAATAATGATTGTCATTGGGGAAAATATTTTTTCGGTGATGATGCATAACTAAAATGCTGCTTCTTCCGTATATGAAGAGTAATTTAAAGAGAATTGTACTTGTATTTGTGAAAATGCAGAGGGTGGTGTAGTAATTTGTGAAATGGAAGGTGGTCCTCATCTCCGGCGACAATGGTGATGGTAGAAGAAAGTGTTGTGAATTGAGATATTTTGAGAATTTGGGCATGTTGAAGTATTTGGTGAAATGGAGATTGGACCATCCTCCTCAGTGTCAGCGTCAATGGCGGAGACCGTGTTGATGATAGTGGTGATCGGAGAAGATGAAGAAGATGAACTATGGGTGGGGAGGGTGAACTGTCATGGGGTGGGGGTTATTTTTCTTTTTTTTTACTAAATTATTAAATAATATTTTTTAAAAAAATTATGATGTGGTGATGACATGGAGTTGATATGCCGCTGATGTGGACGCGAGTGCAACGCACTCTCTCTTGTGAGACTGGTAGTATAATTATAGGGTGGAAATTAATTCACTTGAAAGTTGTTAAGGGGGGTAAATAATTGCCCGATTAATTTAGGGTCTAAAGTAAGATTTGGCGACAAGTTTGAGGGTATTTTGATGTATTATCTCTCTCTCTATATATATATATACATATATATATATATATACATACATATATATATATATACATATATATATATATGTATACATACATATATATATATATATATACACACACACATATATATATATACACATATATATATACATACATATATATATATATACATATATATATATAAATACATATATATATATATACATATATATATACATACATATATATATATATATACATACATACATATATATATATATATATACACATATATATATATATATTACTTATCTTATCTTGAGCCGGGGGTCTATCGGAAACAACCTTGCTACTTCTCCGGAGGTAGTGGTATGGACTGCGTACATCTTACCCTCCCCAGACCTCACTATGTGGAATACAATGAATTTGTTGTTGTTGTTGTGTATATATATATACCTTCTGTGTGAATTTTTTTTTTCATACATATCTTTTAAAAATGTGTGTGTGTATACACTTATTCAGTCAAAATCTTGATTTGATAAAGTATAAAAAAAATCTTACTAACTTTCAATTTTAAATTTAAAAATGTTATTAATGGAGTTTGTGGAAAAAAAAATGTCATTGAAGAAGAGATTGAATCAAATATGATTGAGAATTCAAAATTGATAACTCATAGAAAGTTGCTCCTTGATTTTAGGCATCTTTCAACGAGTGAAATCTATAAATAGATAATAGTAAAGTAATGTATATATAGCTTTAGAGATAGAAATTGAAAAAGCGGAATTTTTGTAATATGTTTTGAGAGTTGGAATTTGTGTGATAAGTGATACTTAAGTTGTGGTTTTATGTAATTTTTAGAAGAAAAAAAAATCAAGCCCGCACATAAAAAGATATATTTTGAATATTTAATATAATTAAGTAAGAAATATATGTTCTTTCTAATAATTCAAGTTTTTTTATAACGTTATTGCACACTTCAATAACCAAACTAGGTAGACCAAAATAGCAAATTCTTGGTCGATATATATTTTGTCCAACTTCTTAAAATTCTTTTGTTAGGACTTAGGACAACTTGTAGCATATAAAAACCTTAGATGATTAACATCTCATATTTTTTTGAAAAAAAAATAAAATTCCACCATACTTCAACTCTCCAAAATATAAAGGCATAAATTATTTAATTAACGAGAGAAAACGAAAAAGGGGATTCCTAGATGCACTAGAATTCTTGTAAGAATTATGTACCATTTCTTAAGATGCCACCTTGCCTAAAATAGTTCCTTTGTCTTCTTTTTATATACTACTAGTATATGTACCTATGCGATGCATGAATAATATTAAAATATTACTCATAATAGTTTTATATTGAAATATATCTTTCGAGCAAGTTAAATCATATTAACTTAAAAGAAAGTGTAACTACCATATTATTTCTCAATGTAATACATACATCCATACATACATACATATGTACATACGTACATACATACGTACGTATGTATGTACATACATACATACCGTCTTCTAAAAAGGATAAATAGATTTTATATTGAATTCAATTTTCGATTTTTATTTTAGAAATATGTAATTAAGGGACTCTTCTTTTTTAAGATTTTTATGATATTTTCGACCTTTGAGCATATATTAACTCACATTTCCTTTTTGATCGTTTCAATTGTAATTACAATTCATTTAATAATCTTTTTAGTTGATGAAATCGTAAAGCTATACGATTCGTCAGAAAAGGGCATAATAGTTACTTTTTTCTGTATAACAGGATTATTAGTTACTCGTTGAATTTCTTCGAGACATTTTTCAGTAAGCTTTATATGAATCATTAATTTTCCTTTCATGGAACCTCTCTCTCTATATATAGAGAGACCTCTCCACCTCCACCTCCATCTCCATCTCCACACCTCCCATCCTTACCACCACTTTCATCTCCACACTCTCTCTATTTTTTCATTTAAAATTTATGAATGGTAATATGTATTTTATCTAATTACTTCATTATATAGAAATTAGAATAAATAAGTTTTATTATGTCAAATAAATAAAATATAAATTAAAAGAAGATTCTGAAATAATCTAATATGTTATATGTGGTTATAATTTAAAATTCAAGTTAAATACTTTTACATCTATTAAACTATAGTTTTATAATATATTTTATTTTATTTTTTCTACTCAGATTAAAAAAATTTATTAACCCATCCTAAGAGTCAAAAGAATTTCCAGAATGCATGTAATATTCTTGACTATGAATTTTACATGAAAAAGTAAAATCATAAATTTTTATGCGAAAAATAATATTAATGTGTAACTGTGAACATAATATTTAATTATATTATAGGCTACAATATTAAAAATTTATGATGATTTAACATTTTATATTTTTTAATTAAAACATTACCAACTGCTTGTGTTTTAGTTATCACGATTTATTTATTTTTACTTTATCTATTTGAAATTTAAATAAAAATATAATATTATCTATAATTTTACCTTTTTTATCATCAAAATATTCTCATCTCAAATTCAAATATAAATAGATAAACTACCACAATGTAAATTTTATCTAATATTGAATAATTGACGTGAATTTCAAACTTGAACTCATAATAATTAAATTTTATAATTCACTATAACTTCTCATAACATCATATTAAATAATTAATTCTTCATAAAAAAAATAGAAACACATAAATTAATATGAACATTTATTTTTTAAAAATAAATTATATCAAAATAATAACAAAAGTTATCATTTAAGAAGAATCAACTTAACTTCTCAATTAAAGATGGTTTTATTTTTTATTTACGCAATTAAATTTATTTTCTTCAAAATCAAACGAACAGAAAAATATTACTTACTTGTATTAAAACTTGGATATAGTGAAACAAATTAATCTGTAATAACACTAACAATTATCTGCATATAAAAAATAAAAATTTTAAATTTTAAAAAAAAATTATGAATAAAATTAATAATCAATAACAAAGAAGGAGAATGTAAGCTTAATATTATATAGCATTGTAGCAGTATTTATAGAAAGGTTAAGAAGTTAGAAATATATTCCAACTCTAAGTTCATTCGAATTCAAATTTCATAAGAAGATTAGTGCACTAATTAGGATATTGAATTGGATAAATATAAATATAAAAATAAAAAAAAAAGAGCAAAATCTTTTAGTTGCTAATAAGAAGATTATGCTATAAAAAAGTAACGGTCAAATAACTCATTTTTTATTCAAATTTTAAAGTAATTTTTATTAATAAGGGGGTAGGTGGGGTAAGGTGATAATAATAATAATAATAATAATAATAATAATAATTATTATTATTATTATTATTATTATTATTATACTATCTCTACTAACCCCATGTAGTACGATTATTACTTTAACTATTATTAGTCTATAGATTATTATTAATTAGTTAGAGTCCTAACTTCAAATTCTAATAATATTTGATTTTTAATTTTTAAATTATTTAGATGTTACCTTTTTCTTTTAATCATAATCGTATAATTAAAATTAGGGTAGACTAAAAATCTTAATTGCTATTGCTAATTTTATTTATTAAATCATATGTATTCAAATATATTTGACGTAACATTTAAAAGAAATAATTTGTGGAATAGTAACCGTTCATTTGGAACTCTTCAATCTTAAGTTTCTAATTTTTAGTTAATGATAGTTCTTCTGTTTCTGAATTAATTAATTAATTTTTTCTTATCTTTAGGCTTTTCAAATAAAATTTATGTTTATTCTATAATCTATTAAGTTTAAGTAATTGTTATAAATATTATATTATTAGTGCCACGATTACTTTATCCGTACAATGTAATACTACTGCTACTACTACTATTTTTCTGTTAATTATTATTATTGATATTATTATAATTAATACTTTTAACTTTTATTCAAAATTCAAATAAGTCAAGTATATTATTACGGCCACTACTACATCTATTTATTAATATTATTATTTTTCACTTGATATTTAAATTAAATAGTTTTAGAAATATTTTATAATATCTAAAAGAGATAAGTTTATGAAATAATAAGAGTTCATCAAAATTTTAAATTAAGAGATTATGGGTGTGTTTGGTATGAAGGAAAACATTTTTCGGAAAATGTTTTTCAATTTTCTCATGTTTGGTTGGCTTAAATGTTTTGAAAAATATTTTCTAAATCAAATTATTTTCCTCAAATCTAAGAAAAATGACTTCCCTTCAAAATGTAAGGAAAACATTTTCCCAAACTCTCCTTTAACTTCACTCTCAAGTTGAAATATTCATACAACTCTCAAAATCACCCACTCTTACCCCATCCCCATACCCCTACTACTCTCACCCCCTACCACCTCTATCCCTACCATCACCCCCCCCCCCACCCACACACACACAAAATGAATTAAATATTTCAAGTACTTTCTTTAAACTTTAATTTTTTCCTTACCCCACCCTCTTGCTCCCCGACCCCAACCCCCATCCTTACCCCCCATAAAAAAAAGAATTAATTTTTTCAAGTATTTTTCTTATACTTTAATTTTTTTGTTATTCCACGCTCACTCCCCGACCCCATCCTTGACCCCTCCTCCCCCCCCACACACAAAAAATAAAATAAAAAATTTAAGTACTTTAAAACTTTAATTTTTTTTTATCCCACCCTCCCACCCATTATGACCCCCCCCCCCCCCAAGCCCCCTTCCCCAAATATAAGGATTTAATTATTTTATTTTATTTTTAAAAGAAGTTTCAAATTTCTTTTTTCTCACCCTTCTTACCCTATTTGTTCTCATTGTGTTTTGTTAAATATATAAATACTTTTAGAAAAAAATGTTACATAAGTTTTGTTAAATATATAAATACTTTTAGAAAAAAATGTCTACTTATGTAACAAACACAAGAATATAAGTAAGAAACAACTTATTTTTCTAGAAAATATTTTCCTCATCCATATCGAACAAACCCTAAAAGAAAAGTATTTTGGGTGGTCAAAAATTATTTTTCTAAAAAATATTTTCTACTCTTTAGCTAAACACTAAAATGTATTTTTTGTAAAATATTTTTTATTCACCAACCAAACATAAGAAAATATTTTTCGAAAAATATTTTCCACTCACTAGCCAAACATAAGAAAATAAGTAAGAAACTAACTTATTTTCCATGAAAACATTTTCTAGGAAAATATTTTTCATGGAAAACATTTTCCTTTATACCAAACACACCCTATATAAATTACAATATCTGGTAGGATAAGCTCAACGTAACTCCAAAAGAGTTCTAAATAAACTATACCACACGTTTCTTGTTTCTTAGTTATTATCTCTATTTTAAATAAATTAGTAAAGTTATCTTTTTATATTTCAAAGCTTATTTTTTTAATAATATTTGTTATACTTTTTAAATTTAAATTGAAAAGTTCAAAAAGTTATTAAATAGCTAAATAAAATTTGCATACTGAAAAAGTATTTTCAAATTCAGTTTTGAATATGATCTTTATCTTTTTTTCAAATCAAAAAGTTATATATTTCATTTTAAATTAAAACTTTTATTTTATCAATTCAATATTTGAGTTATGATTCAAAATAGTATTTCCAACATAATCTTTATCATTTATCTTTACTTAAATTCAAAACACCATTTATGTAGGGATAAAATGAAAAGGTTAAAATCATTTATTTAGAAATGAATGAAGTACTACTACTACTGTTACTATTTTATAAAATAATAATAATAATAATAATAATAATAATAATTATTATTATTATTATTATTATTATTATTATTATTATTATTATTATTATTATTATATAATCACACTATTACTATTGTCATACACCTTTTGAGTAAGCATTATCACTACGTACTATTATCTATTATTATTGTTATTAAATCAAATATATTTTATTATATATAAAGAAAGAAATTTATGAAATAGTAAGAGTTTATTTAGGACTGTTCAATCATAAATTTTATTTTTAAGCTAGTAATTTTGTTTTCTTTTTAAAAGGATAATGCATTTTCAAATTCAAAAATTTAATACTTTTAAATTCAATTTTTTTATTACAAAACTATTAAGTTTTGTCCTAAATATTGCCACGTGGATTTTTAATATCTTGTCACGTGGCTTCTTGTCTAACTTTTAGTTTTGCTTTTATATAGAGAGAGATTATTTCTTTAATAATATAATTAAATTAGATGAAACCAATTAAAGAAACAAAGAAAGGCATAATGCCGAGGGAGAATAAAAGATGATGTGGTCATGTTAAACAAATTGGGAGGTACTTGATAGCTACTATACCAAATGGGATAACCAAAACATAAGAAGATAAAAAGAATTTTCATTCTTTGGCTAAAAAAAAATGGATAAAGATGGATGAAGAAGAGAATATAAACAGTTGGATGAGAATAGAAACTATTGAAAGGTACAACCATAGTTGCAAGTTGTCTAATTATTAGCACTCACATATGTTGGGATGAAATGTGAATGAAAAATGGAGGAAAAGTGAAATGTATCTTCAATTTATAAACGAAAAAGGGTCAGAAATATCCTTCAAGTATTGAAAATGGGTCAAGAATACCCTTCGTTTATCTATTGGGTCAAAATTATCCTTCCATCCACCTTTTTGGATCAAATATACCTTTATAACTAACATAATTTTTTTAAACCATAATTAGAAATTCTATTAAATACATGGTACCTTTCTATTGGTTGTAAATTAAATTAAATTCGAATTCAATTAAAATACCTACCCATGGAGAGTTTGTGTGGCGCTATTGGCAATATTTGAAAGACTGTTGGTTTAAAATCATACTCCCTCCGTTTATTATTTTATCCTTACCCCAACAATAAATTAAGCTTTATTTAATAACAAGACGAAAATAATTTTTTTTTAAATCAATAAAAATGGTAAAAATAAGATAAAAATAATTAATTTTATTCTGATTTTATAAAATGACAAATATATTAAAAACATACTTAGAGTAACTTTGACAATTAGTAATACGAGATGAAGGAAGTATTATTTAAAACAATGAAAAATTGTTGTTATCTATTCAGCCAGGAGAATACAACTATACTATTCGAGAACCAGACAGTCACATTACATAAATACATTCACTTTCCATTTAATAGAGAGGCAAGCACTTCACAAAAAAGAAAATTCTATTTGTTTGTTTCTTGCTTGATACATGCAGCATATATTTGGTTCAGCGCCTCAATAAAAGCTTGTATTATCCTAATTTATTCGAATCGTATTCTCACATCCTTAGAAAGCAAGGCTCATCGAACGAGATTCAAGATGCGAAATTAACAAGCCTACTAGAAAGTCGAATTAATAATTTCTGATCGAGTGATTTCAATTGGAGATGAAATTGTACTTATATGTTTATTAATTGAACGAGATTCAAGATGCAGAACTAACAAGCCTACTAGAAAGTCAAATTAATAATTTTTGATCGAGTGATTTCAATTGAAGATGAAATTGCATGTATGTGTTTATTAATTGAACGTGATTCAAGCTAGAAAAATGATTGAATTTGCTAGTGATTTGAAAAAAAGAACGTTGAATCATGAAAATTGAATGAGAATATATTAATAGCGCCACGTAAACTCTCCATGGGTCGGCATTTTAATTGAATTTAAATTTAATTTAATATTTTAGTTAATTTAATTTACAATCAATAGAATGAGCCACGTGTTTAATAGAATTTCTAATTATGGTTTAAAAAAATTCTATTAGTTATAAGGGTATATTTGACCCAAAAAAAGTGGATGGAAGGGTATTTTTGACTCAATAGATAAACGAAGGGTATTCTTGACCACCCATTTTCAATACTTGAAGGGTATTTCTAACCATTTTCCGCTTTATAAAAGGAAAGTTGAACGAAAGGAACATTCTTGTACTTAAGCATAGAAACACTTATTCATGTTGTTAGTGAGGTAGAAGAAGACAAGTCTCACGTCGTCATTGTTGTCGTTCCCTCGACTTTAAATTTGAATTTGTCAAATGATCGAGACATTATCTTTTTGAATAAAATCCATTTGAAAATTTAAGTGTTAAAGATTTTATGAAAAAAAAAAATCCGGCCATTTACAAACGCATATGTACATGTGCATATACATATCAAAACACACATTGAAGGGACACGATCCTTCAATTTGCTGGTTGAATGACGAAAAATTGATGTGCGAGCTCACACGGTCATCTGTGGACGTAGATGTCGGCGCACATTACTTTGCATGTCATCGCTTAACATTCTGTTTTGAGTGAAAAGCGACATGTGACCATAAATCTTCATCTGCAGACGCAGATGGATCCGTACATAGACTCGATGTTTCGAAATAGTAAAACTCTTCACGAATCATTACTTTTTTCTGAAGCAACTCTTTTTAACTATAAATACTTGATTTTTTCTCAAATATTGCCACAAAATTTTGTAGTTAAAAACTCCTCCTTCTTGCAAAAACTCAAGCGTGACTTGCTAATCGTTGAGTGCGTTCGAAATTCAGCGAATTTAAGGTACCATTGTTCGGCAGAAGTGAATTATTATTTGAAAGGATATATTCTATAATTTCGAGTACTTTAGGAGAATAATTTTCTTAAGGACACACTATGAATCCAGCGAACTTGATTCTTAATTGTATCTTCATCTCTTTCTTGTTTTTTTTTTTTTTTTTCCAGAAAATAGTTTGAACTTCTTTGTTATTCTTAAGTTGTTTTGAACTTATAGTTGAAGTTTATGCTTGAAATACAAATTTTATTTAATCCAAAACTAAAAAATATCAAAATAGTGGATCTTCCTCAAACTCTCCGTATGACAGAAGCTTTAGTCCATTCCACTGCAATTTTTTAAAAGAATCAAAAAAGTTACTCATAAAGAAATAACAGCATGACCTAACTTTTTTATTAGAAAGTTAGTGTAAATATTATTATTATTATTACTAGAAAAAAATTGCTTAAAAGATTAAAGTTATTTGCTTTGGGTATGAGGTTGTATCTAAATATCCTCGAATCCACAATAACATTGATCATTAAGGCAACAAAGAGATGCACTATATGATTCTAAGTAGATTTTTTATGAATTAGTGAAGTGGGGACTACTAAGATTTAGAATCAACTCAAGTATAGTATTCCCTTCTTTTCGTTTTAAATGTGATTTTAGCTCAAAAGAGAGCTTTCAAAATAGTTATTATTTTAAGAATTCAAGATTAGACTTGATAATCAGTTCTAATTATACCTTTAACATTAAAAAAATAGTCCATTTTAATATTGCGGCAAGTCTAAAAACATGCCTGTTCCCTCCATCAAATATTAATTGATTATTTTATTAAAATTAGATACATCATATTAGTTGTCCACCTTATTAAATCATGAAAACCTTCATTAATTTTTTTCCACATTACCCTTACAATTTCTTTTAAAGTGTTCACACGTATTTGTAAAGTTTGTAAGAAGTATTTTAAGTGATGAATAATTAGTAAACTTATTTTTTTATTTAAAATTTTTTAAGATGTGTTTAAAAAGAAAAATAATCAATAAATATGAGATGAAAGTAGTAATAAATAGGATAACTTAGTACTCTTTGCATGCGTTTGTTAATAAGGGGGGAAAAGAGGTAAAGGGGCCTTTAAAATGGGACCGGGGAGTAACAAATTAAGTGCATATTTTAATAAATATTTTATGTTATTTGGTGTATAGTTTCAATCAATTTGAGAAATGAGTAGTTAATGTTAAGGGTATATTATAGAAAAAGAAATTATTTTTCTCGTTATATGTTAAAATAAGTAAATAAAATTAAAAATTTATTATTAGTATAGTGGACAAGTAAAAAAGAACAGAGGAAGTAATTAATATCCTTTTCTTTGTAAAAATGATAAATTTTATTTGGGGAACGAACACAAACGGCCACTCGGCCAAAATAATTTCCAACCTAGTGGCAACTAATTTTGCATTCCCATTATCATGCCATTTACATCTTTTTGCTCACTATTTCTTCCTTCTTTATTTTTTTTTTGATGTTTTCACTGTTTTTTTGCTGCTCTATTTTTATAAAATAAATACATCTCTTCTTTTAATTTTTTTAACAATCAAGTGTGATTTTGTAATTTTCCCCTTTTAACGCTTCACTTCTATCTTTTATATAATTCAGGTGTAATAAATGTATAATCAATATATAAATAATGTACATTAATAGATAATTATTTGATTACACATTTTATATAATTGTTATACAATTTTTATACCATCTTAAACATATATATATATTATACAGTAATTATACAATATCTGTATACATCATATATTCTATTCAACAATTATAAAACTTTTAACGCATATAAAAACATAACAACAGTAGTGCCAGTCATAAGAAGAGTCAACAAAAACTTAGGAAAATCATATTTAAACGAAGCTTAAGAGGGGGTTTGAGGACCAGGTTGGGGAGAAATCTAATAGGAAGGACCAGGAGGAGTGTGAGACAGTTGTCTGAGCAGCATGGTCATCCTCTCACTCTCTGCAGCATGGGCCTTCAGAAGTTGCTGAGTGAGATCTTCATTCTTACCAGTCAAGACCTAAAACTTTTCTTCCAATTTCTGTACTTTTGCACGAAGGTCTGCATTTTCAGCACTTAGGTTCTCAGTTGAACTTGTTCCCTCTTCGCCTTCCAGAAATCTCTGTATCCTTCTGAGCTACCGCGGCTGCCATAGCATCCAGCTCCCCCATCAAACCAACCTGAACATCAATCAACTCAGAGATAATTAACTTTGACTTTCCACCTCCTCTTCTAGGAATATACTCATTGTCTTCCAAGGTGGTAATGTTGAATATCTGCTTGACTGATCCAGCCTTTCCTTTCCCACACTCAACAGTGAAATACGCAAACACCATTTTTATCCCAAAACCATAGGCCAAACCATGTTTGCCATCCCTTGCCGTTATTACAGTGTGCATATGCTCTATCACAATCACAGAAAGATTGACCTTCTGCTATTTGGATAGGACTTCCATAAGGAACAGGTTGGGCCTATGCACTGTGGTCCTCTTTCCAGATCTAAAGAGAATTTTCTTATTCACCAACTCAAAAATCTATTGATACTCACTTTTCAAGGCCTTTTGTTTACATTCTTTATGTTTATATCATCAAGCCTCCCACAGATCTTCAAAAATTGCTCATATCTCTTTTTTCGTAGGAACCTAATCCCTTCAGCAGGTACCCTAAGAATCTTAGACATTACCTCCTCATCAATTGCAATATTCACCTCATTGACCGGAGTGGTCAAGTACATACCATCATTAGAGAAGGCCAAATTATGGTATAACGTTTGAACTTCCTCTTCATGTAAAGAAGGAATTAGTGACTCAAACAAGCTACCCAACTTTGAAACCTCACCCAATCTATCAACTCAATCATCCGAAGCATCCCCAAAATAGCAGAATAAAACACTATTCCCCTCAAAACTTTCTAAATTTTAAGGATCTCTTGTCTGGATTCTCTGAATAACACATTCTTCTTTTCTTTGGATGTAATACTTTTACTGGACGGACCAGTTCCTTTGAAGAAAACCACAAGGGCTCCTAAAGTCTTAGCAAACTTAGAACTGGACCTGGTCCCTTAGTTCTAGGCCTCTCAGACCTTTTTCTTTTACTAGTGCTTTTGGGTACTAGTTTCTTGATCATCACTCATTTTCCTTTCTTGGGAGATAGAACAACTTTTCCTTTCACTTTGGCCCTAGAAGCACCCACATATTTTTTAATATCAGAATCAACAGACTGTTCATCATTATTCTCAATCATGATCTCAAAGAGACTCTCAAAGTCACTATCATTATTATTATCAAAGTCACTCTCAATTTTCTCTTCTGATTCTTCAACTGGGACCACCTTTTCAACAAGTGGTTCAACTACAATCACTCTTTTTTTAGAGTCCTTCTCTTCTTAGTATTATCCTTGTTCTTCTATAAAGCCTTTCTCATCAGGTTCCTAGGACTCAACTTGGTCTCTGAAGGTTTGACAGTTCCAAATAAAGCTTTAGTAGAAGAAGAGGATCCCTTCTTAAACAGTTTTTGAGACAGAGGCATTTCATCTTCACTATCAGAACTACCTTTTTCATCCACTTGGGCACCATATAGGTCAAGGACTGGGGGTAACACCAGATTTTGATCCTCAACATTCTTAGAAAGATTATTTGGCCTCTTGGTGAATAAAGTAACTGGGTGTGTGTCCCATTTAGGAGGTTCTTTACTCAGAGCAGTGAGACCTTGCATCCCAATTTCTTCACTCATATCCTAAATGTTTGAAAAAGTTTCCTTAGAGGTCGGTAAATCCCCATCAAATATGTTCTCATCAATGGAAGCACTCACAAACTTAATGGGTAACTAGGTCTTATCAGGAGATGGAATTTTGGAAGAAGAGTCCTAAACCTGATCAGTAGGAACTAGTTGGTCAATATAGGAAGAATTTTATTAGGAACTTAGTCTTTGGATGATTTGATATTGGGGTCTACTTCTTTGTCTGATGAGGGGTTAGTTTTAGAGTCAGAGATAGCATCAACTTTATCATCCCTTTCAGAAGGGGGATCATCAGATGACTCTTACTTCTTTTGAGTACTAAAACCCCTAGTAATTTTGCAAAGAGAAAGAGGAGATAAATTTATAATGACAAGTGAATTCTTTTATTCAGAATCAGAAATGATAGATGGTGTATCAAACACTCTCAAGGTAATGGACTCATCTTTTTAAGAGAATGTTGGTGAAGAATTTAACATTGTACAAATTTGGTAGGTTTCAAAAATTGAAGCAAGATGGAAATCTTTGGAAATGGTTTAGGAACTAATAGGCTATGAATAAGAAGTTTTTCAAAAATGGAAGATGAGAGATTAGATTTTGATTTAAATAGGGAATGGGGGAACGTTCAAATTTGATAAAGAGTTGTGACGGATGTAACGTGTCCGATCAGATAGGTGTGCCTCTAAGGCTTAAAGTACGACTGATAAATTTTTGAAAGAGTGAGAGATTGACGTGACACACAGTCATTAAATTTTAATAAACAGTGTTAGAGAATAGTATGCGATACTAACCTGATTAAAAACCTGATCCCAACATGATTTTTTTAACACAGTGCACTTTGAGCTGTCTCACCCTCCTCCCTATCTTCTCCTTCTTGACATAGGTGTATATCTATAGAAGATATAAGGCTGATTTAGACATGTCTAACATCATCTAATCTAGATATCTACTTACCAAATCATAGCCAAATTTAGAGGATTAAGTAAAGCAACATGCATTCAACTTGGTCTCATCAGTTTCAGTTTTGTTCCATTTCTTTTAGACTATCCCTTACAAGAGCCTTGCTAAATATGTCAGCAATTTGATCTTTAGTACTGCAAAATACGATCTTGATTAGCCTTTTTTCCATATTATCTCTAAGAAAATGGTGCATGATATCAATGTGTTTTGTTCTTTTATGTTGACCTGGATATTTGACCTTATTTAGAGCACTTGTGTTGTCACAAATAGAGGCACAAATATGAGAAAATACCAAAATCTTCAAGTTACTACTTGATCCATAGTAATTGAGCACAGCATGAGACAACTACAATATATTCAGCTTCAACAATTGATAGTGCCACTGCGTTCTGCTTCTTAGTATCCCAAGAGATTAAGGATGGTTTAAGAAAATGAGTCATTCCTGAGGTACTCTTTCTATCAACTAGGTACCGTGCACAATCAATATCAGCATATCTAACTAGGTTAAAACTATCTCCAACACTAAACACAAAAACAGGTCTACTAGTTGTCAGATATCTCAGAATCCTTTTGGCATCCTTCAAATGAGATTCTTTTGGACTTGATTAAAATCTAACACGTATCCCAACACTAAACACAAAGACAGGTCTACTAGTTATTAGATAGGGCAATGAACGAATGATTCCTCTGTACATAATTACATTAACAGAGGGACCAGGTTAATCCAAGTCCAGTTTGGAGAAAGTTCTAATAGGAGTATCAATAGGCTTTGCATCCTCTATATGGAACCTTTTGATCAACTCATGAATGTACTTTTGTCGACATACAATAGTCCCAGTTTCACTTTGCTTAAGTTTTGACCTAAGGAAGAAATTAAGTTTTCCCATTATACTCATCTCAAACTCACTACTCATTAGCTTAGCAAACTCATCACACAAGGAATTAGTTGTATCTCCAAATATGATGTCATCAACATACACTTAAACAATGAGTAGGTTTCTTCCTCTTGCCTTCAGGAATAAGGTGTTGTCAATCTTTCCCCTTTTGAATCCATTTTCTAGCAAGAATTTTGATAGCCTTTCATACCAAAATCTGGGAGTTTTCTTCAAACCATACAAGGCTTTATCTAGTTTTAACACATGATTATGAAAATTAACATCTTCAAATCCTGGGGGTTGTTTCACATAAACCTCTTCCTTGAGAAGACCATTAAAAAAGGCACACTTTACGTCCATATAAAACAGTTTAAATTCCATGTATGGAGTAAATGTAATAAGAATTCAAATTGCCTCTATACTAGCCACTGGAGTAAATGTTTCATCATTATTTATGCCTTCTTCCATGTTATAGCCTTGCACCACAAGCCTAGCCTTATTACTGATAATCAGTCTTGTTTTTGTACACCCACTTGGTTCCTATAACTGTTTTGTATGAGGGACATGGGACCAGGTGCCACACTTTACTTCTCTCAAATTAATAGAGGTCTTCATGCATAACATTTATCCAATTTGTATCCTTCGATGATTCTTTTACATTCTTGGGCTCAATTTTGGAAAAAATACATAGAAAGCACATAGATTCCTTGCTTTACTCCTGGTTTGCATGCCTTAAACTAGAGGAGTAAGCAGGTTGTCAAGAGGATGTGAGGACTAAAACTTCCAACTGTATATCTAAGGAGTGTTTTGACTTGAACTGGGACCAGTTCCCATTGAGGTTTTACCCTCAGAAAACTTATTATTTCCATTAATGGATTGGGAATCAGGTTCTTTGGGTGGAACTTGTGAAGGACCAGGATCCTAAGGACCTGCTGAATCTTCACCAATAGGTCTTGAAAATGATCCTTGTGAATCTTCCTCATCATTACTTCATTGGCTTTTCTAGAACATTGAGGGGATTTCCTGAATCATCAGCATCATCTGGGGTGCTCCCTTCACTAATGCTACTAGCTTCTCAAACACAACATAAACACAATCTTTTACATATTATGTTCTTTTGTTGTAGATCTTGAAAGCCTTGCTGGTTAAAGAGTATACAAAAAATACTCCTTTATCACTCCTTGAATTAAATTTTCCAAAGTCATCATTTCCATTTTTCAGCACAAAACATCTACAACC
Organism: Capsicum baccatum var. pendulum; assembly: GCA_030864225.1. Classification (NCBI taxonomy): domain Eukaryota; kingdom Viridiplantae; phylum Streptophyta; class Magnoliopsida; order Solanales; family Solanaceae; genus Capsicum; species Capsicum baccatum. The sequence continues at coordinate 81,321,201 of CM061555.1, read as the reverse complement.
AAAGGGCCTGAAATAACTTAGCTTAGCCTTTCTTTTGGTCATGAGTTCATATGGGGTCTTGTTCAAAATAACCGATAAGACTTCTACTGATCACATGACATATTGTGTTGATTACTTCAGCCTAAACATTATGAGCTATCATTGCATCTATAAGTATGGTTCTACCAATTTCTACAAGTATCCTATTTTTTCTCTCCACAATACCATTTTGTTGTGGTGTTCTAGGAGCTGAAAAGTTGTAAATAATTCCAAGCTCATTGAAAAATTAACTGAACCTTACATTCTCAAACTTTGTTCCATGGTTTGATCTGACTCCAGTTATCTTCTCACTGTATTTCACTTGCACTTTTCTACCAAATGCTTCAAACACAAGAAATATTTCTTCTTTGGTTCTTAGAAAGAAAGTCCAAGTAAACTAGGGCAGTCATCAACAATGACAAATATGTACTTCTTTCCTCCCCTGCTAGCAATCTTTACAGCTCCACATTGATCCATATGAAAAAGTTTCAGAGAACTGAATATGTTCACTTCTTTCTTTAGCTTGAATAAGGATTTGTTTTGTTTTTCCTTCACACATACATCACACACCTTGGAGTTAGAAAAATTCACTTTAGACATCCCTTGAACCAAGTCCTTGCTAACCAACTTGTTCAGTAGATAACAAACATGGCCTAATCTCCTATGCCACAATTCTATAGCATCTTCTTGAATGCTCAAGCACGTCATGTTCCTGGGCTTGCAAGACCCCAGATCAGCTATATACATATTTTTGTTCCTCCATGCTGTCAATATAACTTTACCATCCTTGAGACTGGTGATAATACACTTATCTGGTCTGAACTTTACTTCATTGCCTTTATCATAAATTTGAGCAACACTCAGCAAGATGAACTTGAATCCATCCACAAAGTGAACAACATTAATGGCTTGACTCAAATTGTTCCCAACCTTTCTAATTCCAACAATGTATCATTTGTTTACATCACCAAAGGAGACACGGCCTTTTTCCTAAGCCTTAAACAAGAGGAGGTCTCAGTCATGAGCCTTGAACAGACACTATCCATAATCCAGTGGTGTCTGCTTCCTTTAGGTTGGACTTGTAGTAACAATCAGTTGTTAGTTTTGAGAATCTATTTCATTTTGAGTTTCCAGAAGGGTGACAAAGGAAAGATAAAGACTTTTCTTAGTCCAACCAAGTATATTTTCACTTCGTCTTCTAGATACAGAGAGTTTTTTTGTCCTCCTTAAGACTGTCATTTTAGAGGGACATGAATCTCTTGTATGGCTATTTTTGACATTATGAGTACATACAAGATTATCCTTGACAGATACATATTTGTTATAAGGATTGTAAGGTGGATAAACACTGTGGAATCCCAAGCCTCTTCAACTGCTTGATCCCTAATTGGTAAGGTTTGTCAATGCTTGAGATGAAGTAGTTCATTTGAGAGCCTTTTCAAACTCAGCCTTGACCGTAACTAGGTCCATATCCAACTCATCACTTCTGTCAAGGCAGTCATATCTCCATTAGCCTTAGCTAATTTCTCTTCTAAATCAAATTGAATATTGTTTCCTTTACTCTACCCTTTTAAAAAACTTAGACATTTTGCTAACTTTTTCATTTAAAAGATCATTTTCAAGGGAGTATGAATTGTAGGTTACTTGAAGTTCAGTTACTTGCACAGTTAATTCAACTATTTTTCTTCATATTTTTCAAGATCTTTATTCAGACACTTTATCTTTAGTGATTTCATTAACAAAATTAATAAGTACAGTAGCAGGAGACTTTAGTTTTTTAAGAGAATAATTTTTTAGATTCACTCTAATATCCAAAAGAGTTACCGTGTCATCTTCATCATTATCAGAATTGGCCATCAAGGCAAAAAGAGAGTCATAGACTTAGACATCATCATCAACTACTATCATGGAGATATTTTTTTGTTGTTCAGATTCATCCAAATCACTAAAAGAGTCACCCCATATAGCTAGGACCTGTTTCAAAACTTCGTGAGCTTCAGCCTTCCTACTGTACTTATCTGGGACCTAGTCCCTCTTCTTTTCCTTTTCAGCAGCATGCTTAATATACTTTTTGTATTCAAACTTATACAGAGGACAGTTTTTGATATAGTCACCCAGCTTTCTACATTTATGATAGGTGTTATTTGTCTTTTCTTCTCTGTTGTGCCTGCTGGATTCTCCTTTTCTAGGAAGAGATCTTGTTCTCTTCAAGACTTTGAGGGACCGTTTGTTGATATGAGCAGTTTCCTAATTCTCTACAATGGTGTTCTCCTTTGTGGCCTTCAATAATAGATTCTTTTCCTTGTTGTGCTCACCCTTGGACTTATGTTGTTGCTTATTAATCTCATATGTCTTAAGATTTCCTATAAGTTCATCCATATTCATACTTTTCAGATCCCTAGCTTAAGTGATGACATCAACTTTACTGTTTCATAACTTGGGTAGAATGCTCAGGACCTTACGAACCTGTTTGGAAGGTCGAATGTCCTCACCCAAACAGAAGAGTGAATGCTCAGGACCTTACGAACCTGTTTGGCAGGTCGAATGTCCTCACCCAAACAGAGGAGTTCATTGGTTATGGCTGTAAATCTTGTATGCATTTCTTAGATAGATTCTCCTTCTTTTATGGTGAAAGTTTCTTATTAAGTTGTTAGCATATCAACCTTTGACTCTTTAGCTTAGTTGGTTCCATCATGAGCTATTTGGAGACAATCTCAAATCTCCTTAGCAGTCTCACATGCGGAAATCTTATTATACTCATTAGGGCCTATAGCACATACAAAAAGCTTTTTGGCCATGAAATTTTTCTCAGTCTTTCTCCTGTCAGCATCATCAGAATCCTTCCTAGTTTTGGGACATTGTAAATCACCTTCCCATCTTTAATAGGCTTGGTAGGAGCAAAAGGACCATCTTTAGTCACGTCCCACAACACACAATATTCAACCATGATAAAATAATTTGTTCTTGTCTTTCACCACCTATAGTATTGCCCATTGAACTTGGGTGATTGAGCAGTGGATTGTCCTTCTTCAAGGAGTAGAGGAGCAACCATTTCCAAAGATCCTTCATAGGTGTTAACCTTATAGGAAAACCTTGCTCTGATACGAAATGAAGAAAATGACTGGTTGCTCTCCTACTTTGGGACCTGGTCCCAAACAGACGTATATAGCTGGAAACTTAACAATATAATACGTAAAGTAAATATTCAAGAACACAACAATATTTACGCGGAAACTCCTTTCTCAAGGTTGAAAAATCACGACCTGCCTCCAGGATTTCTGAAGATCCACTAATATTCAAGCAACCTTGAATACAGATTCCATGACATCAAGGGTTAAACTCCTAATCCTTTTTCTCCTAGTAATAACTTATTACCAACACCCAGCTAACTGAGATAACAAGCTAACTCTAGGTTCAATATCACCTAACTCTAGATGACAACAATGAGTTTAAGAGCTGAAATAAAACACCTAATAATAATAGACACCAACAGTAGGAAACGTTTGTAAAGAAAAGACAAAAACTCAATTACAACAAGAGTATGAAAAATAACTTGTGAGCGATCAATTTCCTATTGCGAGTGAGGCTTTGATTCAAGAGCTTCAGTGAAATATTTTATTGTGAGACTATGGAAGCTTGGTTTTCTTGTTGTGGAAGATGAGCAATATATGTATGAGACAAGAAAACCTAGGATACGTCTCATTGGTTGAGGCAAAAAGGCAACAGTTTTTATCACCAACTCTTGTACTATAGTCCAGCTATGCTTGACAGCGACGTAAATGTTGAATCAGGTCCCTAAGTAGCTTCAGCTTTTGGCATCAAGAACCAGGTCCCAATTGATAATTTGTCAATCATCAAAATTAAGAACTTAACAGATAAGGATTCTACTAATTAATCTAAAGCTCAAATAATGATTGGAAGCACAACAAAGATTATCGATCAAGCCAATTTCTCTACCATGCTCTATTTCAGAGAAGCTAATCAGGTGACTGACTTGTCTAATCAAGTTTGCCTTGCACACTTTATTAGAATATGATTCTCTATACATTTTAGCAGCTGCCCAAAAATACCAAGGGACCATTTCGACTAGACATATAGCAAATGACTTGTAGTAGAATAAGGAATGACAAAGCCAATTTAAGTATACTGAGTTTTCACAAGTAGGCATTTTATTTAGTTTTCCCAAGTAGGCGTTCTAGCTAGTACATAGAGATCTTCTTTCTATCTTTTTCTTGGTAGGATCTTATCACTTTAAGACGGAATTCAATATATTTATCTTATATTTTATATATTTATATTACAAAATTTACTAAATATATATAAATTTAAAATTTAAAATTTAAAATTTAGCCATTATCACTTGAAATCATCATATTATAAAATTCAAATTATAAATCCACTATTATAACTTGTGGTAAGGTAGACCCCCTCTTTGTACCTTCATACAATACCACCTAGAAATCATTGTGGATAACTTTGTCGAAAAATAATAGTAAATAAATAAAGGAGGCAACATTTATGACATTTGGTGTTACTGATGGCTTAACTACTAGTGTATTTAATTGTAAAATGACCTAAAGAATTTCTCATATAGAATGTAATCGGTAGTGTATTATAATAGATCATTCATTCTTTTAAACACTCTTTTTCAACTTCAATTTCAGATACTCTTCTTTCAGTTGCCATTAAATATGTAAAACTTACATGAATCACAATAAGTTTATCCCTAATTATTCATTATTTTTATTTTTTATAATTTTTAAATACATAATTAACATCCAAATACATAATTTTAAAGTTGAAAATGTAACAATTAATTACTTCATTTTAGCTTGAATGCGTAATTTGCATCCGAATATATAATTTTGAAGTTAAGATATATAATTTTGATTACTTAAAGACATTTATTTCTGAAACTATTTGATCGAAATACATAATACATTAACTAGATTAGAGGAATATTAGTAAAATTATAAAGAAAAGGGGATTTAGATAGTTAATAAAAAATAAAATTTGTATGTAATTTAATAAAAATAAATTATGATGTTATGTAATTTTTTCATTAATAGGATCCCCCGAAATAACCCCCCAAAAATGAAAATGAGACTAGAGGAATATTAGTAAAATTATAAAATAGGAAAATAGAAGAAGCTTCCTAAAAGAGGATGGAGCTGGTGGAGCACAAATATGGAATTTCATTCAATAAAAAAAAGAAGCAAATTGCTCAAAAATCCACTAGGAACTTGAACTGCAAGATTTATCATTTTAGAATATTAAAAATTTTCAATTTTACCTTATACTTCCCAATTTTTTTTTAAAAAAATTGATACAAAGACAGTCTAGTGCAATAAAGCTCTATGCGCAGAGTTGGGAGAGGGGTCTGACCACAAGGTATTTTGTATACAATTTTACCTTGTATTTTTGTCAAAAATTATTTTAAAAACTTAAATTCGTGTCTCCTAATCACATTACAACAACTTTAGCAATATCTCCGAGATTTAAAAAAAAAGAGAGAGAGAAAAAGAAACTGATACATATCATAAAATATTTAATTCAAAAAGGACCCCTGAAGATATGTTTGTGTCGGAGCAGCCCCAGTATGAGTCCAAAAGTATTCAAGATTATATTGGTATAGCTGTAATGTTTGACCAGTAGTTATAGGTTTGAGATTAAGATAAAAGGTAGTAATTTCAAGAATTCTATACCCACTCAAAAAGCTGTTGAAAATGACTAATTAAGTTCACAAAGATGACTATTAGTACTTGCTTTCTGTAAAGTGAAAAATCTGGTAGGTGTTCAACTGTTCATGAACCCTCCCTCAACTAGCCATTAATTGAACGTTAGAGCATATCTTAAAAACTTGAGATATTTAAAGAATTCGCAAATTGCAACTTTAGGGGAAAAGAAATATTTGGTGGTTCAAGAAATAGGTATAAAATCTATCTCATTTTTTAATACCTTACAAAATTGAAAAGACAAAAGAAGAATTATGAAGGATTCTAATAAGGTTAATTTGATAATATATTACAATATGAAATGTTAGAAATGCATCTTAATGGGTGATCTTTTATCCTTAAACATCTGATTTGGAGGATAATTAACATAATAGTAATATACAAATAAAGGAGGGAGGATGATTAACATAATATTAATATACAAATAAAGAAGGGAAAAATAAACTAAAAATTACATATATATATATATGTATACACACAAGTTAATTATTAGTTAAGTATTATATAATATCCCTATTTTGAAAAGCAATTATTAAAATTCCATATTAATTACACAAAATCCCTTTCTTTTAATGTTTTTCTCTCTTCCGCCTCATACATTCCAAATACTCGTTTTTTGCTCTATATTTGTGCTCCTTATTATTCGCCTAAAATCAAGCTTACGTGATTTGGAGGACTTCGAATTTTCCAGCTATCAAGCATTAACTGAACAAAGTGATTAACTTCATCAAATTCTTCATTTAATTTTGAGGGGTTTTTTTTCAACTTTACCAAATCAAAAATTATTTCGATTTTTTCTTTGTTGCATGTATGTAGTTACCAAATTATCTGCTTTTGTAATGTCATATCATTATGAGAGTTGAATTTTTTCGTAATTTTTCATCTATTCTAACTCAGATCTTTGAGTTTTTTGCTATTTATTTGCAGGTGGTTAATCCGTAAAGTATAAACTTTGTAATGGAGTCTGGTCCGAACTTTAGTTTAGGACTTAGTCAGTTAGATGGTCAAGAACAAATAATTTTCATCGTTGGTTTTACTCCTGGTACTTTTGATTATGAGGATTTCAATTTCGCAGAGAACCGATCGAAGCACCGAAACGACCTAATAAAAATGAAGAAATTGAGGGAAGTTACCCGTACAAATTCAAGCAAGTCAGCTGCAAAATCTTCAAGTAAGAAAAAAATTGATGATTCAGGACGATCACGTCTCCCAAATGTATAGTTCCTATAATACTTTATTTACTTCAGTAAATGGCCTCTTAATATGCATAGGATTAAAGCATACATCATAATGGTAACATGATACAGTAGAATTGTAGTATAACTTACATTAACAACGTTAATCTCATACATTAGATTAGGTATACTAGACATTAGTTTGGGTACATTATACTTTACAATTGTAACCTTATACAATAGAATTATAGTAATATAATATAAGTCGGTTATTTTAATCTCATACATTTATGACCACATCATACATTAGATAGTTTATATTACATATTAGTTTGAGATAATACCCAATTATCCCCATGAACTATACCCAAAAAGGTTATGACACACCTCAACTTAAAGGGAGTCCTATTACCCCCTGAACTAATTAAAAGTGAAATTTTCACCCCTTTGGTGCCTATGTGGCACATACGTGGCACAACACACTGAAGTGTCCACGTAAGCACACGTGTGTGCCACGTATGTGCCACATAGGCACCAAGGGGGTGAAAATTCCACTTTCAATTAGTTCAGAGGGAGTAATAGGACCCCCTTTAATTTGAGGTGTGTCGTAACCTTTTTGGGTATAGTTCAGGGGGGAAATTGGGTATTTTCTCTATTAGTTTTCTTGACATCCTTATTTTTATGTATAAGTTTGCATTATACATTTAGAAAGTTTACATTATACATTTGTTTTCAAGATATATATGCACAGATATACAATGTATAAGGTTACATTATATTTTTGAAAAGATTATACTTATTCTATGTATAAGGTGTACACATACATATCAATCTACTGTATCAGGTTATCTTTATTTGTTTTGACAGTCTACTGATATGTTTACCCTGTTGTATTAGATATACTGATTTTTTGTGACTGTTGTGATGACTTTACAAATATTTATTATTGTCTCAGAACATGAAATATCGTATTGAGAAAGTTTCGGCTCATCCATTGCATATGGGTAGCTCATGTAGTCAAAAATTTGGAGAAGATATAAAGAATTATTTTGAGCAAGAAATTATTGAGACATTTAGAAATACGATTTTGATTTACTCCTCGACATGCCTCAGTGCAACTAGATAGGCCAAATATCCAAATGTCTTTTGATGCTTGAAATTCAACAGGACAAATATGATGAGATTCATGTTTTTGTAAAAGGTAATATCCTGAAATTTTCTATGCTTGAGTTTGCCATAATTGTCAATCTTAAATATACCGATAATATTGATGAATATATGTATACTTCATCGTCCAAATCAACTTTAATGTCGAAGTATTTCTCCAATGCTAAAGCTGCAATATCTAAGCAAACAATGATTCAACGTGTGAAGATGAAAAATTTTGATAACTCTCAAGATGCACTGAACATTGTCATACTATACTTTGTTCATACATTTTTATTTTCTCAATATCATGACTCACCGATTAGTTTAGCCCACTTTCAGATGGTTGAGGATGATCGTTTGAGATATTTTTCATGGGAAGAGATTACATTTGAGAAGCTGATGAACTCATGGTGACAGAATTTCTTCATCTCAAAACAGTTATACTGTGTGGAATGCCACGCGCACTCAATATTTGGATGTTTGAGTGTTGCTCTGAAGTTGATAAAAAAATTATGTTTCGTTAGAGAAACACCATTTCAAGAATATTCAACTGGTCTGTAAAGCGTGTGAGGCCTAAATATGAGTCTTTTATGGCTGAAATGTTCAGTAAGGTTAATGTCTAACCTTTTTTTTCAATTCATTTTCTTGTTTTTCTAATACTTTTATGTGGCTTTCACTTTGACAGTTTGCTTACAAGAATTTACAACCTACATATGAAGAAGTTTAGAGGTTGAATTTGTCTCTTATAGAAAATTTTGAGATAAGTGATCGACTTTCAATATCTATTGCTACCACATCTGTTGATAGCAAGTTGAAAAAGGTAGCTGATGAAAATCAACCGCGTATTATTTTTGCAGCTAAAGATTTTTACGATTTCAGCACTATATCACCACAAAATTTTTTGAGTAAGATCGAATTATCTTCAGATTTATCAGCTGATCAAGCTTTTAAGAGAGGAAAGACAGTGATTTTTTAGGAAGACAGTCCTGGTGTGAAAGATGATGAAATTTCTACACATGCTCGTTCATTAGGTGATGTATCAAGGTCTTTTTTAAAAAAATAAAATGTTTCAACAGATAGAGCACCATTTCAATTTGAACATAGTCAGCAAGGACAAACAGTTACGTCTTCGGAGCATGAGCAAGTCAAGACTTTTCCTTCATCTTCCACAATGCCTTATGAGACTTTTATGTTGAAATCAGATATGGATGAGACAAAGTCGTACATCAAGTACTATGTATGTTAACTTTCTTATTGCTATTTTGATTTTAAAAAGATTGTGTTGTTACTAATATTTGATTTTATGTACGTACTAAGATTGATAAAAAGATTGTTGACCTGGTAACGGTAATATGAAATATACCTATCGAAGTTGTGAAAGCTTTGAAGCAAGAAGAAAATAAATAATCATCGATATAAAAATCGTATACATTCAATTTTTTAACAGTTAGAAAAAATATTGATACAATCGCAATGTAATTTTATATAGGATAAAAAAAAGGATGATAAGGAAGAAGGTGGCAAAGAAGAATTAAAAAAAAAGAGGACGGTTCAATCATAGAGGAGTTTTCGATAGATGTGATTGTTAGCATAAGTATATCTTTCTACCATTGATAAATATTTTTTTTCGTTCTTAAGAAGAATGATGATGGGGGCAAGGGTCCACTAAGTGATATATCTATTGAAATCCAACCAACCAATAAATACAAATTTATCAGAACATGTCAACAAAAATTCTGAATTTACAACAATAGGTGGTGTTCAAAGTGAACCGAAGGTATTTTGAAGAGACTTTTATACATTTGTATGGGAGAAATGATATGTATGGGAGATCTGTGTCTAATTTTTTTTTATATTTTAATCATATATAATATATTTTGCAACTACTTATACCTATATGTGCTATGTATGAGACCTGCTTAGACATATAACTGTTATTTAGTACTGATTTAAAGTAGCTAATCAACTTTTTCATTGTTATGTATGAAACAATTTATACATATGTTTGATATGTATTGAAACAACTTATACATATATATATGCAATGTATGAGACTGCTTAAACATATAACTATTATGTCGTATTGATTTGAAGTAGCCAATCAACTTTTTCATTGTTATGTATGAGATAGTTTATATATATGTATGTTATGTATGAAAGCATCTTATACATAAACATGTTATATATTACAGGTAATGACTTACGAGTTCTAACTATTTATACATGAAATTGTTATCTATGAAAGATCTGCGTCTAGTTGTGAATCATATTACTTTCTTTTTTTTTATTTGTGATCATAAATAATATGTTTTGCAACTGCTTATACATACATATGTTGTGTATAGAGATTTTGTTGCTTTTTAAATACCAATATTTTATTATACATTTAGTATAATTTGATAGTACGATGAAAAATAATGTATTAAAAAATTATATATCTATATCTTAAGTATAGAAAAACGGCTTATTTTATTATGTGTAAAACATACAGTAACATATTCATTTTTTTCATTGATGCTTCTAAAGAATTGTAACACCCCGTATTCAAGTACATGTATTGGCGTATTCAAGTACATGTATTGGCGTATTCAAGTACGTGTATTGGTCTTATTTATATGGAATTAATTTTTTATTTTATTTATACCGGAATTCGCCCGTCGATGGTTCCATACGAAGGTTATTGAATAAGCTTTCCAACGATATAAAGATTTCCAAAAACGGATAAGTTTCGGATATAATCGAGCACGTTCAAAACTATAAAACGGTGGCCGGGATATTGTGAACAGTAAATATGCAGGAAAATTCCCTGCACACAAACTACTGAGGCCTGCCAGTTTTTTGGGTCGAATTTAAACGATCATAATTCCTTGTACAAAATGAACTGTGTGAGATGCTATATATCGATGAGAATCCCCGAGAGTCTTCTTTCTAATGCAATTGGTTCCATCCAAATCCAACATCTGAGTAAGGAGTTATAATCGTTTTACTCCAGCCTCTCAAAACAGATTTTTAGGGTCAACTTCAAATGATCATAACTCCTTGTACAGGATGAACTGGGTGGCCTACTTTATATGAAATGAAAGACCTTTGAATTATATTTCCAACGATACCAATTTTACCCAAATCCGATATCGGAGCAAAGAGTTATGGTCGATTTACTTTAGCCTATCAAAACAGTCCACCATGGACAGATTCGGATTTACTTAAATTTTTAAGGGCAATATGATCATTTTCCATCACCTCATGGACGAAAATTGATCATTATATATATATACTTAGCCTCATATCCATTATTTATCATCCATTATTGAAGAATAAGAAACCCTAGCCAAATTTCAACTCCAATTATCTTGTGATTCAACCGTAGAAAATTCAAATTGATTCCGTAGTTGTGTTCACCGTCTCGAGGGCTTCGAGAAGCACCCCTTATTTGTGCCAACAGGACTTCGAAATCAAAAAGGCCATTTTATGGTAAGGATGTAAATTATGTTGGTGTTATTTATATGGATATGTATATATATGCTTGTAAGCATAAGAAGTATGTTATTTGATTGTTGTTGAAAGATGATTGGAAATGATGTTGGATTATTCTTGTGCATGGTTGAATTATGTTGAATTGTGAAGGGATTTGGTGTGATGATGTGGTATTGAAATGATTATATATATATATATACACATAAACCTATTGTTCAAGTTGGTTTTTGGAATGCTTTGCAAATATTGATTGTATGGAATTATGGAAGAGAATTGTGGTGTTGGATTGCTAATACTAGATGCCAAACATTTCATTGTAGATAAGTGATTTGTAAAGGCGGGAAGTTGTGTTGAGTTGGTATCCGAATCTACAACGAGGTATGTAAAGCATACTCTAACGATGTTCTTTGGCATGAAAACACCAATGTTCCATCAAGTAAGATTCCGAGGTTGTCCAGAAACATGTATTGTTCTACATTACCAATGAAGTTGTTTCCATTTTAAAAAGTGTCAAAATGTTTCATTGATATACCAAAAGGCTCCTATTTCATTGTTGTGATATTGATGATTCTGAAACACATTGTTGATATACCAATGAGTCTTTATTACATCGTTATTGTATAAAAGGTCTATTACTTGGTTCCTATTGATGTATCATTGTTTCAAAGTATCAAAAATGTGGTAGCGACCGAAATAACAATCTCAAAGATTAATTGAAATAAGTGATGGAAGTTCTCTCTTATCGGGTGGTATTCCAGGGGCATAAGCCTAGCATGGGTCGATCCCTATTTATATGATTATGGGTGGTATCCTAGGGGCATAAGCCTAGCATGGGTCGTTCCCAGTTGATATGTACTGGAGGCAGCCTAATGGTCACAGTACAGTACAGTAATGATTACAAAGATGATAAGAACGAAGGTAAAGTGATTGAATAAATGCAATGTACAGGTTGTCACAAGTTCTATTAAGTGTGGTCCACTCCTATTACGATTTATTCACTTGTTTCTGATTTCTATTGAGCTCCTATATCATATGTGATTATCTACAGCTTTACATACTCAGTACATATTTCGTACTGACGTCCCCCACGGGGACCTGCATTTCATGCTGCAGGAACAGGTACCTCAGCTCATACACCGCACAAGTAGGAGCCAGGTCATACAGCTATTGTTGGTGAGCTCCAGTTTGCTTTGGAGCTTTCTGAGTCGGTTCCTTATGTTTTGTTATTGTACAGGAGTCGTGTGTGGGCGGGGATTTGTCCCGACCCTAGTTATGTCATGTATATCCTAGAGGCTTTGTAGACATAAGGAAGGGTAAAGTCATGGAAGTTTATATAGTGATGTTATATTTGTATATGTGGTGGCCCCGACAGCCAAGTATTATATATATATTTGTGTGTGTTGTGCTGATACAGGTAATTAGACCCTTCTATATGCAACGAAGTGCTGTCCAAATTTTTGGTGACATGTAAGTGAAAGTACAGATATTTGAACGGGTTCTCCCGGGCCTTCTCGGCTTCGGGTGCCAGTTCGGCCCGATGGGATTTTGGGGCGTGACAGGAATTCATTTATCGATACATAACACATTAAGAGTCATATATGTAGGATGATTTCAGTGGCACAATAACAGATTCAGCTCAAGACATTGTTGATGCACTTATATTTTGATTTACAACCACCATCAACTTCAAAGTCTCTAAATGTTGGTACCTCAAATACAATGACTGGGAGACAATAAATACTTTTCGATAGTCAATTCTTACCTGATTTTTCAGATACTCAAGTTTGGGATCATAATGCAATGAAAGCATCAGTTAAAAGGATTGAAAAATGTCTGAAATTTTCAGGTCACCATATCTAATAAAATTTGATTCAAGTTCAAAGGAAGATGAAAGTTCTGATAAGGAAGAGAAGCTAAAGTATGCTTTCGAGAGGTGTACCATTTCTCAAGAGTTGCCTAGTGAATTAATGTTGGATTACTCTAAATGAATTGTGAAAGGTTTATTGAAATATCATGCTGGCAAATAAGAAAGTTCAAACCTTTTTTTTAAAAAAAAAATAGTACGTCGACATAATCTTATGTGGCACTTATACATTATTAATGGTACAGAAAACAGAACGACAATCACTACCTGAAAAATTATTTCGATCTAGGTTATCTAGAGTTGAATTTCGTCATTGCTTATCTACAGTCAAAGAATTGGTTATACATGATGTCGCAAACTAACACATGCTAGAACGACAAGGTAAATTAATCTAACTTTTTTAAGCAATCAAATTTTTATTAACAACGTACAATAAAATAAGTACCTTACACATACTGTGATTAGAGTTTTTTGCTGTGTAAATTTCATAAATGATATCAAAATATCATACATAATGGGTAATGTATTGTACTCTCTCATACATACATACAATAATATGAAAGGTTTTTACTTAAATCTAAAAAAAATGCACTTACATCATACATAAATAGTAAAGTATAACACCTATCATACATTAGTTATCCATGCACTGTAAATTATGCACAAATTAATCTTTAGACAAATGTATAATATTATCTTATACGTGAATTGCTAATGTATTGACTATTGTGGTCTGTTTAAAATGTTTGTTTTTATCCCATTGATTTTTTATTTTTTATCATATTCAAATGTATAATAGTAAATAATACATTAAAATATTATGAAATGTGATTTTTTGATCTGTCATGCATATGGGTTGTTATGTATTATGTTGTTTTGTTCTTAAGACTGATTATTTTCTTGACGATTCATCATATTTTGTTTATTTTATGTTTGTATATTTAGCATTTAGATGTGATCTTCTATCATTTGAGAAAGAAATCGAAGCTTCAACTTGATGAAAATTATAGATATACAATAACAATTTACTTCTTCAAAACATATATTGAGAAGAAATATCATAGGTATTATTCAGATACTTCATATATTTAGACCTCTACGCAAGAAGACTACGCAGAATCGTATGTTGTAGCTAGAAATGAGGAATCACTCATCAACATAATTAATAGATTCTATATTCCTGCAGAATTGTCATAAAATATGGTTGATGAGGTTTATGTTCTTATTAACTGCGGTAAAAAATTTCACTAAGTGTTGGCTGTTATTGTGTTGAAGGAAAGAGTTATACGTGTTTAGGACTCATTATCAGGTATATAAAAAAGAACTCATCCAATGAAATACACAAGTTGGCAGTGATGCTGCCTACTTACTTGTCAGATAGTGGGTTCTTTGAAAGAACTGAACGTAGTAACTGGACAACACTGGATGCATACAAAGACAAGCTGAGTCAGCGCACTCAACTTCTCAACCAACACCCATTTAATGTTCACTTTGTTCAAAACATAGCCTAGCAAACGTGTGCTAGTATGCAAGTGCGTCTGTTTTATACTTTTTACATGTATTAACATTTAATAAATTTCTTTATGGCTTGTTAAGTAATAACTTATTTTTATTTCAGGAACTGCGGTATTTTTGTAGCTGCATATGCAGAAATCTTAAGTAAAAGACTGAAATTTCCTTCAAGTGGGTTTGACGCACAAACACAACGTGTATGCTATGCATTTTTACTCAAAAAATACGGAATGCCCAAGACTATTAAAGGTTACACAAGTGACAATGACGATCCTTCGCGTCCAAGGAATAGTCATGTCCAAACAATTGATGAAACTGCAATAGTTAGTTTAGAGTAGCACATTTTTTTAACCTTCAGCATGAAAACATTATTCTTGTTTTAGTAATGGATGTTAAACACATTCAACACTGTTAGTTTTTTATGTTGGTTTGAATTTTGATTTTTATTATTCTATTGGAAATGCTTATACATACATATGTTATGTAGAGTTAGCAACAACTTTTAGTTGATTTTCATTTAATTCAGTGAATTGCAATGATGAAAAATCTATTGTTTTGGTACTTCTCAAACATTAAAATGTTATGTACTTCTCAAATCCCATCTTTAATGAATACTCATACATTAGTTACATCAACAAAAAATAAACATTGCAACATAACCTTTGTATAATAAACTATCATTACATGTATAATGAATGCACATACATTAGTTACAACAATAAAAAACTGAACATCGCAACATAACCTTTGTATAATAATTTGTTATACATGTATAATTAAACCTCATACAATATTGTAACATAATAGAGGTCATCATTCTACCTCTATTTACATGTATAACAACTTATTATACAAAATTTTTAATACAATCTTTTCATTACATGTAATGTATGACAAATCATTATACAATAAATTATATGTAATTAATCATTCCCTTTTTAATATTTAAAATGATATTTTAAAAGCTCATACATTTACATGTATAATGAATACTCATGCATTAGTTACTTCAATAAAAAATTGATCATCACAACATAATCTTTGTATAATAAATTTATATACATGTATAATGAACCATCATACAATATATGTAACATAATTTAATCTATGTACTTAAATAATATATTATCAGATTTCATACTTTGGATAAATTAAGTATTTATTAATCATTAATGCGATATTATAATATATTACATATGTTGATTATACATTGGTATCTTCATCAAATTTTAATATTTACTGACTATATAATATAGTAACATTATACATAATTTATGCCATTATACAGTGATATAACATTGATCTTATACATCACTGTGTTTACAAACACCTATCAATCCAACTAACGTGGGATCTGCAACATATATCAGACAGACACACAACACTAAAAGAATGTACCATAATATTGTCAATCTCACATTTGGAATAATGAAAACAAGAAATATCAATATCAAACTATTGTTAAGAATTGAACTTGAAATAACAATATTAAATATGTTTCAAACATTTTTTAGACTCTTTGCATGAATAAAGAAAACTGATTAATCAAACAAAACCAACAATCTATCTGATGAAATTCGAAAGAATAAGCCAACATTATTGGGTCATCACATGGATAATCAAATTATTCATTTCACATTTTAAAAAAAAAAAAAATATTGGTGCGTCTGTTGTGACCTGCACGCCCGCATTTACCGCAACAGTTTGAATTTGAAGAAAGTAATTCACTTTATTTTAACTGTCTGTCTTTCTTTGGGCTCCCTTGAGATCTTCTGTACTTTGGCGGTACTACTTCTTCATCTTCAATAAATTGAGGCACATTCCAATCCTTCATGTTTGGCATTGAAATTATTGAAAGTTCATACGTCTTAACAATGGTATTTGACCTGTAGAAATTCAAACAGTAAAGATCATAATCTTTTGTATTTTTACTCTTCAACACAATAATTGCGTATGGACAAGAAATTTCGTCAGTTTGATATCGATCACAGTTGCACGTGTCACGTTCAATATTGACAATGTACCTTCTTTCAAATTCATATACAGAGTAAAAATAACTTGTCGCTGCCTTAACATGTTAGACAAACATGCTTCAATACATATGATAAAATAAAAATTACTGACGAATAATTTTTTTATTTTCATAAATATTCAAACACATATCTCCATCCGTGAAGCCTTCGCGACATTAAGAGTTAGAATGTCTTCATATCTTCTCCCTAATGTCGTCTTGGTATAAGATACAATTTTCACTGTTCTTACAATTTCAGCCAATAAATAAAATACTTGCTTCTTCAATAAATCCTAAAATAGGAAGTTCTCGTGACTCTACAAAGCAATCATTAATACATTCGGCTATATTAGAGGTCATCATCCTACCTATGTTCACAGGTGAATGGCTTCGAGATTATTTTTCACATCCAGCTTCTTCTAGGTATTCCTTAACCCTATGATCAACCTTAGCAACATTTGACATAATGTAATCAAAATCTTCTTTTCTATAAGTTTTAGTCATAGAATAATACATGTCACTAAGTTTGTCTTTATTTTTTCTAAAATGAGTGCAAACGTTTTTTCATAAATGCCAAATACATGCTAAATGCTGGACATTAGGATACACAATGCTCATACTTTTTAGGATACTCTAGTTTCGATCCGATACAACACACATATTGTCCTGTTCGCCAAATGCTTTCCTAAACTAGTGAAAAAATCAAGTCCATGAACTGTCATTCTCAGAATCTACAATCCCGAAAGCTAATGCAGAATACAACCTAATTATTTTTTTTATCATAATCCAATAAATTATTTGAATGTATAACACATATATTTTAATTAAATACTTACAGAAATCCCTATACATAACAATGTTATGTATAAGCAGTTTCAATACTTGTCAGATGTATATGATAAAGGGGTTAAAAAGGGAAGACTAATACCTGCACCATCAAGTGTGCTTGCCGATAGAAAAGTTTCTTTGTACGAACCACTTAAATGGGCGCCATCAACAACTACAATAGATCGACAAAATTGAAAACCCCTTTATCATGAAATTTAAGGCAATAAACAAGTATTTAAACACATTATTCGTTGTCCTATGCATCCTAATGCGGGAGTCAAGATACACTTTATTTAGCATATAAGCATATTGCTGTATTTGTTGATATTCATCATCTGGTTCATCTCTAAGAATCGTTATTGATCTCTCTTTTGCGCGTCATGCCTTTATGTAGTTAATATCAACTCCATAAATGACCTTCATCTCTTCAATTATGTCCGTCGGTGTGTGTATTCTCTTGTGATTAACTAATTTTGATGTTGTAAATTCACTAACAAAAATTATTGTAGCAATCAAGTTTTTTAGCACTCTATCACTAAGTCAGCAAGTATGCTTGGAATCAAATCGCCGAATCACAAAAACATCTGATTCATTCATACAAGATTCCTTAAGGGTCCACTTGAAATCTTTGGTACGATAATGAAGTACATAGCTGCATCAAATATAAACAGGAAAAAATGTATGATAACATAGATATAAAATTCATGTTTGATTTACATGCTAAATTATCATGTGACCAGATTCCTCATACATACGTTTGTATGTATGATATGTTACAATACATTTAATGTATCCATTTTTTAAAAATATTGAAGTTTAGAAGAAAATTTTGATCAGTTTAAATAGGACAACCTTCCTATACATAATATACTTATGCATGAACAGTCCAGTACATATCATATATTTAAATTAGAGTTAGTCTTTCACATTTGTTAATGTATAACGATTTAAAATACATAAGTAATTTGAGGAACAACAGTCACACAACTCTATAGGAAATTCTGTTTAAACTAAAACACCCAACTCTTTCGATACATATGTATTCAACGTATAATCTAATACGATACATATCAGTAAGAACTTAAATAACCTAAAAACGAATACGCAAGTTGTATTCACATTTTGTTAACCTATACCAAAACTTAAACCATTTGAAAATTTAAAATCTACTGTCGGTTCATACCTTTGTTTGTCAAATCGTTTAATTTTGGTGTTGAAGCAATTCGCAAATGCATATTTCGTCATTACCATAATCAGAGTTGTTTTATCCTTGTAAAGCTGATCAACCTTTATTTTTGTGTCTTGCAATCAGTAATGAAGTTCTTCACTTCAAATTCTGGAGCGTATAACGAATACTGATTTTGCGTTTCAACTACTGTTAACGCAAGAGCATCAGATTCAGTTCCTTCAATACAAAGAACATCTTCAGTATCAGATCAAACTTTATCTCTTTATTTGACTTGTGAAACGTTGAAATACACAAAGGATAATTGACAAATCCTGAAAAACCTTTCTTCAACTCAACGTATACCCTCACTCTATTATCGTTCCTTATAATAATTTGAGAGAAATTACCTTCAACGATGTACTTTAGTTTACTTTTTTTCGACCTTCATCAATATTTAATTCCATAGCAATCATTGAAATAAGTTTCAAGAATATTATACTTTCTGAAACAACAATACCATAACTTTTGTATTGTTCATATAGAATTTCAGACTGTCAAGAACTCGAATGCCTAAACAATATAGCGATGTTCATATTGACGTTGGCAGATGAAAGAAAACAGATGTTTCAGGATTTTTTTCAATTTGAATTCCAAATTCCAATTTCAAGAAAAAAAATCCCAATTTGAAGAAAAAAATGTTGTGATGTTTCAGAATTTTTTTCAATTTGAATTACGGTTTCTATTTTTAAGCTTCCACAAAATCAGTACATTAGTTATTGTCGTTAATTATGTGAGATAATAATGGTGTCTGATTTTATTTCGTTAATTTTAGGCAAAACAGTTTATCTCATACATTACACTAACATATAAGGTAGGGGTGTACAAAAGTCGAATCGATAAAAATGTTATTGATTTATTGTTATTGGGTTAACGATTTTTTAATGGTTTTAAATATTGACTTTTTTGACAATATTTTGCCCAGGTGACCCTCCAAGTTCATCAAGCAAATCTTTCATTTGTCCATCACTCTATATATTAGACGTGAAGAGGGTGGGTGTAGACTAGAGTAAAGGATTTTTGATACATCGAAAAAAATCAAAATTAAGATAAAAAATTTTAACAAGCAGGATCAAGAATTATTACTTTTTGCTTCGACACACACAAAAAAAAAAATTTCTATACCTCTTTCTTGTGTCTAAGATTGGAAAGACGGATAATTCTTTGGTATTTTGAGGGGTAAACATTCCTTAGTTAGCTTATGTGTGTATTTATTATTTACTCCATGCGTTAAGCATAGAACATACTACTTGAAAGTAGGATTCGATTCACAAAAATATGATCTTCAACCTTTTGTCGTGTGAACATCCTTGAGTCAATATAAGAAAATGTAAATTGCTCTAATTGTAGTCACTAGTCAATATATAGTTCGAACAATTTTAAATTAACTCATATTTCAAAAAATTCGTATAAAAAAATCACCGAAGCATATCAAATTATGAATTAGCACACACAAGAATAAAGTGGGTCGACATGCTACATACAGTAAGTACTATAACTATTCTTTTGTCAAATTTCTCTATTTTATCGAATACATATTCTCGCAGTTTGTTTTTTTCTCTGCAAGCTGCAAACAGACGTTGTTCCATACAAAAAGTTTATTCTCTAGGTTCGAGATGTTTAATTTAGCTCAGTCATTTTAAAATTAACCTACTTATTTATATTATTTATATATTATTATTTTTTGAATTTAATAAAATCTGTATTTTTCAATAATATCTTCAGTTCAAACTAATATATGGACACATCAAGTGAAGTTTTAACTCTATTTCATAACTTTCAACTTCAACAAAAAGTTCAAACCCAACTTATAAATATTAACAGGATAAAATTCAAAGTATTTCTGAAAAATAGCAAAATCAAAGCTTCAAAAGAAATGAAGATTAGAAAATTCAAGTCCATCAAATTCCTGATGTATCCTTAAGGAAATTATTCTCTGAAGTATCACATGTTATGGGATATATTTTCCCAGAAATAAATCACATCGATAGAGTGGCGGTACCTCAAACTCTCTCGAACTATGAACACACTCAACGATGCGTAAATCACACTTGAGTTTTTAGGAAGAAGATGTTTTTCACTTCAAAGTTTCGTGCCTTAATCTTAGGAAAAATTCAGATATTCATAATCAAAAGATAGTGCTTCAAAAAAAAAGAAATAATTTTTAAAAAGACACATTATTTCAAATCGTCGCCGACCTACGGACCCCCTACGTGCACCCGCAGAAGGCCCACATGCGGCCGTAGGTCTCGACATGCGCCTGCATCTTGCGTCTGCAGGTGCCCAGATGCACGCCTAGTTCCCAGTAAATTTATCCTTTGCACCCATTAATACAACACCAACATTACTTGAGTCTAAATTCTGAGTAATGTCTTTTATATTCTAATTAAATTTTACTAATTTATCTGCCATTACTTTATCAAGACTGTAAATACGAGCAATGTGAAAGTACCGGTTCAAATTAAAGCCGATACTGTAATATTAGATCCACCTCTAACTTTGTGTCATTTATACTAATTAATTTCCATAAAGCATGTTAAATTAAGACCCTTTATCTCTAGTCACAGGTAGACCAATTAGTCAAAGTAGTTTTCTTTTTGTACTAGTTAAAGTAGTTTAGATTTAGGAAATATATTGTCATGGACTAAATGTACTAGTTAAAGTAGTTAAGATTTAGAAAATATATTGTTGTGGACTATAAATTAAAAGCCGACAGGAAATGTTATTTACCAAAATTCTACAACGTGCTCCTGAAAATCCAACATTTAGGTACGTCATGATAATTAAGATATAATTAAGCTGTCATTTGGTTTGAAGATAAAATCATTTCCAAATTATAGTTATGAAATTAAAATTTTTGAAATAATTTAATAAATCAAGTTTATGGTAGACATTTATTCTTGATTAGTTATTAGTTATACCTTTAACTTATAAAATATAAATTTAAACTCAAATTTAATTTGAGGATATCGCACCTAAAGATATGAGTAAAACAAGACCTTTTCAAAAGTTCTTCTAGAAGCAAGACCTTTCTTTTTTTATAAAATAAAAAAGAGTTTAAACGTGAAATAAATTTACTAAGGCAAATTTATATTAATCATATTTTAAAGTGCAAAATTCCTAATTAAACGTCGAAAGAAATTAAAATATAAGGCAACCATACATTTAAAAATCCTTTCACTTGCAAATATATGTGCTCATACGAAATGGAAATAGAAACCTTGATAAGTAGAAACTAAAGAAAATAGTATATGGTTATTATAACTCGATATTTTCTTCCACCAAAGTTTAAAATGGAGTAAATAAGGCTCTTCAGTTATTAATTAGACATATCAGGTGTGACGATTTGGATTTTTAACACAAACACCAAATGTGTTTAGGGTTAAAATCGTTTACACCCCCAACTTTACTGTAAAAATCAAACACTCCCTTAACTTTGAACAATAATCATTCTTCCTCCTTTTTTCTATTTAATTTTTTTAAATACCTATTTTACACTTATATTTATATCAACATTTGTATCTCTTTTTTTAAAAAAAAAAAAAATCATAAAAATATTTTTTTATTTTTTAATCTATATAACATATTTTCTATAAAATTTAAAAATTATTTTTAAGATAAAAAAAAATAAGAGTGAGAAATATCAATTGAGTATATAATTTAATGTCAAACTATAATGAAATAAATGAGTAAAATAGTAAAAATTAATTTTATTAAAAATCAAAACTCTAATATATATTTATACAACAACAACAACAACAACAACAAACCCAATAAATTCCCACATAGTGGGGTCTGGGGAGGGTAAAATATATGCAGTCCATACCACTACCCCCAAAGGAGTAGACTCTAATATATATTTGTACGTGAAAATAATTGATAATTATAATTTTATAAATATATTTCAGTGTAGGTATACAAATTCTCAAGCCCACCTTTTAACTTTATTAGTAAATTCTTTTATAATTAATTACAAATCTAAAGGTACTTTTTACATTCAAATTTTTTATATTATATGTATTAAGTATGTATGTGAGTATGTAATTATGTATATAGATGCATATTTTGATTTTTTTTCTCATTTTTTAATGTCTATATAGATAAACGAGTTTTGATTATTAATATTAAAAATTTTCTAAATTATAATTCCAAATTCATCAACAACAATCATTTGATTTGTAACAAATATACATCTACAACAATATCATATCTAGTGAATTTTTTAAGTGAGGTCTGAGGAGGGTAGGGGTACACAAACAATCTCTATACCGAGGGTAGGGGTACATAAACCTTACTACTACCTCGGAGAGGTAGAGAGATTGTTTCTGAAAGACCCTCGACTATTAATTATTTTGTATACCTACATTGAAATATATTTATAAAATTATAATTAAGTATTATTCTCACGTATAAATATATATTAGAGTTTTGACTTTTAATAAAATTAACTTTTACTATTTTGCTCATTTATAATATTATAGTTTGTCATTAAATTATATACTCAATTAACATTTTTGACTTTTATTTTTTTATCTTAAAAATAATTTTTAACTTTTATAGAAAATATGTTATATAGATTAAAAATAAAAAATATTATTATAAAAAAAAAATTTAAAAAAAGAGATATAAATATTGATATAAATATAAGGGTAAAATAGGTATTTTAAAATCAAATAGAAAAAAAAAAGGAGAATGACTATTATTCAAAGTTGAGGGGGGTGTTTGATTTTTACAGTAAAGTTCGGAAGTGTAAACGATTTTACCCCAATGTGTTTATAATCATTGAACACAAATTACAACTTAAAATTCAAATAAGAAGGTAATAGTCACACTAATTATATGACGAGAATAACATAGTAAAAAGGATCACAAGAAGGGGATGAGATACCAAACATATTCAGAGCTTCACAACAATACCCATACACCTTTCTTTCAAACCGCTCGTCCCTTTTAACCACTTGATAATTAGGCCTGGATCTCAAAAGAAACTTTCCAATATTTTAACCGGCCCAGTAAAATTAGGTTGGTTCAAAACATCGACAACAACAACAACATACTTAGTGTATTCCCACCTAGTGGGGTCTGGGGAGGGTAGAGTATACGCAGACCATACCACTACCTCAAGAGAAGTAGAGAGGCTGTTTCCGATAGATCCCCGGCTTAGGGCCAATAACAGTATATTTGGTTCAAAACATCACGTACGAATTATGAGAATGAAACTTTTTTGTGCAAACAGCATAAATCCTGACAGCTTGGAGTTTAATTATAGAAACTCTGATATTTTGCATAGTTATTTAAAAATTTAATTTTGGCTATGTCGAGATACATAATTAGCTCCTAATATATTAACAAAGATATTTTTTTTTCTTTATAAAAATACATAATTAGCTCCAGATTCATTTTTTCCAATTTTGAGTTTGTCGAGATATACATAATTAGCTCTCGATATATTTAACAAAGATATGTAATTTGAGATTTTTGTAATTACTTTTGTATGGATGAAAATTTATGTAAATATAATAAGTTAAGTTGGATGTTTACATTCTTTTTTCAACTTTTGTAAAAAAATTTCTCCCTTTAATATAAGCATTGGAATAATAATGAGACATTGAGTTCCCTCTTCTCATCAATTGGTGGGAAACAAGATAACGTTATCGATATTTTGCATGGTATATGGGACCTCCAAGAGCTCGGACGGAGCTAGCATTTAATGAGAATTTTTTTTTTATAGAAAATTATATTATTTATATATGATAAAAAAAAATCTTATTATATATATATATATATATAAAAAAAAAAGATGTTGAACTTCCTTCAATTAGCTCATATATATACTTCTGAATTCCTTGACAAAGATCCTAACTCCGTCACTGTCCACGTGTCATTATTTTTTGGCCAAAATCATCGATAAACACTCAAACTTATTTCGAAAATTCACTTAGACCCCTCAACTATGACCTATACCTATCAGACCCCTAAACCCCCCAAATTTTGATCCAATTGGGCATTTTTTGCCTACATGGCACTTCGCGTGCAATGCACTTGCTGTAGGCACGTGAATTTTTTTTTTTTACTAAATTACGAATTGAAATGTGCCAAGTGGCACTGAGGGGGCCCAAACAATATTAATTAAAAAAATTATATTTAAATTATTTATTAATATAATTTTTAATTATTATAATTTCTTAATTCTTTTTTTAAAATAGCACCCCACCCCCCTATGTCATCTTCTTCACAGCACCCCACCCCACCCCCTGCGTCTTCAACTCCACCTCGCGTCTTTATCGTTTCAACCCTACCCCACCCCGCGTCTTCGTCGTCACCCCAAACCCGCATCTTCACATGAAAAAATTCTTTTTAATCCACCATAATTATTTTCATTTCTTGAAATTTTCAACAAAATACACTTTTTTTCCATTCCTTGGAAATTTTTACAATAAAGATCACTTTTTTGTTGAAAAATTACAAGAAAGATCACTTTTTTCTCAGTTAATAGCACCATTTTCTGAAAAATTTCAATAAAGATGGCTTTATTCTAGACCCCCTTTTGAATTTTTGAAGTAGATTTAAACAAAAATTTTGTGTGTGTGTGTGTGTGTGTTTGAGGTTCACAGAAAAGTTTAAT
Organism: Capsicum baccatum var. pendulum; assembly: GCA_030864225.1. Lineage (NCBI taxonomy): Eukaryota > Viridiplantae > Streptophyta > Magnoliopsida > Solanales > Solanaceae > Capsicum > Capsicum baccatum. Next base: position 81,295,585 of record CM061555.1, on the reverse strand, counting down.
GGAGAAGAGGAACGTCGGGGGTGGGGGGTGGGGGGGTGGGGGTGGGGGGTGGGGAAGAAGATGAACGCTGGGGGAGGGGGGGCTAGGGGATAGTGGGGGAGTTTTTTACTTTCATTTTTTTAAAAAATTTATAATTTCATTTTAATAATCAGTTTTTTATTTTTATTTTTTAAATAAGTTTATAATTATTTTTTAATAATTTGGATCCTCAATGCAATTTTTTATTTTTATTTTTAAAATTTTTATAATTTCTTTTTAATAATCAGTTTTTTATTTTTATTTTTAATATAATTTTATAATTACTTTTTAATAATTTGAATCCTCAATGCCATTTTTTAAAATATTTTATAATTTCTTTTTAATAATCATTTTTTATTTATATTTTAAATAATTTTTAATAATTTAGATTCTCAATGACATTTTTTATTTTTATTTTTTAAAAAATTTTAGAATTTTTTTTAATAATCAATTTTTTATTTTTATTTTTAAAATAATTTTAGAATTATTTTTTAATAATTTCCTCAATGCCATTTTTATATTATTTTTTTAAAAAAATTATAATTAATTTTTAATAATTATTAGACCCATAATGCCACGTATCAGCTTTCAATTAGCTCATTTTGCCACATCATCGTGTGTCTGCAACACACACTTTGAGCTTTTAGCTGATAGGAAAATAAATGCCCAATTGGATCAAAATTCGGGGGGTTTAGGGCTCTGATAGGTACAGGTCATAGTTGAGAGGTCCTAGTGAATTTTCGAAACAAGTTTGAGTACCTGTCGATGACTTTGGCCTTATTTTTTCTTGGACATGGATGGTCATCTAAATAATGAAGGGGACAAGATGTACTTAATTTACTTGACACACCTTTTTTTTAATCCATTTAAAATTAAATAATGACATATTTTTATATTTCTTAATAATTTAACTTTCAAATAAAAATTCGCAAAAGAAAAATAAAAGAGAACTGAATTGTGGATGCAACGACCTTTTTCTTTAAAGGACTTGTGTAGGTTTTTCATCCTTTATCCTATAATAAAAAATAGGCCAAAGGCATCGATAGGAACTCAAACTTGTTGCCAAAATTCACTTAGACCCCTAAATTATGGCTTGTATCTATCAGACCCCTAAACCCCACAAATTTTGTTTCAATTGGGCATTTTTTTTCCTGTTCTCATCAGCTTGTTTGCGCGTGTCTCCAAACGCTGTTGATGTGGAAAGTTGTCCACATAAAACTTTCCACGTGGATAAACTAAATCCACGTATACTTATTACATTTTAAATGAAAAAAAAATATTTGAACGGTTCTTTCTCTCTCCCCGTTAACTCTCTCTCTCTAAGATAACCCTAAATTAACCCTAATTTAACCAAAATTCCATTCAATCGAAGGAAAAATTTAGGGATTTTCCACAGATCTTCCTCGTGTAAGTTTTATTATGATTTATATTTGTTAAATTTTGTTGAATTTTAGCATATTTCAGTTTTTAGGATTTTGAAATTTCACTATTAAGGCTGTGATTTTGGGAATATTTCGTCTCTTTCTTAACATGCATTAAAGGTTGTAGCTTTTAGCTTATTGGTGTGTACTTTGAGTATATTCCATTAACTAACTTTGAATTCTTACCCTTTTGTTGCAGATGACGTAACAAATGGAGATAATATTCACAAAATTTCACCATGGGGGATTTTTTTCAACAAGGGTGTCCCTGTATATGTTTCAAGTTGTGTGCCAGAGCTAAGGTATATTGACAAGGACCACTTTGCTATGCTGGAATTGTTATTTATACTAAAGAATTAGGGTATGACACTGTTAGGGAGTTTTATTATTAAGATGCAGTAACTAAGCAGTTCAACTTGGTTAAGAGTGACAGACATCATGTTGAACTAGTTAAAGACTTAAAACATGAGGACTCTATTGATTTGTATGTCTATCATGTTTTAGATGAACCAATTCTTGACCTTGATGGTCCCACTGATTTTTTACCTGCACCTGATATTATTGAGTGTGCAGACCTAGAAAGAGAAAGTATTGGTGTTGATGATAGTGCTAACATAGAGAGAGAATCTGTTGGAGTAGAGAAAGAGAGGAAGGCTGATCTAGAAAATTTTAACCTAGAAGATATTGAGATAGAGAATGTTAACTTAGGTAAAGAGAGAGAGGCTTATGTGGAAGATGTTGGTGTAGAAGAAGGTGCTGAGGCTAATATAGAAGATATCTATGTAGAAGATGTTAACCTAGATGATGTTAGTGTAGAAAGAGGTGATGAGGCTGGTGTAAAATATATTCGTGTAGAAGATGTTAGTAGACTAGCAAGTGAGTTATCAGATTACTTGAGTAGTGATTCAGATCTTGGAGATATTTCTTCAAAAGATGGCTCAGATGTTGATGAGGAGTTAAGGGCTTTTAGACAAGCAATAAGTAAAAACAAAGCCAACAAGAAAGAAAGAAATCAAAAGGCTAGAAAAAAAGGTTGTTGAAACTGAAGAAGTACCTATGGGAGTTGCTGGTTGTGTAGATAGAGGCTTTGGGGATATTGGTAAAAATAAGGCTACCAAATATTCTGGAAAGTTGGGTGGAGTTGAGGAATATCTTGATAGTTCTAATTGTTGGAGTGAATATAGTGAACATATATATGTAGATGTTGTTAGAGGAGTAGATCTACCTAGAAGAAGGAGAAGAAAGAAAACTAGGTATGATGAAAATTGTGAGTTTTATGTGTTTGAGATTGGAATGATTTTTGAGGGTGTAAAACAGTTTAGAAAAATTATTGCAGATTATGTTGTAGAGTATAGAAGACAGTTGAAGTTAAAACCTAATGAAAAAAATAGAATAAGGGTGAAGTGCATTGCAGATAATTGCAACTGGTTGTTGTTTGCTTCTACTGATAGGGATTCGGGTAATTTTATTATGAAGAACTATAACCCTATTCACAAGTGTATACCTCTAAACAAGAACAACATGTGTGATTCAAAGCAAGTTGCTAGAAAGGTCAAGGAGAGAATTGTTTCTCAGCCATACATTAGGATTTGGGAAATTCAGGATTTGATAAGAGAGGTGTTGGGTCTTTATATAGGTAAAACTATTTATTTTAAGGCTAAACAGATTGTTATGAGGAAGAATATGAGAGATTGGAAGCTGGAATTTGCCAGATTATGTGACTATGCAAATATGATCAAGACAACAAATCCTGGAAGTTATTGTTGGATAAAAATTGATAAAGAAACTGAACTAGGGAAAAGCCTCTTTGTTTATTTCTATGTGTGCTTTCATGCCTTCAAGCAAGGATGGTTAGATGGGTGTAGGAAAATTATTGGTTTTGATGGATGTTTTCTAAAAGGAGCTTGTAAGGATGAATTATTGGTTGTTTTGGGGGAAAATGGCAACAACCAAATGTATCCTATTGCATGGGAAGTTGTGGATACTGAAACAAAACATAGCTGGGACTGGTTCATAAGGCATCTGATTGGTGATCTAAATCTGGGAGCTGGGGAAGGCTTGACTGTAATGTCAGACCAACAAAAGGTACCATTACTTAATCATTTTTCTCATTACTTAACTTTATTTTTTAATAATATTCCTATTTTAATAATACTTAATACTTATTACAGGGTCTTGTTCCTGTTTTGTTGGATCTGTTACCAAATGTTGAGAGAAGAATGTGTACTAAACATATTTGGAGCAATTGGCATGAGCACTGGAGAGGAGAAGAGAGAAGGAAGCAGTTTTGGAGATGTGCAAAAGTAAGCTTTGAAGTAAAGTTTAGAGAGGATATGCAAGCAATGTCAAAGATAGGTAAGAAAGAAATAACTGAGGACATGTTAGTTAATCCTCCTACTTCTTGGTGTAGAGCATATTTCAAAACATATTCTAAATGTGATGTTGTAGAAAATAACATGTGTGAGAGTTTCAATTCTTGGATCTTAACTGCTAGACATAAATCCATAATCACAATGTTAGAGGATAAAATGATGAATAGACATGTAGATATGATCAAATTTTCAGAAACATGGATTTCAGACATTACACCTATGGCAAGAACTATTTTAGAAGCTAATAAGAAATATTCAAATAGGTGTAGAGTACTATGGAATGGAGTTAATGGTTTTGAAATTGGGGATGGGGGTTACACATTTGTTGTTCGCTTGGACAAGTAGTAGTGATTGTAGGTTATGGATGTTAAGAGGTATTCCTTGTCCTCATGCCATTTGTGCTTATTATTACTTGAATGAAGATCCTGATCAGCATGTAGAGCACTGGTATAGTAAAGAAACCTTTCTTAAGTCTTATAGCTATCTCATGCAACCAATTACCAATATAAGAATGTGGTCGGAAACCACAAATCCATCAATTGAACCTCCAAAACCAAGAAAGATGCCAGGAAGACCTGACAAGAACAGAAGGAAGAGCAAGGATGAGCCAAAAAAGTGGGGCAAACTCTCAAAAAAAGGTGTCAAGATCACCTGTTCAAGGTGCAAGCAAGTTGGCCATAATAAGACTATGTATGCCAAAATGGTAAGCCTTAAATGAATTTCATAATACTTTGTAAAGTTAACATATTTCTTAACTTTTCATATTTTTGTTTGTATGTTAGATTAGTATGGGGTTCAGTAATAGTAGTCAACCTGGCACTCAGCCTGCAGCTTCATGGAATCCACCACCACCACAATCAAGTTCTATTTGTGGTGACACCAGTGCAATGGCAAGAGATACCTACACTCAAAGTCAGACAACAAGAGTAAGTTATATATGTTCTGCTGCCTTAATATTCTTCTCCTTCTTAATATTATTATTGAAAACTGTTAAAAATATTGTGTTGCATTTATTTACAATCAATCTCCACCTTTCATACATATGCAACTACACAATCCAGTCAATCAGGATCTATTTGTGCTGACACAGCTACTGTGCCAAGAGCATCTCAAAGAAAGGTGTCAAGTGTTGCTGGTAGAGGTCAAGGTGCTGCTAGTAGAGGTCCAGGTACTATTGGTAGAGGTAAATGTAGTTCTGGTAGGGGTCAATGTGGTGCTGTGAGGGGAGGTGGTTCTGGTAGAGGTCAAGGAGGGATTGGTAGAGGATTGGAAAGAAAAATAGCCAATGCAAGAGGGACCCCATTTTACAGTGGAAGAAATTCTTCTTCAAGTCAAGTACCACCTTTGTCAACCAACAAGAGGCCATACAATGTTACCTCATTTGTTGCTGCTATTGGATACAAAAGGCCTGCAACTGGTTTTGGTGTTTATTCTGATCCAGCAACTGGAACCCAAGTGTATAATATATTTCTCTCTATCTCATTATTTACTTATAATAATGTTTTCATTCAAGCTTTCAATGTTCATTGTCTTACAATTATGTCTAATTTACAGCCTGGTACATCAAGTGAGAGGGTTCTTTATAGAGGTATAAATTTAAAGAGTGCTTCACCAATCAATATAGATATTGGTTTTAAACCTAGTGGCCTAAAGTGGAATGGAAAAGATGCAGTCACCGGCACACAATTGCAACAAATGAAAGCAAATAAGAGAAAAAAATGGTTGCAGCCAAGTCTTCTTCATCAGTTGGATCTTCAAAGAAGTAGTTCATTTAGAAATGATTTGTACTGTAATGAAGGTTAATGACTTTGAACAAATTGTGTTACTAGTTTTTGAACAACTTTTTCTTAGGCAGCAGTTAATATTTTGGTGTATGCTGCAGTAGAACACTATTATGCTCAATGTTGAGCTTTTTTTGAACACCTTGTTTACTGTATGCAGTTTTTAGCTCAATTGTTAGTTGTATTAATATGATATCCAGCTGCTTGCACTTTTAGTTCAATCTTGAGCAATTTTAATATGATCTGTTGTTTCTAATATAGTTCATTTTTACCAATACCTTCAGTAGTTACAAATAGGCTATATGGTTAACTTAACTAGCTGCACAACTAGACATAAAGTAGCCAATTGACAATGAGATTGTCATACAAAACATGTCAATTCATTCAAACTACTACTACAAACTACTACTACTACCAACTACTACTACTACAAACTAACCGAACAACTACAACAAACTACTACTACTACTACAAACTAACCAAACAACTAAAACAAACTACCACTACTACTACAAACTAACCAAACAACTATAAGAAACTAATACTACTACTACAAACTAACTATTACAAATTCATTACGAACTAAACTAACCAAACAACTACAACAAACTAACCATTACACCATATTAAAGAACCACTTTACAGTAAGAACAATGAGAAGAAATAGAACAAGTCTATTCAATTTGAGCTTAGCGCATTCCCTTTCAAGTTTAACCTTTTTGAGTTTTTGCCTCAATGCAATCAACTTCTCTTCACTATCTTTCAATTTCTCACACAAAGTATGCCTCTCTTGTTCAAAGTCTTTGAGCTTTTGCTTCAATCGATCACACGGATTTTCACCATCTTTGCACTTTATCATTAAGATCGATTCTACCTCAGGATTTTGATGCACAGAAATTGAAGGTTTTGGATCCATCCATCTAAAGTACACACATCCACCATTTCCTAAAATGTAAAAATCATAGAATAATAAAAAATACCAAAAAATAAAATTAAAATCTGTGAAAATGATACAAACCTTTGGAACTTTACATTCAAAAAATCTACAATCGGGATTTGATGGAGTCCTTGAAGTTCTTAATGGACAAAATTCAAAACAATAACACAAATCGAAAACCTCAATATTAACGGAATTTTCTAACATTCTCATCAAAAATGAGAGAAAAGAATAATTTAAAAGAAATTATGAGATAAATTTGATAGTGAGATGAGAGAAGTTGAGAGAGAAATCAGTTATGGAGGAGAGAATGAAGAAAGAAGAAGAGGAAATTAGGTTTAAAATAGAGGGAAATTGAAGGGGATGGCAAAATTATACATTAAATAACGTTAACTTTTGCCACATAGACAGTTTTTTCAAGAGTCACGCGCCACCCGCGACTAAACAACACACGCAGTGCCATATAGGCAAAAAATGCCCAATTGGAATAAATTTTGGGGGGTTTAAGGGCCTGATAGGTACAATCCATAGTTTAGGGGTCTAAGTGAATTTTGGCAACAAGTTTGAGTGTCTATCGATGCCTTTGGCCTAAAAAATAAGTGTTCAGATACCATTTTAGTCCACATCTCTTACTATACATATATGTTACTCTAATTGTTCCATTTTACTCGTCCCAATTTAACATTGTACATTGATTAAGAAAAACAATTAATAACATGAATATTTATCACAGTACCTCTATTAAATGATGTTTATATTTTAATTTGAAGAAAAAATAAATAATACTAAGGGTAAAAAAGAAAAAAATTTATCTTATCTTCATTAATAAAAAATGATAAATAAAATGAGAAATCAAATTAGGAAATTTGGGATAAGTATAATGAAATGGAGGGAGTACTAGTATTTATATTTTTCCTAGAATTGATTGACTACCAATAATTCCAAACAAAGAAAGAACAGGAAAAAATGTATGATGAATCAACTTGGGCACTCAAATAACTAACCATTAATAAGGCAGCAAGACAATCATCCGAAAGTCAAACACACACTGCCACACAAATATTAATAAGTAAAAAAACAAAAATAAATACCACTTTAATGCGGTCATTTTTTAAAAAAAAATCTAACTTCGATTGGTTCATGCATGATTCATTAATGTTCTTCTGATAACGTCTCATGGCACAAATTAAACTTGCTAAGGACATAAACCTAGCTAGCTAGACAGGAAAATATAGAGATCGAGAATGAAGGTGGAAGGTCAGTAAGTTCCTGAATAAAGTCGCATGTATTAGGTGGGAGAGGCAGAGGATCGCCTCATATCCTCTTCTCCTTATTAGTAGTATTTATTAATCACATAATTTCTTATTCTTTAATATGTTTCTACTACCGTTACTTCGTTTTACTTTTATCCTGAATTGGTTTCATTTTTTCGTCTTGCAATCTTCTTTTTAAATAATTTTATTTTTGAACACAATGGTCTATCAGAAACAATCTCTTAAAATCGCAAAGATAGTGATAAAATTTATATATATCTTACCAATTCCTAGACCCCAGATTACACAAAATACATTGTTGTTATAGATAAAATCATGTCTCAAAGCAATTAATGTTTTCATGTAGTTTGCGAATTTAGCAAAACACATGTGAACCAACAATTTTGAACTCCAACTTCTTTAGGAACCCTTTTTCATGTTTTCATGTAATGAAATTTCAGTTGTCAATTGGAATTTGAATACAAACATTTAAATGAGTAATTGGTTAATATATATGGATCTGATATAAATTATCTAAAGTAATTAAATGCAAGAGTATACAAAATGGAGAGTAGAAAGATTAGTAGTCATTTATTATTGATAGTGGCTATTTATAGCCAATACATAAGAATGGATGCTTAACCAAAATGAAGGGGTGGGAGATGACTTATGTTTGTACCTATTTAGTAGTGAGCCATATGACAATTTTACTAGGACACATGGACTTTTACATGTTTACATAACACTCTCCCTTAGATGTCCATGTAAAAAAAAATCTATTTGAATACGTATTTGAATGTTGTCTCATTAAAAACTTTACCAGAAAAAATTCAGTGGGATAAAAATCTTGGTTAAGGAAAAAAGAGTACAACGCGTATTCTTACTCCCTCTGATGAAGACCTCGATTCAACCGGTTTATTCTTCGCATCCCAATCCTGTATACCATCTTCTCGAAGGTTGAAGTTGGTAAATATTTGGTGAACAAATATGTTGGATTATCACTGGAGCGGATCTGCTACACATCAATATCACCTTTCTTCTAGAGATCGTCCATGAAGAATAACTTTGGCGAAATGTGTTTCGTTCTATCTCCCTTTATAAAGCCTCCTTTAAATTGAGCTATGCATGCTGCATTGTCTTCAAATATAACCGTAGGTACCTTGATATTGAGCTTCAGGCCACATCTCTCTTTGATGGAATGTATTACTGATCTCATACATATGCATTCCCTACTTACTTCATGGATCGCTATTATCTCAGAATTATTAGAAGAAGTAGCAACGATGGACTGCTTTGTCGATCGCCATGATATTGCAGTACCTCCATATTTAAACACATAGCATGTTTGAGATCGAGATTTATGTGGGTCAGATAAATAACCTGCATCTGCATGACCAACAAGATCTGGACTAGGTTTGTTAGTATAAAAAAGACCCATATCAACAGTCCCTTTTAGGTACCTCAATATATGCTTAACTCCGTTCCAATGTCTTCGCATAGGAGAAGAATTATACATCGCTAGTAAATTAACTAGAAAATGCTATATCCGGCCTTGTTGCATTAACGAGGTACATAAGTGAACCAATAGCACTGAGATATGGTACTTAGGGAACAAGAATCTCTTCACCCTCTTCTAGAGGTCGGAATAGATCTTTACTCACTTCGAGTGATCGAACAACCATTGGAGTACTTAATGAATATGCTTTTAATGATAGGCGTATTTACACGCCTAAAGTACTATAATTTACCCATATTTTAGCTAAGTTTTAAGGACAAAATATATAATTCCTGCACTTTTAGTCCTTTTTCCTGTAAGTGAGCTAACCAACGTGATTAGCAAGTTTTCAGATATAAATGATGAAGATTTCAGCATTTTATGGACTGTTTGATGCCAAAGGAAACCTCACGTAAGAAGGAAGGCAGCTTTTGGAAGCCTATGGACTAAAAGTGATGCATGGAGAACTTGTCCCGGGCAAAAACAACATTTCTAAAGACTTAGGGGATCAGCAGTAACTTAGTAGGATTAGGACAAGTATGCAGTAACCCAGTAGGACTAGGACAAGGATAAAAACCCTATTTCAATAGGACTAGGATATGGATGTTATATAAACCCTATTTTGCTGAAACTTTTCAGCATTATCTTCTTATCCCCCTTTCTATTCTTTTCCTTCTTCAAAAATTCGTTTTCAAACATTATTCTTCATCTATTCGACTTTTAATTTTCACGACAAGATAAACGCTACTAGCAAGGAAATCACGCCACAAGTGACACCAAAACATACTTCACGTGAGATTGTTATTATTTTGGTATGATGATAATGTCTATTGTGTTTTCCGTTGCACTCATGAGTAGCTAAACTTCTCTGTTAGGGTTATGGAAGCCTTATGATATACTATCTATTGCTATGAGTTTGGGAATTCTTGATACGTATGCTGCTTATATCATTACTCTCTTCATCTTAATTGAATTCTTGTGGTTGCAAACATATAGAATACGCCAGTATAGCATTGACTTGTTCGAAAGAAAAGTTACATGTCTGGAAAAGAGAGAATGACAAGGAAATAGGGCTACCAACCCCTGTTTAAAAATTAGTGCCGTAACTTGATTAACCTCTTGGAGAATTCGTACCATTAGTTATACGCTTTAAGCTCGAAAGAGTTAAAGTGAGATAATCCTTGATGGTCGAAAGACGCTAGGATTTACCATAGAATACGAATCTCTATAAGTGCATGCATGTCTGAATTCCGCATATCTCATAGTTAATAGATACGTAGAACTCATAAGGTGGACATAACCCTAACTTACAATTCTCATTGATTAAAATCTTACTACACATTCCGTTTTTACTTTGCTTTTTTGATAAATCTACTTCACGCATAAAATCCCCCCTTATTTCCATAGAATTTTCGACCAAAAGTCTACTAATAGTTGCATACTTAGTGACCGAGTATTCCCTGTGGGATTCGACACCCAACCCAGTTGGGTTCTATATTTGACAGCGACCGCTTACACTCTTATGAGAGTTGTAGTTTGAGCATTATCAAATTTTGGCGTCGTTGCCGGGGAATACGGTTGTCTATTAAGTTTGTGATAGTTACTAGACCCTTTGGTCAAAGATTCTTGTATTTTACTTTTAGTTGTTGTTTTTGTTTTATTCAGGTTTTGTTCAGTGCATGCCCAATACTCGAAGTTCTGGTCAACCATTATTACCCATTAACCCTGAACCGCAACTTATTGGAAGGATGGATGCACAACGTGACATAATGAGAAGGGCTGATCAACAGGAGCATGCTAGACTAGCTGCGTTGGCCACTGCCCAAGTACATCAACAGAATATTGATAACCCTGGGCGGGCAACAAATCCTGACGATGAGGACCTAGGTGATGACGAGCTACTAAACCCTAGGCGTGATGCTGAGGTGGCGACACCTGCAAACAGTAGAGATCGTCAAGCCAGATTTAGGCCTGAACACCGCGCTATGCAGATGCCTTTCGATGATGATGATGACGACCTGGATGGAGCTGGTGCCACAGGAGCTATTATTCCTCCGCCCTTGGCACCTGAAGCCAAGTTCAATATCACCAGCACCATGATTCAGTTGTTGCAGCTAAAGGGCTTATTTGGTGGACTTGTTGGTGATGATCCGAATATGCATCTGATCAACTTTATCTCTACATGCAAGTCATTCGACAATCCAGGCGTTCGGCAGAATGCAATTCGATTGCGCTTATTTCCATTGTCTCTATCTGGGGAGGCAACTCTATGGTTGAACGGGCTGACTCCTGATTCTATAACTAATTGGAGGCAATTGAAAGACGCTTTCCTAGAAAGATTCTTTCCATCATACAAGAGAGCACAATTGAGAGATGAAATCAGCAACTTTCGACAACTTTCAACTGAAGCTCTCCACGAAACATGGGAGAGATTCAAGAAAAAACTTATGAGATGCCCAAACCATCATATGACCAATATCCACTTGATGGAGATATTATACAAATCCTTAAATTTGGTAACTAAGCCAGTGATGGATAATGCGGCTGGAGAATCATTTATGGACCTTACTTTTATTCAGGCAAGTGATATGCTAGATCGTATGACAAAGCAAAGTAGAGCTTGGCATACCAGGGATTCTGAGGTAGCAAGCTCTACTATATCTATTGGCATGACTGCAGAACAGAGGCGTAGGCAAGAGGAACGTGACCAAGATATGGCTCACATGAAAACACAGATGGATCTTCTCACCAAGCACTTATTATCAGGGAAGACCAAAAAAGTCAAAGCAGTTACATCAAAAGGAAGAGATGAATCCGATTCTGAAGAAGAAGCAAACTACTTGAATAATTAGGGGGGTTTCCGAGGCAATGCCCAAGGAAACCAAGGTCGGAACTATTATGATAAATCGGGAAACAAGGACCGTGATCAAGGTAGTTGGAAGAACAAGACTGACAGGAGTGGTTTGTATGTTCCTACTGGAAGACGTAACGTCGCTGCATCTGGTTCTGGAAATATGTCCATGGAAGATATGATGGCTAAGCTGTTGAAAGGAGTGGAAGCAACCAGCATGGGAGTAACTGAGGTAATAAATGATTTGTCCTCAATGAAGCAATTGGTTGACTCACATTCCACTTCAATAAAACAGCTGGAGCAACAATTGAGTCAATTATCTACGGCATTCAACCAAAGAAAGGCTGGAACGCTACCCAGCAACACTTTGCAAAATCCGAGGAATGATGGATCATGTATGGCTATTACTAATAGGAGTGGTAAAGTATTGGAAAATTCATCCAAAGGCAAGCAGGTAGTTGATGATACAGCGGATAATGTTATTGATGCAGATTGTGACGATTTTGTAGAAGCTGAAAATCTGAATAAGAGCGTTCATGAGAAAACTATTCCCCTTCCACCACCACCTTTTCCTCAGAGACTAAAGAAGGCGGATGACATTCCTGAAAAGGTTGATAATCGGAAGCAAGATAAAAAGGAAGTGGTGGAGAAAACTATTCCCCTTCCACCACCACCTTTTCCTCAGAGACTGAAGAAGAAAGCTGATGATACCAGGTTCAGCAAATTCATGACTATGTTAAAGCAGCTGACTATTAATGTTCCTTTGGTGGAGGCGCTGGAGTAGAGATGCTAGGATACGCTAAATTCATGAAGGACCTTTTGACAAAGAAGCGGGCAGAAAGCTATGAGCCGGTGGATAATGTTCATCATTGCAGTGCAATCGCTACAAGATTGTTAGTTCAGAAAAAGGCAGATCCTGGTGCTTTCACTATTCCTTGCACGATTGGATCGTTGGATTTTGCTAAGGCATTGTGCGATTTGGGAGCTAGCATCAATTTGATGCCACTAGCCGTCTACAGGAAGTTGGGGTTGGGTGACCCTACACCAACTAATATGCGGCTCGTGATGGCAGATAGGTTGGTAAAACGACCTGTGGGTATCTTGAATGATGTGTTGGTAAAGGTTTTCACCTTCATCTTTCGTGCAGACTTTGTTATTTTGGATTGCGAGGTGGATTTGAAGTTCCCATAATCTTGGGACGCCCTTTCCTCACAACTGGAAGTGTGCTTATTGACATAAGAGCTAATGAGCTTTTATTTCGGTTGAATGACGAAGTGTTCGGTTTTGATGTATGCAAAGCAATGAAGCAGCCCGAAGATATGGATGTATTCTCTGTAGCTGAAGTTAATTATAAGGATGACAAAGAATTATCTGTAGAAAAGCAGCTTACTAATGAGTCACTATCTGATGAGCTACTGAATTTTGAGCGTGAGGAGGCTCAAGAACATGAAGAAACTATGTGTGCTCTAACAAAAATAGGGTCTTATTCTCATACTCCTAAGTAGCCGGACCTTGATCTTAAGAATCAACCTTCACCAACAGCAAAGACTTCCATTGAAGAGCCCCCAGTGCTAGAATCGAAAGAGCTTCCCAATTATCTAAGGTATGCATTCTTGGGAAGTGGAAATACACTTCCTGTGAGTGTGGCGGATCATTCAAGTGAACAGCACGTAGAGGCTCTCATCTCTGCTCTGAAGAGATACAAGAGAGCTATGGGTTGGACTATTGATGATATAATTGGTATCCCTCCTGGGATATGTATGCACAAGGGCCATCTCAAAGAAGATTGCATGCCTAAAAGTAAGCCTTATTGTCGTCTGAATCCATTCAGAAAATGATCCACCATCTATCTCGATGAAGTCTAAGTAATCGAGATAGCTATGTCGTGCCGCGATAATAAATCAAGCGCTTGATGGGAGGCAACCCATCATTTTTAATTATTTTTGTTGTTTTTGTTTTCCTAGGATTTTGTCGAGCCACGACCAAAACTAAGGCGCTTGATGGGAGACAACCCATCGTTCTAATCGTTTTTGTTGTTTTTGAGTAAGTGTTGGTGCAAGAGGTATAAAGGAGAAGATTGGTTTCAAATCTTGATTTGGAAGTGTTTCATGTTGAAGGTGGTAAGTTTTGAATGAAGAAGCAAAGGTTATGGGTTAGGCATTGCCATTGTAAATTTAGGCAATGAACAAGGCAAGGCCTATGATATGGCCTTTGGTCTCTGAATCTAGAATGCCATAGCATAGGCACCGCCTATGCCAAAGCCTTTGGTCCAACAATGCCATAGCATAGGCGCCGCCTATGCCAATTTCTTTGGTCTCTGAATCTACAATGCCATAGCATAGGCGCCGCCTAATCTCAACTAGGCAAAGCATTAGGCGCCGCCTTTGCCTACCAAATCTCTCAAAACTTTTATTTTTGCTCATCTAACCTTGCAAGATCATCTTCCGAGTTCAACACCAAGTAAGTTCTTCGTTTCTATTCCGAAGTTGTTACAATATTACGTTTATCATGGTATTTTAGATCTTAAAGTGGTGTTGGTGATTAGAATGTGTTGATTTGTATGATACATCTAGTTGAGTGAAAGAATACGTAAGGGTATTATGGACTTAGTACCGACTTGTATTTGATTGTTATACACTGTCCTCTTTTTGAGAAATCGAAATGGTGAAGCTAATTGCATACTCTTCAAAGTTGAATGCTTGAATGTTTGAATGACTCGCTCATCGAGATAAAGATCATGATTGAATACAAGCATGAGATGTTGTGATTATTTCTATGCCATAACTTGATACGATCTCTATGTAGTAGTCTTGTTCAAAAGGTGCATTAATCCACACATGAAAGTATAGTCAAGATTACATGAAATAGAAGTGGATAGGATAGTCAAGATAACATGCAAGTATGACTGTACTGAACTTATTGTTGGAACATATCGCCTATATATGTCGATGAAGTCTGAGTAATCGACATCACTCACTTAATTAGTTTGCACAAACAAATTAAGTGTGGGGTGGTGCCACTATAGTTTGTTTGTTGATTATATCTTCCAAGATGAGCTAACATGAATCTCAGGTAGAATGGCACCAAAAGGACGACAAGGAAAAGAAAAAGCGCCCACCTCCCAGAAAGGTAAGAAAAGAGGAAGAAAAGAGCAAGCTGAATCCTCCGTGCTGCAAATACCTCGACGCACTCTTGGAATCAAGTGGGGTACATTTTGAGGAAACTCTGAGGATGACGACTCTGATGATGATTCCGACGTAGGGGGTATGACCCCAGATATAGAGGAGGAGTTCGACTAATCAGGTTTTCCGTATTTATTTTCCACTGAGAGCAGTGTGTCCCGTCTAAGTGTGGGGTGCTGGTATTTGTATGCTATACTTCTTTATCTGCATTTGCATTTATTTATGTTTGTTTGTTTTGTTTGTTAGTAGTTAAATTTTCAAATTTGTTTAAAAATTTTTGCATGAAATTGTTCTAATAGGTGGCATGGTATTATGACAAGAGTTTGTGCTAAAATCATTACTATTGAGACATTTAGGCTCCAAGTGTGACTCACTGTGTGATAATTGTGTGGTTTAATTCATTCAGCTATTGGGTCAAGAGTCTATACTGCTCCCAATAAAGTTGATCATGTGCCTTGTGTGTGTGAGGCTATAGTATATTATGTGTTTGTGACTGATGCTAGAACTTGCCTGGTGTGTGTGTGTAAAGTGAAATAAAGAGTGTGAGTTTAAGAGATGATTTAGGCATTTCTTTGGCAACCTGTGATTGTTTACCTTCGTTTTACCTACCCGTGGACATTATCCTAGTCAACCCCTTTGAGCCTTTAGCCATTTTCTTTGACAGCCTCATATGTAGCCTAATCCATTTTTTTTTCAAGACCATAATTTGATCCAAATTTCTAAGCACTTTAAATTGTAAAGTCATATGACAAAATAAGAGGAAATTGGGTGAGAGTGATGCCTTCGAATGTATTGGTGCTTGAATTAGTTATGAAAAAGAGTGGCTATCATAGATGTGTGTTATAAAAGAAGAAGAAAAGAAAAATGAAAAGAAAACTAAAAAGTTAGTTCTATTTAAAATCGAATAACAAAAGAGGTGAGAAGGGGTGGTAGATTAAAAGAAAGTAGAAAGGTTGTTTGAAAGAAAGTGTAAATGGCATAATGTGAAGTATTAAAGCGCATAGGGAACTTAGTCATTATTTCTAGCCAAAATAGTCCTACCCGTCCCTTAGCCTACATTACAACCTGTAAAGACCAATTTGATCCTAAGCTTAGCATTCTGATATTAGTAGAGCATTACACTAAGGGCAAGCCTATGGTCACCAGTTGCAACATATGAATTCTTTGTGAGAGTGAGAGCAAGGAAAATCTTATACCCATGTTTCGAATAATGCAAAACTTGTGAGTGCTTATGGGTAATATCTTGTGTGAGACACACATGGTTGACGAGTTTGGGTAGTTGTGTATGATTCTTTGTTCCTTAACTTGTGGATACGAATTAGCCATCATCACGAGTCTAGGTTGGAGGTTGAATTGTTCTAGTAGTGATCAGAAAACTACTCTTTGTTAATAATTGTCATGCATGTCTTGATGAATATTTTGTGTTGTTACTGTGAAACCCTAAGTAGATGTTTATATGGACATGACATTTTGTTCGAGGACGAACAAAGCTTTAAGTGTGGGGTGTTGATGATAGGTGTATTTACACGCCTAAAGTACTATAATTTACCCATATTTTAGCTAAGTTTTAAGGACAAAATATATAATTCCTGCACTTTTAGTCCTTTTTCCTGTAAGTGAGCTAACCAACGTGATTAGCAAGTTTTCAGGTATAAATGATGAAGATTTCAGCATTTTATGGACTGTTTGACGCCAAAGGAAACCTCACGTAAGAAGGAAGGCAGCTTTTGGAAGCCTATGGACTAAAAGTGATGCATGGAGAACTTGTCCCGGGTAAAAACAGCATTTCTAAAGACTTGGGGGATCAGCAGTAACTTAGTAGGATTAGGACAAGTATGCAGTAACCCAGTAGGACTAGGACAAGGATAAAAACTCTATTTCAATAGGACTAGGATATGGATGTTATATAAACCCTATTTTGCTGAAACTTTTCAGCATTCTCTTCTTATCCCCATTTCTATTTTTTCCCTTCTTCAAAAATTCATTTTCAAATATTATTCTTCATCTATTCGACTTTTAATTTTCATGACAAGAGAAACGCTACTAGCAAGGAAATCACGCCACAAGTGACACCAAAACATACTTCACGTGAGATTGTTATTATTTTGGTATGATGATAATGTCTATTGTGTTTTCCGTTGCACTCATGAGTAGCTAAACTTCTCTGTTAGGGTTATGGAAGCCTTATGATATACTATCTATTGCTATGAGTTTGTGAATTCTTGATACGTATGTTGCTTATATCATTACTCTCTTCATCTTAATTGAATTCTTGTGGTTGCAAACATATAGAATACGCCAGTATAGCATTAACTTATTCGAAAGAAAAGTTGCATGTCTGGAAAAGAGAGAATGACAAGGAAATAGGGCTACCAACCCCTGTTTAAAAGTTAGTGCCGTAACTTGATTAACCTCTTGGAGAATTCGTACCATTAGTTATACGCTTTAAGCTCGAAAGAGTTAAAGTGAGATAATCATTGATGGTAGAAAGACGCTAGGATTTACCATAGAATACGAATCTCTATAAGTACATGCATGTCTGAATTCCGCATAACTCATAGTTAATAGATACGTAGAACTCATAAGGTGGATATAACCCTAACTTACAATTCTCATTGATTAAAATCTTACTACACATTCCATTTTTACTTTGCTATTTTGATAAATCTACTTCACGCATAAAATCCCCCCTTATTTCCATAGAATTTTTGACCAAAAGTCTACTAATAGTTGCATACTTAGTGACCGAGTATTCTCTGTGGGATTCGACACCCAACCCAGTAGGGTTCTATATTTGACAGCGACCGCTTACACTCTTATGAGAGCTGTAGTTTGAGCGTTATCAGCTTTGTCTATGTAAAATTGTTTCAAAACCTTCTGGATATAGGCAATTTTATGGATGAAGACTCCGTCTGCTAAATGTTCAATTTGCAGACCAAGATAAAATTTTGTCTTTCCAAGACCTTTCACTTCAAATTCTTTCTTAAGATATTTAATTGTCTTTTGGACCTCTTCTAGAATCCCAATAATATTTATATCATTCACATAAACAATGAGTATAACAAATACTGACGCCATTTTCTTAATGAAAGTACAAGGTCAAATGACATTATTTATGTATCCTTCGCTTTTCAAGTACTAACTTAGGCGATTATACCACATACACCCTAATTGTTTTAGACCGTACAAAGATCCTTGTAATCTGATTGAATATAATTCCCGAGAATTTAAACTATATGCTTCAGGTATCTTTAATCCTTCTGGGATTTTTATGTAAATATCGTTATCAAGTGAACCATAAAGACAAGCTGTAACACATCCATTATATGAATTTCAAGATTTTCATATACATCTAGACCGATAAGGTATCAAAATGTTATTGCATCCATAATAGGTGAATATGTTTCTTCATAGTCGACACCGGGTCTTTGAGAGAATCCTTGTGCAACAAGGCGTGCCTTGTATCTTACAATTTCATTTTTCTCATTTATTTTACGTACGAAGACCCATCTGGGGTTTGGAATACTGGTCCAAAAACCTCCCGTTTAGCAAGTGAGTTTAATTTTGATTGAATCGCCTCTTGCCATTTTGGCCAATCTTTTTTTCGTCGACATTCTTCGACAGATAGAGGTTCAATGCCCTCATTGTCTTGCATGATATTTAGTGCAATATTATATGCAAAAACATTATTCACCGTAATTTTCAATCGATCTAAATTTACCTTATCACTATTAGAACTTAGTGAAATTTCTTCATTTACTTGAGTCTCGGGTTCGCTGATTTCTTCAGAAATATCAGGATTAATCAGATTTTGAGTCTCTTCAAGAGAATCTTTTATAATATTATCTTTATCATTCTTCATTTCTTTTTCTAGGAGTTTTATCTTTTGAACCCAAAGGCCTACCACGCTTCAAGCGTGTTTGGAATTCAGAAGCTATTACATTAGAAGATGGTTCTTTTGGAACTTCAATTCGGATAGGCACTTCACTATAGGGATATGTGACTTGGTTATCCTTTTCAAATCAGTAAATGCACCTGGCATTTGATTTGTCAATTTCTGTAAGTGAATGATCTTCTGGACCTCATTTTCACATATTAGGGTACGTGAATCAAAATGAGATAATGATGAAACTTTTTACGCAATTTATCTTTTTAGTTCACATTTTTCTCTCCCTAATTACGAAAAATTTATTTCATCAAATCGACAATCTGTAAATCGAGCAGAATAAATCTCCCATCAATGGTTCAAGATAGCGGATTATAAAGGGTGACTCGAACCCAACATATATTCCTAACCTTCATTGAGGGGCCATCTTAGTGTGTTGTGGTGGTGTAACTGGCGCATATACAGCATATTTACAAATTCGTAGATAGGCATATTTGGCTCATGACCGAGGACCAACTGTAACGGAGAGTAATTATTATAATGAGTAGGCCTGAGACGAACAAGCGATGATGCATGCAAGATAGCATGACCCCAAACAGTAGTGGGTAATTTTGTTTTAATAAGCAATGGTCTTATTATCAATTGTAGGCACTTAATAAATAACTCAGCAAGGCCATTTTGAGTATAAACATAAGCTACCGGATGTTCAACTTGTATTCCAACTGACATATAATAATTATCAAAAGCTTGGGATGTAAATTCTCCAGCATTATCGAGGCAGATAGCCTTAATAGAATAATTTAGAAATTGCGCCCTTCATCATATTATTTGTGCCAATAATTTCACAAACGCCATGTTGCAAGATCACAAGAGGCACACATGCGACCATCTTGAAGATGCGTCTATTAAGATCTAAATAACTCACTAGGTGGGTGAATAGGCCCGCATATATCCCCATGCATAGATTCTAGAAATAGAGAGAATTCGATGCTAACTTTCAGTGGCGATGGCCTAGTTATCAGTTTGCCTTGATAAAAAACAGCACATGAAAATTCATCAGTTGTAAGAATCTTCAGGTTCTTCAACGGATGCCCTTTTGAATGTTTAATGATTCGTTTCAGCATTATTGAGCCAGGATGGCCTATTCGATCATGTCAAAGCACAAACATATTTAGATTAGTAAACTTATGGTTTACGATAGAGTGTGCTTCAACTGTACTAATTTTGGCATAGTATAAGCCAGAAGACAAAGTTGGTAATTTCTCCAACGCTTTCTTTTGGCCTGAGACATTCTTGGTAATGCCAAGATATTCGACATTCATTTTATTTATTGTATCAATATGATATCTATTTCGGCGAATATCTTTAAAACTCAATAAATTTCTTGGGAATTTAGAAGAGAACAGTGCATCTTCTATAGCTAATTTTGTTCC
This sequence comes from Capsicum baccatum var. pendulum, assembly GCA_030864225.1. Taxonomy (NCBI): domain Eukaryota; kingdom Viridiplantae; phylum Streptophyta; class Magnoliopsida; order Solanales; family Solanaceae; genus Capsicum; species Capsicum baccatum. The sequence continues at coordinate 81,274,956 of CM061555.1, read as the reverse complement.
CTTAGGCAGAAATATAGTAGCTCTTCCAGAGCCTTCAATCAATTTTGAATTTTTAGAAATTGTTGTAACATTTGCTTTTCTTATAAGTAAGTGGTAAAAGTACTTTACATCTTTAAATATTGCGTGCGTTTTTCCACTATCAATTACACAAATATCGTTATGATCGATTATTGATTTCATATTTTTCAAAATAAAAATATAAATAAAGTAAATATTATAGCATTACTAGCATATAACGTATTTACATAAACTTTAATTATTATTAACATAAATGTAAACTAATACAACTTGAACATAATAGTAACATAATTAAACTATTTCATAATTATCACCGACAGGGTGATTTACATGTTCTTCAGGAACTACAAAGAAATCTGAAACTTCCAAGTCCATGGGCTTGACATTATCTTCAAAGAGGAAGTTTGCTTCAACATCATTTTTTGCTTTTTTTAAGAAACGCCTGATAGAGTTTTACCAGATGCTTTGGCGTATGATAGGTACACGATCAGTGCCCCTTTCGTCCACATCGATAACATTTACTTTCAGAGTTCGTCCTTGGCGCTGCTTCAGGAACTTCCCCCTTATTTTTGCACTACTGGTGCTGAGGGTTATTTTTTATTGCAAGATGATCACCCTGATTAAAATATCTTCTACGACCATGACCACGACTGGGATCAGGACTTCTTTCACGCCTAGTAGGGCAAAAATTTACAGCATTCACTTCTGGAAATGGAGCAGTACCAGAAGGTCGACTTTCATGGTTTCTCATTAAAAGGTCATTTTTTTGTTCATCAACAAGAAGATGAGAAATTAATTCAGAATATTTTTTAAATTCCATTTCTCGGTACTGTCGCTGCAGAAGCATACCCGAGGCGAGAAAAGTAGAGAATGTTTTCTCTAACATATCGTGATTTGTGATATCTTCCCCGCATAAATTAAAATGCGATTTAATTCTAAACATCCAGAATTATAATCAGTTATATTCTTAAAATCTTGCAACCTCAGATGGGTCCATTCATAACGAGCTTGTGGAAGAGTGACCATCTTCAGGTGGTTATATCTTTCTTTTAAATTGTTCCACAACATAAGGGGATCTTTAATCGTGAGGTATTTCATTTTTAAACCTTCGTCAAGATGATGACGAAGAAATATCATGGTCTTGGCCTTATCTTGATTTGATGCCTTATTGTAATTTTTTATGGTGTCTGTCAGACCCATTGCACTTAAATGTATTTCGGCATCTAGTACCCAGGACATATAAGTTTTGCCCGATCTATCTAGGATACTAAATTAGCGTTTAAAAATATTAGATATTATTTACAAAAATTAAATACTAACCTTTAAATATCGTTGAAATTTTTTTGCAGAGGCTCGTGCTGATAACATGATATAAATTATCTAAAGTAATTAAATGCAAGTGTATACAAAATGGAGAGTAGAAGATTAGTAGTCATTTATTATTGATAGTGGCTATTTATTTTATAGCCAATACATAAGAATGAATGCTTATCCAAAATGAAGGGATGGAAGATGACTTATGTTTGTACCTATTTAGTAGTGAGCCATATGACAATTTTACTAGGACACATGGACTTCTACATGTTTACATAACAGGATCATGAATGCAACAACTTATTTAAAGGTCTTTATGTTTTTTATCCTTTACTCAAAAAAAGGGGGGGAGGAAAAATTATCCTCCATAGTATTATTAGATCTAAAATAACAAATTTTAGCAACACTTTTAGATAATTACAATAATAGCAAATTACTTACAAGTTATAACAACTTATTAAATGAGATAATTTTTTAAAGTACATTTTCAGAAATCGTTTTTAATTATTAAATGTTAAATTAGTTCCTTATTTTAAGGATTGTAATCAATATTTTTCTTAAATTGTGTATTGATAATTATGGTAAATATATATTAATTATTTTTTATTTAAAATATTACACACTCTTACTTATCAGATAAATTTATTATTGGAAGAAGATAAATATATTGAAAGATTGCGTGTTTCAATATATTGAAAGAAGATATACGTGTTCTCTCTCTCCATTCTTTATTATAACACTTAATGTCACCTTTCCCTTTCTCCATTATAACACGCAACCCTTTAAAAAAGTAATTTTTATTCAGATTTCAAAGCTCCGAACATGCTTATGTCTAAGTATTATCCTGATATTGAAAAGGTTAAGAGACGTGATTTCATAATCAGGTTATTAGTTCCTGATTTGCCAAGGAATTACATACCAAAATTTTATTTTGATCTAGTTGAATCCGGTGAGTACTTGAATTGTGATTGGGGCAATGAGTGCTTTAGAATGTTGTATAAATCTAATAGTCATGGTTTGAAGACGAATCCCTCATCATTTACCTTTGGTGGATTTCATTTGGCTCTTCAAATATGGTTTTATGAATGTTGTTTAAACATGGACAAAGCTGTTGCGATTCGAAGTGAATCAGTTATGAGTCCTCAAATTTTAAATTGGAGGTCATCGGAGGATCTCATTTTTAATGAGTATTTAAAGACAACAATGTTTAAGCATTATAGCAACGAGGTAAGCTCAACTGCACTTCTATATATTAGCTTTAATTCTAAATCAATATCTATTTCATTCTCATTTTATATTTGTTATCTATTTAAACTAACTCATTTTTTATACTAGTATTAATTCAAAGATATTGCCTTTACCGATGAGAAAATGGTAAAGTACAATCTTCTTGCAATACATCAAGATAGTTTCGTTCATCAAGAGCAAGACAACTTTGTTCATCCATATGTCGATGATGAAAAAAATTCATCATCAAATGTGAAAGACGAACAAATCTTTGATATGAAGAATGAATTGGAAAATGTAAAACATAAATATTGTAATTACTTAGTCAATTAATATTTTTAAATTTTGATTATGAATTTACTAACTATATATATGTCATGTATGTTCTAGGTTCGAACTAAAATGTTGAAATTTCAGAAAAAGGTGTGTTTTCTTTTGGTATTATATTTATATGAGTATGAACGTACAGGTCATACGCATGTTGTTATTAAATTTATATGTTTGTGTATGTACAGGTTCTTGAAGAAATATCTAATAATCAAAAAAAGGTCAGTAGTAAAGTTTAATTAGTTTAATTGATTTTAACTTATATAGAATATATTATTTTACATGAAATTATTACATCCATTATTGTGTTATGAGTAAGTTGATAAGCAGTTTACGGAGGTAAAACAATATGTTGCTGAGTCTATCAAGATTATTTTGAATGAACTAAGGTTTGCAGGAATCAAGTCTGATGAATTCAATGAAGATCGGGTATGCATTGTAAAGTTTTTTACAGTTTTATTTGAATTTATTTTCAAAAGTTAATTTTATTTTTTATGATTATTAGAAGAATGATTCACAGTCTGTGGATGATTTATTGCAAACACTAAATGGAAGCAAGACATGTGAACAAATTTCTAATGAACCTATCAAATTGAAGGATGAATTGTCTCGTAATATAGCTTTTGAAATGGATAGTAATGTTACATTAACTTAATATGAATTCGTTAATCTCTAATACATAGAGTTCTATATTATAAATGTAACAAACTGATCTCTACATGATTTTTTTGAATGTATTTATATGTATAGTGTGTGGTGACAGTGGTGGTGCAAAATCAAGCTATAATCTTTCTCCTTTAAAAAAATTGTCATTTTTTACTGAGTCACAGCCGATCGCACTAGAACCTACATTTAGAAAGCTTGAAACACTGAAATTTGAATCCCAAATTTTATCACCGGTCATCTTTGATAAATCTCCACTGATAATGCACCAACATTATGGTTCTACCCATGAAAAATTCATCATTTACTTCAACAAAAAAATTCATTTGAAGACTATGTTGGATTTGAGGTTTCAGATTATTTACCTTAATTTACTAATGTACTAATTCATACATTCAACATTTTAATATATAATATCATATATAAATATTATGTTTTATTTAATAATCATAGGAATACAAAAAACAATGCTCAAGATGTCATCATAAGTTCTGAATTTGAGCTTGGTGGATTGAAAATTGATAAGAAGGGTTGGTTTCTTACAATGATTCACACTGGTCATCTATGGAACGATGAGGTATATTTCAAATCTAATTTAATACAAACTCCATATAGTATATATTGTGTATGTGTAAGGCTAACAGCTGGATCAAAAAGGAATTGTATAATTATCTTATTGTTCTGTAAATGTCATTATAAAAGTGTATGTCTGTTTGTGTATAATATGATATATGAAAGAGAAATTAATTTTGAAGACATTTTCTGTCATAGTTTATATATGCAGTGGATTCAAATATTACAAAAAGTCAATGATTGCAGTAATATTTAATGAATAATGAAAGTAGACTAGCATATTATAGTACAGATGAACAACTCATTATTTAATAAAATAACATGGCAATATCATCATGCAAGAAAACTTTGGTTGTATTTTATGAATGATACCTATATCCATTCACAAAACTTTGATTGTATGTGCATGCTCTTGTCAACTGTTTTATAATTATTTGTAAAAAATATGTATTCTTTAAAATGAATTTCTGCTCATCACTATTTTGTCTCTCTTTAAAACAGCATGTAGATGTTATCATGTACTATTTGCAAAAAAAAAGTAAAGTACAGTACGATGAAGCCGATAACATATACCACAATTGATGTTTGGTTCATTAAGTGGGTTTGTGCAATTGAGCAATAGTGGTTGGATGTGAAAAAGGATATGAGATACATCTCTCATGAACACTATGTTGGTCAGTATATTAGAGGATTTAAGATGCTTGCGAATGTATCTTGGGATACTGTGGACAACATCATTATTCCAGTTAATATTAGTGAATCATTTCATTAGATTATGATTTTGTTTCGCATTAGACACAAGTGTGTATATGTGTATGATTCATTTATTGGAGGTGCTCTGAACACCAAGAATGTTCATCGACATGTCCAATCATTTGTTACCATCATACCGTTATTTTTGTTTGCCACTGACTTCTATGGTAAACGAGTTGATATTTGTTGGGATAAAGAGCCTGCATACATTGACAAGTCCATGATCGATCCACTTAAGTATGTTATTGTAAGAAACATTCCTCAACAGGCTCCACAGTCTAAGTACGTATATTTATATTATTTGGATTACAGTTTTATAATTGTACATAGTAATGTACTAAATTTTTATTATTATTATTTTTACAGTGATTGCGGTATGTATGCGTGTGCATTTGCTGAGTTTATCAGTCATGAATTATTTGATATTTCAACCAACATGTTTAATGCTACCAACCATCGTATGAGATATGGTGCGTTATTTTGAGATTATACCAAAAAAAAAAAGCAAAATGATGGTGTTATAAGCGAAAGCGAGGTGACAGACAATGTTACAAATAGACTAGGTAGTCCAAAGATATTGAGAGACGTTGTTAGTCCAGTTGTCACTACAAAAACCAAAAATAGATAGGCATTTCATATTTAATGTTGCTTGGAGATTGTTAGTGTGGTCTTTTTTAACTTGTTGGTATGAACAAAGTTTAGTTTTGATTTTTATGTATGATGTTTTGGTACTGTTAACAGTTATTTCATATTTGAACTCGTTTAATGAAATCGATATCATTTTATTTTAGTTCATCATACGTGATTTCATCATACATCTATATCATTTTGTATTGATTTTAATGTATGATGTTTTGATACTTTTAACAGTTATTTCGTATTTAAACTCGCTCAATGAAATCAATATCATTTTGTTAAATTTCATCATATAGGATTTTCGCTAATACACATATACATTAATTTTTTAGTTCTTAACTATTTTTGATGATCTTTACTATTATATGAATTATCATTGTTGTCATTCAACTTGTTTTCTTTTTGTTTCTATGCACTTCATTTATATAATTATATACTGTTAGTATAGCTTTACGCTGATTTGAATTTTTGATGCTCGTTACTGTTCTATTATTATAATACTATAATAGCTGGTATAAAAGAAAATCTTCTCCTTTTTAATCAATATATTTGTACACTTATATAATGTTATGATATTTTAACACTTCTTTTGTATTTCACCTCGTTCAACATATTTGATATCAACTCATTTTATTTTTTTTATTCACAACATATATATATATATATATATATATATATATATATATATATATATATATATATATTATATATATATATATATACATATATATATATATGTTTATAAAACACAAATATAAAGTTGAAAATGAGCACCAAAATATTATACATAAAGATAAGTTGCACTATTTATTAAAAATATTCAAAAACCAAAACAAAATCATACTTGAAAAATACTCTAAAAAAAAATTCTTAACGGGAGGATCATATTTATGGCATGTTTTCCTGTTGTGTCCTTCTCTATGGTAGTTACTACATGTAACATTGGCTTTTTTGCACTTATCTTCATTTGGTGCTTTCCACCTCTCATAACATAGACGTTCGGGTGGTCTTTTAGAATCAGGCGGTAATACAATTTCATCCAAGACTTCTTGAGGTATATTTCACGTACTCTCACAATGAAGAGGCTCAACTGGTATAGCATAAGCATCCTTAAAATTTTATTGTTGTAGTATCCAGAGCAATAGTCTTCTCCATGTTGGTTACGATATGTAATAACCGTCATTGCATGTGAGCAAGATATCTCATCTAATTGAAATCGACCACAACTACATTTTCTACTTCGCAAGCATACAACAAACCTTTTAACTCCAGTAGTAACGGTATGCACAAATTTGTTTGAAGCTTTTACCTACAATGAATGTTATTGGTTAGAACATGTTTGCAGTTCAAAACATTAACAGTAAAATAAAATAACCAAATCAAAGAACAACAAAGTCTTTTAAGAAATCTATTCAAGATTGTAATATAATTAAAATATAAATATGTCGTCATATTATGCGATTCTTGCTTGTTATCATTGAGAATATCATTATATCTTTTTGTTAGCACTGTCAATGTATTTTTTTCTTCCTCGTTATTTTTTGCATTCCACGATTCAATAGTTAGCCTCATGAAATTCATCATAGAAACAACAGGTAACCTTCTGGCTTTCTTGTTTGAATTGTTTATGGATTCAACAATATTTGATGTTAGAGTCCAAGTACGCTTTACTATAGAATGAACCCTTTCCCATTTATGATAGTCAATTTCTTACATATATACCCTCACTCTTCTGTCAATTTGGTCGACTCTCCCCATTAACTCTTTAAATTTTTGAAGTGTATATGCCTTCGCCATTGCAAAAAACAACTTATGCAGTTCATCAACTTTTTTAAGAAAATTCGTCTTAATATTCCCCCATAGATACCAAATACAAGTATGGTACGATAGATTCGGATAGACTGTCGATGTTGCTTTCCAGATGTTGTCATTTCTGTCTGACACGATACACATGTTATTTATTTCTCCAAAAGCTTCTCTAAATTTCTTGAAAAATCATGTCGAAGATGCTATATTTTTAGAATCAACCAATGCATAAGCAAAGGTTAATATATGACCTGCATACAAAATCATTAGCAATACCTGTATTAATTGATTATTTCATATTGTAAAACCATTCAGAATATTATTAACATACCGATATCATACTATAAAAAAAATTATCACACTATTTCTAAAAGAATAAATTATGCCTGAAAATTAATAAGTAAAATAGTACTTTGTTACCTCCTGGATCTAATGTGCTTGCAATTAGAATTGTCCCACCATAAAGCGATTTTAGCCCAGCACCATCAACAACAACTATAGGTCTGCAATACTCCCATCCACGTATTAAAGCATCCAACGCCACAAAAGCATATTCTTCTATTTTTTTCCAACTAATAACTGATTCAGGATACTGTTTTTTCAAAATGTACAAATAACCTAAAAGTTTTTTATATGATTCGGTTGGATCACCATGCAACATCTTAACTGCTAGTTCCTTTGCACTCCATGCTTGAGTATAGTTTAAGGACACACCATATTGTCTTAACATATCAGCAGCAACATCATTTGGTGTGTATATTCTATTAGTGTTTATCAAATTAGGCAACACCAAACCAGCAATAACCTTTGTCATTCCTTGGTGTCTTGCATAAATTTGATCTCGTGCCGAATATGTATGTATTTCACAGTACTTTCTTATTATGAAAATCTTTGTATTACTTGTACTTGAAGCTTTTAGAATCCATGTACATTCTTCCACATGACAAAATAGGTAGTAGCTGTTTAAAATGTTCAGAATCAAACAAAGAAATATAGAAAATACAAACAAAATACCAAAGAAATATACTCTTTTAAGAATTTAAGTTGTAAGCTAGAATAGTTCGTACCTCATTGCATTAGACCTCTCAGTTCTAAATGTAAACTGAGGCAAGAAAGCGTGCAAATCCATAACTTGTGAAAGTGTTTCTTTATTGATGTAACGTTGGTTTACTTCAATTACCGGATTAATAACTTCTTCGATTATTTTAACTCTATCTTCATCCATGATTTCATCATCTGGAGTTAATCCAATCAACCGAACTGAATTTCTAGAGTATAAATTCTACCGATCCAAATTTGATTCGGTATTCATGTTTTTACCAACACAAATATCAAATTGTTCAGAATTTTCGTTAACAACCATTGATATATCAGTTGTTGTCACATATAATGGATAACTAGCAAAAAAATCCTCATTACTTCTTTTTTGATCTAGATACACCATTACTCCAGTGTCATTATGTATGAGCATCGGTGGACATCTATCATTTACTAAAAACTTAATCTCAATTTTTATAGAATTAATATCAATCTTCAATTGTTTTGTTATTGCAGCAACCAATCCTTTATACTTTGTATCTGCAGCATACATTATCCCATCTATAGCAAAGTCTCTAGGTCTACCTATAAGCACAATACAAATTTCATTATTAATAATCAATTGACATATTTTCAAGAATAATTTCATAATTTCAACATTCCAAATAAATACACAAACCTCCTTACGTCATTGGATACAATTTCATAATTTCAACATTCCAAATAAATACACAAACTTCAACATATTCAACATAAACACCAAATCTTGCATACGTTATCATAACAATTTTGAAAGCACAATCTTATCTCTGAAACATGAGCAACATAACAAATCATAACAAAACGATTTTGATAAAACTTTAAGAACAACATCATACCATCAACATTTTAAAAAATTTAACAAACCACTATTTGTAACTGCCATAAAAGGTTCACAATTACTCTTTTACAAAGTTCATAGATTATAACAAAATACTATCAAACATTCAATGTGTATATACAAAACAAATCACCAACCAATTACAATAATTAACCGACGCCAATCAGATTGTTAACATTCTGTGAATGAATAAAATATCATTCAAAGCATCAACCAAATGCATCATACGACATCACAATCAGATTGAAACTGCTATCTTATTTCTGCAAAGCGAGCAACACAACTAATCATAATAAACTACTGGATCAAATAACAATTAACATACCGTTAACATCTCATCTTCCTCCATACATAAGAAGAAGCGAATGTACCCTTTCACCTTCCATTAATTTGATCACTTCCAAACATAAAACTGAAAATGTGTAACAAGAATAAACGAATGATTACAAGAAATTGAAATTTTTAGATTTTGAGAAGAGAATCCTTTGAATTATATGTTTAAGATCTTTATTAATTATATGAAAATCGTTTAATGAGATATTTAAGGTGATGTAGATATCTGACAATAACTGACATTCTTTTTTTGGGGTAGAAGAATATTGTTTTTCCATATATATAATTGATATTTTTTTAATTTATTAAAAGAGAAAAATATTTTTAAAAAAAAAATCTTAATAAAATTTGCTATAACTTGATAAAAAAAAATTTTTATTATAAGTTGTGATTTCCTATCTAAGGAATGCTATATACGTTTTTTTTCCAAAAAAATTGTTCAAACATCATTTTCGGTCCATATCTCACATATAAAATAATATTATTATAATTTTCCCATCAAACTGATTGATTGACTAAATGACTATCAGTCATTATCATTCCAATAAATGCAAAAAAAAAGGGTTGTATGATGAACCAACTTGTAGTAGTCTCAAATAACTAACGTTTAAGCGTTTAAAACAGCCTGACAATTTTTCACTGAAAATTAAAGTCAAACAAAGACTATCCTGGTTGGTAGCACACAAATATATAAATTCCAAAAAGAAGAACAAAATTCTAAAACTTTACTTCTTTCTTTATTTTACAGATTTTTAGTCAAATACTTAAAGCCCTTTTAATGTTTCCAGCTACCCCTTAGAATTATGAGTCTCCAATTTTATCTTCAAAAATCTCTGAGAATAATATATTTCTCTCTTCGTTTCAAAAAGAATGACACTTTTTTTAGTAATTTTAATTTTAATTTTTCACGTTTCACATTTATCACCACAAATTAAAGCATTTTGGTACAATTGGCATATTTTTAATTTAAGATCATAAAATACAAAAGTCTTCTTTATTTTCTTAAACTTCGTTTCAAGTCAAACTAAATAAAATAAATTGAAACGAAGAGCATATATATTTACACTATTGAACATTAATATGCGTGTAAACCAGGTGCTCTACCAATTGAGTTATCGCTTAATGTTTATGAAACATATTGAATCAAGCAAAATATGTGTGTCCGCACATAGAATGAATATTTCATTTTCTGATCTATTACACTCGTTTACGTTTAATCTCTTCATATAATTTGAAAATGAAGTTTCACTTCTTGTTTGGAATTTGAAAACCTATAGTACAATTGAAATAATAGGTTTACTATCATTTATAATAACTGAAATATTTTTTAGTTGACGTCAAACAACTGAGAATTCAAATTTATAGTGATAAAGTCAAAATTTTACTAAACAGATTCAAAATATAAAAAAAATATACATATGAAAAGGCTAAAGAAATTCAACATCTAATATATATATATATATATATATATATATATATATATATATATATATATATATATATATATATATATATATTTACATTAACTGAAATATTTTTTAGTTGACGTCAAACAACTGAGAATTCAAATTTATAGTGATAAAGTCAAAATTTTACTAAACGGATTCAAAATATAAAAAAAAAATAAACATATGAAAAGGCTAAAGAAATTCAACATCTAATATATATATATATATATATACGCGCCTCGCGCGTGTACCTGAATTTAGTGAGTATAATTTTATAAAATCATTTAAAATATAAAAAGCATGACAGTTTTCCAAAATATTTATAGCATTTTTTATTTGTTAGCATCTTGACATTAGGACAACTTTTAGTTATTATCCAAAGTAAAAATTAGTCAACCGAAAAGCACATATATTAGTTTAAACACAAAAAAGTTTATATGTTCATCTTTCAAACAAAAGTTATGCATATCAAGATTCAATATTTATTATAACCTTATATTTAGAATTCAACTGACAAGTTTAATTAAAAATTCAACTATAATACTAAGAAAATAATTAAATAACATAATCAAAACAATGTCACAATTAAACAAAGGAGGAAAAAAAAGAAAGAGACAAACCTGTGATATTTTTGGCCACTTCATTCGGTGGCAACTTGCTTATTTCTTTCAATTTTTGATAAAAAATTTCCTACCGAAAAAGAAACACAAAAGATTATAAAAAAAAAAAAAAAAGAATTTATTGTTATATTATACGCAATAAACAAAAGACAAAAAGGCTTAAAAAGAAAAATTCAAGATTCTTTTGAGTCATAATCATTCAAAACTTTATAACTAAATTCAAGTATAATTCTCATAAAACAATCCAAAAAGGTTAAATTACTGACATTTCGAATTTTAGTGTGCTCAATTGCTGGAAAACACGAAAAGCTCTTATATTTTTTATTTGTCTGATATTAATTATACTAAAACACGAAAAGCTCTTAGATTTTTTATTTGTCTGATATTAATTATATAATTGCATATTACTTAGAAGATCTTTTTGTGTGAAAAATAATATATGCAATATTAAATTGTTAAAGGATACAAAAGTAGAGAAGTTAAACATAATGGACAAAAAAGCAGAATAAAAACTTTAGATGAAACAAATACATACACAGCCTGAAAGACATTTGAAATAAAAAATAGACCAAAATAGGGAACACCCTATATATATATATATATATGATTTAATGCACTAATATGCAATAATAATTAGTTAGATGGTAAGTTTAGAGATTCCATAGTGTAAATGCTACCATTTTTTAGTTATGCAGTGAATTTAGAGATTCCATAATAGTTAATGCATTGTTTATTGACTACTATTTTTTCATGGAAGGAAAATCTTTTTATTTTTTTATTTTTTGGTTTTTGGGTATGATTAGGTTTTTTAGATAGTGAAGAAGGAATTATATTTTTGTGAGGAGAGGTTTTCTTTTTTTGGTAATATAGTCAATATTTAATATTACTTAAATAATAGGGAAACGATGAAAAGACGATTTTATCTAAAGCGGAGTATTTTAATAAAGGACAAAAAGTTAAAATCACTTTTTTAAGGGGCTTCACACTTTTAATATTATATATATATATATATATATATATATATATATATATATATATATATATATATATATATATATATATATATATATATATATATATAAGTGTGAAGAAGCAGACAGCTCTTCGTCAATATGTCTGTTTCTTCATCTGCTTCAGCTAATCCGTGATTTTACTATATTATCTCTAATTAATTATTTTAAGTTATTTATGTACAAGAAAATTAATAGTATTTAACAAAAAATAAAATAGATATTCATCACATGTCTATTTCAGCTGCTTCAATCGTAGTTTTATTATATCACCTCTAATTATTTATTATAAGTCATTTAGGTATTAAAAAATTAATAATATTTAATAAATAATAAAATAGACAAAAATGATAAATTAATTCTTGATGTTTAAATTAATAGGACATTTTATATAAGACTCATTTAATTTTTTTTTCACAAGTATTTTTGCTCCATGATGTTACTATATTATCCTTAATTAATTATTATAAGTCATTTACATATAATAAAATTAATAATATTTAATAAAAAAATAAAAATGGACATTTATGAAATGTCTACTTCAGCCTCTTCAACCGTAATTTTAATATATCACCTTTTATTATTTATTATAAGTCATTTAGATATTAAAAATTAATAATATTTAATAAAAAATAAAATTAACATAAAAAGATAAATTAGTTCTTGATATTTTAAATTAACATGAAATTTTATATGAGACTCATTTAAATTTTTTTCACAAATATTTTTTTATAGTAATTTTATTATATCACTTCTAATTAGATATTATAAGTTATTTAAAACATATCCGCTTCGCTTCTTCAAGCATAAAATTTGGGTGACTCTCGAAATTATTTTAGCTCCACTTAAATTGGAATAGAATAAAAAGTATATAAATTATAATAATTAAAAACTTAAATTATTTTAAGAATAGAATTGACTATCAATGCCACAAAATTTTTTCAAGGAGAGTAACATATATTATTTGAAAATTACATTAAAAAAATTATAAATTACATAGCTAACATTTTAAAATATCCAAAAACATATTAAAAATATGATTGATTATCTAAATTATATTTGTGTCACATAAATTCAAGGATAGTTTTGGCATTTTATAATTTGCATGTTTTAATGTTTTAATTTAGTAATTTGTTGATCCAAATGATGTTTTCGAATTTAACATGTTTTGAAAATTTAGTACTTTATTTATTTTAATTAATTTATTTTATTTTGGTATAATATCATATATTTAAAAATTATGCAAAAAAGGAATAATTATAAGTCATAACTATTAACATCTTAAAGTATTTTTAAAACATATAGTGAAAAATATGATTGACTTTTGAAATTCTAATAGTGTCACATAAGTTGCGATAAAGCAAATAACATAAATTATTTGAATTTACATTAAAAGATACTATAAATCACAACGATTAACAACTTAAATATCTAAAAAATATATTAGTAAAAATTTGATTGACTCACTAAATTCTAAAATTGGGATGAAACAAGTAACATAAATTGTTTGATAATTATGTAAAAGGTACTATAATTACAATGATTTGCAACTTAAACTATTTAAAATTTTATATTAATAAAAAATTGATTGACACTCCAAATGTTATTTGTGCTACATAAATTGAAATAACACAAATAGCGTATGTTGGGCCCGTGCTGGCACGGACTAAAGTATATATATATATACTAGAGGAGCATGGCCCATTTCAGCACGGGCCCAACATTAAGATATTTATTTATCTTTTCAATTTTGATATATTTGAATAAATTTTTTTAATAAAAGGATTGCATATGCTTTCTAGGATTCATCTAGAATGTAGCATGAGTTTAACATATATTATTTTAATATGTATTTAGATAATTTAAGTTGTTAACTATTGTAATTTATAATATTTTTTATATAATTTTCAAATTAATATACGTTACTTTCTTGTCTAAATTTTTGTGGCATTGATAGTCAATTATTTTTTTAAAATAATTTAAATTTTTAATTATTGTAATTTATAGTACTTTTCTTCTATTCCAATTTAAGTGACACAAATATAATTTCGAGAGCCAACCAAATGTTTTATATCTTTTAAATTTTTTAAGTTGTTAATTATTGTGATTTCTAGTATTTTTATGTATTTTTTTGAAATATATAACAGATTAAATTATTTTTAGATATTTTAAATTGTTAACTATTATAATTTATAATACTTTTTATGTAATTTTTGAATAATATATTCTACTCTCTTTGTCCAGAGTTGTGTCGACGATAGCCAATTATATTTTTTAAATAGTTTAAATTTTTAATCGTTGTGATTTATAATATTTTTTCTATTTTAATATAAGTGGCACAATGCTTAAATGACCATAATAATTAATTAGGAGTGATATAGTAAAATCACGACTGAAGCAGCAAAGTATAAATGTCTTAAATAACTTATAACAACTAATTAGAAGTAACATAGAAAAATTACTATAAAAAATACTTATGAAAAAAAATTTAAGTGGACCTCATATAAGACGTCAAATCAATTTAAAATATCAAGAGTTAATTTATCATTTTTATATTTATTTTATTTTTTATTAAATATTATTAATTTTAATACGTAAATGACTTATAATAATTAATTATGGGTGATATTTAGTAAAACTGTGATTGAAGCAGCTGAAGCAGACATGTCATAAACGTCTATTTTACTTTTTTTAATTTAATATTATTAATTTTTTAATACATAAATGACTTATGATAATTAACTAGGAGTGATATAATAAAATCATGATTGAAGCAGCAGAATCAACATGTCATTTATGTATTAAAAAATTAATAATATTAAATTAAAAAAAGTAAAATAGACTAGGAGTGATATAATAAAATCATGATTGAAGCAGCAGAATCAACATGTCATAAATATTTATTTTATCTTTTTATAATTAAATATTATTTATTTTTTAATACATAAATAACTTATAATAGTTAATTATGGGTGATATAGTAAAATCACAGATTCAATATTATTAATTTTTCAATACATAAATGACTTATAATAATTAATTAGAGGTGATACAGTAAAATCACAATTGAAGCAACTGAAGCATATATGTCATAAATGTATATTTTATTTTTTAATTAAATATTATTAATTTTAACATATAAATAATTTATAATAATTAATTAAGACTTATATAGTAAAATCACAGAGCAAGCAGCCTATGATTTATAGTAATACTTTTTCTTCTATTTCAATTTAAGTGACAATGATATAATTTCGAGAGTCAGCCAAATATTTTATATTTTTAAATTTTTAAAATTGTTAATTATCTGATTTATAATATTTTTTACATAATTTTTCAATAAGATAGGCGTAGATAAAATTTTGACAATCAGTCAATTTTTTAAATATTTTTGTTAATTATTGTTATTTACAGTAACTTTTTATTTCATTTTCAAATAGTATATGCTACTTTATATCTTGTTGTGTCCCGTCCCGATTTATATGACACTAATATAATTTTGATAGTTAATCAAATTTTTTATATTGACATATCATTTTATTATTCTTAGTTTTCTAATACATAAATAACTTATAATAAGGGGTGATATAGTAAATCATCGTTTGAAAAACGATAATTTAATTTAAAACATCAAGAGTTAATTTCGCATTTTATGTCTATTTTATTTTTTTTATTAAATACTATGTATTTTCTTAATACATAGATGACTTATAATAATTAATTAAGAGCGATTGATTATGTTATTTCTATAAAAATTAACATAATTTTATCATATCCAATAGTAATCATCGATAACTCACCGGAGTAGTATATTAATTAAATATCGGGATGCTATATTTTGCATATACAAAATATGATATTATTAAACATTACTCCCTCCGTATCATAATAAATAAATTATTGAATTTTGGCACACATATTAAGGAAAAAACATTAAAAATATAAATTTAACACAACTTCCATTTTTACCCCAAAAAAAAATAAAATTGACCTTGTAATAACTTTTCAAAAGTTAATCGATTGTCAAATCATAAGGGTAAATTTGAAAAAAAAATCAATGATTCACTTATTTTGAAACACTAATAAATACCCCAACAATTCACTTATTTCGAAACGGAGGGAGTATTAGATAGTGCATTATATTTATCTCTCACAATAATAAAATTTTATTATATATTTATCTTTATTTCTTTTTTACTTAATACATATTGACCCAACACAAATCTTAGGAAAATATTCATTAGAAATTTATTTTATTAAATTAAATTTGTTAATTTTGTACTTAAATAATTTAAAGTTAAGTTTAAATATTAGTATTTCTATATAAGAAAAAAGTAATTTAAAAATTTAAATTTTCTAAAATAAATAAATAAATAAGTTTTCTATTTAAAAGTC
This sequence comes from Capsicum baccatum var. pendulum, assembly GCA_030864225.1. Taxonomy (NCBI): domain Eukaryota; kingdom Viridiplantae; phylum Streptophyta; class Magnoliopsida; order Solanales; family Solanaceae; genus Capsicum; species Capsicum baccatum. The sequence continues at coordinate 81,257,915 of CM061555.1, read as the reverse complement.
AATTAAAGTAATAAAATTAATTTATTTTAAATATTTAGTTGCAATTAATTAAGATAGTTTTTTATTATGTCATGATTTATGCTGCATCGATAAAATTTTGAGAGTTGAATAAAACTTTATCTATTTTTAAAAAGTATTTTAACTTGTTAATTATTGTGATTTATAATAATCTTTACGTAGTTATCAAATAATATATTTATCCCCTGTGTCCCAATTTATGTGGCTTTGATACAATTTTGAGAGTCAACTAATTTTTTTTATATATCTTTTAAATATTTTAAGTTGTTAATTATTGTTATTTGCAGTGTTTTTTCTTTTGTCCCAATTTATGTGGCATTGCTAAAATAATGAGAATCAATAAAATTTCTATATGTCTTTTAAATATTTTAAGTTATTAATTATTTTGATTTGTGGTATGTATCATGTAATTTTTATTATATGTAAAAAAAATTAAAAATAAGATTAATAAATTAAAAAAATAAAATATAAAAATACTATTCAAGCAGACAATTTTATATAAAATATAACATTATTATGCATTATTTGATAGTATATTATGTTTAGCTCTCACAAAATTAAAATTTTATAATTTTAAACATTTTATTAATTCCTTTTAACTTGCTACATATTGACTCAACACAAACATTAATAAAATATTCATTAGAAATTTATTTTATTAAATTAATTTTATTATTGTATTATAAAATTTTAAATTTAAATATTTGTATTTCTATATAAGACAAAAATAATAAATCTTTTTTAATTTATTAAAATAAATATAAACAAATTATTTTTGAACATAATAGCCAATTAAATAAATAAATAAAAATTTACTTCAAATATGTAGATATAGTTAATTAATATAAATTAATAGAATATATTAAATATTTAAATCATTATAGTGAAACAATGAAATCATTATATATTTGGTGCATGGTATGTAATTAAGTGGAAGTAGGTGGACTTTTTGTATTGGCATGGTCTGTAATTTAATGGAAGAAAGTGGGTATTTTGTGAACACTTTAATAAAATACACATAACACAACAGAAAGAACAATAATTTTTCGTAATCCATATATTTAAAGTTCAAATTGCTCTTATATCTTTTTGGTAATTACATGTAGCAAAGGTGTCGAAACCACCTCTTCTACTATATATATATATATATATATATATATATATATATATATATATATGCTAGCTCCGGCTGTGGCAGAATGTTACTCGAAAACTTTTGAAAAAATGGTCCAGATTACGAAAGTAAATTGATATCTACGAATGCCAAAAAATGTTCTCATCTATCTTATTTCTATCTCTCCCTTTTCTCAAATAGTAAAAATTGTTTATAACAAAACAATAATGAAAACAAGATCTGCTTCTTTATACATGCACATTTATTACTTGAGTGCTATTAAATTATATATATCTTCACTGCAATTTTAAACTGTTAAAATTAATTAAATTGCTTGATTAATTGGTATTTATAATTTGTAAGTTTCAACTGTTACTCGCTCGATTTCTTTTTAGTTGTTAGGTTTTGCTTTTTGAAAGTTAATACTATATTAGATTAGATTAATTTGATATTTTAAAATTAAAATTTAGATATTCAAAATCTATATGAAAAATACTACAAATTGCAATGTTCTCAAATTACATCTTAAAATGTTGATCAAATTTTATATTATTTAACTCTTCAAAATACAACTATCACAATTAAGACGAAACGGAGGGAGTAATTAAGTTGGATCATCCACTTTAAGTAATCACCAAAAGTTCTTTAATTTGTTTGATCTTCCAAACGACTTTATATGGTGCGTAGAAATAAATAAAAAGTCAAGGCTGTGAAATTTTGTCAAAGGCACGAGAAAGAGCTTGCAGTATGGAAAGAATAAATGTTACGTTAATTAATAATATAGTCCAATAATTTCAAGCTAGAAATAAAGACAACTGCAAGAATCTGACCATGACTTTTTAGACAAATACTTGTAATGTTTGGTTACGTATTTTCTTTATTTAATTGAAGATTTCATAATCGAAATGATTATATTTGTTTAATCTTTACAAACATAAAACAAAAAAAAAATGCGACTAATTAGACATTAATTCTTCATAGTAATTGTAAACTTAGTCTCATCTTGGACTAATCCTTGAGATAAATTCAAAAATAATAAAATGGGTCAATTTTTAACAGCCAATAAGCTGTGTCTGGTAATAAGGAAAAAAGAATGTTTTCCAAAATAAGCCATTTTCTAGAAACCAAACATCAAAAAATATTTTCCTTTCTTTTCTTATATTTTTCTCTAATAGTTTATTCTAAATTTTGAAGAGTATTGAATTGTGAGGAAACGTTTCTTTTGGAAACAAATTTTAGATAATTACTAAATTCCTGATGGCACTATTTACGATTTAAAAGATACATAGTATAATCCAAACATAAGAAAAACTAATTATTCCCTTCCTCCCAACTAATGTGATGGTGTTTGATTCGATACAAAAATTTAAGAAAGAAAGATAAATCTTTTATATTTCTGATCTAAAATAAATCATAACTATTTGTGTCGTTATAAATCATCTTAGTAAGACATAAATAAATTAACGTTAAATTATTAATCAAATATTAAAATTTATTAATCAAATATTAAAATTTATTACTTTTTCTTCATAGGACTGGCTGGCTAATAAAGAATGTTAAAAAGAAAAGGAAAAAGAAAGAGTCAATTCGGTACATAAAGCATCGCGTTATTAGAATTTGAGGAAGGGCCACACGTGAAAAATAATAATGCAGATAGTCTGCTCTAATTGATGCAAGAAAACATTAATAATTGCTTCCACAATTCAGATATGTGATCTAACTTTATCATTATTCAAAGGCTCACATTCAAGGAAATACTCCCTTTATTTTTATTTTTTAGAGGTAAACGATATAAATTTTGATCAATATTTTAAGATATATTTCTTAATTAAATTAAAAAAGGAAAAAAAATGTAATTTATAGTATTTTTGATTTAGTTTTTAAATATTTAAATTTTAATATAAAAAATTAAATTAATTTAATTTAATTTAATTTTATAACTTAATCAAATTAACTCCCCAAAAATAAGAAAAACAATTAAAAGGAAACGGAGAAAGTGCTTGTAATATTTGCCGACATCTCTTTTAATCATTGACAAAGGGACAATTCCAAAAATAGAAGTACGTAATAATGGGACTTTATTGTACTCAGTAGTCAAACTTGTTGAGCTTCAACCAGTAGAGCCTACAAAAGGTTTGACCCTGGACCAACAAACAGACTGGAACTCTGCTTGCCTCTGTCACCGTTGAAATTCTTTTTCTTTTTCTTTTCTTCTATTTTAGAAATACAACTAATGAAGAACTCCCTCCGTTTCATAATAAATAAATTGTTAGATTTTGACATATATATTAAGAAAAAAATATTAAAGATATAAATTTAACATAATTTTTTATTTTTACCTCTAAAAAAGAAAAAGTTTACCTTGTAATACCTTTTAAAAAGTTAATTGATTATCAAATCATAAGGGCAAATTTGTAAAAAAAAAATTCAATGATTCACTTATTTTGAAACACTAATAAATACCCCAACAATTCACTTATTTCGAAATAGAGTATTATATTACATTATATAAGTTGAGAGCAAAATTGTAACTACAAGCTTGACATCACCAGTACTTCTATACTCCAGTCGAATAGCTTTCAAAATGTCTTTGGCAGTGCGGATCCACGATTTTTTTTTTTTTTGTTTCCCATCCAATGTCCGGTGTCCGCATTGGAGCCCCGACTAATTCGGATCGCATGTTGCAGGGCCCATTAAGATGGCAGCGCTCCCAACAGAGTTTTCTCCATACTCAGGGTCGAACCCTCGACCTTTGGTTAAGAGTGGAGCAGCCCCATCCACTGCACGACAACCCATGTTGGTGCGGATTCAAGATTTTCACTAAGTTTTGAAAAGTAAAAGTATAATACTTGAGATTTAAACTTGAACTTCAAGATGAATTTTAAACCTTCTCGAACAATATGACAGCCGCTAATCTTATGTTTTGGGAGGTTCAAAATCTATAAATATACGGAAAAAAAAAAAAAAACTAAAATGCCTTGTTTGTGCAGTTTTACTTTTTGGACCCCCTCCGTATACTCTAAATCCGCCCCTTGGTATAGGTAGACAAAGGGATTCGACAAACAACATAAACAATTTGATTTCTCAATAACAACATTACACTACAATACAACAACAGATTCTTAGAGATAACAATTACTATAATAAAGAAATTCACAAGAATTTCAGTTTTCTCGGACCACACAATCCATATTTGGTTATGAAAAGGCCAGAATTTCATTGGAAATGTTTGACTGCAGTAAAGCTTCTTATGTCGATGAACAAATTTGTTTTTTGAAACTGAGGTGCCATTTAGCTGGCCCAAACTTGTTTAGGACTGAAACGTAGTTGCTGTCATGCCATTTAACCCTCAAACCGTAGTTATATTACTCTGGAAATCGGCTACAAACGACTACAAATGTAGGAATCGGCACAACAGTTTTGTTACACGACTTCTATGATCAAGAAAAGGCATGTACCGAAAACTGTCATACAGATAGCCCTGTTTTCTCCACCTGAATTACCTGTACTGCACAAAACTAAATTTCTAGATCCCTAGTCTCAAGACTTCTTGTCCAAAAGTGTGTTATTTCACAGTAGAAACCGAAATATAGTACAAGTTGTTTCTACGAATAAGTTTAGCTGCATACGGCAGCAACTAATGTGAGCGCTCCTGCTCGGGTAATAAGGCCAATGCACTGTCAGTCCAAGCTGCAGCTTCAGTTGATGGGCTTCGTTTATGTCTCAATTCGTCTGACAGAGCAATGCAACTGGAATTCATTTGTTCTCTCGCCTCAATAATTGCGGAAATGACGTGAACCGATCAGTAAACTGACGCAAATCCAAAGCTCAAATCACTCTCACTCAACCTAAACCAGATTTTGTCCCAGATACAGGTCTAAGCATTGAATGACTGAGAGCAGGCTGGGAACTTGCTGATGCATTAAACATACCGGGTGTTGAAGAGGAAGGGTGTATCGCTGATAGTGGCAGCCGAGGCCCAAATCCATACATTCCTTGTTGCTGCAGAAATGACATTTGGGGATGCATCTGTTGTTGGTTTCCATATCCAGAAACAAAACCTTGTTGTTGAGGAGCTGAAACAACTTGTTGCTGCCTACTATTTCCTGCGTTACTGACCACTGCTGCACCAGCACCAGACACCCCCATTGGTCGGGATACTCGAATGGAACCAGGTTGAGATATCATCCGAGAACGTTCTGCAGTAAATCGTTGCCTTGTCCTCTCCAATTGTTCACATTCTTTCATTAACAAGGTCTCCACCTCTGCAAACTGCTTCAGCTTTAGCTCTAACCTCTTTAACTGTATGTACGGGGAAAGTAAAGGTCAAAATTGTTGCAACGCAAAGGTCAAGAGAGATGCATCCTTAATCAAATATGGTTTGATGAAAACACAGAAATCCTCAAAAGAAGCTCCTAAAGCAATAATTTCCGAAAAATGCAGAAATAAGATACAAGAGGAAGAAATAGAGCATAACATGAAACATGAAATGAAGCATATATTTTCCTCTTCTTTTCAACAAGGAAACTATTTGGGACTTCAATAAAATAGTGTTAGAACCATATTACTTTTACCATTCTCAAAAAAAGGAAGTTTCAGTATCATACTATCATTCTTCTTTCCGCAGTAAAGGACTGCTGGGGGTAAAACAGACTCAAGGTTGTCCATTCGTGGCATGGCAGCATGAAATAGACATGAAATAAAACAATGATAAAACTAAAATTAATATTAAAAATTATAGTAAACTGGCAAACTTCATTGACTTATTATTTCAATTTATCTTCAGGATATTTCCACAATCTTTTTGAGTTTTATATCATATGTTTCTCTTGCGGCTAGAAGGAATGAAGGTTAGCAGTAGTTTTTTTTTTGGTTTTTTTGAGGAGAGAAGTAGTTATGATTTAATTTACTTACCATTGATGTCATGTCATGGTTTTAAAAATATCAAGCAAACACAAGAAAAACTAGGCACAGTTTATGAGGCAGAGGCACAGTTTGACTAGGCACAAAGTATAAGAAAGGAAGATTTTTTAAACTCGTGGTCTAAAACAAACCTTCAGACATTTGTGAGGTAATAAATCATTTCATTAAGGGGTCGTTTGGTAGAGTGTATAAGAATAATTGCAAAATATGGTGTATTAGTAATGCTTGTGTTAGTTATGCTTGTATTTTTCTTATGCAGCGTTTGGTTCGATGTATTAAAAAAAACATGAATTACATAATTTAAAAAAAAAAAAAAAATTTACATAATACCCTCAATATATATGTTGGAAAGGATGCGGGAAATTTTTGATGGGTAATAGGGTCTTTAAGCATGTTAATGCATGCATTAGATCTATTGCATTACTAATGCCATAGATTTTGAGGTATTAGTAAGACACCTCAATACACAATAGAGTGTATAACTAATGCTTGCATTAGTTATACATACGTAGGGTAAAAAGGTATACCAAACAAGGTACTACTAATACACATTAAACTAATGCATGCATTATCATTTCAATACACTCTACCAAACGACCCCGAAGGGTAAACTGAAAATTTTAAAGTTACATTGTTTCTAATTACAAAAAGGTGACATTCTTTTGGGAACAAAGGAACGTGTGTCACATGAATTGGGATGGAGCGAGTAGTATCCACGGGGTTACTTTCTCGAAGGAGAATTTGAAATTTATCAACAATTTATATACTGGCATCACATTTTATCACCACAATGATAGGCCATCCTCACATCATTTGAGGGAATGGGCTGGTGTCTCCTTATATGATCTTGAACAATCCTCAACTTACGACCTAGCTTTTGGGTTGAGTTAAGCCTAAGATCTATTTTCTTTACATAGTCCGAGAGTCAAGACCCGTCCCTATTCTTGGTTTATCCCATGTTATGCCCTCATGTCATGTTGTGCACACTCCAAATATCCAAGTATGCACGTGTTAAGAGTATCCTACAACGGTTGAGGGAATGGATTGTGATCTCTTTATATGGTCTTGGACCAGCACCACCTCATGAGCTAATTTTTGGGTTAAATTAGGCCAAATGATCATTTTCTTCACATAGAAATTTAATTTTCTTTACCAAATTTATATCTAGTAGAAAGCTAACTATAACAAGCTATGTCCTACGCAGACCTTCCTGAACATCAATCCTTAGAGGAGAAACATTTCTAATATGATGATTGAAGGTGATAGAGGAGAAACGAGGCACAACCAAACATCAAACAGAGAAAAGTTACCTCAGAAGTCCCAAAATCTAGATATAAGGGTGACAGTTAGAGAACTCCTTCTGAAGTAAACTATTCAGTATGGAAATAAAATGTGCTTTGAACAGAGTGGAATGAATAAAGATTCATAAAGTTAAGATCTCAACTAGTTTGGGATTGAGGCATAATTAATTGATTCATATCATCCACAGAAGATATTTATTATAATTAACTAATCAGAATCTCAAATCACAACTCTCCAGTTACATCCCTCAAACCCATACTCTTCCAACTTTTTTTAACCCAAGTGAATCCCATCAACTAATAGCAAAAAAAAAGCTTCAGTAGCAGTTCTTCAAACCTTTGTAGTGCACCTATAAAGGCCCTAATAGTTGGCAAAACACAAATGCCCGAAAGTAAAAGATGTATATAAAGAGCTCAGCCAAGCAAAACGCAGAGAAAAAGGATGAAATGAACTCAACAGAAGGTCAATCGGAGCCAAGTAACTACAGTATCAGCAGATCACCTGATGGTTGACTATGTTTGCAGATAACCGTTGAATCTCACGTTCTTCATGGTCAGCAAAAAGCTTTGATTTTATAGCTGCAGCTGCAAGACCAGCTTTAGCAGCAGCTCTTACACTTTCAGTGGATAATGGAGCACCTCCAGTATCATGTGGACCTTGTCCTCCTGACTTTTCATCTGAGAAGATTATATTAGAAAATATTTGAAGGATGAAACAAGAACAGTACTAAGCTCAAATTTACAGCCACCTTTTAGCTGATGCGAATTTCCAACATCTCCATGAGGACTTCCATTCTTTCCAGGCATTCTTCCTACACTGGTCCTGCAAGAATGGAGATAAGTATGTACTTGAGAACACTAGGGGGATTAGACATGTTTCACCCGTTACTCTACAAGAAACTAATACATTTTGGAATTACCAACTGCTGAATGCAACAAGATGCATCAAGCCGAGCATCCTTCATTTTTTTCCTCACAATATTTGCAAAAGGAAGGGGGCCTGCCCTTTTAATATTTGCAAAAGGAAATTTTCTTCCTGTATGTTGACACGAAATCTAAATTTATTGTCGGTTATAGTGAAGTCTCCCTTCGCTGTGTATTTGATAGAATGACACCATTTTATACTTGACTGCCCCGAAACATAAATATAAAGCTCTTTAAGTTTCCAAAAGGACAAAATTTTCAACATCAAAAAGGTGCTCACCTTTTGCCTCATCAAAGGGGGGATCACATTGCATTATGATTTCAACTATCAAAACATTTTATTTGAGAGAATTGATAAGTGTGACTGCACTAGCTCACAGCTAACGTTTGACATATCATTTCTAGACTAAATGGCCATGGAATAGGTTCACTGATAATGATAGGAAGTGAATCACACATCGACGCAACACCGGCAACAAAATGCAGGAGAGATATTGGGTATATAAGGAAGCAAGCCTTAGACCTAGTGACACGTTTTAAAGCCGAGCCGGCCTAGCCCCAAAGCAGACAATATTACTAGTGGGTTGGGCTGTTAAAGGGTCTATGCATTACCCAAGGTAGCAAAGTGTAACTATGCGATTGAAGCATTCATGAGCATACACAAGCACATGAAGAACAGAAAGCACTAATACCAAAAATATAGTGGCGGTGCCATTTTGGCTTCAGTGTGTTGATTAAAGCTGCTTAATGAGCAGGATAGCTTTTGATAGGTTATTTGATACATAAGATTTCTGTTAAGACTCTTTCTTCCACATTTGGAGACGATACTGTTTTTACATCATCAGGTATTATATGAGATGACGCAGCTTCAGCAACAACAGAAACAGTGAGGCAAACAGAGTGAATTCGGTCATCTGGCCTTTTTTTTGTGGGTAAATACGTAAACCAAACCAAACCAAAAGCTAGGTATGATATGATCAGCATTTATCTTTTTTATTTACTTTTTTCCGTTTGCCTTTCTGGGTTTGTGCCTATTCTATACTTTGGAGTTTTGTTGGGCTTAAAATCTTTATCAAAAAATATATATTTGCCTATTGGATGTGGGCCCTGTTCTTTACTTCTGCTCTTATTTCACGCTATTGATACCCAAAATGAAAGGATGAAGAGGAATTATAAACCAAGGAAAGGAACCTAAGTACCCCTCATTATTTATCTTATGGCTTTTTGTTTCAGAGAGTTCATCGAGGGTGAAATATACACGTCTTATAAATGAATTGATCTCTTCTATCAATCAAAAAATAATCGAGTGAATTGATTTCTTCTAGTTCAATATATATTGTAGTAAAAATCAGTTATAAAATTTAAAAGCCATTAGATTTGTCTGGAAGTGGAGCGAGCATGATCACTTATACGAAATTAGATTTTTTTCAAGGCAACATTCGTATTTTTATGGAAATAAACCTACAATGGCAAGGCAATATTAATCACTCAGGCTAGACAACAGAAGTGCACTATCTTTTTAAGTCATGTGAAACCAGTTAAGCTAATCTATTTGCCAAGATAGTAGAAAAAGTAAGGCAGTTACACATCCCGCAGCACAGATAAAAGAGTGAAGAGTAATCATTTGTAAATTTTATTTGTTTTTTTCCTAAGAACTGATGCTGTCCATATATGCCTAAAATTTCGATGTTTCTCTTATTCCTAAAGAAATGAAACCAAACCAAAGAACCAAATTCTAACAAAGACAAACTGAAACTGAACCAAAGAACAAAGATAGTTGAAATTCGGTTTCAGAAGGTTTCCAGTTAAGTACGATGTACGCATACCCAAGAAAAGAGTAGGGCTTGAGGAATAACAAATTTCCCAAAAACTGCAAATCAAAGTTCCCATTCATCTTTTCTACGGTTGTGGTTCACCAATATTACTTGCCCCAAAGGCCAAAAAGGAGGTAGACTACAGTAACTGCAGATTTCATGAGCAAAATATAACCTATACAACAACAACAACAACAACAAACCCAGTGTATTCCCACATAGTGAGGTCTGGGGAGGGTAAGAGGGTAAGATGTACGCAGTCCATACCTCTACCTCTAAAGAAGTAGAAAGGCTGTTTCCGATAGACCCCCGGCTCGAGACACGGAATACTACACAAATATATAGTAAAGCATGGAACAAGATGGTATAATATAAATACGACACCCACAAGTAATAGAAAACAAAACAGAGAAAAGTAAACAAATTCGTAATAAAGCATGAAACAAGGTATCATAACAAGAATAATACCCCCGCCAAGTAATTCCCTACACTAGCGACCCAAACTGACCCTAGCCTTCTGCCCTAATTCGCGTCCTCCAGATCTTCCTATCTAGGGTCATGTCCTCAGTGAGCTGTAACTGCTCCATGTCCCGCCTAATCACCTCTCCCCAGTACTTCTTCGGCCTACCCCTACCCCGCCTAAAACCATCCAAAGCTAGCCTCTCACACCTACGAACCAGGGCATCCATGCCCCTCCTCATCACGTGTCCGAACCATCTCAATCGGACTTCCCGCATCTTATTCTCCATTGGAGTCACACCAACATTCTCCCTGATAGTCTCATTCTGAACTCTATCCCCCCTAGTCAGCCCACACATCCAACGCAACATCTGCATTTCCGCCACCTTCATTTTTTGAATGTGGGAGTTCTTAACTGGCCAACACTGCGCTCCATACAACACGGCCGGACGGACTGCCACCCTATAGAATTTGCCTTTAAGCTTGGGCGGCACCTTCTTATCACACAACACCCCCAAAGCGAGCTTCCACTTCATCCATCCCGCCCCAATACGGTGCGAGACATCCTCGTCAATCTCACCGTTACCCTGAATCACGAACCTGAGATACTTGAAACTATCCCTCTTACATACCACCTGTGATTCCAGCTTCACTACCACCTCATTCTCCGGCCTCACGTCATTAAACTTGCATTCCATATACTCTGTCTTGCTCCTACTCAACCTGAACCCAAATATAACCTATATCTAACAGAAATAATGAAATGTCATATGGAAGAACTTAACAACCCAGTTGCACAAACATTGGGAGGACACCAACAATTTAAGAGTAGAATCCTAGAGAAGAAACATTTACTAAATCTGATGGCTACGACCCACCCACATGCACTAGCCTTCTAACCTAATTCGTGTCCTCCAAACCTTCCCATCTAGGGTCATGTCCTCAGTAAGCTGTACCTGCTTCATGTCCCGTCTAATCACCTCTCTCGAGCATTTCTTCGGCCTACCCCTACCCCGCCTGAAACCATCCAAAGCTAGCCTCTCACACCTACAAACTGAGGCATACGTGCCTCTCCTCATCACATGCCCGAACCATCTCAACCTAACTTCCCGCATTTTGTCCTCCACCGAAGCCACTCCCACCTTCTCCCGAATAGTCTCATTCATAACTCTTATCACTGCTAGTAAGCCCACACATCCAACGCAACATCTGCATTTCCGCCACCTTCAATTTTTGAATGTGGGAATTCTTGACCGACCAACACTCCACTCCATACAGCATGGCCGGACGGACTGCCACTCTGTATAATTTTTCTTTAAGCTTGGGCGACACCTTCTTATCATACAACACTCCTGAGGCGAGCCTCCACTTCATCCATTCTGCCCCAATATGGTGGGAGACATCTTCGTCAATCTCCCCATTCCCCTGAATCATGAACCCGAGATACTTAAAACTATCCCTCTTACAAACAACCTGGGAATCCAACCTTACTACCACCTCGCTCTCTTGCCTCAAACCATTAAGCTTGCATTCCATATACTCAGTCTTGCTCCTACTCAACCTGAACCCTTTAGACTCCAGAATTTGTCTCCAAACCTCCAATTTATCATTCACACCCCCTCGCGTCTCATCAATCAAAACAACATCATCTACAAAAAGCATACACCAAGGCACATCTCCTTGAATACGTCGCGTCAACACATCCATCACCAACGCAAACAAGAACAGGCTAAGAGTCGATCCCTGATGCAACCTTGTTAAGACAGGGAAATGCTCTGAATCTCCTCTTGTCGTCCTGAGTCTTTGCTCCATCATACATGTCCTTAATCGATACGCCATCGGGACCCCACTCACTTCCAAGCATCTCCCAAAAACCACCCTAGGAACTGTCGTACGCCTTCTCCAAGAAATTGTAAGCCTCCCTAGGAACTTTGTCGTACGCCTTCTCCATCAATAACAATTATATGGACAAAGAAATTGATCTTTTTATGATAAAGTGAAATACCAATTATTTAGTGTCATCTGTTCGGGAACACTTATTCCCAAGGAAAGTTTTGTTTTAGAGCCTTAATGACAACACTAAAGTGCACATCAAGTGAGTCAAAGCGCCCAGCATGTTTTGAGCCTCGCTTCAGGGCTTAAGCATCCCTTTAATAACACTGCTGCCACCATAACTTCTCTAGTACTAGTACTGGTGACAGAAACATGGCTTGCAACCCTGTTCCCGCCTCCATGCAACCAGGAATGTTATGTGGCAGAGAGTATAACAATGGCGGCAAACATATTAATACACTGAAAAATCACCATAGAGCTATTGTGTTAGGGAACTGGAGCACTCAGAGGAGGGTCGGGATTTTGGTTATTGTAGACGTTTTAAGGTAGAGGAGGTTAGAGAGACTATTCGCAGGATGCGGAGGGGTAGGGCGACGGGGCCGGATGAGATACCGGTGGAGTTTTGGAAGTTCGTTGGAGAGGCTGGTGTAAGGTGATTGACTGGATTGTTTAACGAAATCTTCAAGATGGCAAAGATGCCCGAGGCATGGAGGTGGAGTACCATGATCCCTCTCTATAAGAACAAGGGTGACATCCAGAGTTGCAATAACTATAGGGGGATTAAGTTATTGAGTCACTCTATGAAGATTTGGGAGAGAGTGGTCGAGGTGAGGCTGAGACGGATAGTGTCTATTTCGAAAAACCAGTTTGGATTTATGCCTGGCCGCTCGACGACGGAGGCAATTCACCTGGTACGGAGGTTGGTGGAACAGTATAGGGAAAGGAAGAAGGACCTGCACATGGTGTTTATCGACCTGGAGAAGGCATACGACAAAGTCCCCAGGGAGGTGCTATGGAGATGCTTGGAGGTGAGTGGAGTCCCGCAGGCATATATCAGAGCAATTAAGGATATGTATGATGGAGCGAAAACTCAGGTGAGGACGCCGGGAGGAGACTCAGAGCATTTCACTGTCTTGACAGGATTGCATCAGGGATCTACTCTTAGCCCCTTTTTGTTTGCTTTGGTGATGGATATGTTGACGCGACGTATTCAAGGGGAGGTGCCTTGGTGTATGCTTTTTGCAGACGATGTAGTTCTGATTGATGAGACTCGAGGGGGTGTGAATGACAAACTAGAGGTGTGGAGACAAACTCTTGAGTCTAAAGGGTTCAGGTTGAGCAGGAGCAAGACAGAGTATTTGGAATGCAAGTTTAATGAAGTGAGGCTGGAGAATGAGGTGGTAGTGAAGCTGGAATCACAGGTGGTATGTAAGAGGGATAGTTTCAAGTATCTCGGGTCCGTGATCCAGGGTAACGGTGAGATTGACGAGGATGTCTCGCACCGTATTGGGGCGGGATGGATGAAGTGGAAGCTCGCGTCGGGGGGTGTTGTGTGATAAAAAGGTGCCGCCCAAGCTTAAAGGCAAATTCTACAGGGTGGTAGTCCGTCCGGCCATGTTGTATGGTGCGGAGTGTTGGCCAGTTAAGAACTCCCACATCCAAAAAATGAAGGTGGCGGAAATGCGGATGTTGCGCTGGATGTATGGGCTGACTAGAGGGGATAGAGTCAGGAATGAGATTATCAGGGAGAAGGTTGGTGTGACTCCAGTGGAGTGCAAGATGCGGGAAGTCCGATTGAGATGGTTCGGACACGTGAAGAGGAGGGGTATGGATGCCTCGGTTCGTAGGTGTGAGAGGCTAGCGTGGGATGGTTTTAGGCGGGGTAGGGGTAGGCCGAAAAAGTACTGGGGCGAGGTGATTAGGCGGGACATGGAGCAGTTACAGCTCACCGAGGACATGACCCTAGATAGGAAGGTATGGAGGTCGCGAATTAGGGCAGAAGACTAGGGCCAGTTTGGGTCGCTAGTGTAGGGAATTACTTGGTGGGGGTAATATTTCTTGTTATGATTCCGTGTTCCAGGTTTTATTACGAATCTGGGTGCTTGCCTCTGTTTTCTATTACTTATAGGTGCCGTATTTATGTTATGTTATGAAATCCTATTCTGTGCTTTACTATGTATTTGTGTGGTGTCTCGTATCTTGACCCGGGGATCTATCGGAAACAGCCTTTCTACTTCTTTAGAGGTAGAGGTATGGACTGCGTACATCTTACCCCCCCAGACCCCACTAGGTGGGAATACACTGGGTTTGTTGTTGTAGTTGTAGATGTACTATTTGCTTCCATGTAGCACTGTATACTTGTAAATATAATGGATTGCTCATATCTATAAAACAGGAGAAGATAATCCAGCATCCTCTTAGTTACTCCAGCGTGTAACTAGCTGGGGAACAGCTAAAATGGAGCTTCATAGATGTAGCCAACAAGATTTTAGACTTAAATGCTCCAAAAGAACAGGGTTTGTGCAAATAACAGAGAAGACTAAAGGCATTTTTTTGACAGTTAAACAGATGACTAAAATGGAATGAGCAGTTAAAATGGTGAAATACAGGATTTCATGTAGCACAAAAAACCTAATGCAGAACGTAGAATGAAGAGAAACACTTGGGCAATTGGAAACAAATAAGAGAAGGTTGTGGGGATGTTCCTAATGGGTCTGACTTCAGGCCTCAGTCAGATGGGGACGAGAGGTGCCGGTTTGCTAGCCAAGGACGCGGGCTGGAGAGTCAAGAATTCAAGTTCCAGTTGAACGTATACAACCAAAAAGAGAATGTTCCCCCTGTTATACTTTCTTTAAGTTCTTTTAACAAGGAAAGATTATTTGTCATAAAAAGTTTTATGGTGTAGTCTCTTTTATTTCATTATTACTTGTTATTTCCTTGGTTTCAGTTATCGTATTTTTGTGGTTGTTACCGTTTACTTCTTTTTTTTAAGCATGTTTTCTTCACTTTTGTAATTCCTTTCGAGTTCCGATACTTGATTTTGATATGCTTTACTTGCGGCGAGGGTCTATTGCAAACAGGCTCTCTAACTTCACGAGACAGGGGTAAGGTTGCATACACAACACCCTCGTCAGACCCCACTTGTGGACTACACTGGGTATGTTATTGTAAGAAGTTTTACCATGCGGTACATACTTGTATATCTTGGTTTTTTCCCCAGGACATGACCTTATTATATGCAACTATGCAATATTATATTACAAGTATCATCCTTATTATATGCAATATTTATGTTGAACCACAAAAGAACCAAACAAAGTAAACTTAGCCTACTAAAGTAGAGGAAACTTCAAGCACATTTGCACGACATAAAATGCCCCAAATTTTCATAAAATTAATCATGTGCTAAACAGACTCGGGGAGGAGTTAATGACAAGTTGGAGGTTTGGAGACGGGCCCTAGAGTCTAAAGGGCTTATGTTGAGCAGGACCAAGACGGAGTACTTGGAGTCTAAGTACAGTGATTTGACGCATGAGGCTGACGTGGTACTATTTGAAAAAGAGATAGTTTCAAGTATCTTGGGTCTAGGATTTAGGAAAATGGAGAGATTGATGAGAATGTCATGCATCGTATTGGTGCGTGGTGGTTGAAATGGAGGCTCGTGCTTCGGGTGTCTTGTGTGATAAAAAGGTACATCCTAAGCTTAAAGGTAAAGGTAAATTCTACAGAGTGGCAGTCCGACCGGCTATGTTATACGGAGCGAGTGTTGGCCAGTCAAGAATTCCCACATCCAAAAATTGAAGGTCGAGGAAGTTGAGATGTATGTGCAGACTTACTGGGTGGAATAGGGTTAGAAATGATATTATTCGAGAGAAGGTGGGTGTGGCTTCGGTGGAAGAAAAGATGCGGGATGTAAGGTTGAGATCGTTTGGTCATGTGATGAAGCGGTGCACGGATGCCCCAGTACGGAGATGTGAGGCTTGATATGGATGGTTTCAAACGGGGTAGATGTAGGCCGAAGAAGTATTGGAGGGAAGTGATTAGGCATGACATGGAGCGGTTACATCTTACAGAGGACATGACCGTTGATAGGAAGGTGTGGAGGACGCACATTAGGGTACAAGGTTAGGTGGTAGGTGTTGTGAATGTGTGTTGTAGTTTCTTATTCGTGGTGTTTTGGGGATGTTTCTAATGTTGGATAGGTAGTTCACAATATTACTCTGTGGCTATCTTGTTTCTTCTATTATCCAGTGGTGTGTTACCATATTTTGTTGTTTGTTTTTATGTTCTAGGATTGGTTTACTATTATGTGTCATGATCCGAGGGTCTATGGAAAGCAGCCTTTCTACTTCTTCATTTGAGGTAGTGGTATGGACTGCGTACACTTTACCCTCCTCAGACCCCACTTTGTGGGAATACACTGGATATGGATATGTTGTTGTTGTTGTAAACTGACCTAGCATGCTGAATAGAATATAAATACAGAATTGATGAAGAAAATACAGTAGAAAATACACACCCATTATTTGCTGTGGATCCATCCATCTGAGTCATGTTTCGTCTTGCACCTACAGTATCATCCTTAGATAATGCTGCCAAGGATGCATGGGCACATGCTGCAGCAACTCTCGGTCCAACAGAAGATGCCAGAAAAGCAACCTACAGATAATAACAGAGATCTAAAAAAGAAGACTTCTTTTTTGTTGCTACCTCATAATAAGGGTCATCAGCACTCAACTATCTATATTTTAGATGGTATAGCATAGTCAATTTAAATTTACTCCAAACAGCCGCGTTAATGTACACACGTCAGGAAATTCTAATACATCACAAGTTATGCTAAAGACTAATGAGAGGTGAGCAAGTATAAAAGCAAAATCTTAACCCAAGCAATTTCAAAACCACCAACTAGTGGAAAAGGATGCAGAACGAGGTACAAGTTAAGAGAATCAAGATACTAACCACTTCAAACTTTACAAAAATCTCATATTCTGATAAAACTTGAACCTAAGAACAGGTATTTCCAGGTCCAGAGCCCCAATATTGACAGGGCTTGCTAAGGCCTTCCCTTATCTATGAAGTCATGTACAGTTGCATATGCAGCAATGCAACATAAGTCAAAAGGTATTAGGTAATGATTTGGGATCTAATGGATGATTCCAAGATGTTAAACAAAACAGTGTATAGATTGCAGAAGAGAGATATTTAAATAAGAACTTTGATTTAAAAAAACAAAAGAAAGGCTGCAATAGACGTGAAGACCAAACAAAATGGGTCAGCACATCTGCAAACATTATCATTCATTTTTTGAAGAAAAAGCAATATACCTCGACATATTAGTTTTATCAAATTCAACTCCGAAACTTATCTATTAAGAAGCATTATAATGAATTCCTACGTGTTTCATTGCTTTTTAACATTTTTACCATTGTGAAAGATCTTTTTAAGAAACCATCTCACATGGAAGACCTGCATTAATGCTTCTCATATATAATTCATCCGCTAACTCCTATTTTAATGATTATCTCACCATAAAAGGATTATGGGACCCTTCAGCAAGCTAGCCAAACAAGGATAGCCTAGCTCTCTACCAACCTACACCAATGAAATAACTAAACTCAAAAGACATGTGTCGAGATGGTACTAAGAGCGCATCTGTCATACTTGATTAAAAGTAGTTGATAAGCATGAAAAAGTAGTTTTAAGAGTCCAAGCTTTTATCAAAAGTAGTTATCAAGTGTTGAAGCTGATTTCTACTAGTACTGATAAATGCGGTGCTTGATTCGTTACCAACTTATGTAATGTCTTTATTTCCACTACCTGCTAAGGTAGAAAAAACTTTGGATAAACTAAGTAGGGATTTTTATGGCAAGAGAGAAATAAAAGGCGGAATCCACACCTAGTAAAATGGACCACTATTATAGACAGTAAAAAAGAGAGTAGACTGGGAATTGGGAACTTTTTTTGGATAACCATGGTGTCAGGGCCAGTTTCCACGGGATACCTGCCACCTCCCACCAGCATCAGATACCAAGTAACTTTGTCCACCAAAGTGATGGGAAGAATCACCTAGTGTTCTTTTTTGTCTCTGCTAGGATTTGAACCTGAGACCTCAGGTTCTCGATCCACTTCATTGGCCACTAGGCCACATCCTTGGGTGCACGGAAATCGGAAACTTGAAGCAACACAAAAAGCAGCTTGGTGTTGAAAGGGCTGTGGATGTTCGTATCTGAAGAACAAGGATTACAGAAAGTAGTTAGTGAGAAGTATGAAGTTGATGATCCCTGCAGTACTAAAGCTGTAAACATCCCTTGCAGTGCTGGGCTTAGAGGAACCGCTAGCAACCATTCTTGGGCAACATCAGTTTCAAAGATGTGAATGGGAGGAAGCTAAAGTAGGCGTTTGGTCATAAAAATAAAAAAAGATGGAATTGGAGTTGGAATTGAAGTTGGAGTTGAAGTTGTGTTTGGCCATAAATATGAATTGGAGTTGTTTTTAAATTTTTGTAAGAGAAATGGAAGTGAAAACAAGTTTTACTTGTTTTCACTTTTCCAAATACAACTCCAAGCTATATTTGGAATTCTCATGACCAAACACCAACTTGGAGGTGTATTTGGAATAAAGTGGAAAAAAAATTCTGGAAAAAAAGGAAAAAATTCTCATGGCCAAACGGGCACAAAGAATGACTGCTGAACTGGTCATGCTCCTATCAAAGAGCTGTTACCTGACACACATAAAGATTATCTCTGTGTGATGCAAGAAAGAAGCAAAAATATAGTGTCCTATAGGGGCAATGACAATTGGAATCTCAACTCTAGGAGGAACGGGTAGACATGCTAAACTGCTACTGATTCTGGAAACTTTTAAGGTCAGTCACAGTGCCAGGTCAATTCACAGTGAAATCTCGCTATGATAGCTTGATTTCAGGAGGACTTCAGGATAATTTTTGGCCTTGGTAACAGATCTGGGAAACTTATGCTTCTTACAAGGAGATATGTTTCTCATGGTTGGTGGCTCATAAAGCAAGCTTGACCCAGGATAACTTACAAAAAAAGAAAATACTGATTGTGGCCCAGGTGCCTTTTGTGTGGATCCAGTCCAGAGAGCATGGATCATTTGTTTTTACACTGCTACATCACTGATCAATTATGCAACCTTAACATGGTGGGACTAAAATGGTGTGCGCCCAGAGAGACAACTTGGTTTCTGAAAACCTGGAACATCAGGGGCAAGAACAAAAGCAAAGGAAATGGCAGTACACTATGCCTTCTTGTATGTGGTTTATTTGGAGCGAAAGGAATAAAAGGTGCTTTGAAGACACAGAAGGCTCTATTCAAAAGATCAAAATGTATTGTCTAGTTTTGCTTTATCATTCGTGTAAACAGAATTTAACCATTGAAAGTAAAACAGGAACTGTTAGATCTGATAGGATCCCTCTAAAAAGAGAAGGGGCATACTTTTTCTATTGATCTGTAAATGCTTTTGCTTGCAGCCTTGCATCTTCTTGGTGGTTTTTATAAATACAATTACAAATTCTTACAAAGAAATTGTTGAAGCTGATTATAAATATACTTCAGCACCTGTTGTGTTTGGATAGACTGTTGAAATTGATAATAAGCCATTGGTGTGCTTGGTAAAAAGTTTAATAAGCACTATATTGTTATAGAGTGACTAAAAAGCCCTGAAGCTATTTACATAAAATAAAATATTAGAAGCATCACCACATGGAATACGACAAATGACAGCAACGAAATGTAGAGGAAGTAAGGAGGTTTTGTTTTGGGAGGGAATTTCAGGGGTTACGAAAAAGTAATAGGAATAAAATAGCATAACTTTTGGTAAAAGCAAAGCGCTTATAAGCTGAAAGTCATAAGTTGGGGGAGAGAGGAACAAGCAATGACTTTTGGCTAATAAATACTCAGCAGATAGGCACATTTGGTAGACACCAACAGAGTAGGCCAAGTCAAAAAGTGTTTATGCGTTTGTTTAACCGACTTATAAGCTTGCTTACCCAAACACCCTCCAAAGCTCTAATGGAAATGCATTGCCCTCGACAATTTCACACAGAAAGAGATGAAACAAAGAGGAAAAAATACTAAAAGAGAAACAAAATAAAGAAAACAAATAACATATTCACATTCTTAACAAGTGACATATCTTTCCCACCCGCCAAAACGAACACAGCATTCCTCAAGAATCAACAGATATCGTCGCAGAAACTAGGAACTAAAGTCTCTTCATACGAAAAAGAGGAATAAATATTCCATAAGAGCATGCTGACAATAACAAAATCCTACCAGGGACATTACTGGATTTCCACAGTTCTCAAATGGAAATTTGCTATCAGGATGAAAGTTTTCAGTGCTTGGTCCTGCATCATAAAAGGAAGAAGGAAGAATATGAAGGACTCAGTGGTGTGATCATAATAAAGAGAAACGAGAAAGTCCATTATCTCACCTGCAAGATTCCCATTCAAAATTGAATGAGATTTGTTAGGATCTTCACCTGTGCTAGAACTCGAGGGACCAGATGCACCTGGAAGTTCAATATTGTCTAACGAGGCACCATCCAAAGGCAGACGAACGAAATGAAGGATGCACTGTGCTTTTGACTTGGTGCCAACATGTTCAGCAATTTGATTCCAGTTTTCCTTGTAGCGTTGCATTCCCTCGAGAAGCAATAGGGTTTCCTGGTCAGTCCAAGAATCTCCGTCTAGATCTCCATAATCTTTCATAGAGCTCACTTTGACAAAATCCAAGCTAGAGTGACCAGCAACAAACCTACCCTCGTGGAAGCAATCCAAACACAATAGAATATCAATCTGTCAAAGAAAATACAAGTCAGCGTTGAAGGCATCCACCGCTCGACAATATTCATCAGAAGAAGTCATGTAATTCAATGCCAAATGAAACGCAAACTTCTAAGTCACACATAAATTTCTCCCCCAAATAAAGGTGCGGAGAGAGAAATTGTAATCTCAAATATCCTGTTTTGCTACCACGAAAGGTTCTTAGATTAATGTTTTTCCTTCTTTTGTTACCTTTTCACAACCTCTTTACTGAAACTCTGGTAACAGCTAAATCTGAATCTTGACACATATCAGTAAACTAAAGCAGAAGAGCCTATGGAATCCCACATCTCTCTACCAGACAAGAGCAGCAAAGGGACTAAAAGCTGATATGTGTTTTCTTCTCACCCTGATAGTAACTTGTTGTGCATTGAAGCAATGAGAATTTTTTACTGCATGTACACTTCATTTAACACCAAACGAACAACATATATGCCTATTACAGAGTACTTAAAGCTCTCAAAGCAACTACTCTCTTTCTCCCCACTATAGAAAATAATGCATTGAAAACTTGTTCCATTAAGAAATACCTGAAAGAACTTAACTAGCATTTACTGAGTTCTTCAATATTACCCGTAACCAGCAAATAAAAACAACAGTAGATGTGTGATATACCTCCTTCTGTGACTGATAGTACGCCAGTGAAACAGGCCGAGAACAACAATTGCATTTAATTTCGGACAAGACTTCTCGGATTGAGTTGTCAAAATCGGAGTCGTCATCGCAGTCACGCACAAGTTCAGGATAAATATCTTTTGCCTTCAGCCGACATTTGGGCTTGTCAAACTGGACTAAGCTGTCAATAGACTTCAAACCAGCTACCGGAACACAGATATCATTGTTTGAGTCCTCATACAAATATGTGCCATCTTTTGGTGCCTCATCTTTAGGAGGAACAGCACAGTAGTTGATGATCCCCCAATGATCAAGAAATCTTGCAATTCGAGTTACATCATCAGCACTGATGCCAGCTACTATCCCATGGCAATCATCAACTGACAAGTGCTTTACAGGAGACTCCATATACTTTGCAACAATACAATTTCTACATTCCATGTATTTTTCGGGTGTATGTTCAGCTGACTTTCCAGAGAAAAAATGTGGTACCACTTGTCTTTCTAATCTGTGCACAGTATTAGGTGAAAACCAATCTGCTTGCCCAGGAATAACAAAGGGTCAATAAGACAGAACTGAGAGCATAAACAAAAATACATAAACGAGATACCAGTACAATGATCTCAAGCAGTAACTGATCTACACATGGATACCGTGAGCAACACAAACAACATTCATTTTAAGAAGAAATCATTGAGTAATCTAAGAAGTACTGCAATGGAGTACTAAGCCGCCGTGTAGCCTCAAAAGTAAAAGAGAACAGAATCCAAATATAAATTCACGAATGCTACTCTATACTAGAAATAAGCAGCAGGTACGCTTGTATCCGGAAATACTTTGTACTCCGCTCAAGTCAAGTGCACCATAAATGTCAAGCATAGCATTGCCAGTTTTTTTATACCGAAAAAATCCCATGGGCTTCTTACCCAACTCCAGTTGACGCATAGGTTCGAAACTCTTGATTATGAGCCTGCCCCGTCTACCTTCCTCCCAACTTAAATACCAGGCTTTGACTGTGGCAGAGTTCAAACCCGTTTCGTGTGCCTAATGCATAATGCGTCTTTACCAAGTCCTTAGTGCCATTTCCAGGTGATTTCAAGAATTCTGGATTCCCAAAAATCCACATACCGCCATTTTTACAAACCATGATTTTCTTCGTACCTAACCAAGAGACAGACTTCATATTCTCAGACAGACAGGCTTTGCAATCTAGGCAACTTCGTCAAAAATTAAACACTATTGGAATTTAAGAAGACGTTCTTAAGGGAAACTACTTTTATAGAACATTGGTACCTGACACTCACCTCGCGAGATAAATCTAGGTATTTCAAGAGGTTATAACATTTTTGGCCAGCGTAATTAACTTGGTAAAACCCATGCAAAAAATTTAACATTGATAGAGAATGGCAAATGTTGAACTTAGGATTCTAAGTAATATGAGTTTACTCTGGTACTGCACACACGCAAATCTTATAATTCATGTCTTTAGTTCAGTTGGACTCAAAAAGAGTCTTTAGTTTCCTCTAGCAAATTTCACAAGTATGTCACCCGCATTAGACTTGGACAGTAAAGTACAAAAGAGGATTCCAAGTTCTTGTTTGTTTAGCTAATAACTTATATAGATTCATATTTTTCATGTCATATATCACATACACCTCTTCTGACCTATCAAATATTCTATAAGGTACACTCCAGGTGAAGAACGTTATCTTTGAACTGGAAAGACAACAAATTTCAAAAGAAAGTGGAAAGGAATTCATATACAACCGCTTGAAGTGTCTATATCACGCTTCTTTTAGGACCCATTGCCAGCAGGCATACTGATTTGATAAGTGATCAATTACCTGTAATTACCTTCCATCTCCTAAATTTCAACAAATTACTGAGTTGCTAAATCCAATGATCATAACTGTCTTTGAAATTATAATAACAATATCATTGGACCATGCAACTACCTTATTTCACAAAATTAGTTAAGTCCTGACAGAAAATGCCGAAATTCTACTGTACAATTAAGAAACTTCCAACAGTTACGTTTTCAGATTGCCAAAAAAGAATGCATACAACAGACGTTACACAAATTACTCTTATCATTATTCACTACTAAACAAGTATTTCGGTACTTGAAAGCACACAAAGGTTCCATCAACTACGGATATGCTATGCAACAAAAATTTCTCTATAACCACATTGTACAAGTACCTGCGTGCATAGGCACAACATGAATTCGACCTGCACTACCATAATGCTTAACAACACCGCGACCAGGCAATATCTGCGGCGGAGTAATCACATACGAACCACTCCCACTCCCTTCTCCTCTTTCATCACTCAACAACGCGTGATGATCTACAGGCACAGCCGAAAGTGCCTGAAGCTGCCCATACGACAAATTCTCCAACACCACACCACCATTCTGCTTACTCTCCCCACTCTGCCCAGCCTTCTCTATCGCCACAATATTCAACACGGATGAATGCGGCCGCGTTACAGCACGTCTCACTACCATCGGAAACTCACTAATCCTCTCCTTACTTTCCGACACCAACTCAACAACGGAGTTTGTATAACTTCGATCCACTGAATTATTAGGGTTTTGGAGGTCATCAACCATCTCTTGTTGCTCAATTTCTTCCTCATCTTCCTCGTCTTCGAACCCGTCCTCATCGTTCTGATTCTTCATTTTCCTCGAAATTAAACTTTCCCTTTTCCGCTTCCTCCATCTATTCCTCGTCTCTACAACAACAACAATAATTTAATTAGAGCTCGGATCCAAATGAAAATGAAATTAATTAATTAATTAATTATTATAAGCACGTAAAATTAACCAAATTTATTCACACAAATAAGGACAAAGTAGTGAGTGCACCTGAGGAGGAAGCAGGCATTGCTAAGAAATTGGGGTTTTGGAGGTCTTCTCCTGAACAAGAGGGGGTTTAAAGGAGAGATTTGTGGGGTCTCAGATTCGTGCGTTTCTGGAGAGAGAAAGTGAGATATTTAGAGAGAGAAACAGAAAATTGGGGAAAGGGGGAATGGATTCATTGTTTCTCTCTCTACTGTTCTCTTCGATGATTAATTTTTGAGCTCCTTTTTTGGAATTTCGCTAGCTGTGTTTTTCCCACAATAATAAATATGAGCGAGTATTCGCTTGCCTGGTTTAGTGGTGTGAAGTCACGCGCTAAATTAGAGAGTGGTGGAAGAAAAAGATGTACGCGCTGTCGAGAGTAACGTAAAGGTAATTAATTTTCTTTATTGTTTTTGAATTCTTAGTGCGCGTTTGGCTATGAAAAAAATATTCGGTTTATTTATAATTATTAAAATTGAAGTTGTGTTTGTTCAGAATTTTTTAATAAATAAGTAAATTTAAATACATTTTAAAAAAATATATAAAATATAATTTGAACATGAAATGTAATTAAACAAGTTTATTTTATAAAAATAAAAATTAAATTTAAAAAAAAAAGTGAAAAACATGAAAATAAGATTTTGATTGTTTTTCAAATTTCAAATACCATTTCAAATCAATATATATATATATATATATATATATATATATATATATATATATATATATAAGAGATTAATAGTCAATCCTATGTGGCATGTTTTAGAGGTCTCTAATGACATTTATCTATTTTGTGGTTTTTTTGAATTATTTTCTCCTATTTTTAACTTAATAAATTATTTAAAATTAATAAAAATCATCCATTAATGTCTATATTATTAGAAATTTAATACAATGTGTTTAATATACAATATGATTATTATCTCATGCTATTTTGTGGTTTTTTTGAATTATTTTCTCCTATTTTTAACTTAATAAATTATTTAAAATTAATAAAAATCATCCATTAATGTCTATATTATTAGAAATTTAATACAATGTGTTTAATATACAATATGATTATTATCTCATGCTATTAAACTCTTTCACTTCCTCACCTTATTTATCACACTTTTTATTATTTAATTTATCTATTCTTCCTCTTGAAAAAAAATAATTCATCCCACTTTTCGGATTTATTATTATTATTATTATTATTATTATTATTATTATTATTATTATTATCCATAATGTTACTCTATCTTCTCATGTCTTTTGATATTCCAAATATAAGTTCTATAAATTTAAACATTTGAATAAGCATTTCTCAATGAACTTTTCAGAATTAAGCATTGGGTCAATATTGGTTGTAATTTTCTTCTAATATTATTTTTTTATTTATAAATTTATGTTTCTTCATCACTCTAAAAGCAATTATCAAGGTAAACAAATATACTTTATTTTTTTTGTGTGTGTTAGTAGCTGAAAATTTATAAGAATGTATCATAAAATTTTAAATACATGTTTTTTTATCGTTTAAAATTTTTTTTACTGATGATATTTTATAAACTGAAGAAAAATATTCATATAGATCAAATACTAATTATGAATATTAGACCCTTCTAATTTTCGAATGTTTGATTCTAATAGCCAATTTAGTTTTTATTTGTAGAATTAAGCTTGATTCTTGAGAAATATTAATTTATCATAAATTTTGTGAATAATGTTTCTCTTCACCTTTTCTATTACTTTGTTCTTTATACATGTTCCGTTTACCTTCTTATGTTAATTTGCTCTTTATGATGGATAATTAAGACATGTTTTATTGTTTCTGCAGTTTGAATTAAAGGAGTAACTCTTTTATTATTATTATTATTATTATTGAAAGAAAAACTACTAAATTCAAATATTAATTTATTATAAAAATGCATTTACCATTTTTATTGTTATATTTTCGGTGCTTATTATATTTTCATGTTTTTAAGGATTAAGTTCGTAAGAATGATGTTGCATTTTTTTGTTTTGCATGTTCTCTATATGATTTCTCTTTATTTTGTATTTTATATAAATTTTTTATTATTGTAATTTTATAATTATTTTGGTTCAAAATAATAACGTATGATTTTGATAGAAATCTACTATAACCGTGCGAAGCGCGGACAAATTCGCTAGTTGTATTTATAATTTACTTGGCCAAGCACTAGTTTTTAAATAAAGTAAACTAACTCTGTGGGAAAAAGTAAATAATATTCATGACCAAACAAGACTTAAATCTTTTTGAAATTATGTTTTCATCATTCTAGCTTGGCGAATCTTCGTTCAAATACTAGATCATATTCAAAAAATTTAATTTTTATATTTCTTACCAATCAAATTTATGAGGTAATTATATTTCTTACCAATCAAATTTATGAGGTAATTATATGACTATAGGTATTAAATTGATGGGTTGAACTGAATTTAAGCGGGTAAAAATGAATTGAGTCAATAATTCAATGGATTATTGATATGTTCAAAAGTTACCTGAATAGAAATAATTATATTAAATTATAAAAAGTAATTCAAATTAAGATAATCTCAGAGTATTGTTAAGTAGGTGACTCGCAGTAAGAGCTCACATTTATCATAGCACGTATTATGATTTTATCTTTTCAATTGTCATGTGGTGGTTCAAAATATATTTTACTAAAAGAGGTAAGTTTTAAAGGAGTAGTTGGACAAAGTATATTTGCCTCGGTATTTTTTTTTGTTTCTCATTCGGTGTCTAATATTTGATATCCGTACTGGAGCTTCGACTAATTTGGATGTCCCTTTTTGAATTATATTTAAGAGAAAATGATTTTGATCTTTCAAGAAAATTTCAAAATAATTTTGAAAAAATCTACAGAGTCGCCACTTAATTTTTATAGGGAATATCAAGAAAACTTAAAAGAGTTTCAAATATTCAAAAATAGAAATAAACTTTTAAAGCTGAAGAAAATGAGTACGGGTTCACCTAACGCCCTAAGAAGGTTTTTAAAGCAATTAGGAGTGTCCTTTTAAAAACAGTTTACCAAAATATAATTTTTTTGGACTAACATTGCAAAAGGGTTTCATAAAAGTATTAAAATTACTATTTACAAAACCTAAACTGACAAGCGTTCATTTAAGCAAAAAATTAATCCTATTTACTTGAGAATTTTTTTTCGTAGAGAAGGTTGAGTTAAATCCACTTTCTTTATAAATTATTTTTCAAATAAGAGTGGAGAAAGAAAGTGATTTTTGAATATCATTTTTGATAACAAAAATATCTATCTTTAAAGAAAAATATCAATTTAAACAAATTATGAATTTTAACTAACTAGGAAAAATGTTTTGATCTTTTGCATAAACTTATTTTTGAGAATTTTTCTTTTAACTTGAGTAAACTATTTTAACACATTAATAAAATAAAATGCCGTTTTGATTTTTAAAAAATCCATTCTAAAGAAAAACATAATGAAAAAAATATATTCTTATTAATTTTGAACACTACGCTATGTGTTAGTCTTGTTTCTTGTTTCATGTTTCTTGTGATTATAGTTGTGCCGGGCTGCTCACGCTTATTGTGGATATTGTTGTGTTATTTTAACTGCTAGGCCGGATAGGGTACTTTGTGCGTGCCTTTTTCTTACTGTTTTCCTACTGTTGCTTTGTTTGTTTGTTGGTTGGTTTTGGGCTTTGTTTTGATTTTTGAGTAGTGGCTGGGGGAGTTGATGGTGGACTAGGGTCATGTCCGAGGGAGTTAGGAGTGGAGGTTGTTTTGGGAGGGGGTGATGAGGGCAGGGCAAGGATGAAGATAAGGTATAGGGCAGGTTCGGTGAAAGCTGTTAGAGATAGGCGAGAAAAGATAGGTTGAGGGTAGGGTATTGGAACATTGGGACCCTTCAAGATAAGTCTGTGGAGCTGGTGGAGATTCTTAAGAAGAGGAGGTTAATATTGCGTATGTTCAGGAGACTGGGTGGGTAGGGTCTAAGGTTAGGGATGTGGAGGGGTACAAGTTGTGGTACGTACTTAGGGAGTGAGAGGCGTCGAAATGGAGTGGACATCTTAGTGGATGAGGTGCTTAGAGGGCAGGTGGTGAAGGTTAAGAGGGTCGGTGATAGGCTGATGATGATTAAGTTGGTCTTTGGGGTTTTTATGCTACAGGTGTGTAGTATTTATGCGCCGGAAGTAGGTTTGGAAGAGGCGGTGAAAGTAAGATTTTAGGAGGATTTGAATGAGGTGGTGAGAAGCGTGCCTAGCTCAGAGAAGATTGTCATAGTAGGGGACATCAATGGGCACATTGGGGTCTTACTGGGAGGCTATAACGATGTGCATGAAGGTTTTGGATTTGGTGATAGAAATGGCGAGCGAGCTGCTCTATTGAATTTTGCGAGGGCCTTTGGGCTGGTGGTAGTGAATTCGAGCTTTCCGAAGTGGAGGATCACCTGATTACTTTTCGAAGCGCGATAGTCAAGACTTATATTGACTTTCTACTGCTTAAGAAGGGGGATAAGGTGTTATATAAGGACTGTAAAGTCATTCCGAGTGAGCATCTTTTGACCCAGCACAGGCTTCTAGTGATGGACTTGTGTATCAAAAAGATCAAGAAGAGAAGGGCCGGGGAGGGTTGACCTCGGATTAAGTGGGGTTACTTGACGCCAGTTAGTGCTTTGGAGATAAAGGACAAGGTGATGGGAATGGGGGTGTGGGAGTGCCGGGGGGACGTAGATGTTATGTGGGATAGGGCTGCTAGCTGTATCACAGAGACTGCTAGAGAAATATTGGGTGTTTCGAGGGGTTGGGCAGGAGGACCTAAAGGGGACTGGTGGTGAAATGAATAAGTGAAGAAGAAAGTGGAGATTAAGAAGGGGTGTATGTTAAGTTGATTGAGAGTAAAGATGAAGCGGAGAAACGGGTGAATAAGGAGGTTTACAAAGTAGCAAGGAAGAGGGCTAGGTTAGCAGTTACGGCTGCTAAGACAACAACATTCGAGAGCTTGTATGTGGGCTTAGAGGATAAAGACAGGGAAAAGATGTTGTATAGGCTTGCTAAGGCTAGGGAGCAGAAGAGTCGTGACCTCGATCAAGTGAAGTGCATTAGGGGGGAAGATGGTATTGACACCTAATTTTTTTCCCTCCATAACTAAGTTTAATACCGAGTTTCTTCGATTTTTAATAAAATTATGACATTTATTTTTATCCGAATAAATTTCTTTCAAAGTATTTATCTGGATAATTTTGCCGTTTTAAAGATTATATATTATCATATTTTATTATATGAGATTATATAATGTTGTTACTTAAATATTTATTTTACGGAATATCGGATTTTAATCAAGGTTCCTCTTGAAATAAATATAATAATTAAAGTCTTGATTTAAATATATTTTTATTCTTAAAAATAGTTTATCTGAATAAATATGTGTTTGATTTTATCGAATCAAGAAGTTCGGGGTTAAATGAAGTATTAATTCACTTTGAATTTTGATTTAATTTGGCCAATCTATTAGGTTTGGCCATAATCGAAATCAAAATGGCCACACTTGCGATGCAATTGGCCAATTGATTTCAATTTGGCCAAAACCTAAATAGAATTGGCCAATTCTCCAATAACCAAGTCCGCAATTTCAAACCTTAACCCAACCTAACAATTTAATCCACGACCAACCTATCCCCTTTAAATATTCAACAACCTATTTTCAACAACAGTGGCCCAAGAACATTGACCAGGCCCGATCTCTCTTAATCAAACCCCTTGACCCATTTAACAATACCCCCCATCATTAACAGCTGCCATCCCAAGCCCAATCCACACCGCCTGACCTAGCCCACTACATTTCTCATGTACCTTCTCTCCTTCAGCAATAACAGTCCAAACTTAACACAAACGACGACAAAACAACGATGACAACCGACCCTACCAGCACAACCATGTACGGCGACCTCAACCCGATCATTCGATAATTCAGCATCAGCAGTCGCAACCCAAACCCGTATTCTGTGAAATCGGTGCCTGTCCCACTCAAAATCATACGGGAAAAGCCAAAAAATTTCTAGAATCTGATAAGTTATCCCCCCAACGGCTCAATTCCGCAAATCTCGGTAATAATAGTACGATTTCGTATATTCTTGGCATCTTTTTATTGGTTTATGAGGGAATTTCGTCTCCTCATTTCTTATTGGCGGATTATTGTTGGGAAGATTCCAAATTTAGTACCAATCCTTCAAGGAAAATCCTATCCAAAGCCCAGAAAATTCAAAATCTCCTCATTTGTAAATGCCTAAAATACCCTCACTTCGTTTCTATATAAAAAGCTCACTGTTGAGCTTGAGGAGGGGATTTTTTTTTAGGGTCTAGGTTCGAAAATCTAGGAGTTCAAAAATTATGGGGGGGGGGGGGTTCTTCTTTTGGGGATACTATTTCCAAAGCTAGGTTTGAATTTTGGGAAATTCTGAAAGTAAAAATTTATTTTGTGAAAATTCTCTCGTTCATTCTTTTCTGGGAAGTTAGTCGATTAATTGGGAATTCTCGAGTCGGCAATATTAGCTCCCCGTGGTGACAATTTTACTGATAGCTCGAG
The DNA here is from genome assembly GCA_030864225.1 of Capsicum baccatum var. pendulum. Lineage (NCBI taxonomy): Eukaryota > Viridiplantae > Streptophyta > Magnoliopsida > Solanales > Solanaceae > Capsicum > Capsicum baccatum. The sequence goes on along the minus strand of CM061555.1, from coordinate 81,226,659 downwards.
TCCCATTTTGCCGCTCCTTGAAAGGTAACATCCTATTTCTTTAAGCTTAGGATTGCTTCCGCTTCATCTTACTATTCTGTAGTCCTAAGCAATTTGAGATTATCTTGTATGCTGGGCTGACTGCTGTAGAGGTTTTAAAGACCATATAAGTTTTTTTTTTAGTGAAAAGTTTTGGATGTATTGTTATGTTAGGATTAATTCTTATTCGGATTATATCACGTCGTTTTCGTCTGTCTATTTTTTTTATCTTGGTTCCGTAATCTGTCATCCACTTTTGGTGTTATGGATTAATCTTCGGCCTAATGCCTCTCTTGGCATATTGCTTGTGGCTAGAACTATTGGTTTTCTGGCTAAAGTCTGTTGCTTTTAGTTTATTTAGCAGTTTCTAGCTAGATGTTGTTTGGTTCGTAGTTGTTGTTTAACTGTGTTGATCATGTGGTTACCACTAGTTGGTGTCACAACTGTCGAGCTAGCAGTGTTGCTAGCAGGACCACCTCGTAGGCTCCTTTGGTTTATTATATGCCAAAGGGAAAATGAGAGTAAGGTCTAAAAAAAAAAACGTACCGAAAATCCTAGGATATGCCAATGACCGTTTCATTTGACTCGGTCGGAAAGAGGAAGAGGATTGAAACATTCTGTGGTTTTGCTTGCTATCACTATTTGTCGTTATCGTAACTGTTGAACCGGTAATGTTCCATCTTATGGCCTCCGTTTTCCTTGTTCTTTCTTTTCTCTATTCCATAGTCGCAGTAATTTTCTGATTTTCATGTCGTTACTCAAGATTGCATTTTTTATTTTGGTGGGTGTTGATTTTGATTGGGTTGAATTATATTCAAAGTTTGAAATATTATCATGAGATCAGTGTTTTCTTTCCTTATAATCGGAAGATTTAAACACTCCCTATGCGTATGCGCATGTTACAAAAATGTGTGTATATGTGATGGCGTTGCATTCTACAATTCGCGTTGTGTCTCCAATTGTGTTAATGAAAGATGGCTACTGCCTCTGTTTCAGGCATCTGTTTGTGCTAGAGAATATCTTGAAGTCATGCTTTAGATGTTGATTAGTTCTCCGTTGCGATTGAGTGCCAATAGATGTAAATATGTGATTTCCCTGAGAAGATTTTATGTTAAAATCCTAGCTTTGGTTTAAATATTTTCCAAGAAAGATCCTTTGTTTGGGCTATGAGCTTTCACCCAACTATTTATTGTCCTTTAATGGGTCTTCTCAACGTGGGCTAATCTTATCCCTATGTGCATAAGCAATTATTCCAAATTAGTCGTGAAGGTGTCATATGCTTTGCCTTTATATTCTTGAATTTGTTTTGCCATCTTCGAAAACAATGTCCTAACAGATTAGTTAAGATCTGCGTCATGTATTTCTTTAGTTAATCACGTATTCGCTACCTTTATATCTTCTTCTATCTTTGTTTAGTCGCATACCAACCTTTGTGAATTTGCCTACTTTATTGATTATTGAAGATCCATATGCTGCCATTTTTAGTTAAACTCACATTAATTTCCTTTAATTTCTTTCCTCTTTCTTTGGTCAATCATATGTTAATATTATTTATTGTCCTTTACATGAAAATTGCCCGAGTCATACAAGGACTCTTTCCCTTTGCATATTTCCGAAGGCCAATGCGGCTCACTTCTTCTAGCCGATTCCAAAGACCAAGTTTGAAGTCAGTCACTTGACGTATGGGCGCAAGAAGATAAAAGAAGAAAAATGGGTTAAATTCCCATATCTGAAGCGGCAAAAAGATGCGAAAGTCTAATTTGTCGTTTTATTTAAAGCATTAACGCCCTTATTTTATTTATTTTACTTATTTAAGTATTCATTCATTTTGGCCTCGAAGCCAAAGTTGTACTTAACATAGGTGAAGCGAAAACTCGAGCCAAAGGGCTCGAAAACATAGAAATAGGACAGGTGAAAAGGGAAATGGGTCGGAAGCCCAACTAGACTAGGATAGGTCTCGTTAATTTGGGCCCAATGGCCTAAATCCTTTACTTTCTCCTCTCTTCCCCTTTTATGTGTTTATTTGTTTATTAGTTTTTGTTTAGACTCAGTTAAAATCTCTACTAAGTCGCCTAAATCTATCTTACACAAGTCCTTTTTTTCTAAAAAATCAATCACTTTTCAACAAATTAATCTTTTTAGAAGTTAATCAAAAGACGTTTTCAAACAGTCCGGATAACCGTAAGTTAGCGGACGTTTTAGGTGCCTAACGCCTAAAACGTTAATAGAAATCGCTTACTTAGAATCTCTAACTTAAAACGATTTTTCTGTTTTGGATCGTTTAAAGTATTTATAAAGGTTTCTTAATTCCTCTTCAAAATTAAGTGGCGACTCCCAAAAAGTCAAAATTTTCGTAAAACAGAAATGGCGACTCTGCTGGGGATTTTTTGAACTAGGTTCTAACCAAATGTTTGATTTTGTCTTTTGATTAACTGTTTATGTGTTTATATGTTTCGATTCTGTATAGTTTAACTACCGTACTCATGGCATATTCCTACATTATTTAAACTGTTTTAGGGTTTCGTGGGTATCCCGGTCCCTATTGATCAATTCCAAAAATGTGTTGGAAATACAAACAGTTTATTAGCACGTGATTCGTCTGATGGCTGTTTGTATTTTCAAACTCAAGTTGTTTGCTTGAGAACCAGTGTTCAAATCCACTCTAGGTACCTAGGATAGAGTGAAACCAAAACCCTATTTCAAGCATGAGCCTAGGACAACCCAATACCCGAGCGGGGTATTGGGCCTATTAAAATACCTGCCCTGCGTCTATTGACCCCGAGTCAATTATAGACGAATCATATTTATGTGTTGAAGAAATATATGCTTGTCTAATTCAATGCCTTCCACAAATTTGGACATAAATTTGAGTCCGAAGCAAAATGGAAGGAGATGAGAGCCTTTGCGTTTGCGGTAGGTCTACTCGGAACCATGGTGTTCCCACAGGGGAAAATAGCACAATTCATCCAAGGGTTGTTACGGTGGCCCATGCACTTTTATTTGGAGTAGATTACGATTCTACCAAGGTATTCCACAATTTAGCTCCCATGATTGTCGCCGACATATATCGAGCCTTGGGAAGGTGTCAAGTCGAAAATCACTTCTTTCAAGGTTGCAACCTCATATTACAATGGCGGATGATGAAGCATTTGGTAAAGGATTCGAGAAAGGTACAACCTGATCATAAAATAATGGTGGATATGCTGGCTTCACACGACATATGGTTGTTTCTACACAGGTTCAAAAGGGAAGCATCTCACGAATTTTAGTTTAAGACTTTCGGGGAATTAAGAGATGACGATGTGCAATGTTCCATAACTCTTTTCGTTCAGGGAAATACACCATTCGAGGGGGCAAGTGGCCTTTTCTAGTGCTTCGCGGTCTCAGGGGGACCCGTCCCTACAATCCTGGCAGAGTTCTTAGGCAATTCGAGATCAAGCAGGAGGCACCACAAATAGATTCCATGCTTAGGTTTTTCATCGAATACGATGAAAGTAAGTCTCCACTCAAAGAAGGCATGATAAATGGATGGAGAAGAAGAAGGTGGACGGAAGTAACTCTAGAGCATGACCCTGAAGTCAGTGATACTTACAAGGAGTGGTTGAAAAAGAGTCTCGCCAGAGCATTGATTCCGGAACTAAATGTGCCCACTTGTGTTGTGGATGTAGAATCCAAGCATCAAATTCGGCTCTACAAGCTACAAGATGAGTTCCAGAAAAGTGAAATCGCGCACCGGTAGATACACATGGAGGACGCTTTAACTATACGTATGTTGAGGGAAGAGTTGAAAAGAGCTAGGCAAGAAGCTGATGATGCCAGACAATGTCTAATCGATTTGGATGATAGTATGGCCTCCCAACTCGATAGTATAGGGAAAATAACTTACGACTGCAAGGCACAATTATGCGGGAGTCATCTTATCATCAATAGGTATCAAATAGCACAAGAGTTAAACAAGGCAAAGAAGGCAAAGGCAAATGAAGGAGCCTCCAGTAGCTAGTTTTTCTATTTCCCCTACGTGGGAACTTATCTTCTTTCATGTTATTTCCCCTTTTCCCTTGAGATTGTATCCCTTTTTCGTTATCTTTTGTAGGAATTTATGCCCTTTTTCGTGTCTATATGAGTTTGTGGGGTTAATGGATTGACTTCGAGGAAGCATATATTTTCTTCAAAAATCATTAGGGCTGAACCCTTGGCTCAAAAAGGGTCACCCCAGTTAGGATACACGTTATTATAATGTTTTTGTATGATATAACTGTTTTATGTGCTTATGTGTGTTTATTTGGATCAAAGGCAAGTTCATCCACTCTGTCCTATGGATGAATTTGGCTATGACTCAAGCAACTCTATGTGGTTATTTACTATTAAATATTTTGCATTACTTATCATATACAGAAACTAACACATCTGTCTTTGAGTTGTTTTACTCCGTGTTGATATAAGCTGGCAGAACATCCCTATTTTACCCGATCGAAAGCGCACAAAATCCTATCCTCTGACCATCATTCAAAAATGAAAGGAAATGACGAAGAAAGCACACTGACTATCCGGGATAATGTGATAGTGGAACAGAATGAAATGATTGCGGAACTTGCAAGAAAGTTAGAAATACTTCAGGAGGAAATAAATTGCACTCGAGATTTGGCTAACTTGGCCATCACCGTCAATGCCCCCGCTCGAGGAGGACACGGGACTTACTCCAAATCTCTCCCCTCAGCACACCTATTCTCGGGGATCAGCCAAATAACATATCGTCCGTCTCTGCCCCTCCACTTGTCCAAAACACAAATCGCGAAAATAATCTAGATTCCTACCATCCACAAAATCCATCTCTAACCCCACAAAACCCATCTCGAATCCATTCTCAAATCCCCAAAACACATTTTCAAATCAAGAAAATTCATTCCCAATTCCACAAGATTCACTCCCAAACCCGCAAAAAAAATCAAATCTATCCCCGAATCCACTAAATTCCTTTCCAAATCCGCAAAATCCTTCTCAGATTCCACCAAACTACTCACAAATTCCATAAAACCTTTCCAAATTCCAAAACATCCTTCCCACTTACCAACCAAGTTCCTTTATTCCTCAAAATCAAGCCTCCCTTCTAAATCCCTCTCAAGCCATCATATTCTCTAATATTTATGAACCCCTTCCTAACCCCGAGATGGACCATTACGAGGAGAAGGAGAAAGAGTGGAGGACCCATCATAAAAGGAATTTACTAGCTATGAAGGAAGAGATCATGAGGATCAAAGAGTCTCATGGAGCCAGGGACCACGACGGTTTGGGGTATGGCGATTTATGTGTTCACCCGTGAATAGACCTACCAGATGGGTACAAAGTCCCTAAGTTTGAGATGTTTGACGGTACCGAAAATCCAATGGCCCATCTGAGAAGGTACTCTGAGCAACTGGTAGGGATAGAAAAAAACAAGGCGTTATTGATGTGCCTATTCAGTCAAAGTTTAAGTAGCGAATCCTTGGAGTGGTTCATGTCTTAGGAGCCGAAAAAATGGACTGGTTGGAAATTATTGGCCAAGGTTTTCCTTGACCGGTTCACATTCAACATTGAAATAGTCCCTGATCAATATTCACTAGATCGGATCAAACAGAGGAATGTTGAGAGTTTTTGAGACTATGCTTTTCGTTGGAGAAAAGAAGCCGCCAAAGTGCAACCCCCCATGTCCGAGAAGGAAATGGTATCCGTGTTCTCCCACGCTCAAGAAGGAGAATATTATACCAGGATGGTGTCCGCTGTCAGGGCAGCTTTTACAGATTTGGCAAAAATAGAAGAATCATTGGAAGAAGGTATTCAGACAGGGAAGATTGCCAAAACCCCAACGACGTCTGGGACTATCATATTCTCGAAGAAGAAAAAAAAAGATGTAGGTGTGATTTCTACTAATCCTATTACGAAAATGAAAAAGAGGTTCAATTCTAGAAATGTTTTATCTTCTCCAGCGTCACCTAACCTTCCGCACGCGTTCTACGCCCACCCCCAATACCAAGCTCCACTCTCAAATGCCCAACCTTAGTACCAAACTCCACTCCCAAACATCCAATCCTCATACCAAGACCATTACCCAGGTGAACTCCGAAAAGTGCAAAAGAGCAAAAGAGGTAGGAAAGATAGAGAAGGTTGTGGCTGCCTTAAGTGTTACGAGAAAGCCTCATTTATATTGATGATGGCTCCGACTCAAGTGTACGCTCCCCCGCCAAGAAAAGGAATTTATTGTGCAAATCGCTGCTGCCCAAGGGATGACACGATCGAGACGATATTACATCCCTGAGGAATTGACCAACAAAAAGATTCACAGAAAAGACCAATCACTGAAGGAAAGACTGAGGAATTTTGGAGGCATATGCAACCAAAGAATTACTCAATTGTCAAACACTTGGAGAAAACTCCAGCCCAAATCTCTGTCTTGGCACTATTAATGAGTTCGCAATACCACCGTCAGGCTTTATCAAAGGTCTTGGAGGAAGAGTACGTTCCCACAGGAACGAGTGTTGAGAATTTGGCTGCGATGATAGGGAACATTGTGGGGAATCATCGCATATCATTCAGTGATGAAGAATTGCCGTTTGAAGGAGTGATGCACAACAAAGCCATGCATGTCACCGTTATTTACCGCGATTATGTGATTAATCAGGTATTAATAGATGACGGATCTGGTGTGGATATTTATCCCCTCTCTACGTTGGTTCAAATGGGCTATGATTTAGAAAAAAATCATCAAAGCCACGTAAATGTGAGAGCATTCGATGGTGGGCAGAGAGATACCATAGGAGAGATTGATTTGCACATCCAAATAGGGCCGGCCAAGTTCAAGACTAAGTTTCATGTTATGGATATCCATCCTAGCTACAACCTGCTCTTGGGAAAACCATGGATACACAGTGAAAAAGCGGTTTCATCACCCCTTCATCAATTATTGAAGTTCATTTGGTAAGATCATGAAGTAGTCATCCAAGGAGAAGAAAGTCGAGAGGACCGTCCCAATGGTTATGTGCCGGTTATTGAAGTGTTCCAAAAGGTACAGTTTCTATACAGTGGAAATTGTAAATGATGCGGAAAGAGATTCGACACCCAAAGTACCAATGCCTTCTGTCTACAAAATGATTGCAACAGTGATGTTAAGAAATGGGTTCGAACCTGGTTGAGGCTTGGGCAAGAATTTACAAGAAATTATCGAGCCTATTGCGATCCCAGAGAGAGGATCTAAGTACAAGTTAGGATATCAGCCTACCAGAAAGGATAGGGTTGAGGATGAGCCAGAGAAGAGTCTGTTTGGGCCCTTACCACTCCTGTTCAAGTCATTTCTTGTACGAGAGGTGTCAGATGATGATGGTCTTGGGGATGGGATAGGAGATTTGTTTGAAGGATGCAATGCTGTACCAGAAGATCTCCCAAAGTCCAGTGGGGTGAAGCAGATTGCGCCAGGGGAGGCTTTGCAAAATTGGACCTCCGCTCCACGCATAACCCGTCGCCCATCGTGGTAGATGAAAGGGCAATTACTGATAGTTTTTAAAATCGGTGATGATCTGGAGGAGGCCCCGAGATCCACCTTTTATATCTCAAAACTTTCTTTTCGTATCTTATTGCTTTAAAAAAGGCATGAACTTGTATTTACGCAAGTCATGAGCCACAATTTTGTAATTATCTCCCAAATTTCAATGAAAAGGCCTTTATTTATTTAGAAAATTCTATTATTTCTAAAACACTCCTAGTTATATATTTTGTTATTATCTTGTTATCATCTAACTTGATTTGTTTATCCATTACAGTAATACAGCTTAAAATCTGCCAATGTCGTGTCATGTCAAAGCTTGAACGAACAAAATGAGGTGAACAATAATGATTGGAAGGACGATGACGAGGAACGATTAGTCGAAGATATGGAGGAATTTGAAAATCGCAAAAAACCCAATCTCGAGGAAACTGAAACAGTCAACTTGGGAAATCTCGATGAAATCAAAGAGACAAGTGTCAGTATCCACCTGGCGGCACCACAAAAGAAACCATCCACCTATTTTGGGAATACATCAACGTGTTTGCTTGGTCCTATGTTGATATGCCAGGGTTGAGCACCAGCATTGTGTCATATAAGTTGCCAATAAATTCGGAGTTTGATCCAGTCAAGCAAAAAATGCAGAAATTCAAGCCAGATTTAAGTCTAAAGATCAAGGAAGAAGTGACAAAACAAATCCAGTCTAAGGTTGTTGAGGTCACAAAATATCCGACGTGGTTGGCCAACATTGTCCTTTTGCCAAAGAAGGACGACAAGATTTGAATTTGTGTTGACTATAGAGACTTAAATAGAGCCAGTCCTAAAGATAATTTTCCATTGCCCAACATCCACATTCTCATCGATAACTGTGCAAAACATGAAATACAGTCACTCATTGATTGTTTCGCCGGGTATCATCAGATATTGATGAATTAGAAAGATTCAGAAAAAATGGCTCTTATTATACCCTGGGGTGTTTATCATTACAAGGTAATGCCGTTTGGTCTAAAAAACACGGGTGCAATATATATGAGGGCTATGACGATGATTTTCCATGATATGATCTATAAAGAGATTGAGGTGTACGTGGATGACGTAATTATCAAATCCCGCGAGAGTTCGGATCATCTAACTCATCTGGAGAAATTTTTCAACAGATTAAGAAAGTACGGTTTGAAATTAAACCCTGCTAAGTGTGTTTTTGGTGTTCTATCAGGGAAGTTGCTGGGGTTCATAGTCAGTAGAAGAGGCATCGAGTTAGACCCATCCAAAATCAAGACAATTCAGGATTTGCCACCGCCGATGACTAAGAAGGAAGTTATGAGTTTCATGGGTCGTTTAAATTACATTAGCAGGTTCATTGCGCAGTCAACAGTCATATGCGATCCAATTCTCAAGATGTTGAAGAAAAATGCATTGAACAAGTGGACAGAAGAATGTCAGAGAGCTTTTAATCGCATCAAGGAATACTTGTCTGCACCATCGGTTTTGGTTCCACCAAGAGAAGGAATTCCATTATTGCTTTACCTGTCAGTCTCAGAAAATGCTTTCGGATGTGTCCTCGGACAACATGATGAGCCCGGTAGGAGAGAGAAACCTATTTACTACTTGAGTAAAAAGTTCACGCCATATGAAGCCCGTTACATTCTTGTAGAAAGGACATGTTGTGCTTTGACTTGGACGGCATAAAATTTGAGGCATTATCTGTCGTCCTACACAACATACCTCATCTCGAGAATGGATCCATTAAAGTATATTTTCCAAAAGGCCATGCCTACGGAAAAGCTAGCCAAGTGGCAAATGTTGCTGAGTGAGTTTGACATTATGTATGCAACCCAAAAAACAATCAAGGGGCAAGCCTTAGCAGATCATTTGACAGAGAACCCAGTTGATGAGGAATATGAGCCACTTCGAACTTACTTTCCAGATGAGGAAGTTTTGTTCGTAAGAGAAGACATTACAGAGATTTACCCTGGATGGAGGCTATTTTTTGATGGGGCGGTCAACTTCAAAGGTTCAGGAATTGGAGCAGTTTTGGTGTAAAAAACGGGCCAGCATTATCTGGTAACTGCTAAGTTGCGTTTTTCATGCACCAATAACATGGCTGAATATGAGGCTTGCATTCTGGGTCTCAAATTAGCACTTGATATGGGTGTTCATGAATTGTTAGTCATTGGGGATTCAAATTTGCTGATTCACCAGGTACGGGGAGAATGGATGGTAAAAAATCCCAAGATCACTCCTTAGGTGGAGCTGGTGCAAGAATTATGTGAAAGATTCAAGGAAGTTGATTGTAGGCATATCCCACGAATATAAAATGAGTTTGCTGATGCTTTGGCTACTATATCTTCCATGATTCAGCACCCGGATCAGAGTTACATTGATCCTTTGAAAATAAGCTTGAAGGAGCAACCCGCGTATTGTGTACACGTGGAAGAAGAGCCTGATGGAAAGCCTTGGAACTATAACATTAAAAGGTATTTGGAATCTGAAATATATCCCGAAGAGGCTAGTAACCACCAAAAGAAGACAATCTGGCGTTTGGCAAAGAATTACTTTCCAAGTGGGGAAATTCTTTTTAGAAGGACTCCTGATTTGGGATTCCTAAGATGCGTTGATACTGTGGAAGCCATAAATTGGTAAAAGAGGTACACGCTAGAATTTGTAGGCCCCACATGAATGGGTTTGTACTTGCCAAAATGGTCCTGAGAACCGGTTACTTCTGGATGACTATGGAAAATGATTGTAGTAAGTATGTGCAGAGATGTCCAAAATGTCAAATACACAGAAATCTGATTCGAATGCCTCCACACGAGCTTCACACAATTAATTTGCCTTGGCCTTTCGTAGCTTGGGGCATGGATGTCAACGGACCAATAGAGCCATTAGCATCGAATGGGCATAGATTTATTTTGGTTGCCATTAATTATTTCACTAAGTGGGTCGAAGTGTCTTCGTACAGAGCCGTCACTAAGAAAGTGGTCACAGATTTTATCAGGAATAACTTGATTTGCAGTTTCGGAGTACCAGAATCGATCATTACTGATAATGGGGCAAACTTGAACAGTCACTTGATGAAAGAAATTTGTGATCAGTTCAAGATTGTGCATCGCAACTCGACTGCATATCGTCCCTAAATGAATGGAGCTGTGGAAGTGGCCAATAAGAATATCAAGAAGATCTTGAGAAAAATGGTCAAAAATGATAGATCATGGCATGAGATGTTACCTTACGCTTTACTAGGGTATCGCACAACAGTTCGAACCTCCACCGGGGCGACCCCCTATTTACTTGTCTATAGGAATGAAGTTGTGATACCTGCTGAAGTTGAAATACCTTCCCTAAGGATTATTTAGGAAGCTGGACTAAGTAATGAAGAATAGGTTTGTGCTCGCGATGAACAACTCATGTTGATTGATGAAAAGAGAATGGTCGTTGTATGCCATGGTCAGTTTGATGATAGGCGAATTTACCGCCTATAGCACTAGATTTTGCCCATATTTTAGCCAAGTTTTGAGAACAAATTATATATTTCATGCACTTTTAGTCCTTTTTCCTCTAACGAACATGATTAGCAAAGTTTCAGGTATAAATGATGCAGAAATCAGCATTTTATGGCTTACTTGACGCCAAAGAAAGCTCACGAAGGAAGGAAAGGGAGCTTGAACGCCTAAAGGACCAAAATTGATACATGGAAAATCTGTCCCGGGCTAAAACAACATTTTTGAAGACTTTGGGGACTTGCAGTAACTTAGTTGGATTTGGATAATGATACATTAACCTAGTACAATTGGGTTAAGTATTTCATTTGTTTATTTGGATTAGGAGAATATTACATTAACCTAGTACAATTGGGTTAAGTATTTCATTTGTTTAGTAGAATTTGGTTAGATATTTCATTAGCTTAGTAGGACTAGGATATGGGTATTATAAATACCCTATCATGCTAGAGATTTTTAATAATCTTTAAAAAAGATATACACTCTTCAATTAACAATTCTAATTCTTCCATCAATTACAACTCTTCTAATCTTCCCATTAATTCTATTTTTCTTCTTCTATTCATTTATTCTTAATTTCCTCAACAAGAGAATCGTTACTTTGCCTAGGAATTCACGCCTAAATTCCTACCACTTGTGCTACACGAAATTAATCAATCTTGTGGTATAACAACAATGTCAATCGTGATCTCCTTCGCATTCATGGGTAACTAAACTTCTCTGTTGGGGTTATGGAAGCCAACTGAGATACTATCTATTGCTGTGAGTTTGTGAGTTCGTGACACGTATGCTGCTTATATCATTATTCTCTTCATCTTAATCTACATTCTTTGTGGTTGCAAACGCAAGAATACGCCAGTATAACATTTAAATTGTTCGAAAGAAAGGTTATTTGTCTGGAAAAGAGATAATGTCAAAGTAGTAGGGTCCCATCCCCTATTAAAAAGTTAGTGCCGTAACTGGATTAACCTCTTGGAGAATTCGTACCGTTAGACACGCTTTAAGATCGAAAGAGTTAAAGTTAAATAATCCTCGAATAGGTCGAAAGACGCCTAGATTTACCATCGAATACAATTCTCTATAAGCACATGCATGTCGGAATTCTACACAGTTATAGTCAATAGAGACGTATAACTCAGGAGGTGGACATAACCCCAACGCTTCAATTCTCATTGTTTACAACTTACATAACAATCCTTCTCTTTTTACTTTGCTATTTTCAGATTTTACTTCATTGTTTTATTTACATTACTTGCACGACAAGACTCCCCCCTTTTTCAAGACTTGCACCAAAAGTTTAGTAATTTTGCTTACTTGTTGGCCAAGCTATTCCCTGTGGGATCGATACCCAAACCAGGTTGGGTTCTATATTTGCTAACGACCGATTTATACTCCCACGAGAGCTGTAGATTGAGCGTTATCACAGTTGTACCAACACAGGATGGTTCGTGCCTTTAACAAGAAGTTGGGGGCTTGGGAATTTGAAGTGGGGAAACTGGTTCTCAAATGAATATTCCCTCACCAAGAGGAGTACAAGGGCAAGTTCGCTCCAAACTGGCAAGGGCCACACATAGTTCGTAAGGTGCTATCTAGAGGAGCTCTGATTTTGTCTGAGATGGATGGCACGGAGTGGACCAAACCAATCAATTCCGACGAGGTAAAGAGATATTATGTTTGAAGGACATTCTAACTTTTGTGTTTCTTTAGTTAATTTACTTGTAATCACCTTTGTAATAATGTTGTTTTCTAGTGTGTGACTATCTAGACACCTTTCTTCTTATGTACGAACTACGTTTGACCTGAATTCCCAAGAAAGGGATACGTAGGTGTCCTATGTCGGCTTCGGTCAACCCCTTAGGATAATTTATCCTTTCCTCTTATGTATGAACTATGTGATGACCTGAATTCCTAACAAAAGGGATACGTAGGTGGCCTATGTCGGCTTCGGTCAACCCATTAGATTTTCTATATATATCCCTAGCGTTGTCCTGAACTATGTTTGACCTGATTCCTGCTTCAATGGGATGCGTAGGCGCCCCAACGGCTCGGTCATATAACCCCAGGAAATGGAAACTGGGGCAGAATTTTTGAGAAGGAATCTCAAAATTCACAAGACAAGATCGACATCCAACAAAGAGAATGATGATCAACAAAGATTTCAGACCCATCCGAATTAGTATCATCTCAACAACTTTAAACTGGGGCTGAATTTTCCAGAGAGACCTCAAAATTTCCACCGAATACTGGAATATATTTCAAATTCCCCAGCACTAGATGTTAAGGCCATGCTTTTAAAGTAACCAGCTGCAACAAAGTCTAGGCAGACTCAATTTCTGGCTATGATAGAATTATTTGAAGAAACCTTCCAACAATAATCATGAGTTTTGAAAATCATCCGTCGGATATAGTCAAAGCCACGAGGAAGACGTTTGTTGAGCTAGTACATGACATGACTGACAAAGATTTTATAAAGTTTTACAGAAGCTTTCGAAACTATTTTCTAAAAATTTAAGACTATTTTCTAAAATCTTACAAAATCATTCATTTAGTAATTGCCTAGACATCAATTGAGACGGAGTGTCAGGGTAGAAGTCCCAACATGATGGAATGCCCAAGAGATGGAAAGGAGCAAATTGAGAATCGAAGAAGGTCAACATGGAGTAATTTTATTCAAACTAATCATTTTTCTGTGTTTGCAGAGATCAATACACAAAAATGAGAGTCTCTTTTAAAAATTCCTGAGAAAATTGGGAGCCACAACAAATCATTAATGCCCAAGAACGGTATTTTAGGGTAGCCCTAAAAATGGGTTAACAGCTATTTATTGTGGACCTTTTGATTTGTCCATCTCATTTCTTGAGATCATAGGCGACAAACAAAAATACCTAGTCTTCTTTACAAATATTGTATTTAGAAGTTTCCTAAAAATAGTCGCTAGCAAAAGCGACTTTGTGTCTACTAATCGCCTACCTTGAGCATAGGTACATGTAGAAAGCAAGACGATGACAGATGAACTCAGGTAAAATTATTTTTATCATTGCTGCAAGGCATTGCCTCAAGGACCATTGCATATCATTATCGCAAGGCATTGCCGCAAAGGCCATTACATATAATTACCCCAAGGGCCATTACATATGATTGCCGCAAGGCATTGCCTCAAGGTCCATTGCATATTATTTCCGCAAAGGCCATTACATATCATTGCCCTAAGGGCCATTACATATCATTGCCGCAAGCCATTGCCTCAAGGGCCATTACAGATCATTTCTGTAAAGGCCATTACATATCATTGCCCCAAGGGCCATTACATATCATTGTTGCAAGGCATTACCTCAAGGACCATTTCATATCATTGCCTCAAGGGCCATTACATATCATTGTCGCAAGGCGTTGCCTCAAGGGCCATTGCATATCATTGCCGCAAGGCGTTGCCTTAAGGGCCATTGCATATCATTGCTGCAAGGTATTGCCTCAAGGGTCATTGCATATCATTGCCGCAAGGCGTTGCCTTAAGGGCCATTGCATATCATTGCTGCAAGGTGTTGCCTCAAGGGCCATTGCATATCATTTCCACAAGGAGTTGCCTCAAGGGCCATTGCATATCATTGCCGCAAGGCGTTGTCTCAAGGGCCATTATATATCATTGCCGTAAGTCATTACCTCAAGGGCCATTGCATATCATTGCCGTAAGGCGTTGCCTCAAGGGCCATTGCATATCATTTCCGAGAGGGCCGTTGCATATCATTGCTGCAAGGGCCATTGCATATTATTGCCGAGAGGGCCATTGCATATCATTGCCGCAAGGGCCATTGCATATCATTGCCACAAGGGCCATCACATATCATTGCCGCAAGGGCCATTGCATATCATTGTCGTAAGGGCCATTACATATTATTGCTGCATGGGCCATGGCATATTATTTCTTCAAGGGCCATTACATATCATTGTTGCAAGGGCCATTGCACATCATTGCCGCAAGGGCTATCACATATCATTTCTGCAAGGGCCATTGTATATCATTGCCAAGAGGGCTATCTCATACCATCGCCCATGAAGGTTATTCATATATCTGTTGACACGTGAGACATAACACTGGCATCGAGGATATCATCAATATTCATATATCTGTTGACACGTGAGACACAACGCTGACGTTGATGATATCATCAGAAATATATTTGTTGACATGCAAGACACAATGCTGTCATCGAGGATATCATCATCATTCAATATCTATTGACACACTAGATACAATGCTGATGTCGAGGATATCATCAACATTCAATATATCTGTTGACACGCAAGACACAACGCTGGCGTCAAGGATATCATCATTATTTTATATCTGTTGACACGCAAGACATAAATGCTGGCGTCGAGGATATCTCATCATTTTATGAATCAGCATCTAAATGCATCAAGAGCACGCCATTTGAAGGCATCTTTAAGTCGCTATCTAAGGATGAATGATATTTAAGATTTCCTAGAAATTGACAATTTGAAGGTCATCTATAAGTCATATTATTTAAAATAGGATAATGTGCAAGATCACCTATGATTTGATACCCTGTAGGTCATCTGTAAGCCACAACAATATCCTAACTGGATAGTGTGCAAGATCACCCAAAAATCAATAGTTCAAAGGTATCCATAAGTTGTAACTAAATCCTTACCGGAGAATATGTAAGATTATCAAATCGATACGTCCAAGGGTTCTCTATAAGCCGCATCATATCTAAGATCGATTATGTGCAGGTTTACCCAAAGACTAACAATTTGAGGGTATATCCAAGGTCGGAGATGTGAAGGAACACCTGAAAGCTAGCGATTGGAGGGATATCTGCAAACCATCTCTTATCCAAAGTCGGATAATGTGCGGGATTACCTAGAGTCTAGCAATTCAAAGAATATTTGTAAGTCGCCTCATATCCAACATCAAATAATGCGCAAGATCATCCAAAGATTGACAATTTAAGAGAAATTTATAAATCAATCGTTGGCTCTAAACAGAAAGGTTATCATTCCACATACAACAAGTGATATAGATAATCAAAAGGGTTACCACTCCAGCATAAGATTACGTGATTGTAGGGACGGTTCTGCATAAAGTATCGCCAGTGTCCAAAAGGGCCACTCACTTTGAAGACATAGTCAACTGACAAATGTCATAATTATACAATAACCAAGAGGGTTGTTGCGTTTGTTATTGCCAGTTATTTCATTCCAAATAGGTACATAAAAAGATGACTTCATTTTTTAGACAACAACTTATGCAGAGATATGGTAAAATACTATGTACTTCTTTCGTGAATTGAGCTTATCACTAATGATTTTTGTGTGAGAAATTGTCGAGAGCATCCGAAAGGATGAAAATCTCAAATCAAAACCACAGGTGTGGATGAATCCAAAAACGACACAGCACAATGTGAAACTCTTTCTCAGCAGCAAAGCGGGACATAGTCCAGAGAGGAATGTCAAACTCTCTAGACGCGAGCTAAATGATTATTACCACCACTATCTAAATACGCCTCTATTAGAAGGCATATGGGTATTTTTGGATATTCTGGTTTCAGCTTTACCTCTGGGATGTTTTCTTGACTCATACTGAGGGGAACTATCTTTTTCTTTCAAATTCGGGTGACAACATACTTAAAGTTTTGGAAATTATGTCCGGGTAAGTTCTTACCTATGGATGTGATGAGCTCCACGTTCATGTTTAAGAGGTTACAAGCCTCTTTTCTGCAACTTGATCGACTTGTCACCCATCTTGAGCCAAAGATGGTCTGAAATAAAAAACTATCTTTTCTACCGATTGAGTCGAACTACAAGCAGTCTGATTCCCTGAAATCTTGGGGATATATAGGCCGGGATCTATGCAAAAAACTCGACTGCATTCCAACCTCCCCCAAATCCCTTTATTCCCCAGCATCTCGATTTTATCAAAGACTCTAAAAATCGAGACAATTTGTGATTTTTTTGAAAATCGTGGTTTAATTAAGCTTTATGAACTACAAGTGGCCTAAATTCTCATGTAGCCTAAGATATGTAGGAAATCGAATACCGAGGTTCGACCACAACTATATAAACTCGTGCAAAGCCAACCTCTTTCAGATGTGAATTTGTGGTCGGACAAAAAATTAGGAACATCAACCTCCCTTTGCCCAAGGTTACTTGCATCCACCCTACCCAAAAGGAGGGGGCAGTTGTTGACACCTAATTTTTTCCCTCCATAACTAAGTTTAATACCGAGTTTCTTCGATTTTTAATAAAATTATGATGTTGCCGTTTTAAGTATTTATCTGGATAATTTTGCCGTTTTAAGTAAAGATTATATATTATCATATTTTATTATATGAGATTATATAATGTTGTTACTTAAATATTTATTTTACGGAATATAGCATTTTAACCAAGGTTCGTCTTGAAATAAATATAATAATTAAAGTCTTGATTTAAATATATTTTATTCTTAAAAATAATTTGTAAATGCCTGAAATACCCTCACTTTATTTCTATATAAAGTGCTCACTGTCGAGCTTGAGGAGGGGATTTTTTTTAAGGGTCTGGGTTCAAAAATTTGGGAGTTCAAAAATTTTGTGTGTGTGTGTGGGGGGGGGGGGATTCTTCTTTTGGGGATACTATTTCCAAAGCTAGGTCTGAATTTTGGGAAATTCTGAAAGTAAAAGTTTATTTTACGAAAATTCTCTCATTCATTCTTTTCTGAGAAGCTAGTCGATTGATTGGGAATTCCCGATTCGTCAATATTAGCTCCCCGTGGTGACAATTTTACTGATAGCTCGAGTCCCGTTTTATCGCTCCTTGAAAGGTAACGTCCTATTCCTTTAAACTTAGGATTGCTTCCACTTTATCTCACTATTTTGTAGTCCTAAGCAATTTAAGATTATCTTGTATGCTGGGCTGACTGCTGTAGAGGTTTTAAAGACCATATAAGTTTTTTTAGTGAAAAGTTTTAGATGTATTGTTATGTTAGGATTAATTCTTATTCGAATTGTATCACGTCTTTTTCGTCTGTTTGTTTTTTATCTTGGTTCCGTAACCTGTCATCCACTTTTGGTGTTACGGATTAATCTTCGGCCTAATGCCTCTCTTGGCGTATTGCTTGTGGCTAGAATGATTGGTTTTATGGCTAAAGTCTGTTGCTTTTAGTTTATTTAGCAGTTTCTAGCCAGATACTGTTTGGTTCGTAGTTGTTGTTTGACTGTGTTGATTATATGGCTACCACTAGTTGGAGTCACGACTGTCGAGCTAGCAGGACCGCCTCGTAGGCTCCTTTGGTTTATTATATGCCAAAGGGAAAATGAGAGTAAGGTCCAAAAAAAAAAACGTACCGAAAATCCTAGGATATCCCAATGACCGTTTCATTTGACTCGGTCGGAAAGAGGAAGAGGATTGAAACATTCTGTGGTTTTGCTTGCTGTCACTATTTGTCGTTATCGTAACTGTTGAACCGGTAATGTTCCATCTTATGGCCTCCGTTTTCCTTGTTCTTTCTTTTCTCTATTCCATAGTCGCAGTAATTTTCTGATTTTCATGTCGTTACTCAAGATTGCATTTTTTATTTTGGTGGGTGTTGATTTTGATTGGGTTGAATTATATTCAAAGTTTGAAATATTATCATGAGATCAGTGTTTTCTTTCGTTATAATCGGCAGATTTAAAGACTCCCCATGCGTATGAGCATGTTAAAAAAGTGTGTATATGTGATGGCGTTGCATTTTACAATTTGCGTTGTGTCTTCAATCGTGTTAATGAAAGATGGCTACTGCCTCTGTTTCAGGCATCTGTTTGTGCTAGAGAATGTCTTGAAGTCATGCTTTAGGTGTTGATTTGTTCTCCGTTACGATTGAGTGCCAATAGATGTAAAATGTGTGATTTCCCTGAGAAGATTTTATGTTAAAATCCTAGCTTTGGTTTAAATATTTTCCAAGAAAGAACCTTTGTTTGGGCTATGAGCTTTCACCCAACTATTTATTGTCCTTTAATGGGTCTTCTCAACGTGGGCTAATCTTATCCCTATGTGCATAAGCAATTATTCCAAATTAGTCGTGAAGGTGTCATATGCTTTGCCTTTATATTCTTGAATTTGTTTTGCCATCTTCGTAAACAATGTCCTAACAGATTAGTTAAGATCTGCGTCATGTATTTCTTTAGTTAATCACGTATTCGCTACCTTTATATCTTCTTCTATCTTTTTTTAGTCACATACCAACCTTTGTGAATTTGCCTACTTTATTGATTATTGAAGATCCGTATGCTGCCATTTTTAGTTAAACTCACATAATTTCCTTTAATTTCTTTCCTCTTTCTTTGGTCAATCATATGTTAATATTATTTATTGTCCTTTACATGAAAATTGC
This sequence comes from Capsicum baccatum var. pendulum, assembly GCA_030864225.1. Lineage (NCBI taxonomy): Eukaryota > Viridiplantae > Streptophyta > Magnoliopsida > Solanales > Solanaceae > Capsicum > Capsicum baccatum. The sequence goes on along the minus strand of CM061555.1, from coordinate 81,207,251 downwards.
CCGAGTCATACAAGGACTCTTTCCCTATGCATATTTCCGAAGGCCAATGCAGCTCACTTCTTCTAGCCGATTCCAAAGACCAAGTTCGAAGTCAGTCACTTGACGTATGGGCGCAAGAAGATAAAAGAAGAAAAATGGGTTAAATTCCCATATCTGAAGCGGCAAAAAGATGCGAAAGTTTAATTTGTCGTTTTATTTATTTAATCATTAACGCCCTTATTTTATTTATTTTACTTATTTAAGTATTCATTCATTTCGGCCTCGAAGCCAAAGTTGTACTTAACACAGGTGAAGCGAAAACGCGAGCCAAAGGGCTCAAAAAATAGGAATAGGACAGGTGAAAGGAGAAATGGGTCGGAAGCCCAACTAGACTAGGACATGTCACGTTGATTTGGGCTCAATGAAATCCTTTACTTTCTCCTCCCTTACCCTTTTATGTGTTTATTTGTTTATTAGTTTTTGTTTAGACTCAGTTAAAATCTCTACTAAGTCGCCTAAATCTATCTTACACAAGTCTTTTTTTTTTCTAAAAAATCAATCACTTTTCAACAAATTAATCTTTTTAGAAGTTAATCAAAAGACGTTTTCAAATAGTCCGGATAACCGTAAGTTAGCGGACGTTTTAGGTGCCTAACACCGAAAACGTTAATAGGAACCGCTTACTCAGAATCACTAACTTAAAATGATTTTTCTGTTTCGGAACATTTAAAGTATTTATAAAGGTTTCTTAATTCCTATTCAAAATTAAGTGGCGACTCTCAAAAAGTCAAAATTTTTGCAAAACAGATGGTAGTGTTTTGGTGGAGGATATTTACATTAAGAAAAGATAGTAGGAGTACTTCCACAGACTTTTGAACGAGGAGGGGGACAGAGTCATTGAGTTAGGGGAGTTGGAGCCCTCGAAGGAGAGTTATGTTTTCAGTTACTGTAGGCGTTTTAATGTTGAGGAGGTCAGAGAGGCTATTCATAGGATGTGGAGGGGTAGGTCGACGTGGCCTGACGAGATTTCGGTTGATTTTTGGAAGTATACTGGTGGGGCAGGTTTAAGGTGGTTGACTGATTTGTTTAACGATATTTTTAAGACTGTGAGAATGCCAGAGGCTTGGAGATAGAGTACGATAATTCCGTTATATAAAAACAAAGGTGACATTTAGAGTTGCAACAACTATATGGGTATTAAGCTATTGAGTCACACTATGAAGATTTGGGAGAGAGTGGTTGAGTAAAGATTAAGGAGGGTCGTGTTCGTTTTGGAGAATCAGTTTGGATTTATTCCTGGTCACTCGATGACAGAGGTAATCTACCTGGTGAAGAAATTGGTGGAGCAGTTAGAGAAAGGAAGAGGGATTTGCACATAGTGTTTATCGACCTGGAAAAGACGTATGATAAAGTCCCAAGGGAGGTTCTCTGGAGATTCTTGGAGGTGAGAGGGGTCCCGGTGGCATATATCAGAGCTGTTAAGGACATGTACGATGGAGAAAAGACTCAGGTGAGGACGACGGGAGGAGACTCAGAACATTTTTCGGTCGAGACAGGGTTGTATCAGGGATTGACTCTTAGCTCATTCCTATTTGCGTTGGTGATGGACGTGTTGACGCGGAGTATTCAAGGTGAGGTGCCTTGATGTATGTTATTTGTGGATGATGTAGTGTTGATTGATGAGATGCGGGGGTGTGTGAATGATAAATTAGAGATTTGGAGGCAAACCCTTGAGTCTAAGGGGTTCAGGCTGAGTAGGTCTAAGACGGAGTATTTGGAATACAAGTTTAGTGACTTGAGGCAGGAGGACGAAGTGGTGGTGAGGTTGGACTCCCAGGATGTTTGTAAGAGGGATAGTTTTAAGTATCTTGGGCCTATGATTCAGGGAAATGGTGAGATTGATGAGGATGTCTCTAAGCGTATTGAAGTAAGTTAGATGAAGTGGAGGCTCACCTAGGGAGTGTTGTGTGATAAAAAGGTGCCCCTTAAACTTAAAGGCAAATTCTATATAGTGGCAGTCCGTCCGACCATGTTATATGGAGCGGAGTGTTATCCAATCAAGCACTCTTACATCCAAAAAATTGAAGGTGGCAGAAATGAGACTGTTGCGTTGGATGTGTGGACTTCCTAGAGGGGACAGAGTTAGGGATGGGATTACTCGGAAAAAGATAGGAGTCGCTTCGGTGGAGGACAAGATGCTGGAAGGAAGGCTGAGATGGTTTGGACATGTAATAAAGAGGAGCGCAGATGCCTCAGTTCATAGGTGTGAGAGGCTAGCTTTGAATGGCTTCAGGAGGAGTAGAGGTAGACCAAAGAAATACTGGAGAGAGTTGATTAGGCATGACTTGAAGCATCTTGAGCTTATGGAGGACATGACCCTAAATTGGAAGGTGTGAAGGTCGCAGATAAGGGTTAAAGACTAGTATGGGTGTGTGGGTTGTAGCAAGAAGTTAGGAGAGATCTTGTGTAGAGGGGTTAGTAAGTCTAGGACTGTGTCCATATATGTCTTTGGTATGTGAGTGTATGTAACTACTAGATGGGTGTCCTATTTTTTATTTCTTAGTTCCTATTTTCTTATTTCGTGTTGCCCTTATTTCTCGTAATCCATATTTCTATGATTTCTATTTTATTATTTCCTATTCATATTTCTCATAGGTCATCCATCCTGCTTCATGTGTCTTTATAACCTTGTGTATTATTCTTTATCTTAAGCCGGGGGTCTATCGAAAACAACCGCTCTACTTCTTTGGAGGTAGCGGTATGGATTGTGTACATCTTATCCTCCCCAGACGCTACCTTGTGGAAATACACTGGGTTTGTTATTGTTGTTGTTGATTACGCTATGTGTTAGAATACTGAAAAGAAAAAAATCAGGGACAACAATTCAAAGGAGGATCTATTAAGGTTAACCAACGGGAAAATCACATAAATATACAAATTTGGAGCCTATATTACAAAATCTACCACTATTATTTCTTATTTACAAAAGGTAGCTTTTATTTACAAAATCTACCAACTATTCAACTGCCATAAATTCTTTTGAAATAACTTTTACAAACACCATTTTCTATACCATATTTATATTATATTTTTTTAATATAGTTAAATAATCTTAAGAGGACACTAATTTCTATATCAATTTCATATTATATTTACATGAGCACCATTTTATATATTATTTTTATATCATTTTTTAGAAGGTAATATACCTCATAAAAATATACCATATTCAAATGTCATAAAATTTTTGACATAGCCTTTATGAAACACCAATTTCTATACCATATTTATATTATATTTTTAGGATGTAGTTAAATAATTTTTAGATGACACCAATTTCTATATCATTTGTATATTATGTTTATAGAAACACCAATTTCTACATTATTTTTATACCATTTACAGAATATATAAACTTTATGAACCATCAATTTCTATACCATATTTATATCACGTTTATAAGGACATCAATTTCTACATTATTTTTATACCATTTATAAAAATATGTAATTAACCGAAGAAGATATACCAATTTCTGCATTATTTTTATACCATTTACAGAATATGTAACCTTTATAAACCACCAATTTTTATACCATATTTATATCACATTTATAAGGACATCAATTTCTACATTATTTTTATACCATTTATAAAAATATGTAATTAACCGGAGAAGATATAACAACCACGATCTCTGTCGCTACAAATCGGATATCACCGGTAAAACTACATACACATAATATGATCAACACGCACACAAACCCACACACATGCCACCACCGAAAATATGGAAAAATTTGAGAGGGAAAATAGATCGGAGAGAGGAGAGTGAAGAACCACGGATCATATCACCAATATTTCCTTTGTCCTGATTATACAGATCTAAGCCTTTTGTTGTTTCTTCATTGTTGCCGTCATCCTTGAAAAGGGTTTTTGCCGACGTTGAAGTTGTTGTTATTGTTATTAGTGGTGTTGTTTGTATTACGGATGAGAGGCTTTGATGATTGACGATGAGAGGCTGTTATTATTGCCTGTGTTTCTTGTTCTTTTTAATTTTTTTTCTCCTATTTAATATGTTTTGTTAGTTTTGTGTTGGTATATTTTGTAAAATAGAATCTTGTGGTAGATTTTGTAATATAGGCTTTAACATTGTATATTTTTGTAATTTTCCCTTAACCAAATTTAAGAGATAATATAAACTCATAATCAAATAGAATTTACATGGAAATGGATAAGAAAAGTTAAAATTTGGGCCTTTTTCAAATCTGGCTAGCTTTTGGCCTATTCTTTATGGACTTTTGGTTCATTTCTGCAGTGTATACCCAGTCGTATACTGACTGTATATTAGACTTGCTGTCGCTACATTTTCTTCATACACACTGTATATCAGTGTGTAAAAATTGATATCCTCGCTTCCAATATTGTTATACGCCATATACTGGTGTATAAATCAATATTTGACCTGTAAGTTCCATATCTCTGGTGTATACCCATGTATATCAACCTAGTTTCTTCATGTTATTCCCTTTGAGGACCTTTGGGACTTGATCCCGGAAAATGCATGGGGTGGAGTCGAATTAGATTCGGATTCATATCACATGCATCAAATAAAACATAAGGATTAGTGTAATACAAGAGTCAAGACTTATGCTACTATAAACATGAAGCACACATGGTTAAGAGGACATACGTAAATGCTTTTGAAGTAATTTAGCATGGAGAATCAATATGCTGAAAAGGGACTAGGTTGAAACTTTGAGTTCAATTATTTTACCAGTGAACTCTGACATACATATTAACCTTTATTACTAAAGAAAACACACCAAGTTGTTGGGTCAATCTAAGGCCAGGGATTATGTCATAAAAAAATCATTTTTCTCAATAACCATAGGATCCAAGGTGTTCTCTCAACAATTATCTTCTCCCTGTACTTTCTATTGGTACAAGAATTACTGAATACCCTGATTCCTTCATTGATGATCTTCTCAGACACTTAAGAGCACAACTTACGGTAATAAGAGTACTTCTTTCAAAGAGTTATAACAAAAGAAAAATTATTCCAGTGATCGGTTTCCTCCAATCAAACTCAAAGGTATACATAACACAGAGATGCAAGAATTGGTATAAAATTTGTGCTATCAAAAGATTTAATTTTTTTTAGAAAATAACACCATTACATAATAATGAATTTGATGTAGAAAGCAAACGGCGACTAACAGGTGAATTACATCAAGACATGGCATTTGCTACTAATCTCACCGATCCTAAATAGTTATATTATTTACGTTATAGCAAAAGAAAGTCTGAGATTCAAAATACCCCCTTTTTCAATAAAACAATGCATAATCAAAATTCTCAACAATCAAAAGCAGATAAAGCTCGATCAGGACCAATCTCAAGTCGACGGCAAAACATCACATTCTCATAAAATTAATACGGAAGGTAAGATCTTTAGAGGTTCCATCATCAAACCAACGTCACAACAAAAACACGTATCAACACACCAACATTCCACGCCATAATTTTTAAACATGAAGAAACGTAAGTATAATAAAAAATGGAATTTTTACCTTTTTCGGAGCAGGAACCAGGACTAATAGCCTTGAGCTTCAGTTGAATTTCACCAAAATTCAACAATTTCATTGAAATCCGAAATAACTTCGTCAAAAATTTTGAATTCTTTTTTTGTAGGAATTGATTTTTTTCGAGTGTGTTTCTTCTCGGATTCTTCGGTTACGTGAAATTAGAGGAATGCTCCTCCCGAATCTCTAATTTTCCCCCAAGAATCCCTCTCTTTCTCTTGTTTTTCAACATGTATTTATAAGAGATTTGAGACAGATTTTTGAGGGAATGGAGGGGTAAAAAGGGAAAATCAATTAGAAATTTAAATTTCAAATTTGAGATAAGATGAGTTGGAATTTAAACAGAATCTGAATGTGGTTGCTGAGCAATTGTTGTAGCTGCGTGTTGTCAATTTTTGCTGATATTGTGGCATCGTTTAACTGTTGTTGAATTTTGTTCGTACGTCTTATTGGTGGTTTGGGGATTGTTTGGTAAGATGTTGTTGTTAATGTTATTTTTGTTGATGGTTTTGCCGTTGTTATACGTTGTTTGCTATTGAAATTGTCGTTTGAGGTTGTTGTTGGATCGAGCAATGGAATACAAAGTAATGGGAATTGAAAGAGAGTTGGGGCGCATTTGACATCTTCTTGGGCTTGATTTTAAATGGGAAATGGCTGGTATAGAATGGGTTGGGCAAATTTAGGGGAAAAAGGGGTTGAATTAGTAACGTAGGCGTCGTTTGGTTTGAAAATGGTTATCTCAGGATAAAATAAAAGACCACATTTTCCTATGTTTGGTTGGAGGGATTAATACAACCCGGGATAACTTATCCCACCATTTCCCCCTTAGTCCCGGGATAACTTATCCCATATACATTGTGGAATAAGTTATCCTGGGAACCCCGAGATAACTAATTCTGGTATTAGTTATCTCGGGATAACCATTTTCAAACCAAACGACCCCTTAGGGATTTTATGGATTGAGGTTATTTTAAAAATAACCTCAATTAGGATTAACCTATTCTATTTGAGTTTCAACGAAATTTAAAATTAATTGGCCAATTGCATTGCAATTGTGGCCAATTAATTTCAATTATAGCCAAATTAATATACTGGCTAAATTAAATAAAAATTCGATATGAGTTAATACGTCGTTTAATCTCGAGCTTCTTGATTTGATAAAATCAAAAAAATATTTTTCAAAATAAATTATTTTTGACACTACATTATATTTAAATAAAAATTTTAACTATTTGAATTAATTTTCAAGATAACCTTTGATTAAAATTTAATTTTTGTAAAAATAATTATTTAAGTAACAAAATTATGCGATTTTCGTATATATGAATACAAAAATATATAATTGTTACTTTAAGGTGACAAAATTACCTAGATAAATACTTTGAAAGTCTTTTATTCGGATAAAATAAATGTTGTAATTTTATTTAAAATTGAAGAATCTCGAGAATAAATCCAATCGGGGAGGGAAAAAATTAGGTGTCAATAACTGCCCTCTCCCTTTGGGTAGGGTGAATGTAAGTAACCTAAGCAAATGGAGTTTGACGTTCCTAATTTTTGTCCGATTGCAAATTCGTTTCTTAAAGAGGTTGGTTTTCACACAAATTTCATTGAGTTATGGCCGGACTCCGACATCGAATTTCCTACATATCTCAGGTTGCTTGAAAATTCAGGCCATTTGTAGTTCAAAAAGCTTTGTTTTAAGCATGATTTTCAAAGAATTCACAAGCTATCCCAATTTTCGAATCAAGGTGAAACTGGAAAACTGGGGAGTAAAAGGATTAGGGGAGATTGGAATGTTGTCGAGTTTTCCGCATGGATCTCAGCCTACATATCCCTGAGACTCAGGGAGTTAGACTGCCTGTAGTTCAACTCGAATGATGGAAAATATAGTCTTTTATGCTAATACGACCTTTGGCTCAGGATGAGCGACTGACAATTGAGCTACGGAGTAGAGGCTTGTAATTATCTCAAGTACAAAATATGGGCCCCTCACACATGTAAATATGAGCTACATGAGCATAATTCCCAAAGTGTTAGGTGTATGTCACCCGGACTTGAAGAAAAAGAAAAGTTATTTTCGGCGTGAGTTTAGAAATACTCCGAAAATAAAACTGAAACCAAAATCCCAAAACACCCACATGCCTTCTAACTGGGATATGGTTTGAAGGTGGTGGAAGTCATTTTTTAGCTCGTATCAAAAGAGTTTAATATTCCTCTTCAGACTATGTCCCAGTTCGCTGCTAAGAAAAAGTTTTACGTTGTGCTGCATCCTTTTTGGAGTCGTCCACGCCTGTGATTTTGGTTTTAGATTTTAATCCTATCGGATGCTCTCAATAATATCTCAAACAAAATTGTTGGTGATCTTCTCATGTACCTATTTGGAGAGCGACAATTCTTGCGGTAATCGACACCACAACCTTCTTGGTTGTTGGATAAAATAGTTGTTTTGACGACTAGAAATTTTTTTCAAAGTGGGGTGGCCCTCTTGAGAACCGATGATACTTTGCATAGAACGGTCTCTGCAACCACGTAATCTTATGCTGATGTAGTAACCCTTTAAGTCACCTATAATGCTTTTTGTATTTGACCTTGAGGAGTGTTGCACATCTTTCGTATCGATACAACTTATAGATATCCCTCAAATTATCAGTCTTTGGGTAATCTTTCACATTATTTGATGTTAGATATGAGGCGACTTACAAATATCTTTTGAGTTACTAGCTTATGGGTAATCCTACACATTATCCGACCTTGGATAAGAGATAACTTATAGATATCCATCGAATTGCTAGCTCTTAGGTATTCCTAGATATTATCCGACCTTGAATACAATATGACTTATAGATATCTATCAAATTGGTAGTCTTTGGATAATCCTGCGCATAATCGATCTTGGATATGACGCGGCTTATAGAGAACCCCTGGACCTATCAATTTTGATAATCTTGCATATTTTTCGGTAAGGATTTAGTTGTGACTTATGGATAACCTTTAAACTATCGATCTTTAGGTAACCTTGCACACTGTCCAGTAGGATGCTGTTGCGGCTTACGGATGAACCATGGGCTATCAACTCGTGTATAATCTTGTACACTGTCCTATCTCAAATAATGTAACTTTAGATGAACCTAGGATTGTCAATTCTCAAAAAATCTAGTATGTCATACGTCTTTGGATAACGCCTTATAGACATCCTTCGGACCATATGTTTCTTGAGATCTGGTGGCGAATTCTATTAGATCTTTGGTAATTGATGCACTTGAAGCTATTGAATATCTCTCAATGCCAGAATGCTTTGCCTTCGTGTGATTTGATTAGACATGGATACTTCAGAATATCCCTCCACACCAAAATCTTTCACTTTTGTATGATTAACAAATATATATGGAAATGCTTTAAAATATCCTTCAATACCAGACTATTTTGCCTTTATGTGATTAACAGATATAGAAGAGTTTGAACTAATCATGGGCATCAAATGTAATTTGGAGATTCCCTTGGATTGTTGTCTCTCTAAAACTAGTCAGAGAATGCAATATGGTCTTTGGGACATAGCTCTTACGACATGGCCTTTATGGCATGGCCCTTTCGGCATGGCCCTTTCGGCATGACCGTTATGGCATGGCCCTCTTGGCATAGCTCTCTTGGCATTATATGATGCAGTAGGAAGATGAGGAGGAATGCAAATAACTATGCAACAATTGTAGAAAATATCACCTTGACACTAGCATGTTAGACCTTCTGCATGTACTATTTTGAACATCACATCCTTGGTTTGCCGAGGATGTGAGAAAATCATCATTTTGATTTCCACGTTTGATGATACCTATAACCAAAGAAAACTTGTTAGTTTTGATAAACTTAACTATTTTCAGCTTTACGACTATCCTGGACCTTTTTTATCAGCCTTTAGGTATCTCGCTTTATTGAATTCTTGTAAACCAAAGGAATATATTAAATAACCGGTGCTTTTGTTGGTTCTTTGGCGGCTTTAAGATAACTTACATCCACGAAAAATTTGTTAGTTTTTAGTAAAGTTGATCTGTGTTGACCTCCCTAGTCTTCAGCTTCTTTCATTGTCATCATCGGGTTCTTATCTTCTTTAGGTATCTGTCATCCTCTAGCTCCTGCTTCGACTCCCCGAGTTGGTGGATGTAACGTGAAATCATAGCATAAATTAATTTAAAGTAAGTATTTTATCAAACAACTGAATTTTCAAAAAATCCTTTTTATAAGATTGGGAGGGATCTTTGTCAATTAAGTCATGTCATGTACTAGCTTTAATGAACACTTTGGCTTGAGGCATTGACACCTCTGTCATTTTGTTAGTGAGATCTGGAGGTCTTTTAGTATTGTGGCGGGGGAGTTTTGGAGATAAGCCTTTATGGCTGAAGGGTCCATAAAATTGACTCTGCTCTTTCGGCGCCAAAATCTTTATTTTCGTCCTTAAACTCTTTAGTACAATATGGTGGAAGTTTTGAGGTCTTCCTTAATAATTTTTCCCCAGTTATGGATACCTCTCTCAAAATTTAATTTGGCTTGCAAGAGGATTGTCTTCTTCTTTTGAATTTTTGAGATTCCTTCTCAAAAATTCTGCCCCAGTTTTCATTTCCTGGGGTGATATGACCAAGCCATTGTGGTGCCTACGTATCCCGTTGGACGGAAATTAGGTCAAACATAGTTTCAACAACATAAAAGAGAATAAAATATAGTTAAAAGGGTGATTGAAACTGACAAAGTCCACCTATTCCATCCTTGGGAATTTAGGTCATCACGTAGTTCAAGAGAATATAAATAAAGTTTTCTAGGGGGTTGACGGAAGCCGACAAAGTCCACCTACGTATCTCATTCTTGAGATTTCAGGTCAAACATAGTTCGTGCTATTATAAAACATGAAAATGATTACGAATGAGAAAAGCAATTACAAGAAAATAAGACAAAGAAACCTCACATCAGACAGAGTATCTCTTTACTGTGTCCGAATTGATTGGCTTGGGCCACGATTGGCCATCTATTTCAGACAAATCAAGGCTCCTTCCGATAACACTTTATACACTACAGTTGGGCCTTGCTAGTTTGGAGTGAACTTTCCTTTATACTCCTCTTGGTAAGGGACGATACTGTCAGGACCCGAGGCTACCCCCTAGTCGCTACAACGGTGCTTACGATTATAAGTGACCATAAGCTAACTCATGAGCTGTACCTTTTGAGAGACTGAATAATATACTGATAATAAAGATATTTGCGAAAAATAGCTGAAAATTCTATAAGATTTTAAGTACTGAAAAGTATAACTGAAGTCACAAGTCTGAGAAAAACATCTGTGAAAATAGTGCAACATGTTTGATAAAACTGATAAACTAACTGACTGTCTTAAAAGCCTCTAAGATTAACTGATTGGGGAGTTGATGGGACAAATCCCCAACTAACACCGACTGACCATATAACTGAACTGCTAATTCAATTGAATAAAGAAAAACTCATCCTCGAAGTATGAGGACTCACCACTGTTGCTGATGCTGGCTAACTGATCCTGTCTAGGTCCGATCGGGAAACTGAGCATTCGAATCTATGATATAAGATATCATAGTGCAAGAAATAAGTATGCGATCAGTACTTTGAATGTACTGATATATAAGATGAGTTTAGGCTGTAATGCATGGGTTAACTGAACATAAAGTAATAACTGGCTGAATAACATGAGTTTGCAAGTGCAAGACCAGGCATATAATGTTTTTGAAATAATCTGTAAGACTGAAATACTAAAATATTGAAATCTGATAACTGAGTAACTCATAATCTATATGCCTTGGTCAAGCAATCTGAACTGAATTCTGTACTGAGTACTGAACTGAGACTATGAGAGGTATCATTTAACTGACATGCCCCATTATAAGCTGATTGGGGTCCAACCTATGACTCTAGTTAGAAGGGTGTCAGTACGGTACCACGGGTACTAACAATGGCTGTGTGGATCCACTAAGCTACTGAAGAACCAGGGTATCAGGCCTAAACTGATTGGTGATCCCTAGACGGAGTTAAGCCTAAACTGACGGGTGACCATTGGGAGGTAGTCAAGTCTAAATTGATGGGAGACTCCTTGTAGACACCTAATTTTGTCTCTCCCCAAAAGCATTTTTACCGTTTACCCCGACTTACCATGTATCCTATCCGTGTGGTAATTTTTCCACAATAAATAAATAAAATAAATAATCACCTCATCATTTTATTTATTTATTTATTTATTTATTTTTCTCTTTATCCCATTTAACAGATCCTAACAAATTTTATCTTGTTTTAATCCTATCCTAACAACTTCTCCAATTAAAAGAGGACACATCACCACCCAAATACCCTCCTACCCTACCTACCCACGTGACCCCCTTCCTCATATTTCTTATCCATAAAAAAAAGATAAGCATGCACACTACAAAAAGGGAGGGGGCCCACGTGATTAATGATCAATTTTTATTCTTGAATGGAATATATAGGCACACACAGTAACAGAGAAGAGAGGATTCCATCTTTCCTTTCTTTTTCCACAAATTGGCACATACATACATCGACACTTTAATTCGTACATACACATAAAAATAGAGCAGATTGATGGAGAGGAATGAATAGAGAGAGAGAGAGCTATAGAGAGAGAAGAAAAGAAGAGCACAATTGACGCTATTTTTCTATTCTTCTTCTTCTCGCATAGGAAATACACACCCGCACAACAACAAACATACACACACGCACTTCGGGATAGATAATAAAGAGGGTCTAAGGGAATTTCGGTCATCTCCTTCGAGATTTTCTGGCCAAAACTTTGCCAGAATTGGTTTCTCTATTTTTCTTTGATTCTCAGACGGATCTGGATGGAAAGCTTTAAATTCGCCTAAATCCGTTGCTCTTCGACAGATTCGGTTCTTTTGAGTTTGGCTTTTATTGCGATTTCTATTTCGAATGCTCTGGTCGCTCGTATTGAATTGGGATTTAATTTCTGTTGCGCAGTTTCAACTTCAATATTCGATACCAAGTTGGATCGTGTACACTGTCGAGGTCTTCTAATTGGGGTTCTAATCTGGAGCTTCTTTAATATTATTATCAACCGAAATTGATTATCGGAAGGTCCATTTCTTTACTCCGTTCTCTCTTTTTTTATCGTAATTTATTGAATTTGCTATGTTTAAGATTGGATGATTTGGTGGATGTTTGATGTCATTGATGTGAAATTTGTATGATTACCATGCTTTAATTGTCATTATGTCTATGTTGTTGATGTTGGATTTAAATGTTAAAAAGTGAATTGATAATTGGAGCATGTTTTAATCATTGATTGATAAAAATGAAGTTGGCGGTGGGAATCAAAATTGGTAAAAGTGAATATTATGGGATTTTGATTCATTGTGGATGTTGAATGTGATACATCGTCGAGTGGGTAGGCAAACATTAGGCTGGGTAGGAAAATTTAGAATTGGCGGATTGTTGGAATGTTTGAAATATTTGTTGAATGTCTTATTTACCGCATTTGAAAAGTGTATTCATTTGGCCGGGGAATGCCCTGAGGTACTTGTATTTATTCACCGAGGAATGCCCCGACGTACTATGTTGGTGGAAGATGATCATGATGAAGGCCCGAGGCATCGGGTAAAGCATGGAGTTTAGCCTAGGACTAGTTTAGAATAGAATTTATATTTTTTTTGCATTTTTTTCTGTTTCGGTTTGTAATAATTGGACTGGACATTATGATTTTGGATTTATTTTGTTTTGTTGGTTTGATTGATTGTTTTGTGTGTCTTATGTGGTTTATACATTCGTAGTGTCAAATTAGTTGATATTCTCCACCAAGCGATTGTAGTTGAACCACGGGATCGAGGGGTGCCTAACACCTTTCCCTTGGTCAACATAATTCCTTAGCCTAAATCTCTGTTTGCAAATCAATTTTAAAGAGTCAAATTGTTTTGAAAAGGATTGCCAAAGGTGACTTGGCACACTGTATTATGCCAGGTGGCGACTTTGAGTTTTGAATGTTAACATAATCCTTTTTCAAAACAAATCTTCATTTTGTCACTTTAATAATAAAACCCTTTCGAAACTTAAAAATCAATCTTTTTTTGGGTTAAAAAAGGGGTGTGAAGCTATGGCGAATCTGCTGGGGAATTTTCAGAATTTGAGCTTATTTTTGGGGTTATATCGGCTTAGTTTGACATTATGGGTGTATAAACGTGTTTGTGTGATTGTTTGTATTGTTTTATCATTGTGGTGTGCTTACGTGCTCTTTGTTTACAGTTTTTCTTATGTCTTACTGCTTTATATCTGGCATCATGTGCATAACCCGAGTCAATTCTTTCTGCAACAAGTTCTGTAGTACACACTGTGTACACGACCTATAGTTGAGTCACCCTTATTTTATGAGGGGGAGCCGTTGGCTGGTATGGAGTAGGTGGAAAGCAAAGCAGCTAGTATCGACCATACGCTCCCTCGGAAAGCCTTGTTAGTGAATCCCAATGTAGGTCAGCCTTTAGGTTATGCTTATGTGCATCATATTGAGACTTAGCGGGGCCCACTTGGTCCTTTGTAGGAGAATCACCTCTAAAGCATACCTATGTGCTAAATATTGTATCTCTGAGGGTAACGTAGTTATTTCATTGACTGATTTGGAGAAAACATATGCTAGAATTAAAGAAAGGTGTGTAGGCATGATAAAAAAAGAAAAAAAGGAAAAAGGAAAAAGGTGAGTTAAAAAAAGGGTATTTCATAGTTTCTTTAGAGTTCTTTGTGGCTTTCGTTTTTTCACAATTCAAAATTCAAAAAGTTTTTTATTTTTACCGTTTACACTCATTTTTCGAAAAAAAAAATCAAAAAGATTTTTTATTCCCTTAGCAGGCATTTATAATTCAATTTTTTTTTTAAAATTTTTTAGAAGCTTTTTATAACAGAATAGTCAAAAAAATGGAAAAAGTTTTGTACATTTCATAAAATGAAAATACCAGAAAGATTTTAATTTCATAGTTGGTGGTGTAACTTTTATGTGAAGTGCTTGTTAAAAACCCAAAAAGATTTTATTTTTATCGTCCGTCTGTAATACCATCTCTCAGGTCAAGTCTTAGTTCGTTTTAATCCTTAATTGTCCAATCTGGATGAACTACACACCCCTGATTCTCTTCTCTCGGGAGTGAGATACGTAGGAAGCCTATTATAGTTTCGGCGATCTTATTTAAAAAATCTAAAAAAGATTTTCTTCACTCTTCATTTAGAGTAGATGTTTCATACATGTTTTGAAAAGAAAAATACAAAAAAATTTCCTTAGTAGTCGTAGTTTTTTTTTTTCCGGTTGATCTTACTTAAAAAATTCAAGAAGATTTTTCTTTACTCTTCATTTAGAGTAGGTGTCACATACATCTTAAAATAAAACCACAAAATTTTTTTCCTTTAATAGGTTCGAGTTTTATTTTCGCATGAAATTCAAACTGAAAACCCAAAAAGATTTCTTTGGTAATCATAGAATTTCACTTTATAGAGGGGGGTTTAAACCTGAAAAATACAAAATGATTTTCGTCAATTCTTTTGATAAATTGTTATTTTCTTTTCTTCTTAAAGTTTCAAGAAAAAGAAAAAGAAAAGTAAGCACCCTTCTCGTGTTAGGTGACCTTTTCAAAAAGAAAAAAAAGAAGTTGAAAAAGTGTTGAATTCTAACACATTGGTTATCTCTTGTTCAGTTAGTTTAAGGCAGTTGGTTTGTGGAATTTTGGCTGGTCCTCCATATTGCACCAAGTCACCGAGAAAGTTATGGCCAACAAAGATATCGAGTTTGTTGTCACTAATCATATGGGGAGTTCGGGAAATGAGAATTTAGGAGCTAATGAAGAGATTTGGAAATTAAGGCAGCAAATGATAGAAATGCATCGAGCTTGGGCTAATGGGTTGCCTCCTCCTCCAGTTCCTACTGATAATCTGGAGTATCTTTTTAGCTTGCCTCCCGTGTCATATGCACAATTTTCCATTTTTATTGATATGCCACAACATGCATCAGGATCGACTCCAGGGAATTAATATCTAATCACTTCCAATGTTCATTTCCTCACCCCCAATTCAAGACTGCCACATACTCGGCTCCACCTGTTGTTCATGCTTTTGCGGCACTACCCCCAACTGAAGCTCCTACTTTTGATGTTCATCCCTAAGTTGTGCCTCCCTACTCTACAAGAGAGCCTACATTGAATATTACTGGTGATCAACGTTATGCTACCGAGCCTACATTCAAGTTGACTGGTCTTTTCGGTAACACTCACCTGCCTGAATTTCCTCCCAATAGTGAGAAGCCTGTTATGACAAAAGAACAAGAGGAAATGACCAAAAAATTGAGAAGTTTGGAACTGGCTATGAAGAACTTGCAAGGACTTGGGGGTTACAAAAGTGTCTCATACAAGGACTTATACATGTTTCCGGTGTCAACCTTCCTTTCGGCTTTAAAATGCCAAAATTTGAGAAATACTATGGACACGGGGATCCGATGGTGCATTTGAGACATTATTGTAATCAATTAAGAGGTGCTGAAGGCAAAGAAGAACTGCTCATGGCTTACTTTGGTGAGAGTCTTTCGGGTCTAGCCTTAGAGTGGTTTGTTGATCAGGATATTGATAGGTAGAATAGTTGGGATAATTTAGCTAATGAATTTGTGCAACAATTTCAATATAATGTGGAATTGATCCCTGATGAAAAATCCCTAACCAGTATGAAGAATAAGAATATTGAGAGTTTCAGGGAGTATGCGATCAAATGGCATGACAAGCATCTAGGGTAAAGCCGCCAATGTAAGAAAGCAAGATAGTGGAGGTGTTTATTCAAGCGCAGGATGAAATATATTATCAACACTTGTTACCTGCATTAGGCAAGTTATTTATTGAGGTCCTTAAAATGGGGGAGATGATAGAAGAGGGAATTAAGACTGGTCGCATTGTGAGTTTTGCAACATTAAAAGCGACAACTCAAATAATTCAAAAGGGTTCAGGAAGTGTTAGGGAGACAAATAATGAGGAAGATGCATCTTCTATTGTAGTTGGACAACAGGCACGGTTAAGAAGACCCCGTTGTCGTCACTCTCAGGCTCAAAACCAAGTTTATGCCTAAGGTCCACATAATCACTCCCAAAATCCATTATACTCTGCTCCTCTACCTTCGTATCCAGTATATAATGCACAACCACATGTTCAACCCCTATCTTACCCACAGTGGAACACACCAACTCCTCAGAGTCATCCTCTAACTCTGCAAACATACCAAAACCCTTCTAAGCCCGATTTTCGATCCAAGCCAGATGATGAAATAATGCATAAGTCGAGAGATAGCTTCACACCAATTGGAGAGTCATATGCCAGTTTATTTCAGAGATTTGTAAAATGGGGCATGGTCACTCCTCTCCCTAGGTGCACTCTTAATCAGTGTCCAAAAAATTTTGATCCTAATGTACGATGTGCGTATCATTCTGATGCTCAGGGTCATAGTATTGAAGATTGTCGAGATTTAAAAAGAGAAATTGAAAAGATGATTCAAGATGGATCAATTATGGTGCAGAACATTGACAGTGAGGGAAGCTCTAGTCATACTGATATGCAAACCAGTGGCTAAGTTGTCAGGCTGAGCAATTGAAAAGTCATACCTCTCCCTACTAGGAAGAGGTCTGGTAGTTTGTTTTATTTTCTTTTTTCTTTTTTGAATTATAGGGTTGTGAGTCGGGATCTATCTTGTTTTGTCCTTTTGTCGTTTATGTTCAAACCCTTCTATCTTTTATTTCAACTAAATGAATTATCCCCTTTCCTTTGTATTTTAAATATGTGTTGTTTGTTTGTTTTCCTTATATAGTACATTTTATGTTGATTCTAGTGATATGACATACTTGCAGAATCGTCAGTCAGATCTTAATTTTACCATGAAACATGAAATCAGAGGGATAAGGTTAGAAAAAATATCTAAGAAAATAGGTAGAGTGCTGAGACATTTGGTGACAAGTTGAAGCCTTCTTTCAAAAATAAGATAATTATTTTGAGAATCACAAGAATAACTTGGTCATCAATTGAAAAACATAGCTCAATTAGGTCAAACAGTGTTTATGTGATCCTATCAAGAGGAATAGAAAGAAAATCAACTCCACGAAAGCATGACGAGTCATTCAATATGAGGGATGTACAACAAACGTTGAGTTGTATGTTTGACAAGTATATAAAAAGAGCTGACACACATGTTCGGGGCAAGTTAGGTTGTAAAACATGTCATAAGTGAGGTTGATCGTGCACCTTCATATTGCATGCTATGTACTAGTATTTTTAAGGATTGATATGACGAAGACATTTTATTCTGCTATCCAAACATTGTGTCATCCTTTGTTAATCTCATTTG
The DNA here is from genome assembly GCA_030864225.1 of Capsicum baccatum var. pendulum. NCBI lineage: Eukaryota > Viridiplantae > Streptophyta > Magnoliopsida > Solanales > Solanaceae > Capsicum > Capsicum baccatum. The sequence continues at coordinate 81,189,303 of CM061555.1, read as the reverse complement.
AGCCTTAGTGTTATTTTCTTTCATACCCCTCTTTTGAAATCAAGATAAAACCATTAAAGCTCAAAAGAAAAGTATTGAGCAAGGGAATAGAGTCAGAAAATTTCAAAAAAAAAAGAAAAAAAAAAGAGAAAAATGTGTCCAAGATGGAATAAAAGAGTGTCAAGAATTTAGAGTCAGAAAATGACAAAGAAAAAAAGAGTCAAAAGAAAAACAAGTCAGAATCAAGCCAAAAAAGAACAAGCCACCAGAACTACGTGTGACCTGATTCTCTTCTTTCGAGGGTGAGATACGTAGGCTTCCCTACTCTGGGCTCGGTCCAACTAAATAAATATTTTAGAATTGCCCAGTAAAAAAAAACTGGGGCATGAGTTAATCCTCATTGTTTAAGTCAATTTCAAAAGTTGTAAGTCCTACCCCACTTCAAGTGTTGTTTGAGCCCCATGCCATTCTTTCTTTATAACCCTATCCAAAAGCCAAGTTACAACCAAAGAAAGACCTTCAGATTAATCTTTGAGGATGTTAAGGCTAAGTATGCAAGGGATATGATGATGCATTTGGGAACTACTTGTCTTCCTCAGCATAAGAAATCAGGAGAGAAATAAAAATGAAAGAGTCTTATTGGTGAAAACCCTCATGGGCGTCGTAAGACAATGGTAAGTTGAGAAAGATTAAAATAAGAGAGTATTATCAGTGAAAACTCTCACAGGCACCATAAGATGACTGTGAGTTAAGGGAAATGAAGATAAGAGTCTCATTAGTGGAAAGCCCTTACAAACACCATAAGGCAATGGTGAGTTGAGGAAAAGAAAATAAGAGAAGCTTGTTGGCGAAAAACCTTCAAGGCGCCACTAGCCGAATGGGGTCTTAAATGTGATTGACCTAAGGAAGCAACTCAGTTTCAAGGCCATTAACTTAACAACAATGGGTAGAAAGTTTGGATGAAAATATCAAGCTGCTTAATCCAAAATACATGGCATAATTATTAGTATTGACTGACATTTTTAGATGAATTTTTCATTTCTTTGTTTCAAAAGGGGACATTCATTGTCTTTTCTTTCTTCTCTTTATTTTTATTTTATCTTTCTTGAGTCATTTATCCAAACAAAAATTGTCATTCTTTTTTTTGTTTTGTGTCTTTGAGTCAAGTCCGTGTCAAAACAGGTGAGTAAGATTTCAAAACTGGCTACCAACTTCTTTAATTGTACAAAGCAAGACAAAATCTAGCACATGAAAGAGACATGATTGTGAGCCAAAAAAGGGTATGCTGAAAGTTTTGTCAATAGATAAGTTAAGGAACTCATGGAAATACCAAGGTTCAAAGGGTCTATCTGAGAAGCATGGCAAAACAGAGATACTGTGTTTGTTTTAGTCACTTAATAATATGATTCGGGTCAGTGATTCAGCAAATCAATGATATATGCTAATGGTTGGAAGCAAGGTTACATGTGACGAGGGCAAGAGTGATCACCGCGAAAGCTAAATCCGCAGACCAGCCACCATGTTTTAAACTTACAAGTTTTCTTTGATGAAACAGGAAACATATTACCTTCAAAGCAAGGACTTCAAAGCATAAATATCAAGGGCTGCAATGCCTTACTTCTACAAATGAAGGAAGCAAAGTTGCTGCACAGGTTTTATAATCAAATCATGGTAAAAATATTATCATTCTATATCCCTCGGAGACACACTTTCTTGTCCAGGATTTTAGTTTTCATTTGCTAGGTGATACACTTCGTAAATTGAACCTTTAATCCTAGGAAACTTACCTTCTAGTTGATTCATTCCTCTTGAATCTTGGAAGACGTACCTTCTAGTCGAGTCATCCCCTTTGATTCCTATAAAACATACTTTTTAGTCGAGTTATTCCTTGACCCCTAGAAGACGTACCTTTTAGTTAACTCATTCCCCTTGATTCCTATAAGATGTACCTTTTAGTCGAGTCATCTCCCTTGATTCCTATAAGATGTACCTTTTAGTCGAATCATCTCCCTTGATTCCTATAAGACGTACCTTTTAGTTGAGTCACTCCCTTTGATTCCTATAAGACGTACCTTTTAGTCGATTCATTACGTTTGATTCCTATAATGATGTGACTTTCACAAAAGTTCTTTGATGATAAACTGGTGCAAAATTTATTTTTTATGTTTGGAACTTCACTTTTCTGGCATATGAAATCTCTTTATAATAGTCTTTGTTTGGGATAATTTTTTTTTTAGTTTTGATGTGATTTTAGGAGCCCGCCTGAAGAACAGGGCGAATAAATGGGAAGTCAAGCAACAAAGTGAAGAAGTTGAAAGTCAAGCAACAAGCTGAAGAAGTTAAAAACAAAGCAATAAGGTGAAAAGTTGAAAGTTAACGGATTGAAAAATAGCAAGTTAGGAGCCCGCCTGAAGAATAGGGTGAAGAAATTGAAAGTTAAGCAACGAGGTGAAGTAATTGAAAACCAAACAACAAGTTACAGAAATTGCAAATCAGGAGCCCGCCTGAAGAATAGGGTGATGAAACTTAAGTCAAGAGTCTAACAGAAGCTGTATAGATAGGATTTTTGTAATTTCATTTATCCTTTAACTTATAATTTTCATTTTGATGTAATGACAGAGCCATTTACTGGAACCTTGATAGAACCTCACTCGACTCTCCAACTCGGTACAACCCTTCCTTTTCAATCCTTGAACCACAGAAAACTTGATCCCTACATAACTTGGGATGGGTAGGTTGTCTTCTTCCTTCTCTTTCTTTTGAATAATGGTCGGGACAAAATTCTATCTCGTGTCTACTTCTATGTCTAAAAACACTTCGTGTTTACATTCAAAGGGGGCATGCTGTAGACACCTAATTTTGTCCCTCCCCAAAAGCATTTTTTCGTTTACCCCATCTTACCACGTACCTATCCGCGTGGTAATTTTTCCACAAAAAAAAAACAAAATAACTAATCACCTCATCATATTTTTTAATTTATTTTTATCTTTATCCCATTTAACAAATCCTAACAAATTTTATCTTGTTTTAATCCTATCCTAACAACTTCTCCAATTAAAAGAGGACACATCACCACCCAATACCCTCCTACTCTACCTACCCACGTGACCCCCCTCCTCATATTTCTTGTCCATAAAGAAAAAAAAGATAAGAATGCATACTACAAAAAGGGGGGGCACGTGATTAATGATCAATTTCCATCCTTGAATGGAATATATAGGCACACATAGTAACAAAGAAGAGAGGACTCCATCTTTCCTTTCTTTATCCACAAATCAGCACACACACACATCGACATATTAATCTGTACACATATATCGACATATTAATCCTTACACACACATATAAAAATGGATCAGATTGATGGAGTGGAATGAATAAAGAGAGAGCTATATAGAGAGAGAGGTACAACGAGAGAAAAGAAAAGAAGAGCATAATTGATGCTGTTTTTCTGTTCTTCTTCTTCTCGCATAGGAAATATGCACCCACACAGAAAAAAACATACATACACGCACATTGGGATAGAGAATGAAGAGGGTCTAAGGGAATTCCGGTCGTCTCCTTTGAGATTTTCCGACCAAAACTTCGCCAGAATCGGTTTCTCTCAGTTTTTCTTTGATGCCCAGATAGATCTAGCTGGAAAGATTTAAATTCACCTAAACCCATTGCTCTTCGATAGATTTGGCTCTTTCGAGGTTGGCTTTTATTGCGATTTCTATTTCGGATGCTCTGGTCGTTTGTATTGAATTTGGATTTGATTTTTGTTTGTTCCAATTGGGTTATTTGTCCCCAGTTTTGACTTCAATATTCGATACCGAGTTGGATCGTGTACACTTTTGAGGTCTTCTAATTGGGGTTCTAATTCGGGGCTTCTTTAATATTATTATCAACCGAAATTGATTATCGAAAGGTCCATTTCTTTACTCCATTCTCTCTTTTTTAATCGTAATTTGTTGAATTTACTATGTTTGAGATTAGATGATTTGGTGGATGTTTGATGTCATTAATGTGAAATTCGTATGATTACCATGCTTTAATTGTCGTTATGTCTATGTTGTTCATGTTGGATTTGAATGTTGAAGAGGTAATTGATAATTGGAGCATGTGTTAATCATTGATTGATAAAAATGAAGTTGGGGGTGGGAATCGAAATTGGTAAAAGTGAATATTATAGTATTTTGATTCATTGTGGATGTTGAATGGATATGTCGTCGATCGGGTAGGCAAATATTAGGCTGGTTAGGCAATTTAGAATTGGTGGATTGTTGGAATGTTTGAAATATTTGTTGAATGTCTTGTTTATCGCATTTGAAAGGTGTACTCATTTGGCAGGAGAATGACCCGAGGTATTTGTATTTATTCACCGAGGAATGCCCTGACATACTATGTTGGTGGAAGATGATCGTGATGAAGGCCCGAGACATCGGGTAAAGCATGAATTTTAGCCTAGGACTAGTCTAGAATAGGATTTATATTTTTTTTTGCATTTTTCTGTTCCGGTTTGTAATAATTGGAGTAGACATTATGATTTTGGATTTGTTTTGTTTTGTTGGTTTGATTGATTATTTTGTGTGTCTTATGTGGTTTATACATTCGTAGTGTCAAATTAGCCGATATTCTCTACCAAACGACTATGGTTGAACGACGGGATCGAGGGGTGCCTAACACCTTCCCCTCGGTCAACAGAATTCCTTAATCTGAATCTCTGTTCACAAATTAGTTTTAAAAAGTCAAATTGTTTTGAAAAGGATTGTCCAAAGGTGACTTGGCACACACACCGGATTATACCAAGTGGCGACTTTGAGTTTTGAATGTAAACATAATCCTTTTTCAGAACAAATCTTCATTTTGTCACTTTAATAGTAAAACCCTTTCGAAATTTAGAAATCAATCTTTTTTTTGGGTTAAAAATTGGGTATGATACTTCTCATAACCCACGCTGGCTATGTGGTTCTAGATTACAGGGACTACTACTAACGACTTCGCCTAATTGATGGGGAATTCGCTGTCCTACATTCGCTCGGTGCTAAATCCTACTCCTATCTAAAAGACACTGATTACTGAACTAAACTGAGCTTATCTGAGCCAACAACTGAGCAATGATGCTAACTGAATGACAAGGCTCATGGTTTATTTGAAACTATTTTGAAAATTCTAAAAACTAGGTAAACAGCTAAGTTTAGGGTATTCATAACCCCCAGCACTGAACAAAATAACAATAAAGGCTTGTAAAAGCTTGAAAACCATAATGGAGAAATCATTCTACAAAATCATTCTCTTTAGCATATCATCAAACACTTGGAATTCATAGACTTGAGTATGGGAATAGTTAAAACATGTGCTACTAACATAATTGAAATACTATAATCATGGTTTAAGGATGCAACATGCAAGAATCACCATTCAAACTTGTCATGGATAAATTCCAATGAAAACACATGGTAAACATGATTTGAAATAAAAGTTCATAATAGCTTCATGTAGATAATTCATAACAACATGTAAAAATCATAACCTTAAACTTGAAATCGGTTTCTTGGAATCCATGGGTGAAAAGGGCCTATGGATGAACATCACATATACCTTTAAGCTTTAATCTTGGAAGAGAATTAACTATCCTTTAACGTTCTTGGATTGGCAAGAACAATTTCTTGGTTTTCTTGAAAGGAAAATGCTTGAACTTGATGAACTTGGGGAAGGGTTAGGGTTTTGTTTTGAGAGAAATTGAGGAATTTGGGCATATAATGTCTTAACTGAAGGTTAATCCTGTGTTTTTATGGATTGAGGCGATGGAAAAAGATAAGACTACCCCTCTGGAATTTAAATTTGTAACTAGAACATCGGTTAGGAGGACACGATGATGCGATGAACCTTTCATCACTATATCTACCGCGAGGTGATGCAATCACAGTGAGGTTCTGGAAACGAAATCCAAATATGTCTTAATCCTCGTCTGAAAAATCCAAAACTTCCTCGAGACATGTTTCTTATACCCCTGATCATGAAATAACTTAAAAACTTACGTCTCGGGGCCGAGAAGTTCACATTAAAATTCTTCAAAATTAGGAGGCCAAAAATAAAACTAAGTCTCCAACACTTAGCTAAATTTTCAGGTACTAAGCCTCTTATGCACGCACTATAAGCTGAACTAAACTAGGAAAATATGGGGTATTACAATATCTCCCCCTTGGGAACATTTGTCCTCAAATGAGTGTGATTAAGCTGAGAATACTAAGGAACTGAGTACATACTGAACATGCATAACTGGAAACATGATTGAATTGATTAGTGAATGCATGCAATGTCACGAGTATGATTATATGGCTGAAACTGAGAATGAAAAAGATATAACCTAAGGAAAATTATTACCTTAAGCTAAGTCTGAGTTTGTAGAGAAAAGGTAAAGGTATTTGGTTCGCATATCTGCTTCTGCTTCCCAAGTGGCTCCCTCTACGGACTGATTCTGCCAAAGAACTTTGACTAAGGAAACTTCTTTGTTCCTTAGTCTACGAATCTGATGATTGAGAATTTCAACTGGAATTTCTTCTTAAGAAAGGCTATCCTGAACATCTGTACTTTCTAAAGGAATAACCACAACTTGGTTACCAATACACTTCTTTAATAAGGACACACGGAATGCTGGATGCACTGATGCCAAATCTGCAGGCAAGTTAAACTCATAAGCTACTTTTTCATAATGACTCAAGATCCTGTAAGGGCCAACAAATTGGGAACTAAGCTTCCCCTTGTTGTTAAATATCTTCACTCCCTTCTTGGGAGAGATTTTCAAATAGACTAAATCTCTAACTGCAAATTCGAGATCTCTCCTACGCACATTTACATAGGATTTCTGATGGATTTAGGCTGTCTTAACCTCTCTTTGATCAACTGAACCTTCTTTAATGTATTTAATACTGAATTTGGCCCTATCTACGTGGTCTCATCTACCTCAAACTAGCCAATAGGAGATCTACACCTTTTTCTTAACCACCCTTGAAATCAATAACATATGCCCTCAACATATCCTCTAGGGTATGAATGGTCCTCTTTGCCTGAATATCTGTCTGGGGATGAAAAACGGTATTAAGATAAACTTGGGTACCTATACCCTTCTGAAATTCTTTCTAATAATGAAAGGTAAACTGGGTACCTCTATCTGAAATGATAGACAACGGGACCCATGCAACCTAACCAACTCTCTAATATAGAGCTTGGCATAATCCTCTGCTGAATAAGAAGTATGAACTGGTAAGAAATGAGCTGATTTGGTTATTTTGTTGATAATAACCCATATTGAATCATGCTGACGATGCGTACGGGGCAACCCTGTCCCAAAGTCTATGTTCACCTCTTACCACTTACAAGTGGGAATTCTGAACACCTGCATCGTGCCAGTAGACCTCTGGTGCTGAACCTTAACCTGCTGACAATTAGGATACTTAGCTACAAACTCTGTAATATCTCTCGTCATGCCACTCCACCAATATATTTCCCACAAATTATGGTACATCTGAGTAGCTTCTAGGTGAATAGAATAACATTCACCATGCGCTTCTACCAAAATCTGCTGTCTCAAACCATCAACACACGACACACACTATCTACCTTGACATCGCAAAATGCCATCTCCCCCTTGGGAGAAAACCTCTACTTTTTGATCTCTAACAGACTCCTTCAACTTAACTAAACTGGAATCCCTATCCTACTTCTCCTTTACTTAAGCAACCAATGAAGATTCTGAGCTATTCTAAACCCATACACTACCCTCAGCTGAATCAACCAAATAAGTACCTAATCTAGCCAACTAATGAACCTCCTGAACTAACTTCTTCTTATCAATCTCGACATGAGTAAAACTACACATAGATAACCTACTAAAGGCATATGCCACTATATTGGCCTTGACCGGATGATACAACACACTCATATCATAATCTTTTAACAACTCCAGCCACCTTCTCTGATGAAGATTTAAATCTTTCTGTGAAAATACATACTGTATACTTTTGTGATTGCTGAACACATTAACATAAATCCCATAGAAATAATTCCTCCAAATTTTTAAAGCAAAGACAGTAGTTGCTAACTCAAGTTTATGGGTAGGATAATTCTTCTCATGGGGTTTAAGCTGTCTAAAGGCATAGGCTATGACCTTACCTCTTTATATCAAAACATAACCCAAACTAACTATAGAATCATTCCAATAAACAACAAACCCATTTGAACCATTTGGCAAGGTCAAAACTAGGGCTGAGATGAGGTGAGTTTTCAACTCCTGAAAACTCTTCTCACAAGAATCTGACCACTGAAACTCAACCTTCTTTTGAGTCAATCAAGACATGGGGGATACAATAGATGAGAACCCTTCAACAAACCATCTATAATAGCCACAAACTCAAAAAACTCCTAATATCAGATGGAGAGATGGGTTTGGGGCAGTTTTTCACTGCTTTAGTCTTTTGAGGGTAAAATCTAATGCCATTAGTGGAGACAATATGGCCAAGAAAAGTTACTGATCTTAGCCAAAATTTGCACTTATTGAATTTGGCGAATAACTGATGGGCTCTAAGAATCTGTAATACGATTCTGAGATAGTCTGCATGATTATTTTCATTATGAAAGTAGATAAGAATATCATCAATGAAGACTATGATGAACATGTCCAAGTACTGCTTGAACACTCGATTCATAAAATCCATGAATACTGCTAGAGGATTCATTAATCCAAAAGAAATAATTAAGAATTCAAAGTGACCATACCGGGTTCTGAAAGCTATTTTTGGAATGTCACATTCTTTGACTCTGAGTTGATGATAGCCGAATTTGAGGTCTATCTTAGAGAAATAATTAGCACCCTGAAGTTGGTCAAATAAGTACTCAATTCTGGAAAGTGGATACTTATTGATTGTGACTTTGTTCAACTGATGGTAATCAATGCACATTTTAAGAGAACCGTTTTTCTTTCGCATGAAAGGACTAGAGCGCCCTATGAGGAAACACTGGGCCTAATGAATCCTTTATCTAAGAGATATTTCAACTGTTCTTTCAAATCTCTAAGCTTTGCTGGAGCCATTCTGTATGGCGGAATAGAGATAGGCTGGGTATCTTGAAAGATGTATATTCCGAATTCAATTTCCCTTTAGGGAGGAACTCCGTGAAAATCTTTAGGGAACACATCTGGAAATTCCCTTAGTAATGAAACTAACTCGAGACTTGGGGTTTCAGAATTAGAGTCTTTGATTCGAACAAGATGGTAAACATTACCCTTGGAAATTATTTTTCTTGCCTTAAGGTATGAAATAATTTGACCCCTAAGCGCTGAAGTACTACCCATCTATTCATTACTGGTTAAATGGGAAACTGAAACTGCACAATTCTATTTCTGTAATTAACTATAGTATAACATAAATGGAGCCAATCCATGTCGAGAATGACATCAAAATCAGTCATCTTTAACTCTACGAGTTTAACTGAGATGACTTTATGGGATATTATGATTGGACATTTCCTGTATACCTTCTTGGATATAATAGATACACCTACTAGGGTAAATACTGAGAAGGGTTCTGCTAAAGACTCGGGACTGACACCGAAATTAACATCTATATAAAGGTCACAAAAGAAAGCAAAGTTTTGGGGTCTAACAAAGCATACACATGGAGATGAAAGACCTGTAATGCACCAGTAACCACATCAGGAGAACTTTTTTGATCTTATTGAGACTGAAGTGCATAAAGTCTATTCTGACGCTGTTCACTGGTGTAACTGAAAGTAGCTCCCTGCTGAGTCTAGCGACCTGCTGGAGCTGATGACTGGTTGGACTGGCCCTGTTGGTGCAAGTTCCTTTCCTTCTGAGCAACCAATCGATATTTTCTAAGCTTGTGGCCTGGCTTGCCACATCTAAAACATACATCACTTATAGCTCTACACACACCCTAATAATTTCTACCATATTTTTGGCAAAAAAGATTAGTGCAACCACTGTTCACACTACTTTGGGGCTTAGAGCCTGGCACTCATCCTGATTGTTATTCTTGAACTTTGGTACTGGAGAACTAGCTGAAGATGGATCTGGGGCTGAAAACTTCTGTTGGAACTAAGAACGGTTACTATCCTCTGACTTCAGCTGAAAAAAACTGAAACTACCTATTCTGGCTATCGTATTCTCCCTTTCTTTCTCCTTAAACTTCTGCTCATCAATCTATGGAGCATGGACCATAAGCCTAGATTTGTCCATCTCCTTAATTAACATCGTATTCCTACACTCATTGACCACACTATCAGATATTCCAGACACAAACTTACTCATTAAAGATCGGTTATCAGACACCATAAGAGGATCATACCTCGCCAGCGGAGTAAACTTAAACGAATACTCTTTCACACTCATATTGACCTGTTTCAAATTAATAAACTCCAGCATCTTATCTTCTCTTAACTCTAAGGGAAAAAATCTATCTAAAAAGTTGTAGCAAACTCCTCCCACTATATAGGCCCTGTATCTGCGCCTTTATCCTCCTTTCACTACTTAAACAAGGTGTGAGCTACATACTTCAACTGGTAAGTAACTAACTCTGCACACCTTCAGAACCATGTCAAGGAACTCCTGCCAAAAACTGAAGGGGATTCATACGGTTGAAGTCCCAAATCTTAGCTGCGTCTGTATTAACTACTGGATTGGTTAGAACAACTGCCTGTTGATTATTCCGAGATGATACTGAGTGGGATAAAGTAGTGAATGCAGCTTTGAACTTGGCATGAGAGACATGCTCATTCAGGGGATCTTTCTGAATAGGTAGAGGTGTGGGCTGATTTCCATTTCTTCTTCCGCTAGTCTTTTTGGGAGGTATTTTTTTGTAAACGGAAGGAGGAGTGAATTAGAAAAAGAGTTCAAATAGAGCTTATGCTTATTCGCATGACATGAATACTAAAAAAAGGAAAACTTTTACTAAAATATCTTGTAGCCTCTTGTCCATAAGTGTGGCGCGCTTCACATATATGCATAAAACTCTACTCAACGTGACTTTCAGACTTCCTAGGAAACTTTAAAATCTTAGGCTCTGATACCAAGTTTTTCAGGACCCGAGATTACCCCCTAGTCATGACAATGGTGCTTATGGTCACAAATAACCACAATCTAACCCATGAGCTAGTACCTGCTGCGAGCACTGAATAATATACTGATAATAAAGATATTTGCGAAAAATAGCTAAAAATGCCATAAGGTTTTTAGTACTGAAAAGTATAACTGAAGTCACAAGTCTGGGAAAAATATCTGTGAAAATAGTGCAACATGTTTGATAAAATTGATAAACTAACTGACTGTCTAAAATGTCTGAAAAACCTCTAAGACTAACTGACTGGGGAGTTGATGGGACGAACCCCCCAACTAACTCTGATTGACCATATAATTGAATTGATAACTCAACCGAATAACGATAAACTTGTTCTTATAGTATAAGGACTCACTACTGATGCTGATGTTAGCTAACTGATCCTGTCTAGGCTTGATCAGGAAAATGAGCATTCAAACCTATGATATAAGACATCATAGATCAAGAAATAAGTATGAGATCGGTACTTTGAATGTACAAGTATATGAGATGAGATTAGGCTATAATGCATGGGTTAACTGAACATAAAGTAATGACTAGCTGAATAACATGAGTTAACTATATAGGCATGCATGAAAACTAAAATACTGCAAGTGCAAAACCAGACATATAATATTTCTGAAATAATCTGTAAGACTGAAATACTGAAATACTAAAATCTGATAACTGAGTAACTAATAATCTGTATGCCTTGGTGAAATAATCTAAACTAAATTCTAAACTGAGTACTAAACTGAGACTGTGGGAGGTATCATCTGACTGACATGCCCATTCTAAGCTAATTGGGGTCCAACCTGTGAGCCCAGTTAGAAGGGTGTCAGTACCGTGCCATGGGTATTAAAAATGGCTGTATGGATTTATTAAGCTACTGAAGAACCAGGGTATCAAGCCTAAATTGATGGGTGATCCTTAGGCAGAGCCAGCCTAAATTTATGGGTGACCCTAGGGAGGTAGTCAAGCCTAAACTGACACCTGCCTAAGCTGATGGATGACTCCTTATAACCCACGCTGACCATGTGGTTTTGGAATACAGGGACAGCTATTAACGACTCAACCTAACTGACGGGGTAGACACCGTCCTATATTTGCTCGGTGCTAAATCCTACTCCCAATTGAAAGAATGATTACTGAACTAAACTGAGCTTATCTGAGCCAATAACTGAGCAATGATACTAATTGAATGACAAGACTTATGGTTTATCTGAAACCATTTAGAAGATTCTGAAAACTAGGTAAACAACTAAGTTTTAGGTATTCATAACCCCCAGCACTGAATGAAAATAATAATAAAGGCATGTAAAAGCTTCAAAACCATAATGGGGAAATCATTCTACATAATCATTCTCTTTGGCATTTCATCAAACACTTGGAATTCATAGACTTGAGCATGGGAATAGTTAAAACACGTGCTACTAATATAATTGAAATACAAAAATCATGGTTTAAGGATGCAACATATGAGAATCGCCATTCAAACTTGTCACAGACGAATTCCAACGAAAACACATGGTAAATATGATTTGAAATCAAAGTTCATAATAGTTTCATGTAGATAATTCATAACAACATGTAAAAATCATAACCTTAAACTTAAAAATGTATTCTTGGACTTCATGATGGGAAAAGGTCCATGGATGAACATCACACATACCTTTAAGCTTTATTCTTGAAAGAGAATTAACTATCTTTGAACGTTCTTGGATTGGGAAGCACAATTTCTTGGTTTTCTTGAAGGGGAAATGCTTGAACTTGATGAACTTGGGGAAGGGTTAGGGTTTTTTTTTGAGATAAATTGATTAATTTGGGCATATAAGGCCTTAACAAAAGGTTAAACCTATATTTTTATAGATTGAGGCGATGGGAAAGATAAGACTACCCCTTTGGAATTTAAATTTGTAATTGGAATGCCGTTTAGGAGGCCATCATGACGTGATGCAATCGCGGTGAGGTTCTGGAAATGAAATCTAAATGTTCCTCAATCCTCGTCCAAAAAATTTAAAACTTACCCGAGATATGCTCCTTACACCCTAGATCATGAAATAACATAAAGCCTTACGTCTCGGGGGTCAGGAAGGTCACTTTAAAAATCATCAAAGTTAGGAGGCCAAAAATAAAACTAAGTCCCCAATACTTAGCTAAATTTTTAGGTCCTAAGCCTCTTATGTATGCACTATGAGATGAACTAAACTAGGAAAATACGTGGTATTATAGATGCATTTGATCACCAATTGTTCGACTTTAAACATGTGAGTTCTTTCTCTTTTGTTGAAAGCATGAATCATTCATCTTTAATATAATTGGTTGTGGCATGCAACACTCATCCTCTTTTTATTGATCATCATACTGCTTTTTAGATAATTCTTAAAGATGGTATTTCAAATTCAGCAGGTGTTACTGCTTCCATATCATAGACTAATGCATAAGGAGTTTCCCCAGTCAAAGTTCTAATTGTCGTGCGATATCCCATCAAGGCATAAGGTAGCATGTCATGCCACAATCGGTAACTATCAACCATCTTTCTTAAGATCTTCTTAATGTTCTTGTTGGCAACTTCTATTGCTTCATATATTTAAGGACGCTATGCGGTTGAATTTTGATGAGTGACCTTAAACTGCTCACATATTTCTTTCATCAAATAGCTATTCAAATTTTCTCCATTATCTGTAATAATTGAACTGGGTATCCTGAATTGGCAAATCAAGTTGTTCTTGACAAAATCCGCTGCTACCTTCTTGGTTACAACTTTGTATGAGGCTGCTTCCAGCTACTTGGTGAAGTAATCAATAGCAGCTAAGATAAATCTATGTCCGTTAAAACTGGTGGCTCAATCAGGCCGATGACATATGATACCCCATATTTTTGGGCTAGTTATAATCCAAATTATTCCCATGTGAATATAAGTTTCATGATCTTTACCCTCGTGTTTGATATGCTTTTGAGTTGAAAAATGTTCATAAGAATCGCTTAGAACAAAGTTGAGCTAAGAGCCTTTGATTTTTCCAAAGTTTGGTATTTTATTCTAGAAGGGTCGACTTTGAACATGCATAACTTTTTATATATATAGAAGTTTGCAGCTAAAGACCTACCCAATTGTAGATCATTGAGTCAACTTTCCAATGATACCAATTTTGCCTTAATCCGATACCCGAGCGAAAAGTTATAACATTTTTTGTGTGAGGCAATAAGTGGATGCGATTGGGATACGGCACACCGGTTTATCGATGTGATAAGTGGCGTGATGTGTTGCTCTCCTAATGTGATATCTGATGCGACACAGAAGTGTATTCCCCCTCCATTTCAGTTCCTTAAGGGTCTAGGGGCACTTTAGTCACTTACCCTTACCTAAATTCATCCATAACACATAATTAAAGTCCGTAAGGAGCATTATTTGCCCCTTTGCTCGTAATTTCTCTCCAATAAAACTTCCCTATCTCAAGAGCAAAACCTAACTTCCAACCAAGAACTTCAAATTCAAGTTACATTCCCTTAAAGATAAACAAGAATTTAAGTTCTCTAGTTCAAGAATTTCATGAAAAGCCTTCAAGATTTCAAGATCATCTCCAAGGGTTTCAAATTCAAGCTTTCCACATTAAATCAATCCTATTATGGTATGTGGGAGTTCATCCATGCGTCCCCTTTCACCCATGGAGCCACAAAACCCTCTTTTCAACTAAAGAATGGATTTTTATTCTTATTATGGAATTGTGTATGTTCAATAAAGATTTAATTTCATGTCTTCATGGTGTTTTTAGTTCAATTCATCCCATGTGTGATTCCATACAAGATTTTGAATTCCTCATGCCATGAATTTGAGTTTCCCATGTTTTATTTAAGAGAATTCCATGGTAGATCCTAAATTTATGATTTTTATCAATATTCCCATGATTTAAATTATTGCTTTCCACATGTTTGATGAAATTCCCATATCATGTTCAATTAATTTTAGGATGAACCCACAGTTATGAATCTAGCCATGTTATCCTATTGTTTTTCCATGTTTAAGATATTCTCATATTCAAGTTCATGATCTCCATATGTTTGATGAATTGCCCCATGTTAAAGTTTTAATCTCCATGTTTTAGATAAAATGCCCAAGTGATGGATTTCTTTGAATAATGCTTTCTCATTATGGTTTTAAAACTTTAGTATGTCCCTGTTGTTATTGCTATCGAGTCTTGGGGGTTATAAATACCTAAAAACTGAATTGTTTACTTAGTCTAAATATTTTCAAAATGGTTTCGAATATATTAGAGTACTATCAGTTCAGTCAGTTACCATATCATCAATCAAACTTAGATCAGTTCAGTAATCCGAGTCAGTTCAGTTGGGAGTAGGATTCAGCACCGAGGAAACCCAGGGATTGGGGCATTCCTGCTAGATTAGGGTGTGACCCTTAGTAGAAATCCCTGAGTTATAGAACTACATAGCCAGTAGGTTGAGATGTCTTCCTGCAGTGTTAGGGTTGACACGAATCTCATGAGTACTCTTTCCATATTAGGGTGACTCTTTAGTTCTTCAGGACTTCACTTTAGTGGATCCACACAACCAGTGTTAGTATCCGTGGCACGGTACTGACACCCTTTCAATTGGGGTCACAGTTAGACCCCAATTAACTTTTTGGGGCATGCCGGTTAGATGATAGCTCCCACAGTCTCAGTTCAGTATTCAATTTAGAGTTTAGTTTTAGGTTTGCTTGACCATAACATACAGTTATCAGTTATTCAGTTATCAGTATTTCAGTATCTCAGTTTACAAACTATATCAAAAAGATGCTTATGCTTGGTCATGCATTATCATATTTTGCAGTTTCATACATTTATGCTCAGCTATCTCATGTTGTTCAGTAGTCCGTATTCATATATCAGATACTCAGTATGTATACGTTTGTTATCCCTTTTTCTTAGATTTTACTCATTCCATTATCCAGACATTATTTATTCAGTTGGACCGGGCTAAGACCATGATATTTATTCGTCATCATCTTGACGAAGGTCTTAAAATGGAATAACTCACAATTAAGGATCCACTTATTTTGTGGAATAATTTAAAAGAAAGATTCGACCACCTGAAGATGGTTGTCCTTCCACAGGCACATTATGAGTGAACTCATTTGAGGTTACATGACTTTAAAAATATAACAGATTATAATTCTGCAATGTTTAGAATTAAATTACAATAGAATTTATGTGGAAAAATATAACTGATCACAATGTGTTAGAGAAAACATTCTCTACTTTGCTTGCCTCGAGTATGCTCCTGTAGCAGTAGTATCGAGAAATGAGATTTAAAAATTATTCTGAATTGATTGCTTATCTTCTTGTTGCTGAACAACATAATGAACTTTTAATGAGAAATCATGAAAGTCGACCTCCTGGTACTGTTCTATTTCCTGAAGTGAATGCTGCACATTTTTATCAAACTAGGTGTGAAAGAAGCCCTGACCCTAGTCGTGGTCGTGGAAGAGGTAGATATTTTAATCAGGGTGATCTCCTTACAATAAACAATGGCCCTCAGCACCAGCAGTGCCAAAAGAAGGGTGAATCTCCAGAAGCAGTGCCAAAGATGAACACTGAAAATAGATGTTATCGATGTGGAGGAAAGGGACACTGGTCACATACCTATCGTACGCCAAAGTATCTGGTTAAACTCTATCAGGCGTCCCTTAAGAAAATAGATAAAGACATAGAGGAAAACTTTATCTCTGAAGATAATGTTGAGCCCATAAATTTAAATGCCTCAGATTTCCTTACAATCCCCGAAGGATATGTTAATCATCCTATAGATGATGAATATAAAATAGTTTGATTTGTTTACTTTCTTGTTTAGTTGTATTAGCTTACATTTCTGTTAATAGTATCTTATTAATCTTGTAAATAAATAAAGTTTGTGTAATACGTTATGTGCTAGTAATACTATAATGTTTACTTTGTTTATATTTTCATGTTGAAGAATATATGAATACTCCGGAAGTAGAAAATAAAATATTTACTCCTGAAGAAGTAAATCTGAAATTAAAGATATGATACAAAAAATTCTCTACAACTATATGTATACCTCGATTTTCTCCTGAAGTAGTAAAATATTGAAAGAAGTCCTAAGGTATCATCGTTTGATATGCTTAAGGCACATTGTAATAATTATATTTCATTATTGAAGAATGAAAACTTTTGATAAATTGTTAATTATCTTTCATTCTCAAGGACCTTGAGAATTTTTGATAAATATTATAATTACAGATCCAATCCCTAAGGTGAATGTGATATTTAGTAAGGTATATAAATGTGCACTTGATTATGAAAACCACATTCAGAAGAAGTAGAAAGAATTATTCTGAAATTTACTCTCGAAGTAGTAAGTTTGAAATTTACCTTAAATCTTACTCCTAAAATAATAGAACCTTAAAATTTACTCCTAGAGTAGTAAATCCGATATTTCCTCCCGAAGTAATAAGATTGTGCAATAGTAAAATCTTGCAAACTACTCTCAAAGTAGTAGACCTTTTACTCTAGTAAATAACTCATGCCATGATAAATTTGGAGTTTACTAGTTCTATTTGTTACGTGAATGATTTTATCATCCTGAAGATGAGCATCTTGAGTTTTAGACATATAATGAAGAATTAGAAGATTCTTTAAGAACTATTACTTGTTCTCATGATAAGTTAATTGAACCAGCTAATGTTAGGACTGAATTACTTAAATTCTGAAAAATGTAATAGGTGAATAAGGGCCCATTCACCCATCATTTGGTATGATGCATCCATAAGATGGTCAGTTGTACGTTTATTGTCAACCTGCAGTTTGACATTCATAAAGTTGCCTTCTCAATTAAATTGAGTCAAGAACATAATTTTCAGATAACATAATCAAGACAAAATATCTTGATAATGATGGTTATATTCAAGTTGGTTAAGCATTGAATGCCTCATATAAATAACTAAACTATTGCTTATGAGAACAAAGATAAAAAGTATTGGTCTGAAATATATATTGCATACAATAACACCTGTGTGTATTAGACCAATAAATTATGATCAATTCTTCCTTCTCAATTGGTTTAGGATCAGGAACCATATATTTTCTATTTAATAGCTTTTTGACATGTGATATGTAATTAATAGATATACTATGATTCACAAAGATGGATTCTCCAAAGTATATTGGAGTATATGTTAGTTTTCCTAACATAAGGTGGAGATAATAAGCAACTAAGAAATATGTTGAGAATTATTGATAGTACGATCCTCATTTAAAAGATAATTCTAGTCAAATGCCAGAAGCATTTGCTGACCCTAAATTAATTTTATATTTAGCTGCAGATGCTTCTACTATGTGTCCCTGAAGGACAGGGTCTATAGCATGCATGAAGCATGGTAGATCAATCGGTTCAAAACAAAATAATCCTTGAAAATAAAATAGAGCAAATGATCATAATAAAGAGGCAATATGCTCTTGAAGAGCGACGACATAACATTTCATGAAACCTTCAGAAGAGGTTCAGGTGCCTGAAAATAAAGATATGACGAGATATCTATAAGTTATATCATAATGTGAACCGATATAAATGATATATTGTCAATGATATCTTTAGTACAATTGTGTGCAATATTGTATAATATTATGAGGATTTGAATTCTACGTTTATTTAAGCATGTTGACGTTGAAATAATTATCAAGTGAAATATGCTTCTGGGTAAGCATAAGATATATTTGGTCTACATTCCTAACACTATAAGATGTTATGTATTTAATATTGAATGGTTCACTTGATAATAAAATTTAGATGAGAATCCCAAAAGGATTAAAGATGCCTGAACATATAGCTCAAAGTCTTGAAAATTATTTTCAATAAAATTATAAAGATCGTTATACGATTTAAAATACACTATATGGGAATACACTGGGTTTGTTGTTGTTGTTGTTATACGATTTAAAATAATCAAGGCATATGTGGTATAATTGACTTATTGAGTACTTGATAAACGAAGGTTACATAAATGATGTCATTTGTCCTTATATTTTCATTAAGAAAATAACATCAAGATTTGTCATAATCACTATTTATATGGATGACATAAATCTCATTGGAACTCCAGAAGAGATCCAAAAAGGCAATTGAATATCTAAAGAAAGAATTCGAAATGAAAAATCTTGAAAAGACAAAACTTTGTCTTAGTTTGCAGATTGAATATTAGCAGACGGGATCTTCATCTGCCAATCTGCCTGTACTGAGAATGTCTTGAAATAATTTTACTTGGACAAAACACATTCATTAAATACTCTAATAATTGTTTGATCACTTGAAGTGAGTAAAGATTCATTTAGAACTCCAGAATAGGGTGAAGAGATTCCTGGTCCTGAAGTACTATATCTTAATGCTATTGGTATGCCTATGTATCTTTCTAACAACACAAGGCTTCATATAACCCATTCTATTAATTTTCTAGCCAGGTATAGTTCTTCTCTTTCATGTAGACATTGAAATGAAGGTAAGCATACATTGCACTATCTAAAGGGGCCTATTGATATGATTTTATTTTATACTAACAAAGATAGTTTAGATCTTGTTAGTCATTCACCTGCAGGTTATTTATCTGACCCACATAAACCTCGATGTCAAATAAACTATGTATTTACATACGTAGGTACTGCGATATTATGGTGATCTATGAAGCAGTCTATTGTTGCTATTTCTTCAAATCATGCTAAGTAATACCATTAATGAGGCAAGTGGAGAATGCATATGGCTGGGATCAATGCACATTCCATCAAAGAAAGATATGACCTGAAGCTTGATATCAAGGTTCCCATAATCATATTTGAAGACAATGTAGCATGTATAGCTCAATTAAAAGGAGGCTTTATAAAAGAAGATAGAATGAAGCACATCTCGCCAAAGTTATTCTTCACACATAATCTCCAGAAGAATGACGATGTTGATGAATAATAAATCCGTTCAAGTAACAATTTAGCAGATTTGTTCACCAAGTCGTTACCCACTTCAACTCTCAAGAAGATGGTACATATGATTGGAATGCGAAGACTGAACCAGTTAAATCGGGGTCTTTATCAGGGGGAGTAAGAATACGCGTTGTACTTTTTTTTTTCTTAACCAAGGTTTTTATCCCACTAGGTTTTTCCTGGTATGGTTTTTAATTAAGCAACACTCAAATGCGTATTTAGATTGTTTCCCTTTACATGAACATCCAAGGGGGAGTGTTATGAAACATGGATATCCATGTGTCATACCATGTGCTTTGCCTACAATTAGGCTAAGTTCCAATTCACAACCCACCTCTTTAGAATTGGATAAACTTTTATTTTCCTCTTTTTGTCTATAAATAGCTTTGCATTAGTTGAAGAAAGTTAGAAGTGAAGAAAGATACAACTACAATTTGCACTCTCCATTTTGCACATTACTTGTTATTTCCATTATACTTTGTTATCTTCGTACATAATTTTATAACAGTGTTTGAGAAGTGTAAAAAATGTAGCGAGAACTGGCATTTTTAAGTATTGTTTTATTCGCGAAGTTTTGAACATTTTTTGTATTTAAAGGTTCTTTAAGTTATATCTAAGAAATTATTGATAAACTTCACCTCATAATTATTTCAATTCACATTATAGTTCTATTAAGTTTTACATATCCAGCTTTTTCACAAGTTATGAAATTCAAAATATGTTTCTTTATAACCTTAGCATGTGTAAGCTATTAATGTTTGTTGTATGAGGTTATAAGTTATGGCTTCTAAGGCCAAAACTCACAAGTTAAGATTCCTAACTCATGATTTTTGACTTATTTTTATTATTTTGACTTAAAAATATTTTTTTTATTTTAGTTATACACTATAAAACTGCTCCAAAATAATTTTGCTTCAAAAGCAACTAAAATAAGCCAACCAAACAGGCTCTTAGTTTGATCTCCATTTGATGTCAATCCAAACAAAGTGATAGAAACTACTGAAAGTGGATGTTTGCACAGAATTAGCCAATACTTATTTGTAAGAGAAGTTAAATAGATGTTCCTAAAAAATACAATAGTTTATTGCTTTTGTGTCACTATAGTTAGAGGGGATTAGGGAAAGAACAAAAACAAGGCTACTCTGCAGAGGACACTATATGTACCTGCCAGCAAACTCTTTATATTACATAGACTAAGCCATAAAAGTAATTATCTTTGGAAGATAAAAGATGTCAACCACTTTTACTTGAATTTACATTTTATCTCAAATTGCTATATATTTTTCCTAGCATGAACTGGCCGATTTAGTGTGTTTTTTGTATGAAATAGTTGATTATTAATTGTTTTTGATTAAATGAATGAGTACTTGAGTAAGTGTTATTTTTGGATGAAATGGCTGTTTGCTAAAAATTCTCATGATAAACCTATTTATTTAATGGGGCGCTTGTCTCCTTAGTATTATGGGTGAGTTGTGATTTTCTTAAGGACATCTTCTTCTTCTTTCCAGCCTTGCTTAATTTTTGAGATCATTATATAGTGTAGCATTGCAATGTTTAAAACCGTATGTCTTTGGTGTTGGGTTCATAGTAGATGAAAGAAGTGTGAATGGAAAAATAGAGAGTAAAAGAGTGGAGGGAAGGAGACACAAAAATAGAAAGTGTACTCCCAAATTGGCAAGTTTAATCTTTCTTCCACATTGGTGGAAGAAGAGAAATTGAGGGCGTTTATATTGAGAAACACTAACTCCACCTGGATAGTGAGGCAAGAACTAGATGATGCCTCGCGCCATCGTCGTCGTTGCTCGCTTGGCTCGACTTCGGATTTGGATTTGGATTTGAATTTGTCAATCGATCGATGAGATCTATCTTTTTGGACAAACTTTATTTGACAGAAATAAATAAATTCAATCCAAAAATAGTGTTTTGAAACTCCATTTATAAATGCATGCATGCAGGCATTGCTTCACTGATTTGAATGAACTGGTTCCACTGTTTCATGAACCGGTGTACATTTTTGAACTGATGTTGCTGCAGAAGGTTGCACTGCTTCATGAATTGATGCACTATTTTCGAACAGATGCTACAGAAATTTGCAATTGTTCAATGAAAATACACTCTAATTCACGAAGTGACATACCTGTTTGGAACAGATGCACTGTTTAGGATAAACAGACATGCATTTTTAGGAAAAAGTCACACCTCTAAATTGAACCAATGCCACCTTTTTGAAGAGACATGTTATGTCTATAAGAACCTGCTTTCTTCCACAGGTTTTGAGCATGAAATTTTCTGAATTAAAAAATATTCTTCTTGTCATCAAAATACTCTGTGTGATCATAAAAATCATTGAGTGCGTTCGTAGAATCCGACTATTTGAGGTATCGCTATAGTTGGATTGTTCGCCATTTTATCCTGGGAGGAAAAATTCCACAACCTTGGGTACAGTGAGGGGAATTCTTTCCTTAAGAAAACTCCGTAAATCCGGACGACTTGGCCTATTCAATTTCTGTTTCATATTTATTTTTCTGAAAAATAAATACACCTCTTGGAAAGGTCATTTTGATCTTGTGTTGAGGGTATTTGATACTTCATTGTGTTCTTGTTTATACTTGAACTCGAGTTGAAGTTGTTGTTGTAATATACAGATTCTGCATACCAGACTATATTGTGGGAAATAACATTTGGTCCTGATTCCCTTCCCTTCCTTTATTTATCTACATGATCTATATTGGAACTAGAACATGAGACATCCTTGATTTTGCTTGGCAAGTTTTCAACCTTCTAGCGTTGCATTCTTCTAATTATGCAACCTCTATGTTAAGAATTCATCACCAACTCAATTTATATACACTTCATAGAAGAATCTAAATATTCAAGAGTCATAGAGAATAAAATAAAGATCTCAAGTGAGTATTCTAGAGAGAAAGGTTTCAAAATATTCTAGAAATGATAGTTCTAGAATTAACTAGTTGTTAGAAATATTTTAGAAGAGAGTAATTGATATCTCTCAGTAGATTATTCTATCACCACCTATAAATAGAGGTGGTCATTTGAGTTGTATGTATGTTCAAGTACAAGAGTGGATCAAATAAAGAGTTGCTGAAGCAAGCAACAAATAAAGAATACGAGAAAGAAAACAAGAATAAGTACAAGCAAAAAATTAATAAAGTTGCTTAAGTGTGAGTACAAGAAAATTGAGTGTAATAATTGTAAGATTGAAACAGGTTTTTACTTTGTAATAATAAAACTGAAATTATGAGAAACTGATTGTGTCCACCATAAAATATACAACAACAAACCCAGTGTATTCCAACATAGTGGGGTCTGGGAGGGGGGGGGGGTAAGATGTACGCAGTCCATACCACTACTTCAGGAGAAGTAGAAAAGTTGTTTTCGATAGACCCCCGGCTCAAGACAAGGAGTAATAAGCAGATACTTAATAGAGCATGGAACAGGATATCAAGACAAAAATACGCCACCCACAAGGAATAATAAACAAAAAATAGTAAACACATTCATAATAACGCATACGACAAAGTGTCCTAGCAATAATAATACATTTACCAAGTAATGTTCTACCCCAACGACTTAAATTGGCACTAGCCTTTTATCCTAATCCACGCTCTCCAGAACTTCCTATCTAGGGTCATGTCCTCAATGAGCTGTAACTGCTCCATGTCCCGCCTGATTACCTCTCTCCAGTATTTCTTCGGCCTACCCCTACCCCGCCTGAAACCATCCAAAGCAATCTTATCACACCTACGAACCAGGGCATCCGTGCCCCTCCTTATCACATGCCAGAACCATCTCAATTGAACTTCCCGCATCTTGTTCTCCATCGAAGCCACTCTAACCTTTTCCCAAATAGTCTCATTTCAAACTTTATCACCCCTATTAATCCCACACATCCAACACAACATCCGCATTTTCTCCACCTTCAATTTTTGAATGTGAGAGTTCTTGACTGGCCAACATTCCGCTTCATACAACATGGCCGGCCGAACTGCCACCCTGTAGAATTTGCCTTTAAGCTTGGGCGACACCTTTCTATCACACAACACCCCCGAGGTGAGCTTCTACTTCATCCATCCCGCTCCAATACGATGGGAGACATCTTTGTCAATCTCTCTATTCCCCTGAATCATAGACCCTAGATACTAAAAACTATCCCTCTTACACACCATCTGGGAATCCAACCTTACTACCACCTTGTCTTCCTACCTCACGTCATTAAACTTGCATTCCAAATATTCTGTCTTGCTCCTACTCAACCTGAACTCTTTAGACTCAAGGTTCCGTCTCCACACCTCTAATTTATCATTCACCCCCCCCTCTCCGCGTCTCATCAATCAAAACTACATCATCTGTAAGAAGCATACACTAAGGTACCTCTCCTTGAATACGCCGCGTCAACACATCTATCACCAAAGCAAACAACAACGGGCTAAGAGTGGGACCCTGATGCAACCCCGTCAAGACAAGAAAATGCTCTGAGTCTCCTCCCACCATCCTTACCTGAGTCTTAGCTTTATTATACATATCCTTGATTACCCTAGGAACTTTTTTGTATGACTTCTCCAAGTCGATAAACACCATGTGCAGATCTCTTTTCCTTTCCCTATACTGTTCCACCAGTCTTTGCACCAGGTGAATTGCCTCCGTCTTCGAGCGCCCAGGCATAAATCCAAACTGATTTTCCGAGATAGACACTATCCTCCTCAACCTCAACTCAACCACTCTCTCCCAAATCTTCATAGTGTGGCTCAATAACTTAATACCTCTATAGTTATTGCAACTCTGAATGTCACCCTTATTCTTATAAAGAGGGATTATAGTACACCATCTCCAAGCCTCGAGCATTTTTGCCAACTTGAAAATGCCGTTAAATAATTCAGTCAACCACCTTAAGCCAGCCTCTCCAGAGAACTTCCAAAAATCCACAGGGATCTCATTGGGCCCCGTCGCCCTACCCCTACGCATCCTGTGAACAGCCTCTCTGACCTCTTCTTCCTTAAAACATCTACAATAACTAAAATTATGACACTCCTCTGTGTGATCCAGATGATATCTTACAACCCCAAGAAGACACAAAACAACCCCCAAAAACATCACAAAACACACCACAAACCGAGAGCCCAAGGAACCAAGTCTCGGCCATAAATGACAACATAAGAATGAAAAGAAAATCTGAGAATGCTTCAAAAATGGAGAGATAATAACATGTATAACCACACCAAAACAGCAAAAATACTACAATAATGTGATGAACAATGAGCTTACAGTAACAACAATCAACGATTACAAGAGGACAAGACACAACTACTACAAGATGACAACAAAAAGTAAAGGAATTGATAGTTAGACAAAGGTGGTGTAAATCCTAGTAGCCAAAGAATACATTAAACTCTAAGACCCCTAACACATCCACACACGATCACCAAACTCTTACGATGACACAAGAGAGGATTCCACAACTTAAGCGCCAAGGTTTCTCAAAAACAAGCAATCACAAGAGATTCTTCCCTTAAATTGCTATCCTAGTTACAAGTTTCGGTTTGCCTCAAGTAGAGAGAGCAATTTGGTGTTTCAAGTGTCAGTACTTACAACAATAATCAACTAAGTCATGAAAATCTATAATACTAAGCTATATATAGTCTCCTTATTACATAAAAGATAAAATAACCAAAAGACCCTTAATGAAAAGAGGCGCCCCTCTAGTGTAATAAATGAACAAATAGGGTGTCTTTGATCCTTCTCACATCTCAACATTGAACTTCCTAGGATGATACATTTTTGCACTTGTGCCCACGTTGATCTTCATAGTCGCACTTATATCATCCTCTCCATCTTGAGAGGAATTTGCCCTCAAATTCAAGCAATCATCACCGGCAAACTCTTCTCTTTTCATCATCTCTTCATTGCTATTTCTAAGGTTAGGATGTTCAACCAAGGGTCCCATGATATCATAAACCATGCTCCTTGGATTTATATGTTTTACAACCTGCACATAAGAAGATTTGATACTAGGCAAAGTACTAGTATCTAGATTAGTAATCAACAAAGAGTCCTTGTGGGCAAATCCCATAATCCCAACTCTCGACTTCTCTCCTTCTTCATCATCCTCACTCTCGGATTCTTCTTCCATACCATCACTAAGCATGACTTTCCTTGCCATATACATAGGCACTACAATCTCACCTTCACATGGCCAAACATCTTCCTCATCCCCCTCCTTTGGCTCCTCGGGTTCTACCTTTTCTCCATCTTGAGATTGATCATCAATATTCTTTGGTTCAAGTCCCACCTCCTCCCTAAGAAAGTACAATTTTTCCTCCCTTAGATCACATTTCTCCTATTTGGACACTCGTGAGCCTTGTGTCCCCAACCTTGGCATTTAAAATATTTAAAGCCTTTAGAACTAGAAGAGAAATGTGGTTTACCTTCATTTCTCGGAGGGTACCTTTGGTGAGCCTTGTTTTCAGCTTGTGCAGCCTTGTCCTCGGTTTTATCCATATTGGATGGGTTATTTTTGTCCTTGTGCCAACTCGAGGGAGATTTCCCTTTGAGCTTGACACTTGATTTCTCCCATAATTGCTTCTCAACTTTCAAGGCGGTTTGGATGATGACATCAATGGTGTCAAACTTGTGAAGTGTCAACCGTGAGGCAATGTTCCTATTCAACCCCACCTTAAATCAAACGATGTCATGGCTTACTTGCTCCCCTCGATGATCAAGTTTCAAAATGAGTTGTTGGAATTCATCATAGTAAGCCACGATGCTTTTGTTCCCTTGCCTCAAGTTATACAACTTAGCAAGGAGATCTTGATGGTAACTCTCGGGTAAGTACCTTTGTCTCATGAGGTACCTTAACCTAAACCAAGGAGGGGGCTGCCCCTCAATCAAAACATTTCTACTTCACTTCACATACTCCCACCAAGTAGTTGTCTAACCCTCAAAATGTGCAATCCCATAACAACTCTTTTTCTCCTCGGTAAGGTCATTAACTTGGAAGATTCTCTCACAAGTGGACTCCCAAGCTAGAAATTCTTTCGGATCACTCTCACCTTTGAATGTTGGAATCCCTATCTTGATGGTAGTTAGATCTACATCACGGTTTTGGTTCCCTTGTTAGTTCCAAAGACCAACTCTTCCTTTTCGGCTGTGAACTTTCCTTGGATCACCTTGACTACCCCTCATCTCCTTCCTTCTTATGTAAACATCATCATATGGTCCATAACCAGCATGTTGTTCTCCTCTACCATACCCCTCAATATGGACGGGTCTATTTGGGTTAAGTGGAGCTTGTAGCAGTGGGATTGGATTTGGATAGTGAGGTATTTGGTCAAGTGGATTTTGGATGGGAGGGCTCAGGTTTGGTGGTGGTATTTGGGTTCCAAGTCCTTATTGGACTTGGTAAAGTGGTGGGTGGCTTGGTCTATCATGACCTCGGATTTGGGAGTGAGGTTTGGTTTGATTTGTCACAATAGGTGGATATAACATTTGGTGTTTGGCCTCGGGAGTACTAGTTGGTCAAATATGTTGAGGGGTAAAAGGTCAGCTTCTTTGGATTTACACTATCTCCAATCTCCCACCCATTATTGACACTTCACCCTTCATTGATACCACACCCGAGTCTAGTTTTTCAATACCTGCGGTCATCCTAGCCATGTCTTGGGACATAGCTTCAAGGTGAGCCAAAATGATACTAGTAGCATTGTGTTCCCCCGTGGGTTGAGAATGTGAGGTCTCGGGTTCCATAGCACCAAAAACAGTCCAAAATGTCACACACAACACACCAACAAAGGTTCAAGTCTTTGAACCGCAAGCAACAACACCACACAAACGGCAATA
This sequence comes from Capsicum baccatum var. pendulum, assembly GCA_030864225.1. Classification (NCBI taxonomy): domain Eukaryota; kingdom Viridiplantae; phylum Streptophyta; class Magnoliopsida; order Solanales; family Solanaceae; genus Capsicum; species Capsicum baccatum. The sequence goes on along the minus strand of CM061555.1, from coordinate 81,161,399 downwards.
AGAAAACTAAACAAGTTTACAAGACAAAAACACACTTTGTTGTTGAAGATAATTTGTTCCAAGACTTTGATATTCAATAATACGCCTTCGAGGAAGATATTTCGGCTATGGTATAGGATTACAAGACTTGAGACTTTCTTTTCAAGATTCAAAAGTTTTCCACCAACTTTCTACCAACTTGCACTCTTTTGGCAAGACAAATTTTTGGGGTAGTCTTGTCTCTTCCCTCTTTTGTCTAAGTTTGAAAAGTGCCTTACTCCTTTTTGGTAACTTGCTTTTTGGAGGGCTCTTTTTATTTTTCTACTTTGGTGTTGTCTTGGATTGTTTTCAAGACAAACACACAGTCTTATACTTTTTTATCTCTTCAAGATCAAACAACAACTTCTTCAACACAACACAAGAACACAAGATGAACACCAATAACAACAACAAGAAACTGTCCACTTAACACCACAACACAACCAGAATCTTGCTCAAGAACTTGGGTGGTAGACTCAATAAGTGTTGAGGAGAGAGGGAACCAATACTAGAAACAAACTAAGACAAAAAAACACACTCAAATCAAGACACATATCTCAGCGAAACACAACAACAACAAGAAGAAGAACACCTGGCCAAGAACAAGAACACTTCAACACTTTTATTTTTTTGACTAAGAGAGACCAGGATTGGTAGTGTAGGAAGACAACCATCCTTGTATTTGATACCAAATGATACCTTACAACCCCAAGAAGACATAAAACAGCCCCCCAAAACGTCACAAAACACACAACAAACCGAGAGCCCAAGGAACCAAGTCTCGACCACGAATGACAACACAAGAATGAAAAGAAAATCCGAAAATGCTTCAACAATGGAGAGATAATAACGTATATAATCACACCAAAACATCAAAAAAATACAATAATGTGATGAACAATAAAATTACAATAACAACAATCAACGATTACAAGAGTACAAGATACAACTACTACAAGATGACAACAAAAAGTAAAGGGATAGATAGTTAGACAAAGGTGGTGTAAATCCTAGTAACCAAAGAGTACATTAAACTCTAAGACCCCTAACACCTCCACACACGATCCACAAACTCTTACGATGACACAAGAGAAAATTCCACAACTCAAGCGCCAAGGTTTCTCAAAAACAAGCAATCACAAGAGATTCTACCCTTAAATTGCTCTCCTAGTTACAAGTTTTGGTTTGCCTCAAGTGGAGAGAGGACTTTGGTGTTTCAAATGTCAATACTTACAACAATAATCAACTAAGTCATGAAAATCCCTAATACTAAACTATATATAGTCTCCTTATTACATAAAGGATGAAATGACCAAAAGACCCTTAATGAAAAGGGGGCGCCCCTCTAGTGTAATAAATGAGAAAATAGGGCGGCTTTGGTGTGTATTTGATCTTTCTCACGTCACAACATTAAAATTCCTAGGATGATACTTTGCTGCACTTTTACACACGTTGATCTTCATAGTCGCACTTGTATCATCCAGCTCCCTTAAAATAAGAACTCTATCCCCTTCTTCATTTAATAACCTATCGAAGTACGACTGCCATCTCTTCTTAATGTGACCATCTTCCACCAATACTCTACCATACTCCCCCTTAATACATTTTACCTGGTCGAGGTCACGACCCTTCCTTTCCCTAGCCTTAGCAAGCTTAAACAACCTTTTTTCCCCTCCTTTCTCCTCTAACCCCACATATAAGCTCTCAAATGATGCCGTATTAGCCGCTGTGACTGCTAACTTAGCCTCCTTCCTAGATATCTTGTACTCCTCCCTATTAGCTCGCTTCTCATCTTCATCCCTACTCTCACCCAACTTAGCATATGACCCCTTCTTAGTCTCCACTTTCTTCCTAACTTCTTTATTCTACCACCAATCCATCTGATGATTGGTATTAGAGCATAGTAGATAAAGAGTGAGATAACATCTCAAATTTGCAACAAGATATTGTTATTTTCTTCTACGGGTACGCAAAATCTATATATGTAGAACAACAACTTTAACTAGAGTTCAAGTATAAACAAGAACATAATGAAGTATATCAAATACCCTCAACATAAGATCAAAATGACCTTTCCAAGAGGTGGTTTTTATTTTTTCAGAAAATAGATAAGAAAGAAACGAATAAGTCCAAGTCGTCCGAATTCATGAAGTTTTCTTAAGGAAACAATTCCCCTCACTGTACCCGAGGTTATGAAATTTTTCCTCCCAGGATAAAATGACCTTCAATCTAAATATAGCGGTACCTCAAATATTTGTACTCATCGAACACACTCAATAGTTTGAATGATCACACAGAATTTTTGAAGAGAAGAAGAGTATTTTTTTTCCTAAAATTTTATATCAAAACTTGTGGAAGAAAGCAAGTTTTTATAGCCATAATATGCCTCTTCTGAAAAGAGGAAATGGTTAATGTCAAAGGTTACACATGTTCTGTAAATTCATGTCTGTTCATTCAAAGATTGCATCTTTTCCTAAATAGTCATATATCTCCATGAATCAGTGTGTCCTTTTGCTGAAGGATTGTATCCTTCTGAAATAACACATCAGTTCAAAACAGTGCAGCTATTTTAAAGCATTAGTTCTGTTCGAAATTACAGAAAAATCAGTTCAAAATTTTTGAAGCATTGCATCTGCTGCTGCATGCATGCATAAATAGAGAATACTGTTGCGTTTTGGTAGATTCGGATAATCAAATAAAATTTTTCCAAAATGATAGATCTCATCGATCGATCATTTGACAAATCCAAATCCAAATCTGAAGTCGAAGCGGAAGCCGAGCTGAGTGAGCGACGACGATGATGGCGCGAGGAATCTCTTATTCCTTGCCTCACTTATCCATGTAGGAGTGTGTTTCACAATATAAACACTTTAAAGCTTCTTTCTCCTTCCAATATGGTAGAATTTAGTAAGCTTTCCTATTTTTGAGTACATTTTTCATATTGGTGTGATCTGAATTTTTCTCTTCCACTTGGTTTTCTACATTTTCCATTCACACCTCTCATTTACTATGATCCTAAAAATCCCCCACATGAATGGGGAATGGCTATTTTTCATAAAAGATTTACGGAAAAGTATGTGATCATCAAGCAAAGACTGATTGCAACTGTATAAGTGGGTCTCCCTTTGAACTTTCTGGAGTGAACATGTATCAGATGCACTCGGTCAATTGATAGATTTGATATCTTTGAACCGTTGAGCTTTAATGTACACCTAGACAACACATGTCACACAACCAGCCTTTTACTATTTATGGTTCTCATGGTTTTGTTCTTTTCAGCCGTGAACACATTCCAGTTTTGTAAGAGCTTAGAGAATAGACCTTTACTAACATTCTCCTTGAAGCGGCTTTCACTTTTCCCTCACATAGGTGATTTCTAAATGTTCAATCCTATAGATTAAACTATTTGGTCAATTCTGCCAAATTTAGATAATCATTAAAAGACTTTTCACTTTAAGTCTTATCCTTGATTACTATACATTGTCTACATCATGAGAATGGATTGGGTAATTAAAATTGTTGAACCTGTCAGACACAAATTTGTTTGATCTCCTTGAACCTAGCTCTTGGGATCTCCAGTCTGCTAGGCAGAGTCACCGCCATGCTGACTTGTCCTAAGCCTTAAACCCATTTCCTTGGATGTCCTTTCCACTCCTTCTCTAGATAGGCCTTTTGTAAGTAGATCCAACGCATTATCCTTTGACTTTACATAGTCAACAGCGATAATTCTACTAGAGAGAAGTTCCCCAATGGTATTATATCTCCGTCATATGTGACGAGATTTACCATTGTACATTATGCTCCCTGCCCTACCTATTGCCGTTGGCTATCATAGTGTATACATACTGGTACCACTAGCTTGGGACAATAAGGAATAGCTTCTAAGAAATTGTAGAGCCATTCTGCTTCTTCACCGGCTTTATCCAATGCGATAAATTCTAATTCCATTGTAGAGCGAGCAATATAATTTTGTATGGATGATTTCCAAGAGACTGTTTCTCCACCGATAGTAAATACATATCCACTTATGAATTTTACTTCGTTCGATCCAGTGATCCAATTTGCATTATTATATCCTTCAAGTACCGCAGGATATTTATTATAATGCAAAGCATAATCTTGAGTGTATTTAAGATACCCCAAAACTCTTTTCATTGCCATCCAATGAGTTTTGTTGGCATTACTCGTGTACCAACTCAATTTACTAATAGCACATGCTATGTCTGGTTATGTATAGTTCATTATATATATTAAACATCCCAATACTCTTGCGTACTCCAATTGTGAGTCATTTTCACCTTCATTCTTTTGAAGTGCAAAGTTCACATCCAATGGAGTCTTGGCAATATCGAATTCCATATATTTGAACTTGTCAAGTAGTTTTTTGGTATAATGAGACTGTGACAATGCTAACCCTTGTGGAGTTCGATGGAGTTTTATACCTAAGATCACATCTGAAACTCTAAGGTCTTTCATATCAAACTTGCTTTCGAGCATTCGTTTGGTTGCATTTATGTCAGAAATGTCTCTGCTGATGATTAACATATCATCCACATATAAACAAACAATGACTTGGTGATTTGGAGTGACTTTAATATATACACATTTATCACATATATTTATCTTGAACCCGTTTGCCAATATGGTTTGGTCAAAATTCGCATACCATTATTTAGGTGCTTGCTTTAGTCCATACAATGACTTAATAAGTCTACACACCTTATTTTTCTTTCCTGAAACCACAAAACCCTCAGATTGTTCCATGTAAATTTCTTCCTCTAATTCTCCATTTAGGAAAGCGATTTTCACATCCATTTGATGGATTTCAAAACCATATACCGCAGCCAAGGAAATTAACATTCAAATTGATGTTATCCTTGTTATTGGCGAGTATGTATCGAAGTAATTAAGGCCTTATTTTTATTTAAAGCCTTTTACTACAAGTCTTGCCTTGTATTTGTCAATAGTACCATCCGCTTTCATCTTCCGTTTAAAGATCCATTTAGAACCTAAAGGTTTATTTTTGGGAATAAGATAAAAAAATTACCATGTATGGTTGCTTAAGATTGAATCAATCACACTATTGACTGCCCATTTCCAAAAGGATGAATCTGAAGATGCCATCGCTTCCTTAAATGTTTGAGGCTCATTTTTTAAGAGAAATATACAAAATCCAATCCAAATGAAGTAGACGTTCTTTGATGTTTACTACGTCTTGATTTTTATTCAATATGTACATTCTCACTTGGTTTATCTCGAGGTCATTTAAATCCTCCACTAGACTGTTCATGTCTAAATTTATAAGGGTAAATATTTTCAAAGAATTCAGCATTGTCTGATTCAATTACCGTATTTTCTTTAATATCCGAATTTTTAGATTTATAAACCAAAATCGACATGCTTTGCTACTTTTAGCATATCCTGTAAACACACAGTCCACCATCTTAGGTCCTATCTTAACCCTTTTGGGCATAGGAACTTGGACCTTTGCTAGACACCCCCACACTTTGAAATATTTCAAGTTGGGTTTTCTTCCTTTCCATTTTTCATAAGGAGTGGATTGTGTTTTACTATAGGGAACTCAATTGAGTATACGATTGGGTGTAAGGATAGCCTCTCCCCATAAGTTTTGTGGTAAACCAGAACTTATAAGTAAGACATTATCATTTCCTTCAAAGTTTGGTTTTTCCTTTTCGCAATTCCATTAGATTGACGTGAATACGGGGCCGTAGTTTGATGGATGATTCCATTTTCTACACATATTTTGGCGAAGGAAGATTCATATTCTCCGACCCTATCACTTTTTATCATTTTTATCTTTTTATCTAACTAATTTTCAACTTTAATTTTATATTGTCTAAACGCATCTATTGCTTTTCCTTACTATTTAGCAGATAGACATAACAATATCTCGTGCAATCGTCAATAAAAGTTATGAAATACTTTTTCCCACCACGTGATGGTGTTGACTTCATATCACAAATGTCAGCGTGTATTAAGTCTAAGGAATTGGAATTCCTTTCAACGGACTTATAAGAATGCCTTGCATACTTCGATTCCACACACGTTTGACACTTTGATTTATTGCACTCAAAGTTTAGCAAAACTTCTAAGTTAATCAGTTTTCGTAATATTTTGTAATTAACATGGCCTAAACGTTCATGCCATAAATCATAAGACTTAAGCAAATAAGAAGAATTTAAACTTTTATTTATTTCAACAATCATTACATTCATCTTATAAAGGCCTTCCATCAGATAGCCTTTTCCTACATATATTTCTCCTTTGCTAATTACAATTTTTTTAGAAACGGTTACACATTTGAATCCGTTCTTCTCTAGAAGTGAAACAGAAATTAAATTCCTACGTAACTCCAGAACTTACAAGACATTATTAAGTGTCAAGACCTTTCCTGAAGTCATTTTCAAGCATATTTTTCCTGTTCCTTCTACCTTAGCAGTAACGGAGTTAGACATGTAGATCATTTCTTCTAGTTGAGCTGGAGCGAATGATAAAAACAACTCTTTGTTGGCACATACATGGTGGGTGGCACCAGAATCCATCCACCATTCGCGAGGACTCCCTACCAAGTTGCATTTTGAGAACATAGCACACAAATCATCTCATTCTTTATTGGATTCAATCATATTTGCTTGATCCTTTTTCTTGCCATTCTTTATGGCACGGCAATCCATGGACTTGTGGCCAATCTTGCCACAATTGAAGCATTTTTCCTTGAATTTCTTTATGGGTTGATTGCTTCCTTGTTCAGCTTTCTTTCCTTTCTTAGAATTGTTTTGGTCATCTTCTATAATATGTGCTCCATTAATTGTAGAATTCTCTTTTGACCTTCTCTCGGAAGATTTATTGTCCTTTTCAATATGCAGTCGAACAATAAGATCTTCGACAGTTATCTCCTTGCATTTATACTTTAAGTAGTTTTTGAAGTCTTTCCACAAAGGTAGTAGCTTGTCAACTATCGCTGCTACTTGAAATACATTATTCACAATCAAGCCTACAAAACAGTTTATGTGAGTATTAAGAACTTTTTAAATTTGTTCAACTAAGGTATTTTTCAAATATATACCTTATGCTAGGAGATCATGTATGATGACTTGCAACTCCTGCACTTGAGAGACAACCGATTTGCTATCTATCATTTTAAAGTCCAGGAACCGTGCAACAAGGAATTTCTTAATTCCCGCATCCTCTGTTTTATATTTTCGTTCAAGTGCCCCCCACAATTCCTTCAATGTCTTAGTTCCACTATAGACATTGTAGAGGTCATCTTGGACACCACTCAGAATATAATTCCTGCAAAGGAAATCTGAATGTTTCCAAGTTTCTACAATTATGAAATGCTCTTTGTCCGAGGTTTCCTCGGGCACCTCAAGAGCGTCTTCACTAGTGAACCGTTGCAGACACAAAGTGGTGAGGTAAAAGAACATATTTTTTTGCCATCATTTAAAGTCAATGCCCGCAAATTTTTTGGGCTTCTCCGCCTGTGCCATTGTAGGTGGAGCATTTATGTGACTTGATGTGGCAATATTAGTTGCCCCCATAGACGTTGCCGCATCTTGCATTTGACTATTGCTTGTCATTTTTCCTGTCACCACAAGACAAAAAATACTTAGTATTTTCAGAATACTACTTATAAAGTTAAGCAACTTTAAACTTTTCTTCTTGTTTCTAGTTGACAATGAAGTTTTTATGACTTATAATTGTCAACCGAATGATCTTTAACTTGTGATGAAGTTTTTATGACTTCAAATCACTAGTTAAGATCAGGCGGAGTGGAAAGTTAAAAGTTCAATCTCTAAAAACAAGCCATACAGATTCTGAAACTTGTTTCCTTAAGATTGTTATTTCCTTATACGGGTACGCAGAATCTGTATATGCAGAATAACAACTTCAACTAGAGTTCAAGTATAAACAAGAACACAATGAAGTATATCAAATACCCTCAACACAAGATCAAAATGACCTTTCCAAGAGGTGTAGTTTTTTTTCCAGAAAATAGATGAAATGGAAATGAATAAGGCCAAGTCGTCCGAATTCACGGAGTTTCCTTAAGAAAACAATTCCCCTCACTGTACCTGAGGTTATGGATTTTTTCCTCTCAGGATAAAATGGCCTTCAATCCAAATATAGCGGTACCTCAAATTATTGGACTCGTCGAACGCATTCAACAGTTTGAATGATTACACAAAATTTTTGAAGAGAAGAAGAGTATTTTTATTCTAAAATTTCATATCAAAACCTGTGGAAGAAAGCAGGTTTTTATAGCCCTAACATGCCTCTTCTAAAAAGAGGCAATGGTTCATGTCAAAGGTTACACATGTTCTGTAAGTTTATTTCTATTTATCCAATGATTGCATTTTTTCCTGAATAGTCATCTCCATGAATTAGTGTGTCCTTTTGCTGAAGGATTGCATCCTTCTGAAACAACACATCAGTTCGAAACAGTGCAGCTATTTTGAAGCATTAGTTCTATTCGAAATTATAGAAGCATCAGTTTAATATTTCTGAAGCATTGCATCTGCTGCTGTATGCATGCATAAATGGAGAATGTTGTTGCATTTTGGTAGATTCGGATCATCAAATAAAATTTGTCCAAAAGATAGATCTCATCGATCGATCATTTTCAAAATCTAAATCCAAAAACGAAGCCAAACGAGCCACGACGATGGCGCGAGGCATCTCTTTTTCCTTGCCTCACTTATCCATGTGGGAGTGTGTTTCACAATATAAACACTTTATAGCTTCTTTGTCCCACCAATGTGGGAGAATTTAGTAAGCTTTTCTATTCTTGAGTACACTTTGCATATTGGTGTGATCTCAATTTTTCTCTTCCACTTAATTTTCTCCATCTTCCATTCACACCTCTCATTTACTATGAACCCAACAGCTATTGTTAGAGGTTACAAATCAGGAGGAACCGATCAATGATGGATTTTGCAAGCGCTCTAAACAACGTTTAGAAGCTCAACACAAGCAACTATGAATCATGGAGCACGAGAATGCAACATTACTTTCTTGGCCAACTATGGGATATTGTTAGTGGCTCAGATATTACGACACAACCTGATGCTGAAGCAGCAAAAAAGTGGAAGGTTAAAGTTGGAAAGGCCATCTATGCTCTCAGTGTAACAATCGAAAATGAGTTTCTATAATGGATTAAGAACTCCAAGACTCTTAAAGAAGCTTGGGACACGATGGAGATAATCTTTACGAACAAGAATGATGTAAGATTATAAATGCTTGAAAATGAGATTTTGTCGATCTCACTGCGGAATATGACGATCAGTCAATACTTCTCATTGGTAAAATCCTTATCCGATGAAATATTAAAATTAGATCCAAAAAATATTATCATAAAGACAAAAATGATGAAAATTATTATTCATGGTCTAAGGCCTGAGTACAAAGGAATAATTATAACCACCGAGAGTAGGCCGCAAAACCAACTTTATCTGAGTTGAAAAATCTTTTGGCGAATAAAAAAGACTTGGAGAAGACACTTTCAAGACTCTACATAAAAGATGAAGATATGAAAATCTTCAGCAAAAGACAAGACTATCAAAAAAGGGATGAGAAGAAAAGCTCACGACCAAGGAAAGACCAAAAAAAAATCAACCACAAAGACGAAGAGGTCAGCGACATAATAAGCAGGCAAACCAAGATTTTCACAAATGAAAAATAGAGAAGTGCTATAATTGTGGAAAAAAAGACATTATGCAAGAGACTGTCGGTACAGAAAAGCTGAAGGTAACGTCTCTACTTCTATCCAAGAGAAAATAAACGAAGATAAGTTTGAAATTTTGATACTTTTTATGCAGTTGAAGAAAGCAATCAACATGAAGATATTCTCACCTCTCACTCCAATTAAGAATAGGAGCTTGCACTTGCAACTGTAAACTAGTTGATGATGAACATGATTGAATCGTTGATTCAGGATGATCCAATCACATAATAGGTGAGAGAAAAAACTTATTAACATGAGCGAATACAACGGCGATCAAATAGTAGTGACTATAAATAATTCAAAAATGTCAATAACTCATATTGGAAAGACATTGTTTGTGCCTCATCACAACTCGAGATGGGTGAAACTTTAGAATGTCTACCATATTCTAGGTATAAATAAGAACTTACAATCTATGTAGCAACTAAAAACTTCTGGATATTATGTCTTGTTTGGACCAAAAAATACAAAAGTGCATCGAAACTTAAAAGTTATAAGCTCGCCAATCATGGAGGGGATAAGATTTTAGTCAATCCATGTCATGTCAAATGAAACAACTTATTTGGTATTTTATAAAGCACCAACATTGTGGCCCAAATAAGTCGACATATCAGAGTCAATTGCTCTTGATCAAAAGCTATAACATAAGCTTGAAAAAGAAGGACAAAAAAGTACGATAGAATCACATCAAGAGGTATGTGAAAAATACAAATCGCATATAAAAGAGATTTCTTCAAATGGAGAAAATAAGAGCCTATGGCAAACTGGAGTACATGAAGCTCTAAAAGAGTTTCAAGAAGCTTTGCAACTTCAATTAAGAAGGACACCATGATTGAAATACTCAGATGTCAAGTATATAGATGCAACATTTGCAGAGCTAGTCAAGATAAAAAAGGCTACTGCCTTTGAAGAAGCTTCAAGAAGTAGTGATTGGAGAAATTCTAAGGAGGAAGAGATTTACAAAGTGCATGGACATCAGGATGCACTACTAAAAAAAGAGGAAAATCGACCACAAAAATCGACCACGTGTGGTCGTTTTTTTTTTTTTTGAATATATTTATTTTTAAAGTTCATTATTATTTTATTAAAATAGGAAAAATAATTTTAAAAATAAAAAAATTCAAAATAAACCAACCACTTTATTTTAGAATTAAATTAATTAAAAAAAATCAACCACAAGTGGTCAGTTTCTTTTAAAATTAGTTAATTAATTTAATTAAAACCATCACTAGTGGTTTTTTTTGTAAATTAATTAATTAATTAAATTAAAACCGACCACTTGTGGTCGGTTTTTCTAATTTTTTTTAAAAAATAAAAAGCAACAAATGAAACAACATACAATACAACAACAACAACACCAAAAAACCAAGTGTATTCCTACACAACATACAAAATTCTACTAGACAACACCTACAAAATGTCCAACAAAAGTGTAAAAGTGTAAAAACTACAACAAAACATATAAAAATGTAAAAAAAACTACAACAAAATATCCAAATCCAAAGTACAACACATACAAAAGTAAAAAAAATTGCCACTCATCTTCATCGTCATCGTCTTCGTCTTCCGCATCCTCATCTGTGCTGATATCATCCAGTGGGCCTAGACCTTTTGCAGCCCAAACTGCATCACCAGGACATAGAGGAATAATTCCTGCAGTCTGAATAAAAGATCTGAACTGCTCCTACAACATCTTGATTTGTGATGTTGTTTCCTCCTCCTTCTTCTGCACCCTCTCTCTCTGTTCAGTAAAATCTTCAGCCAGTTTAGAAGTCATATTTTTTAGTGCTTCAATGGTTTCTCTATCAACTGAAGAGGTGTAGGATGTAGGACCGGACGAAGATCTAACATTCTCACCAAAATAATTTCTGTGGTATCCATAGTAATGGCCTCTAACTGCAGGACCCACAGTTTGTTCTGATAACTCCTCCACTACATATTTGGGTATTAGGTCACCCTGACTTTCAGGAGGCTGACTACTATGAAAGTCACTAAAGAGCTGCCTATATTTTTCCTATATTCAAAGTAAATTTAAAATAATAATAAAAAATATTAAAGTACTTATACTTGAATAATACTCCCTCCGTTTAAAAAAGAATGACCTACTTTCCTTTTTAGTCCGTTTAAAAAAGAATGACCCCTTTCCCTTTTTGGCAATACTTTAATTTCAACTTTCCACATGACATATTTAGGACCACAAGATTAAAGGGCATTTTGGTACATTTGACACAACTTTAATTTAAAGCCACAAGATTCAAAAGTCTTCTTTATTTTCTTAAACTTTGTGCCAAGTTAAAGTAGGTCATTTTTTTGAAATGGAGGGAGTATCAACTTTGAGAAAAAGATTCATAAATTCAAAATTTTATTCTTACATGGGTAGATTTTGCACAAGGCTCAACTCAGACATCTTCATTAGTCAGGTTCTTTTTCTTCCTCACATGCGTCTCCTCGAATAGCTCATCGTGTGGTATCTTCCTACCCTTTTCTTTTTCCTGCATATGAAAAAATTATTAATCTTCAAATAACTAAAAATTTAAATAGAAACAAACAATTAAAACTGTAAAAGTTACATACCATTTTTTCCTCCACAACAATCATACTAACTGCACCCGCAGTATGTAGGGAGCCATCCTTGGATAATTCCCGTGCTTTCTTTCCTTTCTCCTTCAACAATTGGTATTCTTTGCTATTCTAATAGTGAATATACTGTTGCAATAAGGATTTATTTATCCAGTCAGGTCGTACCAAGTTGGTTCTGGCATAATCCAACAGACCGTTAAATCTGGATCTAGCTCTTCTATAGAAATTTCTCTTTATAGCACATTCATTCGCTTTACCCTACCAATAATATTTATACAACAAAAACATAAATATAATATTCAAGTTTTTGTTCTAACAACGTGTTAATTAGTCGATAAGTTAAATCCTTACATGAAATTAGTTAAACATTCTTTCTCTTTCATTTTCTGGAACTTTTTGCCAACTGGTCCAGTAGCCGTTGACATGCCGACAAATGCATTTACTCGCATTTTTTTCAACTCCAGCATCCGGCTTAAACCTACAACATAAGATCAAACAGTAATTTCATAGAGCATAATAATATAGTAATGAAAAATGAATAATGTTATTATATTTAGAAATCTTACCCTGTTCTATAATGAATAAGATAACGCCTCCCATAATCATATCTATCTCCAAGTTATGGAACAAGTGCTGGTGGATGCACTGGTGTGGGAGGATCTGAAGCACCGGATGGAGTGACTCTAAGATGAAGATCCGACAACCCAATAGATCCAGCAGAATCATTGTGCAAACCTGGGTGACTGCTACATGAGGGTACTGACGATGGTAGATATTCAAATGTTCCAGCTGTCATCCTATAGTACTATGCTGGTGGTGGAACGGTGATAGGAGATGAATGAGTCAGTGTAGACCCATGAAGTGGCCTTACATATGTAGAAACAGGAACTGAATGATGAGATGACCTAGAATATGAGGGTCGTGCTGACGCATCAGTAAACCGACCCTCAGATATATGAATACCTGTCGGTCTTCTATAAGGTGGAGGTTGTTTTTTTTTTTTCGTAGGATCAACTTTATCTTTGTCACCTCTACCTGACATCTAAATTATGTAAAGTTAACAAGTAGTTAGTTCTTACAAAATGAATCCATAAGAAAATATTCCAAGTAACTAATTTCAAGTTACTAATTCACATTTCAAATCGCTCCAACAACACGAGATAAACAAGAATAATTTTATCACTATATGAATTATAAAAAATTGAAAACAACAATCTTAAAAATTATATTACATATCAATCTTAAACAAGAAACATAAAGGTAATATATAGTACAAAGCATAAAGACATCAATACATAATAAATATAATCTACACAAACTAGTCCTTCTCTTCTGAAGACTCTCCACTAAACCATTCACCCTCTTCGAAAGTTTCCTTATCTCCTACCCACTCAGCCTCTTCTTTTGCAACATTAACTTTTCCAAATATATTTTTTGGGTGATTTAAACTATCCACTAAGTCAATGTTCATTGGCTGGTGATCAATCTGCATTTCATTTTGATACGCAGTCTCCAGCACATTCTCAACTTCCACCCATCCTATAGGATTTATTTTGATTACAACCCACCAATTAGACTTATCACTGCGCAACGGATAAGAAGCATAATACACTTGTATAACATTTTACACTAGAACAAATAGATCATAAACAAGATACGATCTATTGTGCTTCACTTCAATGATGTTATGCTCTTTATGTACTCTTGTGCCTCTTGTGCTTGGCTCAAACCACTTTCATCGAAAGAGGATAATTTTTTTTATTGGAAAACTAGCATACTCCAGTTCTAAGATCTCGTGTATGATGCCAGAGTAATCAACATCATCATCACCCTTAACCCAAACACCACTATTGTCTATTTTCCTTGTTCTGGAGTATTGTTCTGTGGAAAATTTAAACTGATTTACTGTCTAATGGGACATTGCATGAGCTTCAATTGGACCCAAAGAAATATCTCTCAATAACTGATTGTATGCGGCTGCATTTGGTGACTGGTGTACTTAAAAATATTATACATATATATGTTAGTTAAGCAATGTGTAAATGTTTAAAATTTATAAAAATATTAATATTCTTTCGAACCTCATATGTAAACTATGCTGCAAATGATGCATACACGTGATTTTCATGGAATTGAGTCTTAAATGAACTGAAGATCCAACATGCGAAACACAATTAGTTTCTTTAAGGGAATGAGTAAATAAATAAGATATGTTAAAATTTTAATCTCCTTACTTCAAAAAAGGCTCAACTTTCGAGCAATTCAGCAATTCAACTCGTGGAAGTGAGCCGACGAAATATGATCTTTTTAGCCTTACAACCAGATTGATTAAAAATTAATATCGATTGGAAATAAGGCTTATTCACATCGTCCTGATGACGATTCGGTTAATTTCTTGAACAAGCAACTTCATCACGAAAGTAGTATGAACAAAATTGAGACATTTCTCTTGCAAGATATGCTTCAACTATAAAGCCTTCCACCCTATGTTTGTTTTTGAGACCCCTTTTCAATTTTCCAATTGTCCTGCACAATCTTAAGATTAGATGTTTACTATATTAAAAAAAATATGTATGAATTTAAATATGTTGCAATTGCTTACCATTTGAATGGATACATCCACCTAGTTTGAACTGGACCACCTAGCCGAGTTTCGTGCACAAGGTGAATGGGAAGATGTTCCATCACATCGAAGAACCCTGGCAGAAAAATCTTCTCCAGCTTGTTGGTAATAACAACAACATTAATTTTCATTCGTGCCAGATTTTCTTCTTTTAATGTGGTGGCACATAAGTCTTTGAAGAACAAACTGATCTCTGCTATTGGTTTTCATATATTTTCAGGTAAACCAATAAAAGCAATTGGAAGTAATTGTTTCATGAAAATATGACAATCATGGCTTTACATTTCATGCAAGATTCCTTGTGCCATATCAACCCTTTTTCCCAAATTTGATGCATACGGCATCTTCAAACTTTGGACCCACTCATATATTTGACGCTTTTGATCTAACTTGAATGTAAAACTAGCCTTGGGCTTAATAACATTGCCATTGGGACCCTCCTATAAGTGTAATTCTCTGCGTTTGCAATATTCTGGTAAGTCAAGTCTGGCCTTTGAATTATCCTTTGTTTTTTCGGTGATATCCATAACTGTGTTGAACAAGTTGTCAAAATAGTTCTTCTCAGTATGCATGGCATCAACATTATGTCTATGTAAATTATCTGGCCAATATTCTAACTTCCAAAATATACTTTGCTTAGTCCAGTTATGCGAAACGCCATATCCATCCAGCCTATACAATGGTTCTTCACTAACTTTAGGCAAATTCTGAACTATCTCCTAGATGTCATGGTCAGGTAGCCTTGGAGGTGAACCAACATGTTCCCTTCTATTCCTTCTGAATGCATTCTTGAGTCTTCTAAATTCATGATCAGGTGGTAAGAAACAACAATGACAATCAAACCATGAATTTTTCCTTCCATGTCTTAATGTGAAAGATTTTGTTTTTTTCATGCATTATGGACAAGCCAACTTTCCAGCTGTCATCTACCCAGACAGTATTTCATAAACAAGAAAATCATTAACAATCCACATTAGATATGCACGCAGATTAGAATTCTGTTTAAGTGAGATGTCCTAAGTTTCAAACCCCTCATGCCATAAAATTTGAAGTTCATAGATCAAAGGTTACAAGTAGACATCTATTCCTCTTTTTGGATTACGCGAGCCAGGAACAACACAATTCAGAAATATATAGGGACTAGGCATCAATATTTCTGGAGGAAGATTATACTAGGTGATAAATACAGGACAACATGAATATGATGCAGCACTAACTGAAAAAGGAGAGAAGCCATCTGCACATAATCCCAAATGAATATTTTGTGACTTAGCTGCAAAATCTGGATAAGTTGCATCAAAATGCTTCCTAGACTCTCCGTCAGATGGATGACACATAACACCAGTGAGCCTTTTATTTTCACTATGCCATCTCAGATGAGGAGCTGAGTTGTTTGAAGCACACAACCTTTTCAACCTTGATATTAGAGGTATATAATGTATCGCCTTAATAGCAATTTTATTTCCACTACAACCACTCTTATATCGAGGGTACTGACAAAACTTACAGGACTCTAGGTTAGCATCTTCTTTAAAGTATAACATGCAACCATTTTCACAATAATCAATTCTAACTGAGGAGAAACCTAACTTTCACACCAATCTTTTTGACTTATAGAAAGAATCAGGAACCTCCAAGCCGGGTTAACTAACTCTTTAATAAGGTCTATCATTGATTCTATTCCTCTTTCAGCAATATTTCAGTTAGATTTAATACTTAATAATCTAATAGCAACAAACAAACAAGACTGGAAACACTCGTCAAACAAATAATGACTAGTAGCATGCAATTGTTCATAGAATTTGCGCACTTCTCAATTAGGAATATCTTCGACATTTTCCCTAAGGTCGCCCCCGTGTTGCATCCCTAAAGTATCGTGCACCATTTCTGTCATCTTAGTATCTTGATATTCATTATGCCCTGTAGACCTACTAATTTCTCCAACAACAAAGTTATTTTGCCCAACATCACCATCAATAGCACATAATCTTAAAAAGTCCTCATGAAATCCCTTTCAATAAAGATGTTCCTTCATTACTTCTTCTTTTAAAAGATTTATACCATCACATCTAACACAAGGAAAATGAATGGCCCGAAAAAGTGACCAAGCATCAAGTGTCTTAGTATGTTCAGTAAATCGTCTGATACCAACAACAAATTCCTCCCTAAGACCCATTCTATTTTCATTATTTTGTTGATATATCAAGTTATAATCAGGTTCCATCTACATAATCAATCAGATTCAACTAATTAGATCAATTCACAAAAAATTCGGCAAGTGATGACTACATTATCAAAACAAAAAATTCACCTTTAAAGTACCTATACTTAATAAATTTCAACTCACTATGTCATCACCCAAGTCACCAAACTAAACCACATTCAAAACAAAGATTCACCTTTAAAGTACCTACACTTTATCAATTTCAAGTGACTAAGTCACCTACAAAGTCACCAAACTTAACTTCATTCCAAAAATAAAATTCACCTTTAAAGTATCTACACTTAGTAAATTTCAACTCACTAAGTCATCACCCAAGTCACCAATCTTAACTACATTTAAAACAAAAAATCCACCTTTAAAGTACATACACTTAGTAAATTTCAACTTACTAAGTCATCACCTAAGTCACCAAACTTAATTACATTCAAAACAAAAAGGGATAATACCCTATTACCCCCCTGAACTATACCCAAAACGGCAAAGACACACCTCAACTTAAAGGGGGTCCTATTACCCTCCTGAACTAATTAAAAGTGTAATTTTGACACCCTTAGTGCCTACGTGGCACATACGTGGCACAATATACCAAAGTGTTCATGTAGGCACATGTGTATGCCATGTATGTACCATGTAGGCACTAAAGGTATAAAAATTACATTTTTAATTAGTTCAAGGGGGTAATAGGACCTCTTTAAGTTGAGGTGTGTCACATCTGTTTTGGGTATAGTTCAGGGGGGTAATAGGGTATTTTATCAAACAAAAAATTTACCTTTAAAATACCTACACTTAGTAAATTTCAACTTACTAAGTCATCACCCAAATCACCAAACTTAATTACATTCAAAATAAAAAATTCACCTTTAAAGTACCTACACTTAGTAAATTTCAACTCACTAAGTCATCATCCAAGTCACCAATCTTAACTACATTTAAAAACAAAAAATCCACCTTTAAAGTTCCTACACTTAGTAAATTTCAAGTGACTAAGTGACCTACCAAGTCACCAAACTTAACTATATTCAAAATAAAAAATTCATCTTTAAAGTACCTACACTTAGTAACTTTCAACTCACTAAGTCATCACCCAAGTCACCAATCTTAACTACATTCAAAATAAAAAATCCAACTTTAAAGTTCCTACACTTAGTAAATTGCAAGTGACTAAGTCACTTACCAAGTCACCAAACTTAAGTACATGCAAAAAAAAAAAAATATTCACCTTAAAAGTAACTACACTTAGTAAATTTCAGCTCACTAAGTTATCACCCAAGTCACCAAACTAGTAAATTCACCTTTAAAGTACCTACACTTGGTAAATTTCAAGTGACTAAGTGATCTACCAAGTCACCAAACTTAACTACATTCAAAACAAAAAATTCACCTTCAAAGTACCTACACTTGGTAAATTTCAACTCACTGAGTCATCACCCAAATGACCATTCTTAACTACATTCAAAACAAAAAATTCACCTTTAAAGTACCTACACTTAGTAAATTGGAAGTGACTAAGTCACCTACCAAGTCACCAAACTTAAGTACATGCAAAATAAAAAATTCACCTTTAGAGTACCTACACTTAGTAAATTTCAAGTGACTAAGTGGTCTACCAAGTCCCCAAACTTAATCAATTTCAAGTGACCTTCTCACCTCACAAGTTACCAAACTAAACTACATTCAAAACAAAAATTTTCCATTTCAAGTATCTAAACTTTAATATTTTTAAGTCACTAAGTCACCTCCTAAAACAACAAACTAAACTACCTTCAATATGATAAATTCACACTTCAAGTACCTACACTTAATTAATTTCAACTCACTAAGTCACCACCCAAGTCACCAAAGTAAACCACATTCAAAATTATTAAGCATAGCAAAATTCACACTAAAAAGTTCACATTTCAAGTACGCTTCAACAAAATTCAAAATAAAAGTTCACCTTCAAGCTAAGTAACTACACTTATTCACTTTCAAGCAACATATTTATTTATAGTATAATAAGTCAAACAATTGAACAAGTGTAACAAAGAAAATAAGTAGAGGTGTCTCATGTCCCTCTCACACCATATAATTATCACAAAATTCCTATGGCTTTCAAAGGCTTCTACAACGAACAATCCCAAACTAAACTACATTTAAAGAATTCATTATAAGAATATAGAGAGAAATCAACTTACCTTTGCTTGGCCTAAATTAAAGTGAAAGAGATAAGTGGTCATCGAATCTAGATTCAGATATGCTGGTAGCGCAAAGATACTAAATTAGGAGGAGAAGAATAATTTTCAGCCTGTCATTCAAAACAAAAATATTTAATAAACAGTATCCAAGCAGACAAATAATTTTCAACTGATAACACCTTTAATCCAACTAAGCCCATATAAACAACAACAAGCAAAATCACAAAAGAAAATCAGGAATTTGAAAAAAATCACAACTAAAGATTCCAATTTTAAGAGATTTCTACCATGAATAACTTCAACCAATATCAAATACAACAAGCTAACCTTAAAAGCAAATCAAATCTCAAACGTTGACAGCTAAAGTTTTCAACTTTGAGAAATTCCAACCAATAATAACTTCAATCCAACCAAAAATAAATAAATAATCAAGAACCTCAAAAAATCACGACAAAAACTTCTAACTTTGAGTGATTTAACAAAACTCATATCAAAAATAACAAACTAAAGTGCTAAACCATAAAAGTAAATTAAGAATCTCAACAAATCACAACTAGAGATTCCAACTTTGAGGAATTTCAACCAATAATAACTTTAACACCACAAAACCCATATCAAAAGCTACCATAAAAGCAAATCAAGAACCTCAAAATTTCACATCTAAAGATTCAAAAGACTCAAATTTTAAGGGATTTATATCATGAATAACTTCAATCAAGCAAAACTCATATCTAAAACAATAAGCTAAACCATAAAAGGAATTCAAGAATTTTAAGAAAATAAAAAAAGCAACACAAATGTAGCCATAGATTTCTAATCTTCATAAACACACAACTATGAAAAACACATAAAGAATTATGATTAATACCGAGCTATCGTCACTGGAGTAGAGCGAAAGCAGTGGCCGGAGTAGTGTAATACCCCGTATATTTCTAAGCTAGAAAATGAACCATTGTTCCTACACATGAAACCTCCTATCCTATGATTCATATTTGAGTACATGAATTAGGATGAGTATCCTAGTAATAATAGAGCTTATGATGTGTTAAGCATGTTCATAAGAGTCACTTAGAGTAAGCCAAGCAAAGAACTTTTGAATCCACCAAGTTTTCGTGTGTGATTTCACATAGCTAATATTTGAACAAGAATAACTTGATTTATAGTTGTTATTTTGGCAAATTTATACCCTCCAGATTGTATAGAATTGAATAAGCTTTCCATCGAAACCAAATTCTCCTAAAACGGATAACCGGTGAAGAAGTTATGGCGATTTAAAGTTTCAGCAGCGTTATTTCAGTCAGTGGCGCGTCGCGCCATAAGACAAAACAACATTCGTCAATTTCCAGTGTCTCTCTGCAATTCTAGTGCATCACGGTGAGTTTCCAAGTCATAAACGGGTGGAAATGTGATGTCTCCGCGTCGCACCGGGAGCCCCAAATCGAGTAATTTTTGCGAAAATTAAATGACACATCTAGAGGGGTATTTGGGCCATCTGTCCACCCCTATCTAAGTCCCAAACACGGGATTGAGATCCCAAATCAGCTCTTTACATTACTTTTTATCAAAATTAACTCAAGAACAACCAAGAACAAGTCTAGGGTTCAATTTGGGGTTTCAAATTCCAAGCTTATTTCACTACTATCTTCACGGATCATTAATCTAAGGTAGGCGTAGTGTTCATCTATGAATCCAATCCATTAATAGATCTCAAGAACCATGTTTTAAATACTATTTTGTGAACTTTTTGTGGTGATATGAGCATGTACATATTGATGATTGTTGTTTAAGTTTTAAGATGATATCTAAAGGTGTTTTCATGGAATATATATATGGTTGTTAGTTGAAAACTATGAACTTTAGGTGGTGTAATATGGTGCAAGTTATGAAACACACCTATTCCTTAATGAATGCATGCTAGGTGTTTGATAAAATGCTTAGGATGTTAGGAATTTATGTTTACATGGTTCCGTGATATCTAAATGATAAGTCTGTGTTAGTTATATACTTAAATATGAATTCCATGCTATTGATGTGTTGCTATTGTTATGGTATGAAGCATGTATGATAATGGATATGTATAATATGTACACGAAATATATCCATGCAATCCCTACAATGTTTAAGATGTTGAATAACTATATGAAGTATAAGATCCCCTACCTATGATATTATGAATTGTGGACTCCAATCTTGTGATCAAGTCATGTCATGTGTGTCAGTTTCCTTCTATCGAGTCTTGGGGGAATTCGTACCCAAAAATATAGCTGTGTGCATAGATCCATGTCATGTTGTCATAATAATCTCAATCAAGCTATAATCTATAGAACTCAGCCAGTCATGTGACTCAGAAAACCTCAGAAATCTCATAATCTAAGTTAACTCTCAGATAGTAGTACTATTCCTTCAGTAAATGAAAGTCAGTTAATCAGTCCATGTACAGTTAGTTGAATCATGTTCAGTCTCTTCAGATGGGAGTAGAAGTTAGCACCGAGTGAACCCAAGGATGGGAACTCACTTACCAGTTTAGGGTGTGATTCTTAGCAGTTATCCTTGCATTCCAAAACTATGTAGCCAGCATAGGTTGAGACATCTTAACCTTTTAGATTAGGGTTGATGAGGTGGCTTAACCTGTCAGTTCAGGGTTCCCACCACTCTCGTTTTGAGTACCTGCCAGCTAAGGGCCACTCACAACTGTCCTTACCAGTGGCGCAGTATTGACACCCCTCCAGTCGGGGCAGAGATTGGACCCCAGCTTAGCCATAAAAGCACATATGGGGCATGTCGATTAAACAACTACCGCCCACAATTTCAGACTCAGTCTCAATAAAAGAACTCAGATAGTTCTTCAGGTATCAGTATACCAGGACTGTTAGATACAGTCAAATTCAGTTATAGCGCGGGACTCAGAAAGTTCCATCAGATTCAAAACTGTCAGACCCAGTCGCCCATGTTATTAGAAATACAGTTTCATCCATGTCAGTTATCAGTAAAACATATATTAGCATACAGATTTTGCTATCATGTACTCATGATCTCAGTTACTATGTATGTATGTTTGTACTCTTACGTTCATAGCAGTCAGTCTGTTAGCATTATTCATGCATGTAAACCCTTTGCATTAGCCTACCTCACTCGTATACTCAGTACTCCAGTTGTACTGACGCATTCGCACTATGGTGCTTTTTTTTATGTTACACCATAGGTTCAAAGACACGAGTTCCAGACCAGCAGTAGCAGCTGCATTTCAGTATACAGAGTTGCAGTGAGTCCTCTTCATTCGAGGATTATATGATATTATTTTATTTTATTTATTATTTCAACTCAGTTTTGCTAGACGGAGTTAGTTGGAGACATATTCCTTCAACTCCTTATTCAGACAGTATTTAGAGACTTTCAGATTTAGTTAAGATTTGATTCAGTTTTCAGTTGTTTTGGGTATCTTTCACCCACACGGATGTTACTATTTTACAGATTCTTTATTCAATCAAACCTTATGGCCTAGATGTTCATGTTTTCCTCATTATTACATTATATACTACAGCGCACAGGTACAGATATTAATCATGGGTTAGCTTGTGGTCCTTCAAGGTCATAAGCACCGTGTAGTATCCCGATTCAGAAAATTAGGGTGTTAGAAACTTGGTATCTGAGCCTAAGGTTCAATAGAGTTGTAGGAAGTCATAAATCTGCATCTAGTAGAGTCTTGTGCATGGGTGTGTTGTGCACCACATTTATGTACAAGAGGCTATGAGATGTTTTAGGAATAGTTTCCCTTTTTTCAGTATTCATGTCGTGCTAATGAGTATAATCTCAAGTTAAACTCTCAGTCTAATCTGTTCTTCTCTTATTTTAGAATATGGCCCTAAAGAGAATAAACCAGCCAACTTCTCAGCCCAAAGATCCTTTGGGAGAACATGTCTCTCATGCAGAGTTTAGATCCGCATTCACCATACTTGCTCAGTCTATTGCTGCCCAAAATGAACGGACACTAGTTATTTTGGCCAATCTAGTGATCAATTTGCAGCATCTAGGATTCAGAACTTCACTCGAATGAACCCTCTATCTTTCTTCGGGTCTAAGTTTGATGAAGACCCTCAAGAATTCATTCACCAAGTCCAGAAGGTCATTAATATCATGGGAGTTACTTCTGTTCAGAGTACTGAGTTAGCCACATACCAATTACAGGATGTCGCTCATACTTGGTACAAATAGTGGAATTCTGAGAGGGTAGACGATGCAGGTCCTATTGAGTGAGAGGAATTTGTCATGGCTTTCTTAAATAGATTCTTTCCCCAAGAGCTGAGAGAGGACAAAGTTCTTGAGTTCATCAACCTCAGGCAGGGAAATATGATGGTTAGAGAGTATTCTCTTAGATTTACTTAGATAACCATATATGCGACTTATGTGGTTGCAGAAAATAGGGCTAAGATGAGCAAGTTCGTGTCAGGGTTGAGTGATAACGTGGTAAATGAGTATAGATCTATGATGCTAAACAATGATATGACTATAGCCAGGCTCATGACCCATGCTCAGCAAATAGAGGAGCAGAAGGTTAGGACTAGGGAGAGACAGAACAAGAGAGCAAGGTCAGGCAGTTTCAGTTTTGCTCAACCCAAATCAGAGGGAGGAAACCATTCATAATTTTATCCTAAGTCATCAGCTCCAGCTCATTCTTCCGCCAGTGTTCTAGCTCCTTCCTCTGCCAGTATCAAAATTCAGAGATGGCATAAAGATAGAGCACCAGGATCTAAATCTCAGGGCAGCGTTAGCAGTGCCCAAAAAATCCCCTATGTCAGACTTGTGGTAAGAACCACAAGGGGTTTTGCAGAGCTGGTAGTGATGTCTATTTTGATTGTGGAAATCCAGGCCACAGGATTAGGGAGTGTTCTCATCTAGGTCCTCAGGGTCAACAGAACCATTCCACAGCTCAGTCTGGTCACCCAAACCAGCAGGGTACCACTTTCTGTGCTACTAGTAGGCAACACCCAAACAAACTCTATGCTCTTCAGACCCGACAGGATTAGGAAAATTCTCCTGATATTATTACTGGTACGTTACATATTTTCCATGTTCATGTTTATGCTTTGCTAGGACCAGGTGCATCCTTGTCTTTTGTCGCTCTATACATAGCAGGCGATTTCTGAATCAGTCCCAAAATTTTAGTAGAGCCCTTTTCAGTCTCTACCCTATTGCGTAAAACTATCATAGCTCGATGGGTATATCAGAAATGCCTGGTTATGATATTTCAGAAATCTAGGTTAGCAGATTTAGTCAAATTAGAAATGACTGACTTTAATGTCATTCTCGACATGAATTGGTTCCATTTCTATTATGCCACAGTCAACTGCAAAAATAGGACAGTTCAGTTTTAGTTCCCAAATAAGCCCATCCAATAGTGGAAGGGTAGTACCTCAGCATTTAGGGGTCAGCTTATTTCCTACCTTCGGGCAAAGAAAATAATTTCTAAGGGGTGTGTGTATCATCTCGTTCATGTTAAGGATTCCAGTTCTGAATCTCCCAATCCCGAATCAGTCCTGGTGGTTAATGAATATTTAGATGTCTTTCTCAAAGATCTTCCAAGCATTCCTCTCGAAAGGTAAATAAACTTCGGCATAGTCTTTCTCTCAGATACTCAACCTATTTCTATTTCTTCATATAGAATGGCACCAACAGAACTCAAGGAACTGAAAGATCAGTTGAAAGATCTCTTAGATAAGGAATTCATCAGGCCCAGTGTATCCCCATGGGGTGCACCACTCTTATTCGTGCGCAAGAAATACGGTTCTCACATGATGTGTATTGATTACCGTCAGCTCAATAAAGTTACGGTCAAGAACAGGTATCCACTTTCTAGAATAGATAACTTTTTTGACCAACTTTAGGGTGCCAGATACTTCTCTAAGATAGACCTCAGATCAGGTTATTATCAGCTCAGATTTAGAGAATGTGACATCCCGAGGATAGCTTTTCATACGCAGTATGGTCACTTCGAATTTTTTGTCATGTCCTTTGGTCTTACCAATGCCCCTGCATCTTTTATGGACTTAATGAACCGGGTGTTCAAGAAGTACTTGGACATGTTCGTTATAGTCTTCATAGATAATATTCTGGTCTATTCTTCCACTGAGCGTGATCATTTAGACTATCTTAGAATTGTTCTTTAGACTCTCAGGGATCATCAGTTATTTGCCAAGTTCAATAAGTGTGAATTTTGGCTAAGATCAGTAGCATTCCTCAGCCATATTATTTCTAGTGATGGCATTAGAGTATATCCTCAGAATACCAAAGCGGTAAGAAACTGTCCTTGCCCCGTATCTCCATCAGATATCAGGAGTTTCTTGGGTTTGGCCGGCTATTACAGATTATTTGTCAATGAATTTTCTTATATTGCATCTCCTATGTCCAGATTGTCTCAAAAGAAGGTTATGTTTCAATGATCAAATTCATGCAAGAAGAGTTTTCAAGAGTTGAAGACTTGACTCACTGTAGCTCTAGTTCTAGCTCTTCCAAACGGATCAGATGGTTTCGTAGTCTATTGTGATGCATCCAGAGTGAGTTTAGGTTGTGTCCTCATGCAGCATGGTAAGGTCATAGCCTACGCCTCTAGACATCTAAAGCCCCATGAGAAGCATTATCTTACTCATGATCTTGAGTTAGCAAACGTAGTATTTTCTTTGAAGATTTGGAGACATTATCTTTACGGAGTTCATGAAGATGTCTTTAAAGATCATAAGAGTCTCCAGTATGTCTTTTCTCAGAAAGGTCTCAATCTTCGTCAGAGAAGGTGGTTAGAGCTCTTGAATATTGTGGCTGACGCTCTCAGTAGACTCTCCATGGGAAGTGTTTTTCATGTTGAGGATAGAAAAAATAAAATAACTCAGGAAATCCATCAGCTGAACAGACTAGGCATTTGCTTAGTCGACTCTTCTGAGGGTGGAGTATGTGTTCAGAGTATTTCAGAGTCATCTCTAGTTTCCGAGGTGAAAGAAAAGCAAGATAGGGTTCCTAGCTTTGTCAAGCTGAAAGAGTCAGTTTAGAATCAGAAAGTTGAGGTTTTCACCCAAGGGAGAGATGGTGTTCTTTATTGTCAGGGTCGTTTGTGTGTTCCGGGTGTAGAAGGCTTGAGGCAGTGAATTCTTGTGGAAGCGCATAGTGCGCGATACTCTATTCCTCCAGGGGCCACTAAGATGTATCGCGACTTGCGGGAGATCTATTGGTGGAGTGGGATGAAGAAAGATGTTGCAGAGCTTGTGTCTAAGTGCTCTACATATCAACAGGTTAAGATAGAGCATCAGAAACCTATTGGTTCCATGTAGGAGTTCACCATTCCTACTTGGAACTAGAACTCGTCATCAGCAGATTCAGTTTGGGTCATTGTAGACAGAATGACCAAGTCAACTTATTTTCTTCCTGTTCGTACTTCTTATTCAATCGAGGATTATGCCAAACTTTATATCAGGGAGTTGGTTAGATTACACGGTATTCCACTATCTATTATTTCAGAAAGAGGTACCCAATTCACCTCTCACTTCTGGAAAGCATTCTAAAAGGGTCTTGGTACCCAAGTTCATCTCAGTACAACACTTCATCCTCAGATAGATGGTCAAGCAGAAAGAGCCATTCAGACTCTCGAAGATATGCTAAGGGCATATGCAATTGATTTCAAGGGAAGTTGGGATGACCACTTGCCTTTGATTGAGTTTGCATACAACAATAGCTATCATTCCAGTATTTAGATGGCTCCATTCGAAGCTCTCTATGGTAGGAGATGTAGATCTCCAATCGGTTGGTTTGAAGTTTGTGAGGCCTTAGTTATATGTCCTGACTTAGTATTCGACGCCTTAGAGAAAGTTCAGTTGATCCGAGAGAGACTCTGGGCTGCTCAAAGCCGACAGAAGTCTTATGCAGATGTTCATAGAAAGGATCTTGAGTTTGAGGTCAATGACTATGTCTAACTCAATATTTCTCCTATGAAGGGAGTGAAAAGGTTCTACAAGAAAGGAAAACTCAGTCCCTGATATGTCGATCCCTTCAGGATTCTCAGTCGCTTCGGTAAGGTAGCTTATGAGCTCGAATTGCCTTCAGATCAAGCCTTAGTTCATCCTGTCTTCCATGTCTCATTGCTCAAGAAATGCATAGGTGACCTAGCAGTTGTAGTCCCTATTCAGGGCATTGATGTTCAGAATAGTTTCTCTTATGAAGAGATGTCAGTCGAAATCTTAGACTATCAAACTCGTAGATTGAGGAAAAATGAAGTCCCTCTAGTCAAGGTTATTTAGTGAAATCAGTCTCATAAGGGAGATACTTGGGAATCAGAAGCAGATATGCATACCAAGTATCCTCACCTCTTCTCCGCCAATTTAGATCAAGCTCAAGGTAACAGTTCTCCTTAAGCGTACTTAGTTTCATGTTCACGTTCCTATCATAAACTTGGTATCTATTACCGTTGCATATTCAGTCATGCATTCATGTATCAGTTCAGTGTATAATCATGCATTAAATATGCATTCTCATTATGATAACCCAGTTATCAGAAGTCTCAATTATGAGTTCATGAATCAGTTACTCATGCATCAGCTATGCATGTCCAGCATGATGTGTTTAGCTTATCAGTCATGTCCATCATGAGATCATGTTTTAGTAGTGTATGTCTTGTACGTACTCCAGTTTATCATCTCTCCTTATTTCAGTCAGTCTCATTCGAGGACAAATGTTTTCAAGGGGGGAATATTGTAATACCCCATATATTTCTAAGCTAGAAAATGAACAGTTGTTCCTACTAATGAAACCTCCTATCCTATGATTCATATTTGAGTACATGAATTAGGTTGAGTATACTAGTTATATAGAGCTTATGATGTGTTAATCATGTTCATAAGAGTCACTTAGAGTAAGCCAAGCTAAGAACATTTGAATCCATCAAGTTTTCGTGTGTGATTTCACATAACTCATCTTTAAACAAGTATAACTTGATTTATAGGTGGTATTTTGGCAGATTTATGCCCTCCAAATTTAGATAATTGAATAAGCTTTCCGTCGATACCAAATTCTCCTAAAACGGACACCCGGTGAAGAAGTTATGGCGACTCAAAGTTTTAGCAGCGTCATTTCAGTCAGTGGCAGATTGCGCCGTAAGACAAAATGACGTTCGTCAATTTCTAGTATCTCTCCGCTATTACAGAGCGTCGTGGTGAGTTTCCAGGTCACAAACGGGTGGAAACGCGATGTCTCTACATTGCGCCGGGCCCCCCAAATCGGGTAATTTTTAAGAAATTAAATGACACATCTAGAGGGGTATTTGGGTCATCTTTACACCCCTATATAAGTCCCAAGCACGGGATTGAGGCCCCAAATCAGCTCTTTACATTACTTTTTATCAAAATTCACTCAAGAACAACCAAGAACAAGTCTAGGTTTCAATTGGGGGTTTCAAATTCCAAGCTTATTTCACTACTATCTTCATGGATCATTAATCTAAGGTATGCGTAGTGTTCATCTATGGATCCAATCCGTTCATAGAGCTCAAGAACCATGTTTTAAATACTATTTTGTGAACTTTTTGTGGTGATATGAGCATATACATGTTGATGATTGTTGTTTAAGTTTTAAGATGATATCGAAAGGTGTTTTCATGGAATATATATATGGTTGTTAGTTGAAAACTATGAACTTTAGGTGGTGTAATATGGTGCAAGTTATGAAACACACCTATTCCTTAATGAATGCATGCTAGGTGTTTGATAAAATGCTTAGGATGTTAGGAATTTATGTTTACATAGTTCCATGATATCTAAATGACAAGTCTGTGTTAGTTATATACTTAAATATGAATTCCATGCTATTGATGTGTTGCTATTGTTATGGTATGAAGCATGTATGATAATGGATATGTATAATATGTACACGAAATATATCCATGCAATCCCTACAATGTTTAAGATATTGAATAACTACATGAAGTATAAGATCCCCTACCTATGATATTATGAATTATGGACTCCAATCTTGGGATCGAGTCATGTCATGTGTGTTAGTTTCCTTCTATCGAGTCCTGGGGGTATTCGTACTCAAAACATATAGCTGTGTGCCTATAGCCATGTCATGTTGTCATAATAATCTCAATCAAGCTATAATCTATAGAACTCAGTCAGTCATGTGACTCAGGAAACCTCAGAAATCTCATGATCTCAGTTAACTCTCAGATAATAGTACTATTTCGTCAGTCAACGGAAGTCAGTTAATAAGTCCATGTACAGTCAGTTGAATAATGTTCAGTCTCTTCAGATGGGATTAGAAGTTAGCACCGAGTGAACCCAAGGATGGGAACTCACTTACCAGTTTAGGGTGTGATTCTTAGCAGTTATCTATGCATTCCAGAACTATGTAGCCAGCATAGGTTGAGACATCTTAACCTGTCAGATTAAGGTTGATGAGGTGGCTAAACTTGTCAGTTCAGGGTTCCCACCACTCTCGTTTCAAGTACCTTC
Organism: Capsicum baccatum var. pendulum; assembly: GCA_030864225.1. Taxonomy (NCBI): domain Eukaryota; kingdom Viridiplantae; phylum Streptophyta; class Magnoliopsida; order Solanales; family Solanaceae; genus Capsicum; species Capsicum baccatum. The sequence goes on along the minus strand of CM061555.1, from coordinate 81,131,548 downwards.
CAGCTAAGGGTCACTCACAACTGTCCTTACCAGTGGCACGACATTGACACCCTTTCAGTTGGGGCAGAGATTGGACCCCAGCTTAGCTATAATGGCACACATGGGGCATGTCGGTTAAACAACTACCTCTCACAATTTCAGACTCAGTCTCAATAAAAGAACTCAGACAGTTCTTCAGATATCAGTATACCAGGACTGTTAGATACAGTCAAATTCAGTTATAGCGCGGGACTCAGAAAGTTCCATCAGATTCAAGACTGTCAGACTCAGTCGCCTATGTTATTAGAAATACAGTTTCATCCATGTCAGTTATCAGTAAACCATGTATTAGCATACAGATTTAGCTATCACGTACTCATGATCTCAGTTACTATGTATGTATGTTTGTACTCTTACGTTCATATCAGTTAGTCAGTTAGCATTATTCATGCATGTAAACCCTTTGCATTAGCCTACCTCACTCGTATACTCAGTACTTCTGTTGTACTGACGCATTTGTGCTATGATGCTTTCTTTTCATGTTACACCATAGGTTCAGAGACACGAGTTCCAGACCAGTAGTAGTAGCTGCATTCCAGTATACAGAGTTGCAATGAGTCCTTTTCATTCGAGGATGATACGATATTATTTTATTTTATTTATAATTTCAGCTCAGTTTTGCTAGACAGAGTTAGTTGGAGACATGTTCCTTCAACTCCTTATTCAGACAGTATTTAGAGGCTTTCAAATTTAGTTCAGATTTGATTCAGTTTTCAGTTATTTTTTGTATCTTTCACCCACTCGGAAGTTACTATTTTATAGATTCTTTATTCAGTTGAACCTTATGGCCTACATGTTCCTGTTTTCCGCATTATTACATTATATAATGCAGTGCACAGATACAAATATCAGTCATGGGTTAGCTTGTGGTCCTTCGGGATCATAAGCACCGTGTATCATCCCGATTCAGAAAATTGAGGTGTTACAAGTTGAGTCGGAGTAGATCGCGATGTGTGTGTGTGGCTGTGTGTTGGTGGGTGGCTGCTTAGCTGAGATGGAAGCCCAATTTAGGTCAGGGTTGTGTGTGTTTTGTTCTTTTATTATGTTTGTCGGATCGGGTCGAGTTAATAAAACTTAAAATTTTTTTAATTAACAGTAAACTGACCACATGTGGTCGGTTTTTACAAAATTGTTGATAAATTAAAGTTTAACAAACTACAATTAATAAATTAAAATGAATTAAAATTAATAATTAAAAATTTAATTTTTTATTAAATTCTATAATATTTATAAAAACAACCAACTAATTTAATACAACGCGTATATATTTAAATCAGATAATTAGTTATTTTATCATCACATTAACACAACTAGTATATTTCCTCAATCGTATAATAATATCAATGAATTTTGTAAATTACGATAAGTTTTTGGTTAATTAGCTTTTAAATACGATATTATATACACCTCGTAATATATATATATATATACCTCGTAATACAATGTGTTAATCAGATAAATTATCGATTACTTATCTTACATTATTATAACTTCAACAGTATGTGCGTATCTACATTGACACAAAATAGTATATCTATTTTCTTAATAATATTTTGATATATAGATTCACTTATCTAGCTTTCGATTACTGCATACGTCACTACATGAGATATACATACATACATACATATATATATATATATATATATATATATATATATATATATTTAATTTTCTATGAGCTTTCAAATACATACTATAAACAACACATACACGATTTTACTATCCCATAATAATATACAACGTATATCACAAATACTCAGATACAAAATTTGTAAGCGAAAAAACTCAAATTAACCGCCAAAATTTGGCGGTCGTTCAAAATTTGAAATTCAAAGCAAATGGTAAATATATACCAGTTTCAGGATTCAATTTTGTCTCCCTCCCCTACTTCCTTCCTCCCCCCCTTATATATACTTCGTAGTACTTGTCTTACTTTATTACAACTTCAACAACATACGCGTGTCTACATTGATACAAAATAGTATATATATATATTTCCTCAATAGTATGAGATATATATCAACATATCATTCAAAATATTTTAATATATAGATTTAGTTATCTAGCTTTCGATTATTGCATACGCTACTACACGAGATATACGTATATATACATATATTCAATTATCTATCAGCTTTCAAATACGTACTATAAACATCAAATACACAATTTTACTATCCCATAATAATATACAACGTATATCACAAATACTCAGATGAATTATCATTAGATTATCTTATGTCATTAATATACCTTCGCTATATAATATGTATATACTTTATATATATATACACACACATACATACATACATACATACATATACACACATATACCTATACATACATACACACACATATACACACTATCAACTATATCAAGTTCTAAATACGCACTATATATATCACATACATACACGAGTATATTATCCAATACTATAATGCGACGTGTTACATATACATACTCTGATGAATGATCAATTAATTATATTTGATTAGTTTAATTATATTCTTCTAGGTTTTGACTACATCGTTCATCAATCGATCACTACATGATATGTAAATATATATATATATATATATATATATGCACTCTTGAATGCGTACTATATATATCACATCCACAAGTATACTACCTTATAATAGAACACATTCATTATATTCTAATCAATTATCAGTTATATATTACATTATTATGACTGCAATAGTAACATAATAATCTCATTATCTCAACGGAATCATATATATACATACAAATATTTATGATACAAAGATTATGCATGTTTAACGTCATTTAACGTATATACAAAGACAAATATTTATTTTATATATTGTAACATAAGTAAAAGATAAAGATTATGTTTAACGTAATTTGTTTATTTTATTTGATATATTTTTTAGTGTAATTTTTTTACAAAATTTAAGATTGTTTGATTTTTATTATTATTATTATATTGGTTATCAACTACGTGTGATCGGTGTAATTTCAAAAAATTATATATATTAGATTATATATATAATTATTTTTTAATGAAAATAATATATATATATATATATATATATATATATATATATATTTGATTATATATATAATATTGGTTTCTAAAAATTATTTACTTTTTTATTTTTTTTTAGTTCAAAAATCAACCACAAGTGGTCGGTTTTTAAAAATTATTATTTTTTTATTTAAATAAAAAATCGACCTCAAGTGGTCGGTTTTTAAAAATAATTTTATTTTTATTTTAATAAAAACCGACCACAAGTGGTTAGTTTTTTAATATTATTTTTTTTATTTTAATTAAAAACAGACCACAAGTGTTTATTTTTAAAAATTATTTTATTTTATTTTAATTAAAATCGATCACAAGTGATCGGTTTTTTAAAATTAATTTCATTATTTATTTTAATTAAAAACCGACCACAAGTGGTTGGTTTTATTTAAAAATATAATTGAAAAATATTTTTAAAAACCGACCACATGTGGTCGGTTTTAAAAATATTTTTTAATTTTATTTTTTTAAAATAAAACCAACCACATGTGGTCGATTTTTTAATATTTTTTAATTTTTTATTTATAAAAAAAAATTATTGAAAGGATTTTTCTGAAATTTTAAAATACAAAACGACCACTTGTTGTCACTTTTTTTAAATTTCTTTTTTAAAAAATAAAAAATAAAAAATCGATCACATGTGACCAGTTTTTTCCGACTACTTTTTGTGGTCGGAAATCCTGTATTTTTTAGTAGTGAATTATGACATTTCTCTCAGGAGTTACTTTCCTACTTCCTTTCCGTAGAAAGAACTTTATTTCAACTTTGCTTTGTTATTTCTTATTCTAAGAGCTTAATTAATTAACAAAAAAGTCATCGTTTTCACCTCAAACTATACACGAAAAGTTTAGGTCACACCTAAACTATCATAGTGACCTATTACACACCCAAACTATAAAAAAGTGGAACTATTACCTCCTTAGAAGGTGACGTGGCTGAGAAGGTGTATTCATCTTTCTAAGGTGCACGAGAATTGGAAAAAAATCTTAAAGCGACAGCTTCCATACACATGTCACTATTTCATTTGTCATTTATCATTAAGTACTCCTAATATTCTTCTTAATATATACCATTAGATTAATTATTTTTCCAATTGATAAAATATTAATAACTTTTTATTTTTTATTTTTTCAACTAAAAAAATATTAATAAAGTTAAATTTTCTTATTTATTCATTTTAATATGTGAATCCGCCTTTTTCAATTGCTTCTTGTTCACCAAAATCACCATTGACACCATCATCATCAAACTCAAATCTTCACCATAATAATTTTAAGAATCCACCATAAATTTCATTATCGGAATCACAATACAATTTCTTCATTAAACTCGGTCTTCTCCATTTCCCAATTTCTTTTCCAGTTGTCACCACCGTCGTCCACCACCATCGCCGCCACCATAACCACCATCACACAATGAAGTAACTGTTCATTTTTTCTTTGCTAACAAAAATGGGTTATTATGTTAGCAGTAGCAACAACAAACTACTACCTCCAACTATATCCGCCATAAATTTTGGGTATTGGGTTGCTTGTGATTGAGGATACAACACAAAGCCATAGAAAGTGAACCAGAAAGCAAGGAAAATCCAACACCATCAACAGATTCTTCTGGACTCAAAGACTCATCTTTATCCATAAAATCCTCCAATTTCTCCAACAGACACTCAGCCCTTTGCATTGAAGAAGTAGAAGAATCAAATATGTAATCACATGAATTATATCCTTTTGCAATACTACTTGGTTCATCGGATTCAATAACATTATCGAATTCAAGAAAGCAAGAACCTGCAAAAAAAAATCATAAATACAACACTATTAATTTAATTTTAAAAAAAAATCAAATTTTAGGTATTGGATTTTTTTGTTTACATGAGATACGAATTTGGGAAAAGTGAAAGAAGTGTTGTTGTTCATTGAGCTCAAATTATGGTGGTTGTTTGTAATTTTTTGTGATATTAATGATTGTATTGTGATTTCGATAATGAAATTTATGACGGATTCTTAAAATTATTGTGGTGAAGATTTGAGTTTGATGATGGTGGTGTTAATGGTGATGTTTTAATGTTGATTTTGGTGAAGAAGAAGCCTTTGAATCTTGATTTGCTTGATATTCTGTTACTGTATTCATTTGTTGGTAAAGCTCCCTTTTAGAGATAATGGGAGAGATGAATGGGGTTAGAAAGATAACTTGACAATTTTTGTTTAAAAATAATGTTTAAAATTGTTTATGATGTGAAAAGTGATTTGGAAAGTGACATGGAGCGAGTGGAGTACATTCCACTCATTGAAGTTGAGCATGGGTGTTGAGGGGAGGTAATAATTTTACTTTTTTATAGTTTAGGTGTGTAATAGGTCACTACTATAGTTTAAATGTGACCTAGACTTTTTATGTATAATTTGGGGTAGAAACAATGACTTTTCCCATTAATTAATACACATCTCTTACTTACCATCTAAAAGTAATATGTTGTTACAGGGTCCTCTTTGGAGCTAGTACCCTCATATTATTCTATGTTTTAGTTCACAGAGAGAATGTTAGATATTTTACGGTGGGAACAATCGATGTTTCATAATTTAAATTTAATTATTACAAAGTCAAGACCCGATTTGGTCTTAGAATTCTGAAACTCAATTTTCCTATACTCACGTTCAAGAACTCTCTTTTAGTTTTTACTCACTTATTGGTTCTCTCACTTACTTCAGCAACTCTTTACTTGATTACTCACTCTTGTACTTGAGCATACATACAACTCAAACAACAACAAACAACAACAACAAACCCAGTGTATTCCCACCTAGTGGGGTCTGGGGGGGTAAGATGTACGCAGTCTATACCTCTAACTCTGAAGAAGTAGAAAGGCTGTTTTCGATAGACCCCCGGCATACATACAACTCAAATAGTCATATAACTCAAATAGTCATATTTATTTATGGGTGATGATCGATGTGTATAGAGATATCTACTATTCTCTTCAAAAATATTCCTAACAACTAGTTCTAGACCTGCCTTTTCTAAAATATTTCTAGACCTTACTCTCTAGAATACTCATTCTAGAGATCTTTATTTTATTTTATTCTCTACAATACTTGAATATTCTAGATTCTTCCATGAAGTGTCTTGGATATTAGTTAATTTGGTAATGAATTCTTAACACTTCCCCCTTACACCAACTTAATTTTTTCTCTGCCTCCACTTAGAGCGATCTCTCGAGCTTTGGAATCATGCAAGTCCAACATTTGTGCCTGAATTTACAACTTTATTGTTCAAGTTGAACTAAGTGGTGATCCATCCAATATTTCTACTCCCTTCATTTAAAAAAGACTGATCCTTTTTCTTTTTTAACAATATTTTAATTTCAACTTTCCACATGACATATTTAGGGCCATAAGATTAAAGGACATTTTGATACATTTGACACAACTTTAATTTAAGGCCACAAATTCAAAAGTCTTCTTTGTTTTCTTAAACTTTGTGCCAAGTCAAAGTAGGTCATTCTTTTTGAAATGGAGGAAGTATATAATATCAAATTTATTACCTATCGAAAATACTTGATTGACGTTAGTATAAGGTTGAGAAATGAGAGTCTTGTTACAATCGAGAGTAGTCAAGAAATTACCTAAAGTAATAGTTTCATGAACCTAACATTATTTTATTCTTTTTGAAAAGCCTCCTTAGTCCTGACATCCCATGTAACCTATTGCTCTCTTCATACTCATCTCGACCTCCAAGACAACTACGTGAGTATCTTTATCTTTGCCATCTTGCAGGTTCTTTATAACATCATTGCCATTATACTTATTCCCACTTTTAAGAGCCAAATGCAATGAACTCTTCAATTAAGGGTCTGGAGGCAAATGGAAGCAATTCACATTATAATAGGAGCACATCTCTTCATAATGCAAATGTTTTGAACTTAAGAATTTTCCTATCTTCCTCTTATCCTTTCTCTAATACGTGATCTAGCATATCTAAAAGAGTTAAGATTTTCAACTACTTTTGGGGGAGTTGGCTAAAATGCCACTTTCCAAACTTTTTTCGATATTTAGATACCAAGTATTTTTAATTGAAAAAATAAATACTTTAATGGGACTACAAAAAATAAATGCAAACCTATCACACAACTTACAAAATCTACACTTTAGCTTTTTTCCCATTTCAGCCTCATTTTTTTTAAAACTACACTTTAGTTTATGTCTAAAAATATAAATATTGGATAATTAATTTAGAAAAAAAATATCCCAAAGCTTCTCAACCTATCCACTACCAACCACCCAATTTTGGCGTCATTTCCTCAATTTTTGATCATTTTCCGTCAAATTTTTCGACATTTATCGAAAAGTGACATTATCTTCATTGTTTTAAGCCATTTTCGCTTATTTTTAGCTTCAATTTTTCTTCCATCTTCATACAAAAAGCATGAAAATCAGTCCCATATTTTGAAATTGATTCTTGGCTCAATAGCAACATTCCAACACTCCTTAGGTTGTTTGTAAGCTGAAATTCATCGGATTATTCTGATGGTCGTCGAAAAAGGGTCGATCGTGCACTGTACGTCTAACAGCTAAGAAGACGACTTCATTCTATTAAGTCTAGGCGCATAAACCACTATTCAAGTCTATTAAATACTATTATCAAGGTATATCATGTCTATTATAGATTACGTGGTTGTTGATAGTATATTTTCTGGTGAATGGGAGGAGACTCCTAAATGTTGGGTTTGGAAAACCGCATCTAAGAAGACAGTGTCCATTTTCCTTCGTCGCAATGTTTCATACGCCGATATGGTTAAAAGCATAATGAAGAACAGTGAATTAAGTTTTGATCAAAGTGAGGTGGTAATTAGTTACTTGATGAACGGGAGGGGGAAAATCTATCCAACGTTCATAAGGAATGATAGACACGTGGAATTATACATGCTTTGCATTGATTCTGATAACTCCAGACCTATATTGCGGGTTAAAGTTATTGGAAGGTCCCGGGAAGAAGCTTCTACATCAGCCCCACCCTTGGCAGTGGATGATACATCAACGAAATACGATTGCATGGGTGGTGATGAAAGGGATAATAGTGAATATTATGAAGAAGAGGAGTGTGGAGGAGGTGAGGACGGACATTTCGGACCACAAGGAAGCCACTCTTTCTCGGACGACATTAATCATTATGTAGGACAAACATTCAAGGATAAGAATGTTTATGTAATTTTAAGTAAGAAAAGATTGAAGAAATACTAGATTGTGCGAATTATTTATTATATACTGACGCCATTGTTGATTTCTACACATGATAGATAGATTATCAATTTTTCAAGAAGTCGATTATTTACCAATTCATGGGTTTATGATCAACTATTTGAATATATGGACAAGTTAGAATAATGACCAAAAAATAGAAATTAAATTAAATAAAATTAAAGTATAAAAATTAACACCTTTCAAACATTGTAAAATAATTTAGATACATTAATTGTGATACCAAATCACTTTTGAACATAATCAAGTGATATTTAAGGCATACTATAGTCGTAAATCAGTGAGATGAAACTAAAAAGGAAAGAAATAAAATAAAATATATAAGCACCATCCAAACAATGTAAAACAACTAGATATCATCAAATGAGATTAGACGCATCTAATGAGTATAAGGAGGAGTGATGGTTGTGACTTGTGGGTGCATAGGACAAGTAGTGTTTGAGAACAAGTAATCCTTCTCAATGCAGACGTTTGTTCTGAGTAATTGATTGCTACTACAATCACTCTTCCTTATACTCATTTGATCGAGTGTTCAATTATTTTGTACTCTCATATGATGATATTTAGTCATTTTTCATTGCTTGAATGATGTTTATTTATTTTAATTTATTTTATTTCTCCCTTTTTAGTCTCGTCTTACTTGTCAATAGAATTAGATGATTGATGCTAGACCTATAAAGATATCGTGCATATATTATATATAAATGTATGCATCTATACTAGACTAAATTAACAGCCATGTATCGACCAATTGAGTTCAGTGGAAAGTAAGATGAGACTAAAAAAGAGAAAAATAAAATAAAATAAATTAACATCATTCAAGCAATGAAAAGTGACTAAATATCATCATATGAGAGTACAAAATAATTGAACACTAGATCAAATGAGTATAAGAAAGAGAAATGATAGTAACAATCAATTACTCATAACAAACGTCTGCATTGAGAAGGACTACTTATTCTCAAATACTATTTGTCTCATGAACACTCACAAGTCACAACCATCACTCTTCTTAATACTCATTAGACACGTCTAATCTCATTTGATGATATCTAGTTGTTTTGCGCTTTAATGATGCTTATTTATTTTATTTTATTTCTTACATTTTTAATCTCATCTTACCGATTTACGACTATAGCATGCCTTAAATATCACTTGATCATGTTCAAAAGTGATTTGGTGTCACAATTGATATATCTAAATTGTTTTACAATGTTTGAAAGGTGTTAATTATCACATTTTAATTTAGTTTTTATTTTTTTGTTATTATTTTAACTTGTCCATATATTCAAATAGTTGATCCTAGACCTATGAGTAGGTGAATAATCGACTTCTAAAAAAATTGATAATCTATCTTGTGTAGAAATCAATAACGGTGTCAGTATATAATAAATAATTTGCATAGTCTAGTGTTTTTTCAATCTTCTTTTACTTCGTCAATTTTAAGAAGCTTCAATTATGTCTTGTTTAAAATTATAACTCTTTCAGGCATACAATGATAGAGTCTATAGTAAACCTTGATAATCGATTATAGAAGATGTAAATATTCTTTAAACCTTTTCCAATGGTCACTTTTTTGGTAATCCTACTATATAAATGACATGACTTTTTTGAGCTCCTCCATGTTCATTTATTCATTCTTTTCTCATTTTGATTCAACAATATCAATGTCTATCTTTCTCATTTGAAACACTCCTTAGCTTATTCCAAAGCTTTAATTTGTTGCATAATTTCAGTGGTAGTCGAAAAAGCGATATCAAGTACTGTATGAAAATCACGTAAGAAGAAGACGGCTATAGTCTATTAAGTCTAGGATCATAAATGAACTTGTTCTCTCTGTCCAGATTTCTGGCACATTAACCGATGAAATTCAAAATTTTTTTACCATAAAATCGGCAAGGACAGTCATAATCCATCAACAATCAAACAAATATCAACTTAAAAGCATAAATTTTCAGTAAAATTAAGTTCCATCTTTTAAAAAGATTTCAGTTTTTTCTATCCAAACCAAACAAATACCTAATCAACCGAACGGTCTATTAACAAAACAACATTCGAATTTCTTGACACATTAACCGATTAAATTCACGAAAAAATTTCACCATTTTATCGACAAGGACAATCATAATCCATCAACAATCAAACAACTATCAACTTAAAAACACAAATTTTCAATAAAATCAAGTTTCATTTTTTTAAAAGATTTTAGTTTTTTTCATCCAAACCAAACAAATACCTAATCAACCGAACAGTCTATTAACAGAACAACATCCAAATTTCTTGGCATATTAGCTAATTAAATTCGTAAATTTTTTTTACCATGCAATCGACAAGGACAACCATAATCCATCAACAATCGAACAAATATCAACTTAAAAACACAGATTTTCAGTAAATTCAAGTTTTATTTTTTAAAAAGATTTTAGTTTTTTCATTCAAGCTAAACAAATAACTAATCAATTGTAATGACCCTTACGGTCATTTTACTGTATTTTCATATAATTGTAGTACTATCTAAATATATATCGTGGATTATTTAATTTAATTTGGTATTTTGTAAAAATATAATTTAGTACCCTTCTAAAATATTTTTGATATTTGTAAAATTCTTTAAGTCATGAGATATTTATCTCACTTTATAATAGATTTTTATGATTTGTTAATATTTTAAGCGGAGATAGTAAAATTAAAAAAAAATATTAAAATACTATTATTATATAATAGAGGTTTTGTTAAAAATAATTTTTTATTAATTATGGTATATCCAAAATATTATAATTATTTTACCATAAATTTATACAATATCCGATTATGTATACAATGTAGACAAATTATTAGAACGTGGGAATGAATTGTAGAAAGAAGCATGGCAGCCATATGTTTGTCCATGATTTTGCCAATTGGAAAGGGCTTTACCTTTTATATATATATATATATATATATATATATATATATATATATATATATATATACTCCTTTAGTCCTTTTTGACTAGAAAGAAGGCAAAAAGAAAACTTTCCACCAACTTACATCTTTCTCATTTCCTTGAAAATATTTTTTTTTTTCCCCAGGAGTATCAATAGTGTTCCCACACTTCCTTGAAAATATTTGCATCTGCCATATTAAAGTGAACCATTCCCTTACCGTTGGCTTTCTATTTTTCCATATCTGAACCTTCGTTTTTTTTTTGTTTTTTTTTTAAATTAGTTAGGTTTCTTGTTTAGCCTTGCAAAATTGCTTATAAATTACGAGGCGTTGTGAAAAATAATTTATTTGATGTTGGCCAAATTCGGGTTCTAGCGAGATAGTATTCGGAGGTTTTGCGAACAGATGTTATATTTTTAGCGTTCAGGTAGGCTAGGTTTTTCCTATCTTTAGATTGAATTTAATTACTGAAAATGTAAACTATTATGTTAGCCTTGGATAAATTCTTGTAGATGCGTATTTTTGATATATATAAACTGTCTTATTTATCCGGATTAGAACCCCGTTCTAGAAATTTTTTTAAAAATTATCTTTTAATATAATATAACATCTATTACTTTGGGACGTAAAAATACTTTTTATTTGAAAGTATAGTTGTTCATATATACAATTGCTTCTCTTACTCATCCTTCAATATACCTTTAGAAATAGTTATATGAAACATGTATACATATATAATTATTTGAAAAGTATATATGTATAAGAGTATATAATAAGCATATGATAATATAGGCATATAATATATTAATTAAATTGCGAAACCTTGAATTTATTTCTTATTAATTAAGATTAATGGATGATTGTTTAGACATTGACATTGTTATGATATGATATGAATTTTATTATTTTCGGTGGTTATGGTTACTATGTGTTTCGGTTCGCGTTCGGCAAATGATTATTATGGTTACTATGAGTTCCGGTTTGAGGCGACAATTGACTATTATGGTTACTATGAGTTCCGGTTAGGTTATGTTTGATTTATCTATTATTACTGGATTATTTATTTTTCGGTATCGCATAAGTTTCCTTTACAGACATTGCGTAGCTTGGTAGTTGTTTACCTTTCCATCCCTATCTACTAATGACTCAGATTACACCCTCGCATTGTAGTTATACCTTTTCTGTATTAAGCTCAGTCGGCTGATGATGCCTACTGAGTACCCGTGGTTTTTTTGGTACTCATACTACACTTCTGCATCTTTTTCTGATGCAGATCAGGGTAATAGGAGTCGACGTTAACGTGGTTCCTACCTTCCATCACTGATTCAGAGCAAGGTGAGCTTGCTGGCATCCGAGGCTGATCCTCTTCTATCTATTCCAGTTAATCTTTTGTTCTCAAGACTGCTTGTGTATATTGTGTACATTTTATATCTTTGTCTAGTACTCTAGGTACCTTTTAGTAATGACTTTAGTACTGACCTTATCAGGTCTTGGGAGAGATTCATTGTATAGTTTTTTTTTCTTTTTTTTTTGATATAGTATATATACTCTTACTTAGTTTTTACTTATTATTATTATACATGATCCTTTATTTGGTCTCTGCCTGTTAGTCCGTTACTTATCATTTCGGACTATGGCTTGGCTTGCCTACTGGTGGATTAAAGTAGACGCCATCATGACTTGAGAAATTGGGTCGTGACATCAACCGAACGGTCTATTAACAGAATAACATTCGAATTTCTTGGCACATTAGCCAACTAAATTCGCGAAAAAAATCATCATGCAATCGTCAAGAACAATCATAATTCATCAACAATCAAACAATTACCAACTTAAAAATACAAATAAAATTAGTAAAATCAATCCTTTTTTTCAAAAAAAAAAATTCTCCCAAATCAATTCAACTACCACAAACTAAAACCGAAATAAAAAAAAAATCATCAATATGGAACACAAATTACTTCGGAGATGAAGAGAAATTATTTAAAGTGGAAGATGAAAGATCTTAGATCTTTAGACAAGATAAAAATAAAAAATGAAAATTGGGGGAAGAGGATAGAGAAATGGCGATGGTTTTGTGAGTGGGAGTGAGGAGAGAGAATTTTTTTTAGTATTTAATAGAAAAGTGGGGTTAAAAAAGTATTTAATAAATACATAAGGGGTGACAAAATTTTTTTCTTTTTAACACTTTAACCCATATCTCACAAAACCCTAAAAAATTAAGTCAAACCAAAAGGAGTGTTTATTTCTCAAAATAAGTTTTCAATGTGACCTTTTACCTAAATCTTGTCTAGTCTTTTATATCTCTTTTTTACCTACTGAATCTATGTTCACACTATTGAGGTGAGACAAAATAACCTCTTCCAGCCATGACTTCTGACACTGACATCTATTTCCTTTTCTTATGCAAACTAAAAAATTTATCCGTGCTTCGTGCGGTAACAAAAGTACTCATATTTATGAAATGACATAAAAAGTATAAACATTTAGAATATTTAATGCAATTTGAATTAAATAAGACTAAATTAGAAAACAATAATGTGATGTAGAATTTCATATAAAAAGTTAAAATTTTCAGCAAAATAAGAACTAAACTTGATTATGTACTATGAAACGTGATCATATTCTTGTGATAATTATAGGCTATAGCCAATTGAGCATATATTTTGGAATTTTTTTAATTCTAAAAAAAAAAGATCACCTATTTGTTAATTATAATAAATTGAGGAATCATTTTCATTTATAAAGTTTATTAGTCAAACACAAAATACTTCTTACCAAAAGTATCTTTTAAATATATTTTTTTTAAAATTGATTTTTAAAGTTTAGCAAAACATATTAGTGTTAAAATAATTTCTAGTCAATGCATATAATATAAAACTTTTTCATTCCTTCGAGTGGCATTTTCATTTTCAAAAGTTTTCTTAAAAAAAAAAATAACAAAGTAAGAAAAAATTATGTTCTTAATTGGCTTCAATGAGATCTTTACACTTATAAAATATCTTACAAAAGTTGTAAAATTTCCTTTTGCTTTTCTTAAAACAAATAATATATTTTGTGTCTCTCTTCATATATGATTTCCCCACTTTTCCCTCTTCTTTCCATATTTATTTTATTTCATAATTCTCTTTTTATTTCATTTTAAACCCATTTTGTATCTGTTGAACTTTACTCTAATAATTTAGTTTTCTTCTTTATTTTTATCCCATTCTGTATCTGCTACTTTGGTGCAAAAATTTATTTATTTTTTCATATAATGACAGTATGACACAGTAAGTTATAAATGGGATACCAAAAGTGCACAATAAACATTTCATAAATTCTTCACATACTCTTCATATAATTTTAGTCATGAAATCATTTAAATGTTTTTTCTCCTAAATTATTAAGGGGGCTTCCCCTAAATACAAATTATTCAAAAAATTTTTAATAGAAATGGAAATTTTTCCCTACTTGAAAATCAGAGAGGGGGGAGGGGATGAAAAAGATAAAAGAAAAACTACAATACAATCTATTCAAATATTTTATTTATTAAAATAATATAATATAAAAAATACAATACAAGATGAAATAATACGTAACAGTCATTTAAACAGAGTATAAGCTTCTTTTTCTTTTCTTTAAGATTAAATTTAAAGGATAAGTCTTTATCATTTTCTTACAATTAAATAATGTAACTTAGAATGAACTCATATTTATCGCTTGAGATTCTACTAAAAATGCACAATACTGTAAATTTGATACATATGCATAAAAAGCTAACATCTTATGCTCTAGTAAAATTACTAAACACGTACTGAAATATATAAATAAAACATCTTTTTCATAATCAATGACGACGTGCTTAACACACACACACAAAAAAAGACCCTGAGCCAATTCTGAAGGTGACTAAGCCTCGACATTCTAAAGAATCTCCACTCAACCTGTCCCTTAGCAAATCCATTTGATACAACGCAGATTTCTTCGAATCCATAATCGTTTTCAATTTTTGATTGACGCTGATAAATAACTGCACTGGACTCAAAATAAAGCTCACATACGATCAAGTATTTTTCTTACACATAAATAAGCAATATTATCATATGAAGAAACAAAAAAATTATAAAGAACGAATCTTACGTCGATGAGTTTTCCTTTGGAATGATTCATCCCGTATGTCTTTTAGGGAGAACTAATGATAACAAATAAAAAATTAGGTAACATAGAGGGTGGTTTATGATCTGTTTAAAAGGGTAAAGCATAAGTTATGTAGAAGAAGATTGTTGGTGTAACATCTTTCCATCATTTGAATTCAATTCAATTGTTGTAACCAAAAATTTATTAAGCAATTACTTTAGAATTAATGAGATAATTTGTTGAATTTATAAAATATTAGGTAAATAAAAAAATAAAGGATTAAAAGGCAAAAAAAGGAGGTAAAAGATAAGTATGATTCCTTGATTCTAAAACATGCCACACATCAAGGTCATGATTCTCCTATATATACTTGTTGTATAAGGCCCGTGCTAAGCCCGGGCCCAAGCTCATCATAAAGAATATAAAATTTAATTTTAGAAAAAATATAACTTAAATAATATTTTTTTGTTACATAATCAAATGAATTTAGTGATACATTGATTGTGTCTTGTCTGGTAAACTGCTATGATTATTAAAGTTTTTTCGTTATATTTGGATAACTTTTAAAGGACTTTATTTATGAAAATAAAGTATGAAGGATAATTAGCAAATATGGATAGACATAAAATATAATTTTAAATAAATAAATGGTGTGTTCAACATATTTGTAAAAAAAATCATATTAGATAGATTGTTGAAAAAAATATTTTTTGTAAAAAATAAGTCTTTTTAGACTTATAAAAATGACTTCGTGAAAGTAGAAAAATTCTATTCTATATTTTACATTCATTGAGCCCTTCCTTATTCAATACACCCTGTCTTCACCCCACCATAGCTCCCATCCCTGCCACTCCATATCCCACCCCTCATAGTACTTATCTAAATTATATAGAAATAATTTTTAAATTATATTTTATTTACATATCGGATATAAGAAAATAAGTAAGAAACATGAGAAAATTGAAGGAAAGGTGTCTTTTAAGTCTTGAATGAAGGATTGGTGACATTGACCAACAAATAGGGTCAAACCTCATTAGGAAACTTGATTAAGTTAATTGTGGACTTGATTAATATTTTTAAAACTTTCTAATCTTTTCAAAAATACAAATCAACCCAAACCACACACCTCTTCAATCCAAATTAACCACTCTCCCCCCTCTCTCGATAGCTTCTCTCAACTCCCTCCCAACCAACAGTTCTGCAAAATTTCTCCCTTTAACCCCCGACGATTTCTACCTCCGGCGACAAATAGTTGGACTTTGAGTTCTCCTTTTTTCTTCCTTCAACCCCCGACGACTTCTACCTCCGGCGATAAATAGTTAGGCTTCGGGTTTCCCTTTTCAATTCAAATCAACCTGTCTCTCATCTCTCTCCCGACAGCTTCTCTCAACTCTCTCCCAACTAACTATTCTGCAAATTTCTCATTTCAATCCTCGGTGACTTCAACATCCGACTACAAATAGTTGGACTTCGAGTTCCTTTTTGAATTCAACCTTCAATCGACGTGACAGAATTGCTCTCCGGCCACAACAACTTTGAATTCTTCATCATTCCTTTTCTTCTTTCACAGGTAAAAATTTATGGCCTTTTTAGTTTTGAAGAAAAAGAGGAACTTGAGCCAACTTCTCTTATAATATTGGTTAACAATTTCAATATTTATTGCATTAATTTGAAATGCGGTCTGAATAAAACTCTAATTTTTGGCATTTCTTCTATTCTCTTTTCGAAGTGAATTATGATATTTTGTTGTTTGTTGCATATTTTTGAAGTTTGATTTTTATTGTTTGTATTTATTAAAACAAAATGATAATTTGGGTTAATTTGTTCTGTTCCTGTTCTTGGTAAAAATGGTGAAATTGCTATTTTTTTGTTGAACAAAATCGTGCTACTGTTTTTTATTTCCTCCGATAGATTACCCATCTGGTGCAACATATTAACTATCTGATGCAACAGATTTATCATATGATGCAATAGATCAACCATCTGATGCACCAGAGAAACCATCAAATTACAATTCTAATGCAACAGATTAATAATCTGATGCAACAGATTAACTATCTGATGCAACAGCTTTACCATATGTTGCAACATATTAAGCATCGAATAAAAAATCTGATGCAACTAATTAACCATCTAGTGCAATGGAAGAACCATCAGATTAATGATCTGATACAATAGATGAATCTCATGTTGGATAAAATTCTATCAACTCTTCCTACAAGAAATGTCCAAGACTTGATTTTTCTAACTGATCATTCATCTGCCGCGATTGACGACCCTATGTTTGAAGAAATCTAATTAATTTTGACCGTTGATAACTGTTCCAACAGATCACTCATGTGTTGCAACAAATGTGTGACCTGTTGCACAGACCATTCATCTTTCTCAATAGATGAGTGATATTGTTTGTATTGTCGTAACAGATTACTCAGCCGTTACTGCAGGTTAGTTAGTTGCTCTGACAGATCACTCATATATTACAATAGATGTGTGATCTATTGCACAAATCATTCATGTTTCTTAATAGAGGAGTGATATATTTTGTATTATCGCAATAGATTACTTAGCGGTTGCTACAAATTATTTAACTGTTCTAATAGATCACTTATATGTTGCAACAGATGATGTCACAATAGTTGTGTGATTTGTTGCACAGACCATTCATCTGTCTTAAAAGATGAGTGATATATTTTATATTGTTACAACAGATTACTCATCCGCTGCAACAATTTGGTTATATGCTGCAACATATATACTACCTGGTGTAACAGATCGGTGATCTATTGCAACTGTTATTTTACTATTTTGCTTGTTTGATTTATGTTATCTTTTTCAATGATGCATTAATCAATAAGAATATATTATTTTATGTTCCTGTTAATTTTAGATAATATGGTTTCCAAAATAACAGAAATCGAATTAAGTCTAAGTAAAGGAACAAGTGAAGTAGCTAGGCTACATCCACCACTCTAAGAGCTTACTTTACAAGCATTATCTCAATCGGGAGCAGAATATGATGGACACGGGGAGGAGGAATATTTCAAAAGAGATGATGCAGATGCTAATAGCCCTTCCACCAAAGAGTTGGTCAAAGCCTTCAGCATTGATCGTTATCCTATGAGAATCCAGTGTGATGGTGCCGCAGATTTAACGGGTGATTTCGTGGTTAAGTCAGCCATGGGAAAATCTTTCGACGTCTTTAGAAAAATACTTCGAGAACAAAAATTGGATGCTTATTTCAGGGACAACTTCTTTGGGAAATATCTTGATTTTTCGTAGGACAACAATGCTCGTTTCCAAATGAAAATGGTATATGAACTTCTCAAGCGTAGGTTTATGTATGAAAATAAAGATAAGATGGATAAGGTGTGGATAAATTACTGTGGCATGCCTGTTTGTTTTGGTTGGAAGGAGTTTGCCATAGTTACTGGACTAAAATGTTATCCTCCTTCTCAGTTATACCTATTCTAACCCAAAAAAGCACCCCGCACACCCAAAAAAGAAAAAGGCAAGTCGTGTGATCGTGATGACCTGATGTCCATTGTTGGTCCAAGCTTCAAAAACAAAAATTTGATAGAAGTGTTGAAAGGTAAAGGACTTTCAAAGAAGCACAAATAGTCATTGTGCTTAGTTTAGTTTGTACATAATATTCTTTGGGCGAGAGACGTTAACAACAACATAATCCTCGATTTAATAAAGATCTACGAGGATCTTGAGGCATTTAACAACTATTCTTGGAGGTATGAAAGCTTCAAAATGACTGTTAAAGATTTCTTTGTCAAATATTTGTTGACTCTGTTAGCGCCAAAGACAGTCAACTTATATGGCTTCCCATAGGCTTTCATGGTAAATATTTCTTCCCATGGGCTTTCATGGTAAATATTTCTTTCTTCTATTATGATATCATTCATTTTTTTTCACTCAATAATGGTTTTGATTTATTGGCGTTATTTTATAGGCTTGGGCATTTGAAGCCATTCTTTATTTAAGACAACAAGTGAACTACCAGGAAGGAGTTTTCTGTCTAAGAATCTTGAGATGGTTGTCGGCCAAAACTGATAAAAATATAAAATTTCTTGATCTCTTCCCCCCCGAAGGATGTAGTAAGTATAATTATAGTTAATTTTATATTTTAATTAATGATTTTTTTGAATGATCTAATCATCATTCTAATATATGTAATGATTTATGTTAGATTGTGCATCCGTCGCTAGTTCCGACCAATCGAGAGTTGAAAATGCCATTTTTTCTTACTTTACGATCTGTGCAAACTTTATCAGACCCTAAGGTCATCGACAGAATAAAAATGGAATTGTTTGGAGCAACAACCATTACAAGAAAAATAATTTTGGAGGGTGGGCTTGTTGTTGTTGATGGTCTTAGTGGTGATGGAGTTGTTGTTGGTGGTAGTGGTGCTGCTGTTGGTGCTAATGATGCTCCTCTTACAGTATTTAAAGCAAACCATTATGAGTATTATCATACTGGTTATACAGATTTTGCCTCTCCCAGCGAATGTTGTGCATGCAAATGTCAAGACTGCAGGACAAAACATGATGTAATGATTAATGCTATTAATGCATTAACTGCTTTTGTACAGGAATTGATATCTAAGAGGGGTCTCATTCCATCCAAAAGGATTTTATTTCCATCCGCTCCATTAGAGATTAGGGATAAGAGGAGAAAAAGAGTGATTTTTAGGGCATTATCAAGCATCTAAAAAAGTGAAATTACAACTCCTTTGTCTGTGTGTTTCACTGAGCAACATACAATTTCCATAGGAGAAAGGCACGAGCTGAATATATTATATGTCTTCCAACTGACAAATCAAACAGACACATATCTGTTCCAACAGATGACACATCTGCTGAAAATTATCAAACAAATATATATATCTATTGCAACAGTTGACTAACCTGTTGCATCGGATAAACATATGTCTCGTCTGTTTTAGCAAATCAAATAGCTCTTCGTACCGCTTTTATTTGTACCAACAAACGACCTATCTGTTGTAACAGAGGATTCATATGTTGCAACGGATGGTTCATCCATTGGAAATTATCATACTTGGTCCTCCTCATATAGAAATTTGTCCCAACAGTTGATTCATTATTGTAACAGAAATATAATCTGTTTGGGATAATTTAAAATGGGAGAAAGACTTGTTTGATTTTATAGAAGAGATGAGTTATCCTTTTCTATTTTATTGTATCTCTGTGATTAACATTGACCAATTTTGGCTTTCTAGGTGGATGTAGAAGAAGCTACTGCTAAATAGCATTGAAAATATACTACTCTTTTTATTGAAATACGGAGAATAGAAAGTCCAGAAACCATACGTAAGCGACAATAAAGATCTACGACGAGCAAAGTCGAATTCCATAGCATCGGATGAAGAACAACTTGTCCATACTGAGTAGATTTTTATAGTTTGAGCCTGTCAAAGAAATCCTTGGCAGTATACTTAAATTGTTGTTGATGTATTTTTTGAGATCTGTACCCATAACAATTTTTTTACATTTTATTTATTCATTGACTTATTTCAGCTATTTTATGGAGGCTTCGATTTATTTTATTTTGTCTACAAATTTTATTTATTCCTTAGATTTGAGCTTATTAATTGCAACATATAATGTATCTGTTGCAACAGATGACACATCTGTTGGAAAAATCAAACAGATTTAGACATATGTTGCAACAGGTAGGTGATCCGTTGGAATTTATCAAACAGGTCTTTCCACTGTTTCAACAGATGGACTTACATTAAAACATTGAGATAATACAAAAGATAACCAACCTATTGCAACAGATAAACTATATGTCAGAACAGTTAGAATAACTGTTACAACGGATGGAGAATCTGTTGCATTATAAAAATTCAACTTTCGTTGGACATACAAAATTACCACTACGTGTAAAAAGGTTAAAGTGAATTGAATTAAAATAAAAAAGGCGCAACCCATCGACGATGTTCAGTTCAAACACCTAAAATAAAATAGGCATCAAGTAGACAATGTTCATTTTAAACATGTAAAATAAAATAGGCATCAAATGTGTCAGTCTAGAACATTTTGTTGACTTTCCGTCACTTGGCCCCCAACTGTCATTCCTCCCCCATTGTCTTATATATTCATCTTCCTCCTAAAATTTAACCCTAAATTCCCAAATCTTCTTCTTCATCATCATCTTATTTTATCTATTCAAATTCTTCAAATTATTTCTTTCATTTTTTCCAATTGAGCTTGACAATGTCGAGCGCATCTTCCACTATTTTTTGTGATAAAGATTTTTGATATTGTAAGTGCAGTCATGAAGCTCTATTAAAGACTTCTTGATCTCAACAAAATCCGGGTTGTAGGTTTTTTACTTGTAAGATTTCAAAGGTAATATTTTTTTTATTTAATTAGTTGATTAATTATTAACTTGTAATTATTTTGTAATTTGTGTTCTCTTTTTTTTTTTATAGAAATTGGGTGGATGTGATTACTTTGATTGGTATGAAGAACGACACCCTTCACAAGCAAATCATGTAATCTGGAGTTTGTTGAACAAAGTCAAGGCTTCTGAAGAAAAACAAAATCGAGCAAGAAGATACTACATTGTTGCCGTTATTGTTACTGGTTTGGTGTTGTTGGGCACATAGATATTCAAGCCTAATTGCTGAAATTTTCATGGTGGTGTGTGTATTTGCTGCTGGTTTGGTGTTGTCTTGCACATGGCTATTCAAGCGTAACTGTTGGAAAATATCAAAAAGATTTAGGCATATGTTGTAAAGTTTAGGTTATCTGTTGGAAATTATCAAACAGGTCTTCCCACTGTTGCAACAGATTAGACTTAGATTATTAGATTATTCATAGAAATAACATCGGCGTAATGCAACAGATGACCAACCTATTATAACAGATAAACTATCTGCCAGAATGGATTAAATATATTTTACAACAGATTGACAATCTAATCTATTGCATTATAAAAAACTCATCTTTCATAGGAAAAAAATTATTGCCACTACATGTATATGTAATAAAGTGAAGGGTGACTTGAAATTAAAAATTTCTATTTCATAGGCTCTTCTATATACACAGGCTTCAAGCGTCCAGTTAGTACCCCATAAGCCCAGACCTCTTGCAGGTTTGCCATAATATTGTCGCACAGAAAAGTCATTGGCTCGATCATTTCTATGCCGATCAGCAAATATTTGATGTGTGCAAGAGCGTGCAAGCTGCTCGCTTTAGTGGCATCATCTTTTGGAAGGATCATTCCCTTGTTTCAACCTTCAAAATCCCATGATTTCTTCATCAACACTTTCTTTAGCAACTGATCATCAGTTTACTCTCCCTCAACAAGATGGGCAACAACATCATCAGTGGCTCTACGAGGAGAAAAAGATTGAAATCATCGATAAGAGGTACGTTGAAGTCATAAACATTGATTTTTCCCTCCTAGAGTAGTATCTCAACAGCCCGATAATATATACTTTTCACACTAATAACTACAAGAATCCTTTTTGCCTCGGTCCAACTCTTGCCATATGGATTTGGCCTGTCCCCTTTAACATATTTTATCAGTTCTTCTTCATCCAAGACCAACGTAGGAACTAGGAAATCATGTCCCACACCAAGAGCTAACGCCTTCCCATTGAGTTGATCGTACCTATCGTTGAGATTTTTGCAGAAGTCGAGGTCCATTATCCTATCGGCAGCGTTATAAGCTTCTCGGTACGTTAATTACCTTTATATCATGAGGCAGAGAATTATGTCAACATGCTGTGAGATAATAAGTCAATTTTTAAATAGGTTAGTAATAGTGAATATTCAACGGATGTTCCATCTGTTGTATAGGGTCCATCCAACGCAACTTATGCAATAAATTGATAATAAGTTACAACAGAACCACTACCAGTTGTAGATGTGAAATCTGTTGCATAGTTTCTTATTCATGGGGTAGATTTGAAGGGATAGGTTAGGAAAAGTAAACTTGCCTTATCCTCGTATGGAATACGCATATCATTTATAGTCTGGAAGTCTTGGGGGGAAAAAGGAGGCCTGGGGTAATCTGGTGCACCTGGCTTGGCATTCTTATCCTGTCACAGATCCCTCTTCTCTTCTGCACCAAGTTCCACATATATGTCTACCTTCTTGACTGGCCCCTGAACTTCAATAATTTTTGGAGAGGGAGGAATTGCAATTTCTTTTGATTTCCGATCGAAGAGTACGTCTCTAATTGCTCTTTTCTTTCTCCTAACCAACACTGTAGGAGTATGTGGCTCCCTCACATTCTTGGATGGTATGACACACCTCTTGGATTTGAATTCCTCGATAGCGTTAGAGATAGCCTCTACTTTTTCAAAGAATTTATCCTGTCTATCCTTGCACTCTTCGGATTCGCAACGAGAACACGAAGGTGGAGAGGGGTGATAGAGACCTGTGTAAGGACAAAAATTGGTGTTTTCAAACATATTTATTATTTCTTGAGCATCAACATGCTCATCATCACGAGTGGTAGAAGCATCAGCATGCCTGCCACTAATACCAATAACTCCACCAGAAGAAGCACCCGGATCTGCCTTAGTAAAAGGTTGGTCATGAAGAGCTTCAACATTAGGATGACCTTGCCTAACTGCTCTTCTTATGGATGTTGCTCCATCCAATTCCTTATTTATTAACTCTACCATTGGGTCTGCTATAGTATCAACATGACCTAGAGTAATATAAGAAGTCATCACCGGCTCCTCCCAATAGGAACGATCCATGGATGCACAACCTATAAAAAAGAAAAAAAAAAGACAGATGTATTTAAATCATATAACATAATAATTTTCATAGTTGGGCTACATTTAAAAAAAAATATCCATCTATTGCATAGTTTGCAGTATATAGTTAAAATTCGTTTGAGTCTGGTTTAGAAAAATAGAGCAACACATTGATAATCTGATGCAAAATATCAATCATCTATTACAACAGTTGCATAAGATGGGTAATCTGTTATGCAACAGATGATCTGTACGTCGCAACAGATGAACAATATGTTATAAGATTACACATCTGTTGCATAATTTGCAGTAGATGGTTAATCTTTTAGGAGTCGGGTTCAGAGAACTAAAGCAACAGATGGGTAATCTGATGTAAGATATACTCTGTCACAATAGATGTCCCATCTGGTGCATCAGATATAACATCTGTTGCACCAGATATAACATCTGTTCAATATCTTTCTTATCTTTGAGTAGAATTATTTTACTTGAAGAAGACATACTGCATCATTCAGAGGGTTAGAGAGATCAGCCTCCTTAATATTGGTGTTGCTCTTTGTAGCCAACCACCTAAGCATCCTTGGATGAGAAACCTCATCCGGGTAATCCATTAACTACTTTCAGAGAGGAGGAATGACTTCAAATGCCCAAGACTAAAAATGTAAACAGGAAGCAAGCCAAAAAAAGTCATAATAACTATATTCAATATAAATTAATGGATGAGTAAAATTAATGATTAATTTTACCATGAAAGCCCAAGGAAAACTGTATAATGTGGTCGTCCCTGAGGATAGATTTGTCAGTAAATATCAGACAATCAAGTAGAAGTTGTCATATCCCTAGGGATAATTGTTGAATTTATCAAAATCCTCAGCACGCACCAACAAATCATCTTCTATGACCTCGTTGACGTCTCTTTCTAATATAACCGAATGGGCAAACCAAACTAAGCACAATTGCTCCTTGTACTGCTCTAGTATGGTTTTATCCTCGAGATCTGTCAACAAATCCGGTGCTTTGTATCCACATCGAGCAATGTCAAACAACTCATATATTTTTTCCTTGTATTTTCTTGTCTTGGATCTTTTGTGGGGTGGTGGTTCTTCTGGATGATGGCATCTCAATCTTGTCACTATGGCAAACTCTTGCAAGCCAAAATAAATGGGCATGCCACAGTACTTGATCCAGGTTTCATCCATTTTCTTTTTGACCCCTTCCTTTGGATCTTTATCATCCCCCGCGTACTTAATTCTGTGCTTGAGAGGACCATATACCATCGTCATAGTGAAATGGATACGGGCAGAGGGGTCCTCAGGCATCTTAAGAAAGCATCCAAAGCATCTCATCTTAAAATGTCCGCCTATGTTTTCGTGCTTCATAATTTTCATAAAATGTTCAAAATTTTTCCCCATCTGATATTTAAGTACTATTTGACCAGTTAGTTGTTTTCCTTCTGGGTCATTTATCGGCATCGCACCTTGAAACCTGTCAATACTAAAAGTTTTGACAGGATCATGCTGGGATGTCGATATTAATTCACACCCCATCGGTGATCCATTATCATCATGTTGATGATTATCCTCTTTATCTTTCTCACTCTCCGATTCCTTCTTTCTCACTTTCATTTTCTTCATCACCATCTATAGACCCTTGTCCACCTCCCTCAATGTTGTTTTCATATCTCTTCTCAACTTCACTTTTCCCTGACTGAGATTGTTCAGGAAGCTCCTCCGAATCCCTCTGTACTATAGCCTTTTTTTGAGTGGTCAGATGTTGATCCACATTCACTTTCTTTTCTTTTGGGAGACATGTTTTACCTACAGACAAAGAAAAATAAAATAACATTACAATTGATGTATGCATAGATTTTAAAAAATACATTACAAACACCACGATATCGACACACCAACAGCCACCACCACAAACATCACCAACCAATACCAACAAATAAACAAACACCAAGAATACCGATACCACCGACAGCCACCACAAACACCACCAACTAATTCCACCACCAGTGCCACCACGATGACTACAAAGACCACCACCACCAACACAAACACCACAAACACCATCCAATAATACCACTACAGTCAACGGAACACTTCGACAGAAACTAGGGATTCCTCGAGTTCTTCCTATGATTTTACCATCAAAAATCCAAATTGTAAACCCATTCTCAAAGATAATACAACTAAAAGTTTTATTTTTCATCATTAACTTAAAAGCCTTTATTTTTTAGAAAAAAATAACAAATATAGAGCTCTTCTCGAACTCTGTTGCCTACGAAGACAAAGAAAATAACTAATACAAGCAAGAATAAAGTCGAAAATAACACCTATGTTGTCAAAAATGAAAAGAAAAGTGATCTGTTGTGGAGGGTTGAACAAATTTGTTGAGTAGTTGTTGTCTGTACTGTATTGTTGAGTGAGAATGAGAGAGAAAGAGCGAGACCTCAAGATTTGAAATGATGAAATGTTTTGTATGGGTTGATTTGTACTTTGGAAAAGAATGACAAGTAGTTTTGAAAATGTTAATTTGGTCCGAATTGATCTTAATTATTTTTAAAATCATAAATATATGCGTAATTTTTAACCCTCTCATCATGTAATTTCCAAAAGGGCAATTCAATTGAAATTGTATAAAAACAATTGAAGTTGTAGTTGGCCAAGTGCTCTAGTTGACCCTATGAAAACTTACCCCTGGACCTAGATTAATCAATTTAGGTACTATTAGTCTAACATATGAACTCAATTGAAATTGTAAAAAATAAATGTTCAACATGTTGCATCAAATTTCTCATCTGTTGTAAATTATCAATCAGATTAGGTAATAATAGATTACGAATCTATTGTAAATGATCAAACAGATTAAGTCATCTATTGCGACAGATTACCCATCTGTTGTAAATTATCAAGTAGATTGTCATATGTCGCAACAGATTACCCATTTGTTGTAAATTATCAAATAGGCGCTGCCATCTGTTGTGGCTGACCCTATGATAACTCACCCCTAGTCCTAGATTAATCAATAGTTTACCCTATGAGAACTCACCCCTAGTCTCAGATTATTCAATCAAAGTATTAGTACCCTAGTCCGAGATTAATCAATTATGGTATTAGTCTAACATATGAGGTAGTAAGAATTAGTTCAATTCAGAGTTATCGATGGACGACTCTAGTCGGGAGGAACGCAGTGCCGTCTCATCATGCAATTGTCAAAAGACTCAATTGAAGTTGTAGTTGACCCTATGAGAACTCACATTCGATTAAGGTATTAGTCTAACATATGAACTCAATTGAATTATATATAATCAAATGTTCAACCTGTTGCAACAGATGTATTTTTTATTGGATCAAATCAAACAGATTATGTTATCTGTTGCAACATATTATGCATCTATTGTAAACTATCAAATATATTACGTCATTTTTTGCGACAGATCACGAATATATTGTAAACTATCAAACAGATTAAGTCATCTTTTGCAACAGATTACCCATCTGTTATAAACTATCTAATGGATTAAGTCATATGGTGTAATAGATTACCCATCTATTGTAAATTATCAAATAGGCACTATCATCAATTGTAGTTGACATTATGAGAATTCACCTCTAGTCCTAGATTAATCAATTAAGGTATTAGTTGAACATATGAGGTAGTAAGAATTGGTTCGGCTCAGAGTGATCGATCGATGACTCTTTTCGGGAGGAACGTAGTACCGTCTCATCATGCAATTTCCAAAAGACTCAATTGAAGTTGTAGTTGACCCTATGAGAACTCACCCCTAGTCCCAGATTATTCAATTAAGGCATTAGTACCCTAGTCCTAGATTAATTAATTAAGGTATTAGTCTAATATTGAGGTAGTAAGAATTGGTTCGGCTCAGAGTGATCGATCGACAACTCTGGTTGGGAGGAATGCAATACTATCTCATCATGCAATTGCCAAAAGACTCAATTAAAGTTGTATTTGAACCTATGAGAACTCACATTCAATTAAGGTATTAGTCTAACATATGAACTCAATTGATATTATATATAAATAAATGTTTAACCTATTACAATAGATGTCTTTTCTATTGGATCAAATCAAATAGATTAGGTAATCTATTGCAACATATTACACATCTGTTGTAAACTATCAAACAGATTAAGTCATTTGTTGCGACAAATCATGAATCTGATGTAAACTATCAAACATATTAAGTCATCTATTGAACTTAAATGTATTTAGATTCTTTTTTATAAAGCAATTTAGGTATTTCCTGTTCGAGATAAAATAGTTAAAATATTAAGACGGTTAAAAATATTACTGGTACTACTTGGATAACTAAAAATCTTCTGAGTGAGTAGTCTTATCTGGTCTTATTAATGTCACCGTCTCCTCGTACCCCTAAAAAGTTATTAATGAATATTTAAAGCCCCCCTATCTAGAACTCTCTCTCCTTTAGCCATAAAGTAGTCTAGACTCAACTCATCACTTTTCTTTATTCTTTATTCTCAATTATCTTTGTTCTTTCCTTTTTTTCTCTCTTTTCTCTCTTCTTTCGGATGAGGATCCTTTAGGATCTCAACCAATTAATATCTTTTCTTGACTAAACTGGATGTTCTGATCCATTTTTTTTTGACATTGCAGGTATGGTTCACTATTGCTCTTTTCATTTCGTCTTCTTCTTTGTATGTAATTTAAATTTGATATTTACATCTGTTGCTATTAATGATTTACTCATTACCAGTTTCCTATTTATTGAGAAAATTAAAGGAAAGGTGACTTTTAAGTCTTGAATGAATGAACCATTTTTTTAATTAAAATATGCAAAAAAAGTCATCTATTGGGAGAACTTAAAAAACCTTGTTGTCAGTATAGTTTTTTGGGTCTTTTGTTTGGTACTTTGGTGTTGTTGTTG
Source organism: Capsicum baccatum var. pendulum (assembly GCA_030864225.1). Taxonomy (NCBI): domain Eukaryota; kingdom Viridiplantae; phylum Streptophyta; class Magnoliopsida; order Solanales; family Solanaceae; genus Capsicum; species Capsicum baccatum. The sequence goes on along the minus strand of CM061555.1, from coordinate 81,102,502 downwards.
TTGGGGTTGGTGGTTGTGTTGGAACATGTGATTGAGTTGTGGATGGTGTTGGAACATATGGTGTTGTTTTGTTTGTTTCTTTGTTGTTGATGCTGTTCTTAGTGGTGTTGCAATAGTTTCCACAACTGTTGCAACTGATGAATCAACTATTGGAATAGACAGAGCAACTGTTTAAAGAAATTAAACCAGTAGCAAGGCTGGTTTGATTTATTCCAACTGATGACCCATCTGCTGCAACATGTCGGCTGGTTTGATTTATTCCAATAGATGACTCATCTGTTGTAACGATGCCTCATCGGTTGAACAGATGGGTAATCTGTTGCATCATATTGGTCATCTGTTGATTAAATCAATTTGTGTTTCCCTTTTGTAATGTTCTTTTTGTTCTTCTCTTGTTTGACATCAAATGTATTTCTCTTGTTTCCAGACAAAAGGAAGTGAAATTGGATCAGCTTTTGCCTAGCCAACATCAAAGGCTAGAGTAAAGATGGGTTCGGAAGAATAAGCTGTTTGCAGATGGAACCACTTCATATGTGGGAGGTAAGTATTACTGATCAACCTATCATGAAAACACACATCTAGTACAATGATTTTGTGAATGTTTGTTCTTTACCTATTAGGCATTAATCCTTCAAACAAGATATGACATTGTACAGTTAAGATTGTTAGGTTTGAACTGGTAAGGCTGAGGGACCAAGACGATGGTGTCAACACCCCATTACAATTTAATAACAGTTTATGCTCATGTTTTTATGTCAAGTTTGGGGAAGGGTTCAAGTTTTTGGCGGCAGTGTAAATATCCAATAGTGATTGGATCAGTTTTAATGGCGTAATAGACTTTTTAAAAGGCCTTCGAAGCCTCGCACTGTAACAAATAGAGATGGATCTAATAGAAATTTCCCTGGTCTAAATTTATATGAATGGGTTGTTGGAGGAGACTATTATACAGCAGAAGATGTTTGGGAGAAAACCTGTCTAGGAAGAGGGAGGTTGAGAAGGCCATATATCATCTCAGTCCTTGTTTAAGAGGATACACAGGTTCGGAAGGAAAGTGTAGTGAAATTAGCTTATGAAATTGACATGAAAAATGAAAAAACTGGATGAGATGGGAATATGAAAGTGTATCCAAAAATGAAAATCCATCAGTCGTTGAAGAAAAAGAAGAATAGTCAAGACGAATTAAGCTGGTCACTTTGCTAAAGACTGTAACTAGCAAGCATGGCCTTAACGAAGACTCTCTACGCTTTCCTTCCTACCTTATGTTTCCTATTAAACAAGGTCTGAAATGATATATGGCCTTCTCCACCTTCCCCTTCATGCACAGGTATTCTCCTAAGCACCTTCTACTGTAAAAAAGTCTCCTCTACCAATCCATCTATATAAATTTGGACCAGGGGAATTTCTATTGGTTCTAGCATTGTTTGCTGTATTGCGAGGCTTCAGAGGCCTGTGCCATTAAAATCGGTCCAATCACTATTGGATACTTACATTGCCGCAAAAAATTTGAACCCTTCCCCAAACTTGACACAAAAACATAAGCATGAATCATTATTAAATTTTAACGGGGTAGCGACACCACCATCTTAGAACCCTTTGGCCTTATCAGTTCACACCTATCAAACTAAACTGTATAATGTAGGATCTTGTTTGAAGGATCTGTGTCTAATTGGTAAAAAACTGCATTCATAAAATCATTGTACTTTATGTGTGACTTCACGGTTGCCTGATCAATAATATACATAACTCGCACGTATGAAAATGGGATCCATTGCACGCATCTTATTCTTCCTACCCTATCAGGACATGTGAGACGTTATTTTTTATTCATCTGCTTGAATGCGATGACTATTAAAATGGAGGTGTGAAGAGTCATGACTTTTTATCTTAACACATTCAACACAATCGATGAATCAAAATCTCCATCTGTTGCAACTGACGAATCAGATATTGGAATAAATCAAAACATCTCCTTCAACATATGGTCCATCTGTCGCAACAAATAATCCATATGTTGCAACAATGGTAAATCTGTTGTGATAGACCAGACTTTTTTTTATTCATTTGCACGCATGTGATTTCTTCTTGCTAAAATTTGTTTCAATTTAGTTTTCCTATTTATAAAATCAAGAAAATTTTCTTATATTCTTCCAAGATTACCCCTATTATAAAATGACTACATAAAGTATATTATTCACATTTATACTTTCAAATCATAATTAATAAGGCTAATTTGGTAAAATAATCACCTAATTTATATTTTTATTAATTGTTGTGCCAAGCCCATGGGGCCCAACTAATACGAAATGGAGGGACTATTAAAAAGAGGTGAAGAGTCGCGACTTATTATCTAACACATTCAAAACATCTAATGAACCGAATACTTCATTTGTTCAAACTGAAACTGATGAATCAGCTGTTAGAAGATATCAAAACATCTCCTTAACATATACTGTCCATCTGTCACAACAGATAATACATAAGTTGCGCCAGATGTCTTATCTGTTGCATATACAAACCATATATTAGAATAGATGGTAAATTTATTTTGACAACCGTCTGTTGCATATTCAATCCATATGTTGCAACAGATGCTAAATCTGTTAAAAATACTGGATGATCTGTTGCAACAGCTCAATAATAACGGCTTTTATTGAGTCTCAAACCACTATGAAAATGATAGAAGTAATTAATGTAAAAGAAAAAGTAGCAACTTTTCACAAAAAACAAAATGACACCAGTTTGAATGTAATTAATACAATGAAGCTCAAGTCCTGCCTTTTGGCCTGACACGTCCAAATTCAATCCTCTATAAATAGGTACCTCCTTAATCTTCATTCAACTCTATTTATTTCTTGTATTTTTTCCTTTCATGTGACATCTTCAACCACTTCTCTTCAAAGAGCATATTCCTTTCTCGTTGAGGTAAGTTTTTTTCTGGTGTAAATTTACCAGTTGGTCGTATACGTTGTATTACATTTTGAATTTTTTTCTTTACATTTGTCAATTCATGTTTGTTCTAGATATGGCTGATCCTTTTTGGGACTTTGCTATTCTACACGACATAGTGTGAGAACTTCAAAGGCAGGTTAATGACCTACAGAGCGAGTTGGTCGCTATGAGAGCGACGATGTTCAGAGAGATGCAGAGTCTGATGAGAGCCCTACTACTGTGAGTTGATTGGCCGGCTATCATTAATGATGGTGATGATGATAATAATAATTAGAATGTGTTTTGTCTTTTAGCGTATGTATTTTAATTTTTCTATTTTGGATCTATACCTAATTTATTTTATTTTTTGTTTAATGAAAAATTTACTTTTAGTCAGACTTTGGCATTTTAATTCTTATTCAATTTTCATTCTGTCTATTTCTTCTAATCTAATACATGTTAATATGTCGACGGTTGGAGGCAATGTTGAATCCAGTAGCACTAGCAATTTTGGCTTTTGAGTTCTTTCAATAGATGGACCATGTGTTGGAATCGATTGGTCATCTGTTGTGTTTGAATAGATTATCCATCTATTTCGACAGATTTGTCATCTGTTGGAGGAAAGCATTCCAATTGTTTGTGCAACTGTTGAGAATAATTGTGGTCTGCTGTATTATTTAGTTCATGTTTTGCCTTTTTTTTATTGATGCACAAGTTATTTTTAAAAAAGACATTTATATATAATAAATGATAACATTAGGTTCACAACAATGAGTTAAATATACAAAAGTCCACAACAAACAAACAAAAACAGCAGAAGTTTCTACAATTACAACGATCATGGTGGATTATGATTCGGGCATGTAGTTCTTTTGTGGACAACGCACTTATATATGGAGCACTTGTTTCTTCTTGATGAAAATGATTCTCCAACTCCATGCCTCCTGTTATATAGCTTTCTTACCGATTTGATAGTGCTCGGGTTAATATATGGAGGAGGTATTAATCTCCCCATAAGCTGTACTAGAACAACCCAAGATTCTGTAGGAGGCATCGGAGTAATATGCCCATTATATGCCATTTCATATTTTTCCACTGAATAATATTGAGAGGATTGCTCGTAAACTTCAGGTCCATATTTATGACCGTATTTAGCTGGAAGGGATGCCATAGCATATGGACAAGATATTTTGTCCAAGTCAAAAACTCTCCACGTACAAGATCTTGTTTGAAGATCGACCGTGGCAGCATCACCATGACCGGTGATACGGAATTTGTAATATGCTATTTGATGAGAGAATAACCTATTCCCCATAAGAGACATCATATTCCTTGTCCGCTACACAAAAAACGGCAGGAAAGATGTGATTTTCTGCATCCTGTACCACCGCCGCTAGCAGAACTCCATTATACCTGCTCCTCAAGAAGGTACGGTCGACGGCTATGCCTTTTCTCAAATGTCGAAAACCTTGAATCCAAGCACCATAGGATATAAAAAAGTACTTGAACCTTCCATTTTCATCCATATGCAATGCCTTCTTACTTCCAGGATTTGTGGACTCAATCATGTAACGGTAAGCATCCAAGACTTCATACCCATGCTCGAGTGTCCCCCTAATCAGGTCCTTAGCAATCTCCATGGTCGTATATACCTTCCAATAACTGACCAGGACACCCAAATACATAAGGATTTGATTGGTCATGAGCCTTGTTGAAGGGCCTTTTCCATCGGGGAAACTACTCCTGAAATATTCACCGAGGACCTTTGCCGTGGTGTGAGGATTTTGGCCAGAGATGTGCTCTGAACTACATGTGTAATGCTTTTCATGTTTATGAATGATGAATCTGTCAGAACTTGCGTACTTCGCCGCTCTCAACCACCACTTGCAGTTTGAGTTAGCACATTTAAAGAAAAAGACACTGCTTGAATTAATCACCTTCTTTATTCTGAAATTTTTTTTCAAGCGAGAAATAAACAAAGTGTTAGTTCATTCTTGTCCTTGAATGATATTCTAATAAAAAAGCCGGTCCCACCGTCTTGAAGATTTCCAGACTGTGTCGATTGAGAAGAACTGCACATCGTATTGGTCGCATCAACGGGCATAGGTGTTTGATCATCATCTGGAATATTCATGTCTAGATCATCCAACCTATCATCAATGAAGTTTTCTTCTTCTTCTTCTTCGTCTTCTTCTACGTTCTTGTTCTCATTCTTTCTCGTCTTTTCAACCATGTACACCCTTAACATCGGCCTGGTTGAATCACTTAGATAAGTACGCAACCAAACTTGATCGGTTATCTTGGAAGGCAGTACCCTCTGTTTTTCAAAGGATCTATGCATGTAGCTGATGGCAAATTCTTCGGATTGATAATTCAGTTCACAAAAGTTGATGATTAAGTTCATAAAATCATCATACAAAATATCACTTTGGACTGTCATAGCTATCGTCTCTAGTATTTCATCCTCCTTCCAATGCCATACATATCGATTGCTCTTCTCGACCCATTGACCATGACAATCCACCCCTATTGTTATTGATCCCTCCATTAGTGGTACCTAAATATAGTCATTTGTTAAAAAAAGTTTATAGTGATTTCATAGTGCCGTGAATGAATCCCAATAGATGTGTTATCTGTTGCAATAGGTAACTGATGAGTCGCAACAGATTCTTACCTATTGGGACTCATGTTACGCTCCAGAATATCTGTTGCAACAGATGAAACGCCTGTTGGAATTGATGTTACAACTAAATCACCTTTGAAGCTGATTCCAACAGATGAGTGGTAGTTATAACAGATAATTAACCTGTTGCAACAGATGACTTACCTGTTGCAATAGGTTAATAATCTGTTGTAATAGATGTTGGAATCGAGTTCAGGTTCTGTTGCAACAGGTAACTAATTTGTCGTAACATATATGTAAAATATTGCAATAGATGACCCATCTATTTAAACATGAATCCAACATATCAGTCTTTAGTTGAAACAGATATCTCATCTGTCGCAACAGATGATTTATCTGTTTAAATAGATGGATCTTATGTTGGATTCATGATTGGATTCTATCCATTGTTGGAAAACAACAACACAATAGTAGTTACCCAGATGACAAATTCAACTAAAAATCATAATTTGACTTACCAACGTCTCCTATGAAGTAATGCCAAAGTGAAAAGTGATTTTCGAAACAAAATTTGACCTAAGAAATCGGTCAAATAGCAATAGTAGCGGTAACAACAACAACAAATGGTCAACAAGAATAAGATGAAGATGATAATAAAGTAGAAGATGATGATAATGAAGCATAAGATGCTGAATGAAGCAACAACAACAATGAACAACAAAAATCGCTAAGAGAGAGAAAACAACAATGGGTGAGAAGAGAGAGAAAGTCGCCTTTTTTCCTCCATTTTTCATTATATAGGCTAACATTTGGATCAAAGTGTAAATTTAAAAACTTGTGGGTTATTTTCAAACTTTTCCAACTTTCTTAATCCATAATAAAGTAATTGTCACCTCCACTTAATAATTAAGACTTGTGTCACCTACACCTCATTTTAAAACTCTTTTGTCACCTGTGGCCCAAATTTTTAAAAATATTTTTAAAGTAATAATTTTAATTGAAAAAATCATGTTTGTACGAAACACACTCAAAAAGAGAATAAGTATTATTTAAAAATAATATATGCTTTGATTGAAAATAAGACTGTAACTGCAAAGTTTCACAAATTTTACTAAAATGTAAAAAAATAAATATGCACTCTATCAGTTTCATTTTATTTTACATTTCTTGATTTGGTACTCCTATTAATAAGAAACTATTTAATAGGAGTTTGTTTATTTATCTCGATTATTATGATTTGAAAGTATATGATTGACAACTGTTATGTTGTATAATTACTTAATGATAAGAGTGATATTGAGAGAAAATAATAAACCTTTATTTATTTTGCTTAAATAATAAGCAAAAATAAAATTTTATTTTTTAGTACAAGGATAAAGCAAAATGAAAAAAAAAGAGAGAGAAAAGGGTATTCTCAATTTCTTTTTACTTGTTTTTTTGACTTGACATATAACTTAAGAATTTAATATATTAATGGTAAAATATATGAAATAATCGTTATTAATTATGTTTTAAAAATGTAAATTTATCAATTCATACTTTAATTAATTACTTGATAATAATAATAATTGTTATACTTACAATAATATTAATAATAATAATAATAATAATAATAACAACAATAATAATAATAATGTGAAAAAAGTTATAATCTTTCGTGATTTACTAAATAAAAAAGAAAGAAAAGTAATTAATTTTTAGTATAAAAAATAAGTAAAAAGAACAAGTAATTTAATTAGGAACAAGAAGAGATTTATATAAAAAAGGAATACTATGTATAGTTCAATTACAAAGTCCCATATAAAAATATCATAAAATAATAAATGAGGACAAATGTAACAACATGAATGAAAAATAAGTAAACATGTGAAGCTATTTAATTGCATTAAAAAGTTTGGGGGGACTACCAAAAAGGGATATCCTCCCTTATATATATATATATATATATATATATATATATATATATATATATATATATATATATATATATATATATATTCTAGCCAATTATACACTCTTAAGTATATATACATGCATTTTTCGGTAAACTTTCGTCACTCACGTCTTTTCAGTCTTTTAAAATATTTAATATTTATATAATATATTCTAAGAGAAACAATATTTGATTTATTTTCATGCATATTTTTAATAAGTTTCAAACTTGTTTATTATTTGTATATATAATACTAATTATATGAATTTTGTATTTTTTTTATCTTATTTTATCCTTTTTATTTCTCTTTAAATTATTTATCGTTAATACTTTTTTTTATGTGTGTGTGTTTTTTCTTTCTTTACTTCCCTACATATATGCAATTTTAGAAAACGAAAGGATTATCAGATTGGCGTTTCATCTTTCATTTTGTGGAATGTCTTTTTTATTTTAATATATTAATTATTAGTCAGTTTTAAGTGAGCTTTTAATAAGCTAAAACTCTTAAAGGTTATTAAATAAAGGGAAACGCAATAAATGATAGTTAATATAAAGTAATTATTTTAAGAAGTAACTTTCTTTTAATACATAGCTCATCATAAGTGAAGAAAAATATCAAAAGATCAAAATATTAGTAAAATAATATATATATATATATATATATATATATATATATATATATATAATTAACATTTTTGGTCACAGGGAGGTTCCACATAACTTTGTTTGTGTCTAAAACAAAGGAAAAAAACAAAATTTATTACCAATTTCGAAAATTTACTTTTTGATAAGTGATTATTTAAGGTTGAGAGAAGAATCAAGATTCCACACTTGGGCAAGAAAATGAAATAAAAAGAGACAACTGATAACGCTCAATCTACAGCTCTCGTAGGAGTGTAAAGCGGTCGTTAGCAAATATAGAACCCAACTGGGTTGGGTATCGATCCCACAGAGAATAGCTTGGTCAACAAGTAAGTGAAATTATTAGACTTTTGATGCAAGTCTCGTAAGAATGGGGGGATTGTAATAAGTAACCAAAGTAATGAAATAAAATCTGAAAATAATAAAGTAAAAAGAGAGTATTTCGTAGGTTGTGAAACAATGAGAATTGAGGCGTTGGGGTTATGTCCACCTTCTGAGGTATACGTCTCTATTGGCTATGAGTGTGTAGAGTCTTGACATGCAATTGCTTATAGAGAATTGTAGTCGATGGTAAATCCAAGCGTCTCTCGACCTAAACAAGGACTATTTCACTTTAACTCTCTCGAGCTTAAAGCGTGTCTAACGGTACGAATTCTCCAAGAGGTTAGTCCAGGTACGGCACTAGCTTTTTAATAGGAAAGGGTGTCCTACTACCTTGACATTATCTCTTTTCCAGACAAATAACCTTTCTCTCGAACAGGTTAGATGTTAGAATGGCGTGTTCTTGTGTTTGAACCGCAAAGGATGTAGATTTAAGATGAAGAGAATAATGATATAAGCAATATACTTGTCTTGAACTCACAAACTCATAGCTATAGATAGTAACTCATTCGGCTTCCATAACCCCAACTAAGAGGTTTAGTTACCCATGAATGCGAAGGATATCACGTTTTGCATGGTGGATGGCGTGTAAAAGAGGTGTTAGGCGTGTGGTTTTGGTGATTCCGTAGCAAGTAACGATTCTCTTGTTGTGGAATTTTAGAATAGAAGAATGAAGAATTAAGAATGTATTGTAGGAAGATGTCTTAAGTGAAGAGTTAATTGAATTGTAAGAATGTGATTTTAAAATCTCTAACATGATAGGGTATTTATAATACTCCTATCCTACTCCTACTAAGCTAATGAAATAAATAACCAAATCCTAATATACTAATGAAATCCTTGACCCAAATGTACTAGGGTAAGGTTACAAAATTATAATCCAAATAGAATAATGAAACACATAACCTAATTGCACTAGGTTAATGTATTATGGCAAAAATCCAGCTTTGTGTCTGTAAGTCCCCAAAGTCTTCAGAAATGCTGTTTTAGCCCGGGACAGATTTTCCAAGCAGCAGATTTAGTCCTTTATGCGTCCAGCTCCTTTCCATCTCGTTTGTGAGCTTTCTTTTGCGTCAAGTAAGCCATAAATTGCTGTATTTTGCATCATTTATACCTGAAACTTTCCTAATCACATTTGTTAGCTCATTTACAGGAAAAAGGACTAAAAGTGTATGAAATAGATAATTAGTTCTCAAAACTAGGCTAAAATATGGGCAAAATATATTGATATAGGCGCGTAAATTCGCCTATCATCAACACCCCACACTTAGAGCTTTGTTCGTCCTCGAACAACATATCATGTCCTTCTAAGCATTGACTTAAGGTTTTTACAGAAACAACACAAAACATTCTTCAAGACAAGCACAACAATTATCAACGAAGAGTAGCTTTCCGATTATAAGTAGAAAACAATTTAACCTCAAGCATAGACTCGTGATGGTGATCAACTCGCATGCAAACGTTAAGGTACATAGAATCATATACAACTATCCAAAACTCATCAACCATGTGTGTCTCACAATATAGCACCCATAATCACTCACAAATATAGCATATTTTTCAAACATGGGTAGCAAAGTATCCTTGCACTCACTCTCACAAAGAATTCATATGTAGCAACTAGTGACCATAAGCTTGCCTTTAATGTAGTACTCTACTAAATGTCGGAATGTTAAGATTAGGATCAAGTAGGTCTTTAGATGGTTGTAATGTAGGCTAAGGGACGGGTAGGACTATTTTGGCCAGAAATAGTGACTAAGTTCCTAAGCACTTTAATACATCACATTGTATCATTGACACTTTTTTCTTTCAACCTTTCTTTATTTTATTTTTCCACCCTTGTTATCATCTTTTGTTTTTCAATTTTAAGCACAACTCACTTTTCAGCTTTCTTGTCCTTTTTCTTTTCACAACGTACCTCCTATGATAGCATTTTTTTTCTTTTTCATAACACCTTCAAGAACCTTTACAATTTAAAGCATCATACTCACCCAATTTCCTCTTATGTTGTCACATGACTTATTCACCTTAAAGCACTTAGGAATTTGGATCAAATTATGGTCTTGAAAGAAATAGATTAGGCTTACATACAAGGTTGTCAAAGAAATAGGCTAAAGGCTCACAAGGGTTTAACTAGGATGATTTACATGGGTAGGTAAAACTGATGGTAAACATGTATAGGTTGCCAAAGAAATGCCTAAATCATATCCTAAACTTACATTCCTTATTTTCGCTTTGCATACATACGAGGCAAGTTCTAGCATCAGCCACATACATAGAATATACTATTAATCTCACACACACAAGGCACATGGTCGACTTGATTGGTAGTAATATAGACTCTCGACCCAACAAGTGAAGGAATCGAATCACACAATATCACATGATGAGTCACAACTAGAGCCTAAATGTCTCAATAGTCACAATTGTAGCACATACTCTTGTTCTAATCTCATGCTGCCTATCCAAATAATTTCATGCGTAGCTAGAAAAATTTTACTCTTAAAAAATAAAAAAAATAAAAAAACGTCACACGAAAATAAAAAATAAAAAATTTGGACTCAAAACAAAATAAACAAGAGCAAACATACAAACATAGCATGCAGATTCTGCCGACACCCCACACTTAGACTAGACACTGCCCTCAGTGGAAAAGATAGTCGAAGAACCTGTTTAGTCGGACTCTTCCTCAATGTCGGGGGTCATACCCCCTTCGTCCGAGTCATCGTAAGAGTCGTCGTCAGAGTTCTCCTCAGCATCAGAATCAGGCAAGCGTCTATCATCATCAGTTGGCACGTCATCATCAAGAGGTTCCTCTTCTATATCCTCCTTCCGCAACATTGCTGTCAACAAATTGCCGAATGTGAAATGGGACCTGCTGTGGAGTCTGGCTTTTCTCATGGTCGATCGAATGATTGCCCCAAAGTTGATAGGGACATTTGTCATCAATGCATAAACCAGACACACTCTATCTCTCGATATCTTTGTGTATTGCGTCCCAGGAATGAGGCATGAGTTGACAATGCGCATCCAGATTCTTGCTTCCCTATTTAGTGGAGCATAGGGGAATGTGTTGTGACGGCCTGTTTCCTTATGTCTGCCCCATCTTGCCATTGATCTGCTTCCACAAAGCGTGTGTCTTATAGCTCTGTAAGGAGGCCTGCTGTACAGCTCTTTGTATGGTGCAGTGTCGACCGAAGGTAGGCCTAAAAACGAGTTGATCCAATCCGCTGTAAGCTGTAACACTTGGCCCCGAATTTTGACTTCGTTGCCTGTTGTGTTTGGCGACCAGTTGGCATAAAACTCTCTTGTCAAGTCAAGATTGCACTCTCCCATGTCACGGAAGATGAAATCCAGCTTCAAAGCCATTATCTTAGCCAACAGTTGCGGCTCCTTCTTTGCTAAGGTCTCCTTGTTGATTAAGTCGACGTGCACATATTTCTTTTCTTTGTTGCTGCTGTACCATGCCTTGGCTTCTTCCTCAAGAACCCATTTGATTCCGAACATTCTGCGTGGTAGGTGTGCGGAAGATGATTCGCCTTGGTCTTTTCGGCTTCTCTTTTTGTCCTTGCGGGTCGTGGTAGCCTTCTCCTTGCCTTGCCTTGCTTTCGGTGCCATTGAACCTGAGACTAGAAATAATGTTAGATGCAGCACAATCGCACTTTAGACAATCTATATGCAAGCATTAGGGGTACCACCCCACACTTAATCTTGTTGGCACAAATCGGTGAAGTGAACGTGGTCGAGTACTCAGACGTCGTCGACATACGTCTTAGGATTGTATTCCGACAAGAAAATCAGTATTACATCACTCATGAGCAGCCATTTGGACGACTTGCATGGTGTATATAGCAACGTTACAACATAGGGGTTACCACATGGAATTGCTATTCAAACAACAAACACCTCCACCTAAGTCGATAGTCACTATAACCTTATCCCGATGGCCGGGATGGTTAATCATGCAAGCATCCAAACAACACTCTCAATCAATATTCATGGCCACATATGTTCAGCAAGTATCACAACAATGCCATTGAAACAAAATTCAAGTTGGAAACAAGTCATGAATTCCATACGTATATAATCAATCACACGATTTTGCAACAATTATCCACACACATGAACATCACCACCAATCTCTCATGAGTTAGCATTTTATAATAAGCATAGTAAAGTAGTACTTACGATAAATAGATGAAGAATAAGAGAGCACTTACTTGCTTGAAGATTGTGGAGAAGTTGTTGTGGATTGGAAGAACAAAGGAAGAAAAATTTGAGAGGATTTGGGATGATATGCGGCGCCTTTAGGGTTACTTCTAATGTGTTTGTGATAAAAAAACAAGTCCCCTTTATATAGGAGGAGTATGGGTCGGGTTATGACCCATTTACAATCGGATTTGGGGACAAAATCACCCTATATGCGGCGCATATCCCTCGGCATATCACATGTATATGCGGCGCATTGTCCATGGCATAATGGGACATATGCGCCGCACATAGTATGGCATATATAGGCATATGCGGCGCATATGGTATGGCATTTGGTCTCAGTATCTCAAATGCCATAGCATAGGCGGCGCATAGTCAAAAGCACACCTAGGAATAGGCGGCGCATAGTGTATTGCACACTAGATTCCGAGTCCTTAGGCTATAGAATAGGTTGTGCATCGTTCGTGACCTATTTTTACCAAGGCCTAGCCTTTCTCGAAGCCTATTATGACGTGAGAAAGGCTCAATCCATAGCCTTATGCATCACCATTCCTAACTTACCGACTTTACCATACAATGCGACCAAATCGTCAATTGAAATCAATCTCCTCGTTGCATACTTCTTACACCTATATTTGCTCAAACAAATGAAAACGATTAGTACGATGGGTTGCCTCCCACCAAGCGCCTTAGTTTTGGTCGTGGCACGACTCTTATTTTTGGATTTTCATTTATCAAAAAGAAAAAAATACTAAAACGACAAAACGATAAAACAATAAAACGAAGGGTTGCCTCCCATCTAGCGCCTTATTTATTGTCGTGGCTCGACGTAGTAATCTCGAGTACTTAGACTTCGTCGAGATAAGTGATGGCCATGTCATTCATCGAGTCAAGAGGACCGATATATGGCTTAACACGTTGGCCATTCACCTTGAAGATAACACCCTCATTATTTGCCAATTCGACTACTCCAGAAGAGTAGACGTGGGTGACTTTAAATGGACCAGACCACTTTGATTTTAACTTACCTGGGAAGAGCTTGAATCTGGAGTTAAAGAGTAGTACCATGTCACCTTTTTGGAAGTGTCGTCGAACAATCCGCTGATCGTGATACTTCTTCATCCGCTCCTTGTATAAATCTGATCTTTCATATGCATGGAGACGGAATTCATCTAGCTCGTTCAGCTGCTCCAACCTCAGGTTCTTCACATCATCCCAATTCAGATTCAAGTGCTTCAATGCCCATAATGCCTTGTATTCAAGCTCGATGGGTAGATGACAAGCCTTCCCATAAACTAGCTGATAAGGTGACATACCAATGGGTGTCTTGAATGCAGTCCTATACGCCCATAGTGCATCATCTAGCTTCCGAGACCAATCCTTCCTATTCGCATTGACCGTCTTGGCAAGGATTTGCTTGATCTCACGATTGGAAACCTCTACTTGTCCACTAGTTTGGGGATGATAAGGCGTAGCTACCTTGTGTTGCTTGACTCCATACTTGGCCAATACAGATTTGAATAGCTTGTTGCAGAAGTGAGATCCTCCATCACTTATGATAGTACGAGGTACCCCAAAGCGAGAGAAGATATTCTTCTTTAAAAACGCTACAACACGCTTTCCTTCGTTATCGGCCAATGCTACAGCTTCAACCCATTTCGACACATAATCCACAGCAACCAAGATGTACTTCATTCCAAACGAATTCACGAATGGTCCCATGAAATCAATACCCCATACATCAAAGAGTTCTACCTCCAGAATTTTGGACATGGGCATTTCATGGTGTTTTGAAATAGCACCTTGACGTTGGCATTGGTCACACCTTCTCACATAGTCGTGTGCATCTCTGAATATTGTAGGCCAATAATAACCACTTTGCAAGACTTTTCTTGCTGTTCGACTCCCTGCATGATGGCCTCCAACTTGCGAAGTGTGGCATGCTTCTAATATAGTGGGCACTTCTTCATGGGATATACATCGTCGAATGATACCATCCGCGCATCTTCGAAACAAATAAGGCTCATCCCAATAATAGTGCTGAACGTCATGCATAAACTTCCTCTTCTGGTGGTAAGATAAATTGGAAGGTAACACATTACTCACCACGAAATTTGCAAAGTCGGCATACCATGGTAAGTTCTCCATTGTTGTCGCTAGTATTTCCTCGTCAGGGAATGCATCGCCAATCTGATTTTCTGATTGCGCCACATACTCATTCTCAAGTCTAGATAGGTGATCAGCCACTTGGTTCTCGCAACCTCTTCTATCTTTGACTTCGAAATCAAACTCTTGCAGCAGCAACACCCATCGAATCAGCCTTGGTTTTGCATCCTTCTTTGTCATTAGATACCTAAGAGCTGCATGGTCTGTATGAACGATCACTTTAGTACCTAATAGGTAGGCACGGAACTTCTCAAACGCATACACAACCGCTAATAGCTCTTGTTCAGTGACGGTGTAGTTCCTTTGGGCTTCATTGAGGACCTTACTCGCATAGTAGATAGGATGAAATAATTTCTCCTTTCTCTGTCCAAGAACAACACCAACGGCTACACCACTAGCATCACACATGACTTCGAACGGGAGCGTCCAATCTGGTGTTACCATGATAGGGGCTTCAATGAGTTTTTCTTTAAGGCATTCAAATGCCTTTAAGCAATCATCATTAAAGTCAAACTTCGCATCTTTCTCCAATAGCTTGCATAATGGACTAGAAATTTTGGAGAAGTCTTTGATGAATCTACGATAAAACCCAGCATGGCCAAGAAAACTACGAACTCCCTTCACCGAACTTGGAGGTGGTAGCTTCTCAATTACCTCTATTTTGGCGCGATCAACCTCTATTCCTCTTTCGGAGATCTTGTGCCCAAGAACAATTCCTTCTTTTACCATGAAGTGGCACTTCTCCCAATTCAGCACAAGGTTGAACTCTACACATCTTTGTAATGCCATGCTTAAATTCACCAAACATGCTTCGAAAGACTCCCCAACAACTGAAAAGTCGTCCATAAATACCTCCAAAGTGTCTTCTACCATATCAGAGAAAATAGACATCATACATCGCTGAAAGGTGGCTGGTGCGTTACATAACCCGAATGGCATACGTTTGAAGGCAAACGTACCATATGGGCATGTAAACGTTGTCTTCTCTTGGTCTTCTGGTGCAATAAAAATCTGATTATAACCTGAATAACCATCAAGAAAGCAAAACCATCCTTTTCCCGCTAATCGATCTAGCATTTGGTCCATAAATGGCATGGGGAAGTGATCCTTGAGAGTCCAAGAATTCAGCTTGCGGTAGTCCATGCATACTCTCCATCCAGTGACGGGCCTGAGTGGAATAAGCTCATTCTTTGCATTCGCAACCACCGTCATACCTCCTTTCTTGGGAACACATTGTACTGGGCTTACCCATGTACTATCAGAAATAGGATACACAACTCCTGCGTCTAACCACTTGATAATCTCCTTCTTCACCACCTCTTGCATTGGTGGGTTTAGACGTCTTTGGTGTTCGATGGTGGGTGTGCACTTTTCTTGGAGCTGAATTTTATGAGTGCAAATCCCAGGTGGAATACCAAGGATATCCGCAATGGTCCATCCAATAGCTCTAATATACTTGCGTAAAATTGCAATAAGAGCTGCAACTTGTTGCTCACCTAAATCGGCTGCCACTATGACTGGAAGAGTGTTTCCGCTTCCTAAGAATGCATACTTCAAATGGCTTGGCAGCTCCTTTAATTCTAATGTAGGTGGTTCTTCAATAGATGGCTTAGCTGGTGGTGTGGGTCGATTCTTGAGATCAAGATCCAGCTTCTTAGGAGGATAGCGATATGCTCCTAATCCCGATAGAGCACAAATATCATCTTCAGAAATTTCAGCATCATCATCATCTTCTTCCATGAGCAAAACCTCCAAAGGATCATCAAGAATTTGCTCTTCAGCCAGTAACTCATCCTCGTTATCAACGACAACATCAGCCACAGAAAATACACTTAGATCTTTGGGTTGCTTCATTGATTTGCAAACATCAAAGCGCACCACTTCATCATTTATTCGGAATGAAAGCTCATTAGCTCTCAAATCTATGAGCACACTTCCCGTAGCAAGGAAAGGGCGTCCCAAGATTATGGGAACCTCTGAATCTGCTTCGCAATCCAAGATGACAAAGTCTGCTGGAAATATGAATGAAGATACCTTCACCAAGACATCGCATAGAATACCAACCGGTCGTTTTACCGACCTATCCGCCATAACAAGCTTCATATTAGTTGGTGTAGGATCTCCTAACCCCAACTTCTTGTAGATTGATAATGGCATCAAGTTGATGCTGGCTCCTAAGTCACATAATGCTTTAGCAAAGTCCAAAGATCCGACGGTGCAAGGAATAGTGAAAGCTCCGGGGTCGGCCTTCTTCTGAACTATGGATCGGGTAGCTATTGCACTACAATGATGCACATCTTCTTTCAGCTCATAGCTTGCTGCCCTCTTTTTAGTCAAAAGATCTTTCATAAACTTCGCATACCCAGGCATTTGTTCAAGTGCCTCTACCAATGGGACATTAATAGTTAGCTGCTTCAACATGGTCATAAATTTGCTGAACTTAGTGTCATCGGCCACCTTCTTCAATCTTTGTGGAAAAGGTGGTGGTGGGTATGGAAGTGTTCTTTCCATGGCTTTCTTCTCCTCTTGCTTCCGTTTATTATTTTTTTCAGGCTGCACGTCACTAGGCAACACGTCCTTGAAGTTGGAAGTGGATATTGCGGTGTCTTCCCTAGTGGCGTCACTAGGCGTGGCGTCCATGTCTGCTGTTCGGTCAACTACTTGCTTGCCTTCTGCTGAAGTTTCCAGCACCTTACCACTCCTCGTAGTGATGGCCATGCATGACCCATCAGTCCTTGGATTTTGCACAGTATCGCTAGGCAAGGTGCCGGCTTTTCTTTGGTTGAGTGCTGCTGAAAGTTGACTGAATTGCTGCTCTAGTTGCTTGATAGAAGTGGAATGAGAATCAACTAATTGCTTCATGGAGGCCAAATCGTCAATCACCTCCTTAACTCCCGCGCTCGTCGCTTCCACTCCTTTCAATAACTTAGCCATCATGTCTTCCATAGAATTAGATGTGGTGGTATCACGTCTACCAGGGGGAACGTACAAACCACTATTTTCATTATTTTTCTTCCAACTACCTTGGTCTTTACCTCCAGATTTATCATAATAGTTCCGACCTTGGTTTCCTTGGGCATTCCCACGGAAACCCCCCTGATTGTTCAAGTAGTTGGCCTCCTCTTCTGAATCAGATTCGTCTCTTCCTTTTGACGCAATAGCTTTCACTTTTTCAGTCTTCCCCAATAGATGCTTTGTAAGAAGATCCATTTGGGTTTTCATGTGCGCCATATCTTGATCACGTTCTTCTTCTCTTCTTCTTTGGTCTGCAGACATGCCAATAGATAAAGCGGGGCTTGCTACCTCAGAATCCCTGGTATGCAAAGCTCTACTTTGTTTCGTCATCCGATCTAGCATGTTGCTTGCTTGACCAAAGGTGAGGTCCATAAAAGAACCTCCAGCTGCGTTGTCCACCACTGGTTTAGTTACTGAATTCAGGGCTCTATACAAGATCTCCATCAAGTGGACATTGGTCATGTGATGGTTTGGGCATCTCGCTAGCTTTGTCTTGAACCTCTCCCATGTTTCGTGAAGAGCTTCAGATGGAAGCTGACGAAAGTTGCTGATTTCATCTCTCAATTGAGCCCTCTTGGATGGCGGAAAGAATCTTTCTAGGAAAGCGTCTCTCAATTGCCTCCAATTTGTAATAGAATCAGGAGTCAGCCCATTCAACCATAATGTTGCCTCCCCAGACAGAGACAATGGAAATAGACGTAATCGAATAGCATTCTGACCAACACCAGGATTGTCAAAAGACTTGCATGTAGAAATAAAGTTGATGAGATGCATATTCGGATCATCGCCTGCTAGTCCACCAAATAATCCCTTGAGTTGCAATAACTGAATCATGGTGCTAGTGATGTTGAACTTGGCTCCGGGCGCTAATGGTGGTGGAATTATAGCTCCAGTGGCTCCGGCACCATCAAGATCATCATCATCATCGTCGAAAGCTGGTTGCAAAGGTTGGTGATCATATCTGTACCGAGCTTGTCGACCTCGTCTGTTGGCAGGTGTTGCCATTTCAGCGCCATGCCTTGGGTTGATCAACTCGTCATCTCCTAAATCTTCATCGTCAGGATTTGTTGCTCGTCCAGGATTATCAATGTTTTGTTGTTGGACTTGAGCAGCGGCAAGAGCAGCTAATCTTGCTTGCTCGTGTTGAGCAGCCATCCTGTCGATTTCCGCTTGTGCTTCCATTCTTCTAATTCGTTGCGGTTCCGGATTGATTGGTAATAACGGTTGACCAGAACTTCTAGTATGGGGCATGCACTAAAAGAAAAACCTGCAATAAACAAAAACAAAAACTAAACGTAAAAGTACGAGAATCTTTGACCAAAGGGTCTAGTAATTTTCACGAACTTGATTGATACTTGTATTCCCCGGCAACGGCGCCAATTTTTTTGGTAACGCTCAATCTACAGCTCTCGTAGGAGTGTAAAGCGGTCGTTAGCAAATATAGAACCCAACTGGGTTGGGTATCGATCCCACAGAGAATAGCTTGGTCAACAAGTAAGTGAAATTATTAGACTTTTGATGCAAGTCTCGTAAGAATGGGGGGATTGTAATAAGTAACCAAAGTAATGAAATAAAATCTGAAAATAATAAAGTAAAAAGAGAGTATTTCGTAGGTTGTGAAACAATGAGAATTGAGGCGTTGGGGTTATGTCCACCTTCTGAGGTATACGTCTCTATTGGCTATGAGTGTGTAGAGTCTTGACATGCAATTGCTTATAGAGAATTGTAGTCGATGGTAAATCCAAGCGTCTCTCGACCTAAACAAGGACTATTTCACTTTAACTCTCTCGAGCTTAAAGCGTGTCTAACGGTACGAATTCTCCAAGAGGTTAGTCCAGGTACGGCACTAGCTTTTTAATAGGAAAAGGTGTCCTACTACCTTGACATTATCTCTTTTCCAGACAAATAACCTTTCTCTCGAACAAGTTAAATGTTAGCCTGGCGTTGGTCTATGCGTCTTCTTTTCTAGACAAATAACCTTTCTCTCGAACAGGTTAGATGTTAGAATGGCGTGTTCTTGTGTTTGAACCGCAAAAGATGTAGATTTAAGATGAAGAGAATAATGATATAAGCAATATACTTGTCTTGAACTCACAAACTCATAGCTATAGATAGTAACTCATTCGGCTTCCATAACCCCAACTAAGAGGTTTAGTTACCCATGAATGCGAAGGATATCACGTTTTGCATGGTGGATGGCGTGTAAAAGAGGTGTTAGGCGTGTGGTTTTGGTGATTCCGTAGCAAGTAACGATTCTCTTGTTGTGGAATTTTAGAATAGAAGAATGAAGAATTAAGAATGTATTGTAGGAAGATGTCTTAAGTGAAGAGTTAATTGAATTGTAAGAATGTGATTTTAAAATCTCTAACATGATAGGGTATTTATAATACTCCTATCCTACTCCTACTAAGCTAATGAAATAAATAACCAAATCCTAATATACTAATGAAATCCTTGACCCAAATGTACTAGGGTAAGGTTACAAAATTATAATCCAAATAGAATAATGAAACACATAACCTAATTGCACTAGGTTAATGTATTATGGCAAAAATCCAGCTTTGTGTCTGTAAGTCCCCAAAGTCTTCAGAAATGCTGTTTTAGCCCGGGACAGATTTTCCAAGCAGCAGATTTAGTCCTTTATGCGTCCAGCTCCTTTCCATCTCGTTTGTGAGCTTTCTTTTGCGTCAAGTAAGCCATAAATTGCTGTATTTTGCATCATTTATACCTGAAACTTTCCTAATCACATTTGTTAGCTCATTTACAGGAAAAAGGACTAAAAGTGTATGAAATAGATAATTAGTTCTCAAAACTAGGCTAAAATATGGGCAAAATATATTGATATAGGCGCGTAAATTCGCCTATCATCAACAACCGACTTCATGAAATCATTGTTATCTTAGTAACACTTTTGTATTTCTTAAGTTGTAAGCTTGAATGATTCGAACCAATAGACAATAGAATGTAGTATTAATCTTTAAAAATGTTTAACAAAGAAATTATAAAATGTGAAAAAATCAAGAACTACAATTTTACATACAATAAACAACTTTCTCATGAATTAAAATGTCATTTGAAAATTATATACTAATGTTACATTCTCATATTTTATCAAAAGATTTACCAAAGTTGACCTACATAATTGCGGAATGATACATAGATACTTTCTTAAGTAACACATGTATACGTTTGCCTCCTTCCCTTGCTTCTACTTCAGAAAATAAACACTCTGGTCTAGACACACACACAAAAGTGGACCTTACCAATGAAAAAAATTTAGAAAAATAGTTATCTAAATAAATATAAACTTTTGAGAATGTCATATTAGAAATCTATATCTATATATAATACAAGGTGATGTGGCACCTTTTTTTGTCCAATGATCCTAATTATCTTTTTTCTTATTTTTTTGAAGTTTTTCTTTCATTTATTTATTATTTTATTTTTAAAATCATTTTCATAACTCACATCTCTTTATGTTCATAATAAATTACACTCTTAATTAATATTAATAAAATTCGTAACTCTAGAACCTTTTATATTCATAACCCCCAATTATTTAATTTTACATTAAAATATTCAATCACAATTCTTCTTCTTATGCATACAAATAATTTATCTCGAAAGAATTTTAAAGAACAATAGTTAGATTATCCAATAGATTATCCATGTGGTGCAACATATTAATCATCTGATGCAACATATTTGTCAGATAATGCAACAGATCAATCATATGATGCACCAGAAAAACTATCAGATTATAATTCTAATACAACAGATTAATCATCTGATACAACAGATTTAGCATATGATGCAACAGTTTAACTATCTAATGCAACAGATTAAGCACCAAATAAAAAAATCTGATGCAACTGATTAACCATTTGATGTAATGGAAGAACTATCAGATTAACAATCTGATGCAATAAATGAACCTCCTATGAGATAAAATCCTATCAATTCTTCCAACAAGATATGCCCAAGACATATTTTTTCCAACTGATAATTCATCTGTCGTGATAGACGACCCAATATTGGAAAAAATCAAAATAATATTGATCGTTGATAACTATTTCAACAGATCACTCATGTGTTGCAACAGATGTGTGATCTATTGTACAAACTATTCATCTTTCTCAATGGATGAGTGATATATTTTGTATTATCGCAATAGATTACTCAGCCATTACTGCAGGTTAGTTAACTGTTCTGATAAATCACTTATATGTTGCAACAGGTGTGTGATCTATTGTATAGACCATTTATCTTTCTTAAAAGATGAGTGATATGTTTTGTATTATCGCAACAGATTACTCAGCCATTGCTATAGGTTATTTAACTGTTCCAACAGATCACTGATGTTGCAACAATGTATGATTTATTGTACAGACCATTCATCTGTCTTAAAAGATGAGTGATATATTTTGTATTGTTACAACAGATTGCTCATTCACTGCAACAGGTTTGTTATATGTTGCAATAAATATACTACCTGGTGCAGCAGATAAGTGATCTGTTGGAACTGTTATTTACTATTTTGCTTGTTAGATTTACTATTATCCCTTTTTAATGATGTATTAATCAACTATAATATATTTTTGTATGTTCCTATTAATTTTAGATAATATGGCTCCCAAAAGAACAGAAGCCGAATCAAGTTCAAGTAAAGGAACAAGTGAAGTAGCTAGGCTACATCCACTACTCTATGAGCTTACTTTACAAGCTTTATCTCAATCAAGAGCAGAATATAATGAACATGGGGAGGAGGAATATTTCAAAGGAGATGATCCAAATACTAATAGACCTTCCGCCGAAGAGTTGGTCAAAACCTTCAACATTGATTATTACCCTGTGAGAATGCAGTGCGATGGTGCCATAGATTTAATGGGTGATTTCATGGTTAAGTCATCCATGGGAAAATCATTTGATGCCTTCAGAAAAATACATCGAGAATAAAAATTGGAGGCTTATTTCAGGGACAGCTGCTTTGAAAAATATCTTGATTTGCCGGAGGACAACAATGCTCGTTTCCAAATGAAAATAGTATATGAACTTCACAAGGGTAGGTTTATGTATGAAAATAAAGATAAGGTGGATGAGGTGTGGATAAATTACTGTGGTATGCCTGTTTGCTTTGGTTGGAAGGAGTTTGCCATAGTTACCGGACTAAAATGTTATCCTTCTTCTCAAGTTATACCTATTCTAACCCCTGAAAAAGTACCCCGCACACCCCAAAAAGGCAAAGGCAAGTCGTGTGATAGTGATGACCTGGTGTCCATTGTTGGTCCAAGCTTTAAAAATAAAAATTTGATAGAAGCGTTGAAAGGTAAGGAACTTTTAAAGAAGCACAAACAGTCATCATGCTTGGTTTGGTTTGTACATAATATTCTTTAGGCGAGAGACATTAACAAAATATTAAGCATTGGTTTAATAAAGCTCTCTGAGGATCTTGAGGCATTTAACAACTATCCTTGGGGTTATGAAAGCTTCAAAATGACTGTCCAATATTTGTTGACTCTGTTAGCGCCAAAAATAATCAACTTATATGGATTTCCATGGGCTTTCATGGTAAATGTTTCGTTTGTTTTATAATTAAGTTTATATTTTAATTAATGATTTTTTTGAATGATCTAATTATCATTCTAATATATGTAGTGATTTATGTTAGATTGTGCATCCGTCACTCGTTTCGACCAATCGAGAGTTGAAGATGTCATTTTTTCTTACTTTAAGTTCTGTGCAAACGTTATCGGACCCTAAGGTTATCGACAAAATAAAAATGGAATTGTTTAGAGCAACAACCATTACAAGAAAAATAATTTTGGAGGGTGGGCTTGTTGTTGTTGATGGTCTTAGTGGTGATGGAGTTGTTGGTGGTGGTAATGGTGTTGCTGTTGGTACTAATGATGCTTCTATTACAGTATTTAAAACAAACCATTATGAGTATGATCATACTAGTTATACAGATTTTTCCTCTCCCAGCGAATATTTTGCATGCAAATCTCAAAATTGCAGGGCGAAACATGATGTAGTGATTAATGCTATTAATGCATTAACTGCTTCTGTAAAGGAATTGACATTTAAGAGGAGTGTCATTCCATTAAATATCCACTTCCTTAGAGATTAAGGCTAAGAGGAGAAGAAAAGTGATTTCCAAGGCATAATCAAGCATCCCAAAAAGCGAAATTGCAACTTCTCTGTCGGTGTGTTACACTGAGAAATATACAATATCCAAAGAAGATACGCACGATCTGAACAAGGTGAATATAAATGTCTTCCAATTAATAAACAGACACATTTCTATTTCAATAGATGACACATCTGCTGGAAATTATCAAACAAATATATATATTTGTTTCAATAGTTAAATAACTTGTTACACCAGATAAAGTATCTATTGCGACATATGTCTCGTCTGTTTTAGCAAATCAAATAACTCTTCATACCGCTTTTATTTATACCAATAAATGACCTACCTTCTACAATAGATGGGTCATATGTTGTAACAGATGGTTCATCCATTGGAAATTATCATACAGGTCTTCCTCATGTAGAAATTTAACCCAACAATTGATTCATTGTTGCAACAGAAATATAATCTATTTGGGATAATTTGAAATAGGAGGAAGACCTGTTTGATTTCTTAGAATAGATGAGTAATCCTATTTATATTTTTTGTATCTCCGTGATTAGCATTGACCAATTCTAGAATTCCAGGTGGATGTAGAAGCTACTGCTGAACAACATTGATAATATGATACTCTACTCTTTTTATGGAAATACGAAGAACAGAAAGCGCAGAAACCGTACATAAGCGACAATAAAGATCCATGACGAGCAAAGTCGAATTCCATAGCACCAGAAGAACAACTTATCCATATTGAGTTGATCTTTATAGCTTGAGTCTGTCAAAGTAATAACCTCACCCCTCCTTAGGAATCCTTGACATCAATACTTAAATTTTTGATGTATTTTTTGAGATCTATACCCATAATAATTTTTAACACTTCATTTATTCATTGATTTTATTTCGGCTAATTTTTTAAGGCTTTGATTTATTTTATTTTATCTATGAATTTTATTTTTTCCTTAAATTTAAACTTATTAATTGAAATGGAATACTACATTCAAATATTGCAACTGATAATGTATCTATTGCAACAGGCGGAACATCTGTTGTAAAATATCAAACAGATTTGGCATATGGTGCAACATGTAGGTAATCTGTTGGAATTTATCAAACAAGTCTTCCCATGACTGCAATAGATACACTTAGATAAAAATTCGAAACACCGACATAATGCAACAGATGACCAACCTATTACAACAGATAAACTATATGTCAGAACAGGTAGAATATTTGTTACAATGGATGGAGAATTTATTACATTATAAAAATTCAACTTTCATTGGACATAAAAAAATTATCACTACATGTAAAAAAGTGAAAGTGAATTGAAATAAAAAAGGCGGAATCCATCGACAGTGTTCAGTTCAAACACCTAAAATAAAATAGCCATCAAGTAGACAGTGTTTATTTTAAATACGTAAAATAAAATAGGCACAAATGTGTCAGGTTGACACTTTTTGTTGACTTGGCATCTGATTTTGCCTCCAACGATTATTTTTTCTCCCCAATGTCTTATATATTCATCTTTTTTCTAAAATTTAACCCTAAATTCCTAAATCTTCTTCTTCGTTGTCATTTTTTTTATCTATCCAAATTCTTCAAATTATTTGCATTTGATCTTTCTTTTCTTCATTTTTTTCCAACTGAGCTTGACAATGTCGAGCGCATTTTCCACTATTTTTTGTGATAACAATTTTTGATATTGTAAGTGCGGTAATGAAGCTCTATTGAAGATTTCTTGGACTCAACAAAATCCAGGTCGTAGGGTTTTCACTTGTAAGATTTAAAAGGTAATATTTTTTTATTTAATTAGTTGATTAATTATTGACTTGTAATTATTTTGTACTTGTGTTCTTGTTTTTATAGAAATTGGGTGGATGTAATTACTTTGATTGGTATGAAGAAAGACACCCTTCACAAGCAAATCGTGTAATCTGAGATTTGTTGAAGAAAGTTAAGGTTTCTGCAGCCAAACAAAATCGAACAAGAAGATACTACATTGTTGCCGTTGTTGCTACTAGTTTGGTGGTGTTGGGCACAAGGGTTTTCAAGCCTAATTGCTGAAATTTTCATGGTGGTGTATTTGCTACTGGTTTGGTGTTGTCAAGCACATGAATATTCAAGCGTAATTGTTGCAAAATATCAAACAGATTTAGACATATGTTGTAAATTTAGGTCATCTATTGGAAATTATCAAACAGATCTTCCCGCTATTGCAAAAGATTAGACTTAGATTAGATAGAAATAACATCGGCATAATGCAACAGATGTCCAACCTATTACAACAGATAAACTATATACCAGAATAGATAAAATATATTTTACAACAAATTGACAATCTATTACATTATAAAAAACTCAACTTTCATTCATCAGAAAAAAATTATTGCCACTACATGTACATGCAATTTAAAGTAAAGTGAAGTGTGACTTGAAATAAAAAAAGTTGTTATTTCACAGGCTCTTCTATATACACAGGCTCCAAGCATCCAGTTAGTACCCTATAAGCCCAGGCCTCTTGCAGGTTTGCCACAACATTTTCACACAGAAAGGTCGTTGGCTCGGCTATTTCTATACCGGTCAGTAAACATTCGATGTGTACAAGAGTGTGCGAACTGCTCGCGTAACCGGTATCATTTTTTGGAAGGGTTATGCCCTTGTTTGGACCTTCAAAATCCCATGATTTCTTCATCAACACTTCCTTTGGAAAATGATTCATCAGTTTAATCTCCCTCAACAAGATAGGCAACAGTTCTATCAGTGGCTGCACGAAGAGAAAAAGATCGACATCATCGATGGCAAGTTCATTGCAGTCATAAAATTTGATCTTTCCCTCCTCGAGTAGTATCTCAACATCCTGATAAGGTATGCCATTTATGCTAATGACTGAAAGAATCCTCTTTGTCTCGGTCCAGCTCTTGCCATGTGGATTTGGCTTTTCCCCTCTAACATATTTTATCATTTTTCTTCATCCGAGTCCAACGTAAAAACTAAGAAATCAAATCCCACGCCACAATCTAATGTGACATTATTGATTTATTCGTACTTATCCTTGAGATTCTTGCAGAAGTCGAGGTTCATTATCCTATTGGAACGTTATAAGCTTTCGGGTACGTTAATTGCCTTTTACTCATGAGGCAGAGAATTTTATCAACATGCTGTGATATACAAAGATAATTTTTAAATAGGTTAGTAATTGTAAAGATGGTCCATCTATTACATAGGGTTCTCTGAATCAATAATCCAATGCAACTTATGTAACAGATGAATAGTAAGTTACAATAGAACCATTACCAGTTACACCAGAATACCCGACTATTGCAACAGATTTCACATCTATTATGTAGCTTCTTTTTCATGGGGTAGATTAGATTAGAAGGCTAGGTTAGGAAAAGTAAACTTGCCTTATCCTCGTAACACATACGCATATCTGTCATAGTCAGGAAGTCTTGTTGGGAAAAAGAAGGTCTGTGGTAATCTGGTGTGCCTGGCTTGGCATTCTTGGCCTGTCACAGATCCCTCTTCTCTTTGGTGCTAAGTTTCAGGTATATGTCCACCTTCTTAAATGGCCTCTGAACTTCAACAACATTTTTTGAGTGGGAGGAGTTGCAATTATTTTTTATTTTTGATAGGAGAGTACATCGGTTATTTCTCCTTTCTTCTTCATAACCAACACTGTAGGAGTGTATCGCTCCCTCAACTTCTTGGATGGTATGACACCCCTCTTTGAGGATAGCTTTGTCAGTAAATATTGGACAGTCAAGTAGAAGTTGTCATATTCCCAGGGATAATTGTTGAATTTATCAAAATCCTCATCACGCGCCAACAAATCATCTTCTATGACCTTGTTGACGTCTCTTGCCAATATAACCGAATGGGCAAACCAAAATAAGCACAATTTATCCCTATATTGCTTTGGTATGGTTTTATCCATGAGATTTATCAACAAATCCGATGAATTGTAGCCATGTGAAACAATGTCAAAAAAAACCATCTATTTTTTTCTTGTATTTTCTTTCCTTGGATCTTTTGTGAGGTGTTACCTTAGCGATAGGTGGCTCTTCTATATGGTGGCATCTCAAACCCGTCACTATGGAAAACTCTTTCAAGCCAAAACAAACCGGCATGCCACAGTAGTTGATCTAAATTTCATCCATCTTTTTACCTTCCTCCTTTGAATTTTTATCATCCCTCACGTACTTGATCCTGCACTTGAGAAGACCATATACCATCTGTAACGTCCCGAAATATCATCCCGAGATTCCATACGGTGCCCAAGGCTACACGTAGCCTCAAGCTAACTCTTTAAGCCAAAACACTACCCTTGGGTTCCAACACAACAACATACACGCTACGCTAAGAATATATATATAAGTACATATCATATCACATCTCATATGACATGGAATATCATTAGACTGTACATATATGGAATGTCTATACATAAACCAACCCAACAATACACTAGTCTGACATAGCCTCTATACAGCAAAATCAACGAGCCATTGAGACAAACCCCCAACTGACTCAACAAACCAAAGGGATCACAAAAAAATAGCTCCAAAACTAGCAACTTGGTCCTCAAACCATGAGGACTCACTACTGAAGGAACGTAGATGCGGCACTCGGATATCACTGTCGCGGCTGCGATTGAGTACCTGAACCTACATCATGGTAAGAATGTAGCCCATAGAGAAATATGTGGGTAAGCATAAGATACGTACTGAGTATGTGGGGGCGCATACAAAATATAAATAATATCATAAATTTCGTAAAAACGTACATACGGACCATAATGACACACCCGGCTTGAGTGACATTGAATCATGCAACTCATAACATCTTAGATAGGAAATGTAGGAGAAAAACCTCACAAATCATTATAGATCATTATAGGCAACTTGACTTACCACATCAAAACTCGAAGTGACTCGGTATTTCAATAAACATGACTCTTATGGACAGGGAAGTTTCCTATAACCGACAACCCCACGTGAGCTACGTGGAATACCAACGTTTAAAACCCCCATTGGCAGGAGCGTCATACTCTTTGCCAGGGAGTACGACCTTAAAACTGCAATAATCACAATCGGGCTCTCTGGCCAATAATGTCATCATCAAACAACCCCACGGTGGTACATAGGTTTGGGGAAATACCAAATTT
The DNA here is from genome assembly GCA_030864225.1 of Capsicum baccatum var. pendulum. Taxonomy (NCBI): domain Eukaryota; kingdom Viridiplantae; phylum Streptophyta; class Magnoliopsida; order Solanales; family Solanaceae; genus Capsicum; species Capsicum baccatum. Next base: position 81,073,308 of record CM061555.1, on the reverse strand, counting down.
CCCTCTCGGTGCTAAGTACTACTCCCCAACAAGCTCAGAACGTGTTAGGAAATCCATCACAACATCACAAGGATCTATCATAAAGACCAAATCAAATCTCTTTCTCATTTATCAAATCATATCAATTTGTGGATTCCTAACTCAACACATTTTAGCTCAAAACATTTTAATCTTTCTCAACATCAACAAGGTATCAATGCATTGAACTATAATCGAATCGACATTTGGACAAGGATATAAAAACTCAATACATAATATTTTCAATAATTTAACTCATCAAAACCATCCGAAAAATACCAAGACTCATTGCAACTTCAATATCAATATTTCTCAATTTTCCATCCAACTCTCATTTAAAGGTACTTGAGATATCAACCCATAGTAGGGATATAGAATTTCCAATATCAATTATAAATTCATAATAAGGAAATAGTGGAATGATAGTATAAATCAAGGCTTAACAAATTAAATCATCATACTCTCATAATCAAATACTTTTTGAACATAATTCCATCTCAACATCATACATATATCGGATGACATAATCCCATAGCCCATGGACAATAATATAAGATATAAAACCATATTTCCAATTCATGGTAAAACATGTAAAATCTCATGTAAATGTAATTCAACGAAAATAAAGGGTTCTTCTTAAAATCCTTAACATGATCAACTCGAATCCCAAATCAATTTGAAATTCCTACAGTTCAATTAAGAGACGTAGAAGGATGAAATTTGGAGTAGTAGGGTTGGGGTTTGAGCCTTAGGAAATTTTGGAGAAAATGAGATATTGAATGCTCTTTATGGACTTAAATCCATGGTTTACCTGGATGGATTGGAGTGGGAATGACCAAAATACCCTTAAAATCAAATAATGTCAAATCTATCTTTTGGTGGACTGTTTTGATAGGCTGACGTAGATCGACCATAACGTTTTGCTTCGATGTCCAAATTGGATGAAACTAGCTTCTTTGGAAAGAGGACTTTCAGAGCTTTCTGTTGATATATAGTAGCTCACCCAGATTATTATGTACAAGGAGTTATGATCATTTGAAGTTGACCCTAAAATTTGCCTGGCCTCAGTATTTTTTTCCTGCACATTTACTATTCACCACTATTCACGATTAGATTGGAATGATCATAACTCATCTCTCGAGTGTCTGTTTTGGATGATCCATATATCGTTGGAAATCTTATTTGATGCTTTACACGATAACGAGTCACATATCCAGAAATTCCACACAAAAAAATTATTAATCACGATAAATAATAGAATTCAACACATTTTCGTCCGAGATCTTAATGGAAAATTTTTTCGGGGCATCACACCATCCTCTCTGCAAAATGGGCAGGGGCATCCTCAGCCAGCTCAAGAAAGTGTCCAAAGCAACTTTTCTTAAAAAGTCAGTCGATGTTTTCATCCTTCATAATTTTCCTAAAATAAATAAATTTACTCCCCATCTGACATTTAAGTACAATTTCACCAGTTAGTTTTTCTTCTGCTTTTTTTTTCATTTATCGGCATCGCAACTTGAAACTTGTCAATACTAAAAGTTTTGACAGGATCATGCTGGGATGTCGATATTAATTCACGCCCCATTGGTGATCCATTATCATCATGTTGAAGATCATCCTCTTTCTTTTTCTCTTTCTCACTCTCTAATTCCTCCTCTTTCTTACTTTTATTTTCTTTATCACCATCTATAGACCCTTGTCCACCTCCCTCAACATTGTTTTCATATATCTCCCCATCTTTACTTTGTTTCCCTGATTGAGATTGTTCAGGAAGCTCCTCCAGATCCCTCTGTACTGTAGCCTTTTTTGGGGGTGGTTAGACCTTGATCCACTTTTACTTTCTTTTTTCTTGGAGACATGTTTTACCTATAAACAACAGAAAAATAAAAATTAAATTACAATTGATGTATGCATAAATTTTAAAAAATATATTACAAACACCACCAATAACGACACACCAACAGCCACCACTACCACAAACACCACCAACCAATGCCATAAATACCACAAATACTAACACCATCGAGAACCACCACAAACTAATGCCACCATAAACACCACCAACCAATGCCACCAACATCCACCACCAGTGCCACCACAACGACGACGACCACTACCACCACCACAAATACAAGAAACAACATTCAATAATACCATGACAGTCAACGGAATAATGCGGCAGAAACTAGCATTTGCTTGAGTTTTTCCTATAATTTTATAATCAAAACTCAAAATTGTAAACCCATTCTCAAAGATAATACAAATAAAAGTTTTCTTTTTCATCACTAACTTAAAAGCCTTTAGTTTTTAGAAAAAACAAATATAAAACTCTTCTTAAACTTTGTTACCTATGAAAATAGAGAAAACGACTGATACAAGTAAGAATGAAGTCAAAAATAACACCTCTGTGGTCGGAAATAAGAAGAAAATCGATCTGTTGTGAAGGGTAGAGCAATTTGTTGAGTAGTTGTAGTTGTTGTTTGTACTGTATATTTGAGTGAGAAAGAGAAAAGAGCGAGAACTCAAGATTAGAAATGATGAAATATTTTTCTCGCAAATGGATGATTTGTATGGGTTGATTTGTATTTTGGAAAAGAATGACATGTTTTGAAAATGTTAATTTAGTCCGAATTGATCTTAATTATTTTTCAAAATTATAAAAAATATGCATAATGTTTAACCCTCTCATTATGCAATTTTCAAAAGACTCAATTGAAGTTGTATTTGACCCTATGAACTGACCTACCTCTGAACCTAGATTAATAAATTTAGGTATGTGAACTCAATTGAAATTGTATAAAAATAAATGTTCAACCTGTTGCATTAGATACTCATCCATTGCAAATTATCAAACAGATTAAGTAATTTGTTGCAACAGATTACCCATATGTTGTAAATTATCAAATGAATTATCACATATCACAACAGATTATCCATCTATTGTAAATTATTAAATAGGAGCTTCCATATATTGTAGTTGACCCTATGAGAACTCACCCCTAGTCCAAAATTAATCAATTAAGGTATTGGTCTAACATATGAGGTAGTAAGAATCGGTTCAGCTCAGAGTGATCGATCGACGACTCTGGTCGGGAGGAACGCAATACTGTCTCATCATTCAATTGCCAAAAATCTCAATTAAAGTTGTAGTTGACCTTATGAGAACTTACCCCTGGTCCTAGATTAATCAATTAAGGTATTGGTCTAACATATAAGGTAGTAAGAATCGGTTCAGCTCAGAGAGATCAATCGATGACTCTGGTCGGGAGACACGCAATACCGTCTCATCATTCAATTTCCAAAAGACTCAATTGAAGTTGTAGTTGACCCTATGAGAACTAGCCCTTGGTCCTAGATTAATCAATTAAGGTAATGGTCTAATATATGAGGTAGTAAGAATCAGTTCAGCTCAGAGTGATCAATCGATGACTCTGGTCGGGAGGAACGCAATACCGTCTCATTATTCAATTGCCAAAAGACTCAATTGAAGTTATAGTTAACCCTATGAGAACTTACCCCTGGTCCTAAATCAATCAATGAAGGTATTGGTCTAACATACGAGATAGTAAGAATCAATTCAGCTCAGAGTGATCGATCGACGACTCTGGTCGGGAGGAATGCAATACCGTATCATCATTTAATTTCCAAAAGACCCAATTGATGTTGTAGTTGACCCTATGAGAACTTACCCCTGGTCCTAGGTTAATCAATTAGGGGTCGTTTGGTAGAATGTATAAGAACAATGCAAAATATATTGTATTAGTAATGCTTACATTAGTAATACTTGTATTATTTATGCTTGTATTAGTTATGCATGTATTATTTCTTATAAATTGTTTGATTTGATTATAAGAAATAATACATCTTACATAATTTCTATAAAAAACATTTTTGTTTACAAAAATACCCTTCTTTAATTCTGTACACTTATTTACAACAAAGTTTTTTTTGTTATTTCAAACATAATTAATATTGTTGAACTATTATATGGAGGTTTAGGATTAATTGGAAGACCTTCGTCTTCGCGCAAAAATATTACGCCAACTGATTAACATAGTCGAAATAAAAATAAAATACAAGACGTAAAATTAAGAAAGGCTCAATTTTTTTTAAAATCTTTTTAAAGACTCTCGAAGAAAATAAAAAATATGTTATAGTTATTTAAATCAACCACTCATTGTTGTAAATTCAAATAGTGGGAAAAGAAATTGAGAAATGTTTTGAAAAGATTCACTAGTTCAAATTAAAATGGCGGGAAAGGGAATGATGAAATATTTTGATAGAGAAATTGAGGGGTATTAAGGTCATTTAATAAGTTAATGCATGTGTTTAAAGTCTTTGTATTGCTAAATACATAGGAAATAGAGTGTATTACTAATATACACTTCAATACACAATAGAGTGTATAACTAATGCTTGCATTAGTTATGCATAGGCAAAAGGTCGTACCAAACAAGGTATTAGCAATACACATTAACTAATGCATGCTTTATATTTTACAATACACTCTACCAAATGACCCATTAAGGTATTAGTCTAACATATGGAATCCATTGAAATTGTATAAAAGCAAATGTTCAACCTGTTGCAACAAATGTATTTTCTGTTGGAATTAATCAAACAAATTATGTCATCTGTTGCAACATATTATGAATCTGTTGTGATGGATGACCGAGCTTTGGAAATTTTCATACATAAATTATTATCTATTGCACTTAGATGTTTTACGACCATTTTAAAAAAAAAAGTAATTTAGGTATTTTCTATCCAAGATAAAAAAAAGTTAAAATACTAAGGCGGTAAAAAATATTACTTGGATAACTCAAAAATCTCCTGACTGAGTAGTCTTATCTGGTCTTTTCAATATCATCAACTCCTCATGCCCCTCAAAAGTCAAAAGTTATTAATGAATATTTAAAACTCATATCTAGAAGAATGCTCTCTCATTCAGCCATAATATAAGTAAGACTCAAGACCCAACTCAACTCATCCATCACTCTTTCTTCTTTATTCTCAATTTTCTTTCTTTCTTTTTGCCTCTTTTTTCTCTCTTCTTTTGAATGAGGATCCTTTCAGATCTCAATCGATCAATATCTTTTCTCGACCTAACTATATGTTCTGATGCCTTTGCTTTTTTCACATTGCAGGTATGGTTCACTATTACTCTTTCCATCGTGTCTTCTTCTTTATATGTCATTAAATTAGATATTTACATCTGTTTCTATTGATGATTTACCCATTACCAGTTTCCTATTTATTAAAAAAATTGAAGAAAAAGAGAATTTTAAGTCTTGAATGAATGGGCCATTATTTTTATATCTGTTGCAAAATGCCTCATCGATTGAACAGATGGGTAATCTATTGCATCAGATTGGTTATCTATTGATTCACTCAATTTTGTGTTACCTTTTTGTACAGACGGAGCAACTATTTGAAGAAATCAAAATAGTAGCAAGGATGGTTTGATTTATTCCAATAAATGACCCATCTTTTGCAACATATCATCTATCTGTTGCAACAGATGTCTCATCAGTTGAGTAGATGGGAAATATATTGCATCAGATTAGTCATCTATTGATTTTCTCAATTTTGTGTTAACCTTTTGTAATGTTGTTTTTCTTCTTATCTTGTTTGACATCAAATGTATTTCTCTTATTTGTAGATAAAAGAAAGTGAGTCTGGATCCAGTTTTGCCCGACCAACATTCAAGGCTAGAGTAAAGATGGGTTCGGAGGAATAAACTGCTTATAGATGGAACAACTTCATATGTGGGAGGTATGTATTACTGATCAACCTATCGTGAAAACACACATTCAGTATAATGATTTTGTGAATGTTTGTTATTTACCTATTAGGCGTTAATTCTTCAAACAAGATATAGCATTTTATAGTTAAGACTGTTAGGTTTGAACTGGTATGACTGAGGGACCAAGTAGGTGGTGTCGATGCCCTGTTATAATTTAATGACCATTTATGCTTATGTTTTAGTGTCAAGTTTGGGGAAGGGTTTAAGTTTTTGGTAGCAGTGTAAATATCTAATAGTGATTGGACCGGTTTTAATGGCGCAATGGACTTCTTGAAAGTCCTACGAAGCCTCGAACTGCAACAAACACCGATGGAAAAAATAGAAATTTCCCTGGTCTAAATTTATATGGATGGGTTGTTGGAGGAGTCTATTATACAACAGTAGATGCTTGGGAGAATACTTGTGCGGGAGGGGGAGGTTGAGAAGACCATATATCATCTCAGACTTTGTTTAAGAGGAAACACAGGGTCGGAAGAAAAGTGTAGCAAAATTAGCTGATAAAATTGACATGAAAATGAAAAAACTAGATGAGCTGTGAATATAAAAGTGTATCCAAAAATGAAAATCCATCAGTCGTTGAAGTAAAAGAAGAATGGTCCAGAGGACTGGAGCTGGTCACTTTGCTAGAGACTGCAACTAGCGAGCGTCGCCTCAATGAAGATCCACAAAATACAGGACTAGAACTCTAAGGAAGTAGCTTCGCAAGCACGGAAGGTGTTAAGATTGTCGATCAAAATTAAAATATGAACCAACTACTCCTGAATTTAAAATACGGGATCAAGCCAAGGCAGCAATTTCTCAAGTTAAACTTGCATCCCATGCCTTCTGTTTATGGCTTTGTTCAGGTCAAAGGAAGTGGAAACAACAAGGCATGGGATTTCTGCCCAACTTCAGACCTTTTTGTTTCTACTGTCATCAACCTGATCATAGCCACAAACAGAAGGCATGGCATGCAAGTTTAACTCGAGAAATTGCCACCTTGGGTTGATCCTATATTTTTAATTTAGGAGTAGTTGGTTCAGGTTCAACTGACCAACAATTGTATCAATTTTATGTGCTGCCAAAACTTCTTCCTTAGAGTTCTGGTCATACACTTTGTGAGAGTCTTTATTGAGGCCACACTCGCTAGTTACATTCTCTAGCAAAGTGTCCAGCTCCAGTCCTGTTGACCATTCTTTTTTTTTTCAACGACTGACGGATTTTTATATTTGGATACACTTCGATATTTGAAGCTCATCCAGTTTTCCATTTCTCATTTCAATTTCATTGACCAAATTCACTAGAATTTCCTTGCTTCGTCCCTGTGTTTTCTCTTAAATAAGGTCTGAGATGATAAATAGCCTTTTCAACCCCCCTTCCTGCACAGGTATTCTCCCAACCACCTTCTGTTGTATAAAAGTCTCCTCTAGTAATCCATCCGTATAAATTTGGAATAGGGGAATTTCAATTGGTTCCATCATTGTTTGTTGTAGTGCGAGGCTTCAGAGGCCTTTCAAAAAGTCTATTGCGCCATTAAAATCGATCCAATCACTATTGGATATTTATATTCCAGCCAAAAACTTGAACCCTTCCCTAATCTTGACACCAAAACATAAGCATAGACCGTTATTAAATTGTAATAGGGTATGGAAACCACCATCTTAGAACCCTTTGGCCTTATCTATTCGCACCTATCAAACTAAACTGTATAATGCAGGATCTTATTTGAAGGTTCAGTGTCTAATTGGGAAAAAAACTACATTCAAAAAATTATTGCACTTTATGTGTGTCTATTGCGGTAGATTGATCAATAATACATAACTTCCACGTATGAAAGTGGATCTATTGCACGCACCTTATTCTTCCTACCCCATCAAAGACACTACAGTATTGTTTATTCATCTACACGCATGTGATGACTATTGAAAAAAAGGTGTGAAGAGTTGTGACTTTTTTATCTTAACACATTCAAAACAGCTAATGAATCAAAATCTCCATCTGTTGCAACTGATGAATCAGCTGTTGGAAAAAATCAAAACATCTCCTCTAATATATGGTCCATCTGTCGCAACAGATAATCCATGTATTGAAACAAATTATAAATCTGTTATGACAGACCAGACATTGTTTATTCATCTACACACATGTGATGACTATTAAAAAGAGGTGAAGAGTCATGACTTTTTATCTAGCACATTCAAAATAGCTGATGAATCAAATTCTTTATCTGTTGCAACTGATGAATCAGCTGTTAGAAGAAATTAAAATATCCCCAACATATGGTCTATCTATTGCAACAGATAATCTATATGTTGCAATAGATGAAAGATCTGTTACGGTAGATGGACGATCTGTTGCAACGACTCAATAATAACGGCTGTTATCAAGTCTTCTCAAAATCATTTTGAAAAGGTGAGAAGTATTAATGTAAATGATAAAGTCGCAACTTTTCATAGAAAATAAAATGCCACTAGTTTGAATGTAATTAATACAATGGATCTTAACAGACATGCCTTTTGTCCTTACACATCTAGATTCAATCCTCTATAAATAAGTCCCTCCTTCTGCTAAACTTTATTTATTTCTTGCATTTTTCTTTTCGCGTGACATCTTCTACAACTTCTCTTCAAAGAGCATATTCCTTTATCGTTGAGGTAAGTTTTTTTTTGATGTAAATCTACCATTTTGTAGTATACATTATATTATATTTGGACTTTTTTCTTTACATTTGTCAATTCATGTGTGTTCTAGATATGGCTGATCTTGTTTGGGATATTGTTATTCTGTGCGACACAGTACGGGAACTTCAGAGGTAGGTTAATGACCTGCAAAGGGAGTTGATCGCCATAAGAGCGATGATGTTCAGAGAGATGCAGAGGCTAATGAGGACCCTGCTGCTGCGAATTGATTGGTCCGCTGTCATTAATGATGATGATGATAATAATGATTAGAATGTGTTTTTTTCTTTTAGCGTATGTATTTTAATTTTTCTATATCGTATCTATACCTAACTATTTTATTTTTCATTTAATGAAAAATTTTTTTTAGTCGATTTTAGCTTCTTAATACTTATTCAATTTTCATTCTGTCTATTTTTTTCTAAACATTTTACATGTTAACATGTCGACGGTTGGAGGTAAGGAGAAATTTTGAATCCAGTAGCAATAATAATTTTGAATTTTGAGTTCTTTCAATAGATGGACTATGTGTTGAAACAAATTGGTCATCGATTGGGTTTCTCTCAACAGATTATCTATCTGTTGCGATAGATTTATCATCTGTTGGAGGAAAACATTCCAGTTTTATGGAACTGTGTTGTGTTCTTCCAGCTAATGTCTATCTGCTGCCACAGATGGGTAATCTGTTGAAAATACTTGTGGTATGTTGTATTGCTTAGTTCATGTTTTTCCTCTTTTTATTGATGCACAAGTTATTAAAAAGATATTTTATATATAATAAATGATAACATTACATTCACAACAATGATTTAAATATATAAAAGTCCACAACAAACAACTACACAAGTTTCTGCAATTACAATGATCATGGTGGATTACGATCCGAGCATGTTGTTCTTTTGTGGCCAGCGTGCTTACATACAAAACACTTGTTTCTTCTTGATGAAAATGATTCTTTGACCCCTCGCCTCCTCTTATATGACTTTCTTCTCGATTTAATAGTGCTTGTGTCAATATATGGAGGAGGTATTAATCTCTCCATACGCTCTGCAAGAACAACCCAAGATTCTTTGGGAGGCACCAGAGTAATATACCCACTATATGAAATTTTATATTTTTCCACCGAATAATATTAAGAGGAGTGATCATAAAATTTAGATCCATATTTATGACCGTATTGAGCTCGAAGCACTGTCATAGCATATGGATAGGGTATTTTGTCCAAGTCAAAAACTCTGCACGTACAAGATTTTCTTTGAAGATCGATCGTGGCAACATCACCATATCTGGTGATGCTGAATTTGTAATCTGCTATTTTATGAGATAATAACCTGTAACACCTCGATTTGCTGAATCAGAATGTTATACGGTGCTCATGACCCCAAAGGATCATAAGCTAACCCATGACTAATATCTGTACCTGTATACTGCATAAAATACTGAATAATGTAGAAACATGCACTGAAATGCCATAAGGTTCAATATAAACATAACATGGATGAAATAACATTTGTGGGGTAATACAATACCCAAAACAAAACTGTAAACACTGAAGTCTGAAATCTAATAGTCTGTATCTAGTCTGAAAGTCTCTACTGTCTGAATAATCTGAATAAGAAGTTGATGGGACATGTCCCCAACTAACTCCAACTACTAACTACTCAATAAAATAGTGGAGAAATAATCATGTCCTCGAAGGATAAGGACTCATTTCTATTCTGACTGCTGAGACTGGAATCTATTGCTGATCTAGAACTCGTATCTCTGAACCTATGGTGTAACATAAAAAGAAAGCACCATAGCGCAAATGCGTCAGTATAATGGAATATACTGAGTATACATGTGACGTAGGCTAATGCAAGGGTTAACATGCATAAATAATGCTAGCTGACTATCTAACATGAATGCGAGAATGCATACATAAATACGTAACTGTAATTAACACTATGATATCGTGATTACTAAATCTGAATACTGGTGACATGACATACTAATAACTGATAGCATAAATTAATGTATTTGAATGTTACTAATAACATAGGTGACTGTATCTGACAGTTCTGAATCTGATGGAACTATCTGAGTTCCTTACTGTATTCGAGTTGACTGTATCTGAAAGTCTTGAATCTGAAGAACTATCTGATTTCTTTTACTGAGACTTGTACTAAAACCGTGGGAGGTAGTATTTAACCGACATGCCCCTGATACGTCATTATGGATGAGTTGGGGTCCAATCTGTAACCCTAATTGAAAGGGTGTTAATACCGCACCACTGGTAAGGACAAGTTATGGGTGACCCTTATCTGATAGTATCCCCAAAAGAGAATGGTGGGGCCTTTATCTGATAGTGCTTATCCACCTTATCAACCCTCATCGGACAGTGTTGATGTCTCAACCTATGCTGGCTACATAGTTCTGGAATGCAAGGATGACTTCTAAGGATCACACCCTCATCTGATAGTGTGTGTCCCCATCCTTGGGTTCACTCAGTGCTAATTCCTACTCCCATCGGAATAGACACTGAACATGATTTACTGAACTGAACTTGAGCTGAGTTACTAAGTTCTGTTGACTGACAGAATACTACTAATATCTGACAACTGACTGAGTCATGAGATCATAGAGATTCTTCTTGAGTCATAAGACTATCTGAAGTCTAAGGATTCATAGATTGACTGAGAGTATCGTGAAAACATCATATGGATCTAGGTACACAACTAATATTTCGGGTACTAGTACCCCTAGGACTTGATGGAAGGAAACTGACAAAGCATGACTTACTTGAATACATAATAATCAACATAATACATTACTGAACCATTTCATCAAACATATGATAGGCATAAGCTTGTAGGTACATGGGTATTTCATGATGTCATGCTAATTAGACACTTTCCCTTCATCTAGGCATTCAACCAAACATATAGTAGGCATATAATGTGTAAAAAACATCATACAACAATTAACTGTCTTGATTCAATTCCAATTTAATCATCAAGGGTTTAGTCCTAGGGTTTCATGAATCTATACCGATACAAATCAAACCATATGGAATTTAACACTCATTCTGGAATACAATTCAATTACTCATTATCAACATGAACAAAAGAAGTCCAATCATGAAATTCATAAGAAAATCCATAACTTGAATTTAGAAAAGGGATTCTTGGGCTTCATGGACGAAAGGAGTCCATGAATGAACACTATCATACCTTAGTTCATGATTTCGTGAAGATTGATGGTGAAATCTTCTTGAATTTGAATCCCCAATATAAACCCTAGCTTTTTCCTGAGAGACACTTGAGAGAAAATAGTATATTTTAGGTGAAGAATGGCTAAATCACGTGTTATTGGGTTTAAATAGGGGTAGGAAATTGACCCTTTTAACCCTGGACGCGTCATTTAATTTCAGTAAGATTTTACCGAACTGAACCCCTGGCGTGACGCGGTGCTATCGCTCCATGTCACTGGAATTTGACAATTGGAAAACTGAGGGATGGCGCGATACGGATCCATCGCGTTGCCCCTTTTTTGTGACCTGGAACTTTGGCGCGACGCAGAGAAAATCACGCTAAGACACTGGAAAAGGACAATTCTAAATTTGAGCCCTGGTGTGACACTCCATAATCGCAGACCCATACTGGAATTTTCCAAATGCCATTTTCTCTTATGGCGCAGCACGCCATTGACTAATATGGCATTATTTTATGACAAGAACTTAAAATAGTCGTAACTTCTGACTCAGTTATCGGATTTGGGCGAATCTTATATCGATGGAAAGCTTATTGAATTTCCCACATGACAAAAAGTAATAATCTTGAAAATTAATCATGGAATAACTAACCATCATTCAATTTAGAATCTAATACTAGACATTCTTGAGATGAAATTAGCTAAGAAAAAGTACGGGGTATTACATAACCTATTCCTCAAATTGACGTTCGTTGATATTATTTTTCCAATTTCGACGACAAATCAGGATTTTTTTGGGCACTTGAACTGTGCACGCCTTTCATTAAAAAATTCTCCATACTTCTTACTTATTTTTTCAAACATAGCCTTGATGGGAAATTCTCTTTCATCGCCAAACAATGAATTCACCAATTCAGCTATGTTTGATGTCATAATATGGTACCTATACAACAGAATCACTTAGTACTACATTATACTAAACTTGTAACTCAAACAAGACATTAAATAGATAAGAATGTACCTATCTATCGGACAGAATGACCGGGTCCATCTCTCAAAATCGACACGTATGAGAAATTCTGCTACCTTGAGATTTACATTCGTTATTTGATTGAAATGGTCTAAAAACTCCTCTCTGCTATATGTTTTAGCTGCTCTATAAAAAAGGATCACTACCTTTTTGTTGTGATAGTTGGTCTGAAGGTTTTCTTCAAGATGCCTGATGCAACAACCAAAGTAAGCTGAAGTGAAGAAATATGAACCCATCTTTGGAATACTTGGATGCCTATCCGAAACAAAATACAACTCTTCGGTATCTTCAATGCAGCTTTGCAGTTGTTAAAAAAAATACCATAAGAGGCATCACATTCCTTTTCTGCTACACAAAAAATGATAGAAAAGATGCGATTCTCTACATCCTGCGCCACCGTCCCACCGCCTCTAGCAGAGCTCCATTATACCTTCTTCTCAAGAAGGTACCGTCGATGGCTATGCCTTTTCTCAAATGTCGAAAACCTTGAATCTAAGCACCATAGAATAAAAAAAAGTACTTGAACCTTTTATTTTCATCAAGATGCAATGTCGTCTTGCTTTCGAGATTTCTGGACTCAATTATGTAACGGTAGGCATCCAGGACTGCATACCCATGCTAGAGTATCCCCCAAACCAAGTCCTTGGCAATCTCCATGGCCATATATATCTCCCAATAACTGACCAAGACACCCAATTCCATAAGAATTTGATTGGCCATAACCCTTGTTATAGGGACTTTGTCATTGAGGAAACTACTCCTAAAATATTCACCGAGGACCTTTGTCGTGGCGTGAGGATTTTGGCCCGAGATGTGCTCTGAACCACATGCATGATGCTTTTCATGTTTATGAATGATGAATTTGTCATAACTTGCATACTTCACCACTCTCAACCACCACTTGCAATTCGAATTAGCACATTTGAAGCAAAAGACATTGCTCGAATTAATCACCTTCTTTATTCTAAAATCTTTTTTCAAGCAAGAAATAAACAAAGTGGTAGATAGTTCATTCCTTGAATGACATTCCAATAAAAAAGCCGGTCCCATCATCTTGAAGATTTCTAGACTGTGTCGATTGAGAAGAATTGCACATCGTATTGGTCGCATCAACAGGCGTAGGTGTTTGATCATCATCTGGAATATTTATGTCTAGATCATCCAACCTATCATCAAAGATGTATTGTTTTTGTTCTTCTTTTACATTCTAGTTCTCATTCTCTCATCTTTTCAACCACGTATACCCTTAACACCAGCTTGGATGAATCACTAAGATAAGCATGCAACTGAACCTGATCGATTATCTTGAAATGCAGTACCCTCTGATTTTCAAAGGAGCTGTGCATGTAGCTGATGATGAGTTCTTCCAATTGACAATTCAGTCCATAATAACTAATGATTAAGTTCACAAAATCATCATACGAAATATCACTTTAGACTGTCATAGCTATCATCTCTAGCATTTCATCCTCGTTATAATGCCATACATATCGATTGCTCTTCTCGATCCATTGACCATGATAATCCACCTCTATTGTTATTGATCCCTCCATTAGTGGTACCTAAATAAAGTTATTTGTTAAAAAAACTTAATATTGATTTCATAGTGCCGTAAATGAATCCCAACAGATATGTAATCAGTCGCAATAGATTACTTACCTGTTGGGATTCATATTACACTCCTAAAGCTGATTTAAACAGGCAAATTATCTCTTGTAACAGGTGAATCATATATTTCAACAGACTATATTTGTTGGAATTGATGTTATAGTACTAAGGAACCTTTGAAGCTAATTCCAACAGATGAGTGACATGTTGCAACAGATAATTAACCTGTTGCAACAGATGACTTAACTATTGTAATAGATGATGACCTGTTGGAATCGAGGTCAGATTCTATCACAACAGGTTACTAATATGTTGCAACAAATATTTATCATCTGTTGGAATCGAGTTCGGGTTTTGTTGCAACATGTTAATAATCTGTTGCAACAAATACATACCTATTGCAACAGACAATACGTTTGTTGGAATCGAGTTCAGGTTCTATTATAACAGGTTTATAATATGTTGCAACATATATTTACCATGTTGCACTAGATAACTAATCTGTTTAAACAGATAAATCATCTATTGCAACAGATGACTCATCTGTTCAATTCATGTTATGACATATAGAACCATAAATATGAATCCAAAATATTAGTCTTCCATTGAAATAAATGTCTCATCTATCGCGATAAATGATTTATCTATTTAAACAGATGGCTCTTATGTTTGATTCATGATCGGGCTCTACCCATTGTTGGAAAAACAGCACAATAACAGTTACCTAGATGAAACATTCAAGTAAAAATCATAATTTGACTTACTAAAGTCTCCTATGAAGTAATGCCAAAGTGAAAAGTGATTTACTAAATAAGATTTAACCTAATATATTGGTCAAATAGCAACAGTGGCAGTAACAACAACAACAACGACAATGGTCAATAAGAAGAAGATGATATTAAAGTAAAAGATGATGATAATGAAGCAGAAGATGATGAATAAAACAACAGCAACAATGAACAACAAAAATTACTAAGAGAGAGATAGAGGCACCTTTTTTTCCTCTATTTCCCATTTTATTGGGTAAACATTTGAATCAAAGTGTAAATTTAAAAACTTGTGGGCTATTCTCAAACTTAGTAAACTTTCTTATTCTATAATAAAGTAATTGTCACCTCCACTCAATTATTAAAACTTGTGTCACCTACACCTCATTTTAAATCTCTTTTGTCACCTACAGCCCAAAGCCCCATCTTACTTCATTTATATGTCAATCGAGCCTTAAGATAGAAAAAAAAGAGAAGAAACTAATTGTTACTTGAAACGAAAAAGTAGGACAACCAAATTATTAACTAAAAGTGTTAGAGCAGTTAAAGATGAAATTTAATAATTTAAAAATATAAAAAATAATGCAATTTAAATTATATTTTGGCCAGTAATTTTTTTTTCTTTTGCTATATGGTATGTCACATACCCATAGTGAGATGAGGACAAGAAAAACTACCATAGTAGTAATCTTCTTTTTATCTACAATGAAAGTTTTAATGAAATTAGGATAAAGAGAAATACAATTAATCAATGGACTACACATAATATAAAAGAAAGTTGATCCAACAAACTTAAAAGGATATAAAACTGTAAAAAATTTATTGATAGATTATACATAGCATAAAAGAAATTTACTCTAAGAAAATGAACAGAACTTAGAAGAGTGACTTTCGGAATGCACATATTATAGGATCTTTTGCTCCGCAATAATTATAAAACTTGACAGAATAAGGAGGATCATCGGATCCTAGTTCATAATACCTACATAGCGAAAAGAAGGCATAGACTATAAAGTCAAGCATCTTTGGAAAAAGATCTTGCATGATATAATGACAAAATGACCAAAATACACTTTAAAATACCACTTCGGGAGTGAAAAAATATAGTAAAAAACGTTTACCAAATTTTAGAAAAAATAAATAAAAAGGAGGACTAAGTTGTCCCATGTCGAACAGTATTGAAATTGACCCTTTCCCCATTTATTTATAAGAAGAAGAATTGCCATTGGACATTTTAATGCAAAATTAAACAATTGGAGGTTATGAATATAAAAAGTTTTAGAGTTATGAATTTTATTTATATTAATTAAGAATGTAATTTATTATGGACATAAAGAGATGTGAGATATGAAAATAATTTAAAAATAAAATAATTGAAAAGAAATTAAAAACTCCAAAAAAAGGAGAAAAAGATAAATAAGATCCTTGGCCAAAGGGAGATTCCACATCACCTTCTCTTCATTCTTCTTTTATTACTATATATATAGATTGGTTAGATCATAAAGAAGGGAGTTGAAGAGACATGTTATTTAAGTAGAGAATGTAAGATGGAGATTTTTTTGTGTGGTTTTAACTCAATAAATAAGTTCATGAAAGAGAAGAGTATTAATAATAAAGTCATTTATTATTATTATAATAAAAGACATTAAATAAAAATAGTATGTAAAGTAAAAAGAAGAAAAAAAACTCAAAAAAAGAGGAAAAAAATAAATATGAATGGAGGTCATAAAGAGGTGTCATATCACCTCGTCTATGACCTTCCTTTATATTATACTCCCCTCATTTTAAATTACCCGTCCCAAATTGAGATGACACAGTTATTAAGAAAATAATGATTGATAATGTAACTTCACCATCTTACCCATATTAATTGTGTCATGCTGTTAGTTCCAATATTGATGGAGTTACTATATAACTAATATCAAAACACTTTTTGCGTGAATAATTAGGATTATATGATTACCAAAGTGTTTGCAATATTTTTCAAGATTTGATAAGTCAATGCAAGTAACAAAGAGTAATCAATTATTAAGGGTATAGTGAGGAAAATATTATCTTATCTTTATTAATGAAAAAAGGCAAGTAAAATAAGAAATCAAATTAAGAAATTTGAGATAGAGGAAGTATATAGATTAGGACATTTTTACTTCATATAAAATAAAATTCATTTAATGCAAAGTGATTGGCATATTCTCTAAATTCCTTAAGTTTTTCAATTAATATCTTATGTTAGTTTATGATCTTGTTTGTTGACATGAGTAGTTGTAATAATTCCACAAACTAAACAATACACATACTATTTTGTTGGTGAAAATAATTTTCTTGATTAAGTGTTAGTACAGAATCACAAAATATTGAGCCATGTGGAGTCTAAAAATCTCTTAAACATAGGAGCATATGGTTATGCAAATATACTCCTAATTACTCTTATTTTGTCTTATTTTTATGATTATTAACGTTAATCAATGAAAGTATAACTTCACGAATTCTAACAGACCTTACATTTTGAAGATAGATATTGAACTTGTCTATCTCTATTTGGTCATAAAAATTATAATTTTTTGAAGTTGAAGTCGGAGTTGGAGTTGTGTTTGACCATGAATATAAATTAAAGTTGTTTTTGAAATTTTGTGAGAGAAGTATGAGCGAAAAAAGTGAAAACAAGTAAAACTTGTTTTCACTTTTCCAAATACAATTTCGAAATTGTATTTGAAATTTTCAAGGCCAAACGCATCTTGTTTTCACTTTTTTCACTAAAATGAAATAATTTTTCTAAAAAATATAAATAATTTTCATGGACAAATTGCTGCATATAGAACCCTATTTCAAATTTTTGAAAATTTTGATCTCTGTGTCAGTGCAATTTTTTAAAGTGACATAAATATGTTTATACAATTTGTTTGAACTACCAAACAGAAATTGAAAAGTGCAAGTTACAAAAAGATAAATAAGTTTTGATTGCGTTAAACGACTTGAAAATGCTCAATTAATTTTTTTTAAGATCGAATGCTTACTTTAAGTATTGCCAACTCATTAATAAGAATCAACGATTTTATCTTTGCTCGACATTTGAAGATGTACATATCATCATATTGAAATATTGACATGAGATAAATTGTAGTTTATAGCCTTCCAACTATTGACTTGAATTAAGCGATTACATTATACTTGCTCAATTTTTTTATTTTTATTTTTTCATTTTATTGAATGTGCAAAAGTATTGGGACATGATCCTAAGAGACGACGACTTGAAACAAAACAATGAATTAACATCCAAATGAAGTTTTTTTAATCAGAGTTACTCTGATAGGACATTTTCCTTTCCTTTTTTTTTTACTAATTTGATTTCTAGCTGTATTTTTTATGCTATATAATCTATTGCGATATTATAGTATACTTGAATTGTCCTGCATTGGATTAATCATAGCTTGTAGGGTTGTGTACAGATAATAAAAGACATAATATGTTTTTAAGGTTTATTAGCAATACTATAATCCTGATAATTAATTCGTCTGTGTACATTCTGCCCTCTCCGTATTTCACTTGATTAGTTGTTAGTTATGCTGATAATACAGTAAATGAAACAAGCAACTTTGCTGAGGTGATCTTTTATTGTAGATTTTTCTTTTATTCTCTGTTGCCAATATTGTAATTGGACATGCTTGGAGATGCTTTGACCAGTTTTGGTAGATGACTACTTGTAGTTTTCAATCAACTAATCCTCTAGCATGCCTACATTTTCTAAAGATTGATGTTTTTGTACTCTTAAGTGTAGTCTCACATGTCGAGTTTGGAGAGACTAAAATATATGCAGATTTTACATCCTGATGGTCTAAAAAATATGGCAACTTTGTTGAGGGTATCTGTTATTGTTGATTCTTTTTTTTTCTATTGCCAGTATTTAAATTAGGCAAAACTTGAATTAATTTTGGTTGATGAGTACCATGGTATGATGATACCAGCCACTTCCAGCTTGATCACGTTCTTTTACAATAGAATATGTTATCTTATTCTTTTTATTTTTTTTCTAGATTTTCCTTGTTCCTTAGGTGTATTCATCTAAAGTTTTCTCCGCCATGAACTTACATCTTATTAAGCTTCGAAAAAGTAATTAAGCATATATACCTCTTAACCTATTTTGTGTTTCTTTTGTATTTTAGGATGGCATTTTCGAAGATTACTAGTATGTAAACGTTGATTTGTTAGAATATAGCTACCTCTCCATGCAAGAAAATGTGTTCAGATGTTAGAATATATTAGAAAAACTAGAGAAAACCAAGATAATCTAAATAACGAAGTTAATTATAGAAACCATATTAGAAAAATAATGGAAGATCTAAAAGAAAAGTTAATATGGATAGAAAAAACCTTAGAAAATTTAGAAAAAAGTACATGTAACAGTTTATATAATATAAAAAACTCACTACGAGAAGAACAACACAAAATAATAAATGACATAGAAAATCTAGAATTAGATATACACTATAGTACAGAAAGAATAAGTTATTACACAGAAATTTGTAACTCAGCAGTTACTACAAGATAAAATAATAAACTAAACTCCTCCGTAACTATATTCACTGGCATCTGCTTTTACTATGTATGTAAATTTTCTATTTTCATCCGGAAATTGTAATTTTGGTAATTCCTTGCAAAGTAATTTTATTTTTTGAACTTGTTTTTTATCTTCTTCATTATAATTATATTCTATATCCTTTTTAAATTTTTTCTGTAGTGGTTTTAGGTTTTCTGCTAATTTTGGAATATATTCTCTTACTTGGTTTACTAATCCTAAAAATGATTGTAATTTCTTTTTTGTATCTAATTCTTCTTTCGAATTTATTATTTTTTGTACTATATGTTGTTGCATTTTTACTCCACTTTTATCTATTTGTATTCCTAAAAATTCTATCTGGTTTTTCATAATTTCGGCTTTCTTTTCACTTAGACTTATTCCTGAATTTTCTATTATATCTGTAAATTGTTCTAATAATTTTATATGTTCTTCTTTAGTTTTTGTATATAATAATATATCATCTATGTATACTATGCAATTAGGTAATTGTTTAAAATAATTATCCATGAAATGTTGTTATCTACCTGGTGCATTTTTATATCCAAATGGTAGTACATTCCATTCGTAAAATCCTTGTGGTACCGTAAATGCGGTTAATTCTTTAGATTCTTCTTCTAACTTTAGATGGTAAAATCCTGATTTACAATCGAATTTACTAAAATAATTATATCCTTGGATTTGTCTTATTTTTAATATCTTATTTGGTATTGGATAATTATATGTTATAGTTTTTGCATTTAAATTTCTATAATCAATAACCATTCTACTTTTTCCTCTTTTTTGTTCACTATGTTTATTTACTATAAATGCTGGACTATTATGTTTACTATTACTTTTTTGTATATATTGTTTTTCTAATAATTCATCTATATGCATTTTAAATTCTTTTAAATCGTCAAAATTATATGTTAGTGGTTTTTGGGTTATTATACTGTTTTTATCTATTAATTCAATTTTTATGGTAGTTTTATGTTTTTCCCATCCTTTTAATGGATCTTCGCTATATAATTGTTCTAATTTTTTCTTAACTATTTCTATCTTATTTATTGAAAATATAGTTATTTCTGTTTTATTTATTGAAAATACTACTAATTCTATTGTATCTTCAGCAGTTTTTATATTTTCTAACTTTTGTGTAATTTTTTCACTTCCTTTTATCCAGTCAGTTTTCTTTCTGATTTTATTACTAACTCTTTTTGCTCTTACTTTTTGTTTACATGGTGTTGTGAACCACCAATCGTTCCTAGTTATTATATGTGGGTATAGTTTATCTAAAAATAGCATTCCTAAAAGTATATCTTTTGATGTTAGTTCATAATTATAAATTTCTTCTATTGTCAATATCTTATCCCATATTTGTGTTTTTACATTCCTAGCTTTATAAGTAATTAAGCTTCCTTCATTATTAAATCCTTTAACTACTATTGGTATTTTTAATTTATCCCATTTACTTTCTGGTAAGCAATTATATCTACATAAATTAGCTTCTGCTCCTGTATCTATCATAGGCGTATAATATCTACTGTAATATCCTTCCACTACTATCTTCATTAATACATATATTTTCATTTTATGTTAAGGCTCTTCTTAAGAATAATCTTTCCCATTTTATTTCTGTCTCGTTGAACGTACCTGAGTAGTATCTACAATGGTGTTCTATTTTTTCTGCTTCATATCTATATTTAAGTACTCCTCCGTAACTATATTCACTGGCATCTGTTTCTACTATGTATGTAAATTTTCTATTTTCATCCGGAAATTGTAATTTTGGTAATTCCTTGCAAAGTAATTTTATTTTTTGAACTTGTTTTTTATCTTCTTCATTATAATTATATTCTATATCCTTTTTAAATTTTTTCTGTAGTGGTTTTAGGTTTTCTGCTAATTTTGGAATATATTCTCTTACTTGGTTTATTAATCCTAAAAATGATTGTAATTTCTTTTTTGTATCTAATTCTTCTTTCGAATTTATTATTTTTTGTACTATATGTTGTTGCATTTTTACTCCACTTCTATCTATTTGTATTCCTAAAAATTCTATCTGGTTTTTCATAATTTCGGCTTTCTTTTCACTTAGACTTATTCCTGAATTTTCTATTATATCTGTAAATTGTTCTAATAATTTTATATGTTCTTCTTTAGTCTTTGTATATAATAATATATCATCTATGTATACTATGCAATTAGGTAATTGTTTAAAATAATTATCCATAAAATGTTGATATCTACCTGGTGCATTTTTATATCCAAAGGGTAATACATTCCATTCGTAAAATCCTTGTGGTACCGTAAATGCGGTTAATTCTTTAGATTCTTCTTCTAACTTTAGATGGTAAAATCCTGATTTACAATCGAATTTACTAAAATAATTATATCCTTGTATTTGTCTTATTTTTAATATCTTATTTGGTATTGGATAATTATATGTTATAGTTTTTGCATTTAAATTTCTATAATCAATAACCATTCTACTTTTTCCTCTTTTTTGTTCACTATGTTTATTTACTATAAATGCTGGACTATTATGTTTACTATTACTTTTTTGTATATATTGTTTTTCTAATAATTCATCTATATGCATTTTAAATTCTTTTAAATCATCAAAATTATATGTTAATGGTTTTTGGGTTATTATACTATTTTTATCTATTAATTCAATTTTTATGGTAGTTTTATGTTTTTCCCATCCTTTTAATGGATCTTCGCTATATAATTGTTCTAGTGTTTTCTTAACTATTTCTATCTTATTTATTGAAAATATAGTTATTTCTGTTTTATTTATCGAGAATACTACTAATTCTATTGTATCTTCAGCGTTTTTTATATTTTCTAACTTTTGTGTAATTTTTTCACTTCCTTTTATCCAGTCAGTTTTCTTTCTTATTTTATTATTAACTCTTTTTGCTCTTACTTTTTGTTTACATGGTGTTGTGAACCACCAATCGTTCCTAGTTATTATATGTGGGTATAGTTTATCTAAAAATAGCATTCCTAAAAGTATATCTTTTGATGTTAGTTCATAATTATAAATTTCTTCTATTGTCAATATCTTATCCCATATTTGTGTTTTTACATTCCTAGCTTTATAAGTAATTAAGCTTCCTTCATTATTAAATCCTTTAACTACTATTGGTATTTTTAATTTATCCCATTTACTTTCTGGTAAGCAATTATATCTACATAAATTAGCTTCTGCTCCTGTATCTATCATAGACGTATAATATCTACTGTAATATCCTTCCACTACTATCTTCATTAATACATATATTTTCATTTTATGTTAAGGCTCTTCTTAGAAATAATCTTTCCCTATTATATGTTATGGCTAATTGTGTATGTTCTATATTATATGGTTTTACTTGTTCTAACCATTTTATTCCTAATATTATATCTGCTTTTTGCATTTCTTCTTTTACCTCAAATTCTATTTTTATTTTTCTAATTCCTCCTATTATTATTTCTTTTTCTGCTATATCTTTATTATTTATTAAACTTCTTGGTAGATCTGGGCATATATCATTATCAGTTTTTATTTCTTCATTTTTTACTAGATATTTTGCTATATAATTTTCTTCTTGTCCTGTGTTTAATAGTATTAAATGTTCTTTTTCATTTATTTTTCCTGTTATGTAATATTGGTTTAAATTACTTATTGAATTTGTTTCATAACTCATTCTTTTTGATGAGCTCGATGACTCTGGTTTTTCATTAGCTATTCTTTTCGTTGTACTTATTCTATCATTTACTATTTCTAAATTTTCTTCTATATCTATGTCTCTATAGCTATAGTCATTATAATCTATTGTTTTTACAATTTGCTCAAATGGGCTATCTATTTGTATTTTATTAATCTTATTTTTCCCTGTTATTTTATGTTTTGTTGTTAATACATATAAATTTTTACATCTTGCTGTAAATATTTTACTTCCTGGGGTTAATTCTATTCCTGATATCTTCCAATATAATACTAATGATTTATCTATATTTCTATCTGTTACTGCTACTGAATAATTTGCACTTATTATAAATTTAAATTTTTGGTATATTAAATTTCCTTTTACGGCAGTTATTATGCTTTTTTCTATAGGTTTTATAATTCTATCATCTGCTAAATATAATTCTATTGGTGTATCTATTCCTTCTCTAAGACATGCTTTTATTAATATTTCTGTACCTCCAAGGTGTACATATTTTATTGGATCTCCTTTACTTTTTATATCATTTATTTCTTTATTAATTATTCTTTTTGTTACAAGTGGTATGCTAGCTTTTCTTTTTGCATATCTACAGTCTATTACATGTTCTTTTTGACATACTACATAATATTCATCTTTTTTCCTACTAAAAATATTTTTTATTGTTGGTATTTTAAATATTTTTTCTACACTTAAATCTAACTCTTTTCCTTTTATTTCATCAAATATATTACTGTCAAATATTATCTTTTGTTCTGTTCCTTCGTCATTTAAATATTCTTCCTTTGTTATTATTTTTATATCTTCTTCAGTCATTTGATTCCTCTATCTCACTATCTATTTCAGTATCTGTGTCGTTTTCTGAAATTTCATATATACTATCTTCACTTTCTAGTTCATAATCTATATAATCTATTTGCATATATTCTGTATTTTCTATTTTTATTTCGGATATTTGTTTATTTTTTGGATTTTTAGGTAATTTACAATCTCTAACTAAATGTCCTAACTTTCCACAATTATAACATGTACATTCTTTTATAGATTTTTTCTTTCTATATGGTCTTTTATTTTTATAATTTTTAACATAATATCTTTTTCTTGGTTTCTTATATTTATATTTTGATTTTTTATATTTCTTATATTTCTTATGTCTTTTTCTTTTCTTATAATATCTTTCTTCGCATCCAAATTGGGGTGCTATTTTATTTTTGCAACATGCTAAATTTCTTATTAATGTTTTTTCCATTTTTAATTCTTCTCTATATTTTTCACATAGCTTTCTATACCATTGTTGTAAAAATTTTATTCTAGCTCCTAATGTATCTACTATTTTTGCTTCTTCCCAACTTTTTATTATCTTTGAACTAAATGGTTCGGGTAATTTATTAAAATATAATTTTCTTATTTCTTTACTTTCTTCTATACTATATGCTCCTTTATAATAATATTCTTTAAATGCGCAAGTATATTCATCTATATAACACATATTACATATTGTTAATTTTATCATTAAATTCCTATTTGTATCTTTTTCTTCATCTCGTTCTTCTTCTAATGTTGTCATACTACCAAATTCATCTTTTATAGCTGTTTCATATTTTTTCAATAATTCTATAGGTGTTAATTTTGTTGTTGTTGATGCTGCTCCTTCCATAGGTTTATTAGCTCTTAATACTTTCTTACTATTTTCAGTTAAATTTGTAAACCATAATTTTACTGATCCTATTAGTGTTTTTTTATGTATTCTGGTGCATCTGTTATGTTTATATTATTATCTAATAATTGTTTTGTCATATATCCTATCCATAATTGTATTGTTTTTTCTGTATCTATTACACATTCTAAATCTAAAAAGTTATAATTTTTATTAACTATTTGTTTTGGTGTCCATTTGTCATATTCATTATATCTTTTAAATTTATTTTTATAATATATAGGTTTTCTTATTTCTGTTGTTTTGGGTATTAAATTTTCATCTTCTTTTTTGTCAAGAGTATTTATTTCTGTATTATTATTTCCCAAATTTTCTTCATTAATTATTTCTTGTTTTTCGTTAATTTCTAAGTCTTTTATATTTGTTAATATTTCCGTATATGTTTCACTATCTTCTGAATCATAATTATCCGTTTCTTCTACCTCTATATTATTTATTTCTAATTTTTCTTTAAATTGATTTATCTCGTTTATTAATTTTTGTTCCTTATCTATTTCTTCTTTTTCTTTTTGTCTTTGTTCGTATAAATCTTTTAACATTTGTAATTCTTTTTCTAATTCAGCAATTCTACTATTTTTAGTTTCTTCTATTTTTCGTATTTCTTCCGTGGATTGTTGTTTAATTTTTTCTATTTCCTTTTTTCTATCTATTTCTTCATTTTCCTTTTCTATTCTTACCATTGCTGTTAATTTATCTTCTAATTTTAATTCTTCTTTTTCTAACATTAAATATAAATGTTCTCCTATTTTCTTATACCTTCTTCCTAGATTAGAAAATACTATTTTTATTTTTGATTCTTCGGGATTTTCATATATTTTTTCATCTATTATAAATT
Organism: Capsicum baccatum var. pendulum; assembly: GCA_030864225.1. Classification (NCBI taxonomy): domain Eukaryota; kingdom Viridiplantae; phylum Streptophyta; class Magnoliopsida; order Solanales; family Solanaceae; genus Capsicum; species Capsicum baccatum. Next base: position 81,047,407 of record CM061555.1, on the reverse strand, counting down.
CTTCTTTATTCATTTTATTGTGAATAGTTCATGTTGATATATATATTCTAAACTATCTATTTGTGATTCTAGTTTGGATATTTCATATTTTTGTATATTTATTGAATTTTTACTAACTCCGGCAAATATATTATAATGTAATCTTTCTTTTCTTATTTTTAATTCTTTACGTTTTTCAGATATAAATTGTTTTAATTCTTTGTATTTTTGTTCTTTATTCATTTGAATTGTGTTTATAATATTTTGGTGGATATCTAAATCTAATTTTATCATAATTAGGTGGTATATGTCTCATTCTTCTAGATTTTAAATGGATTATTAATTTTGCTTCAATACTAGATATTAATGTAATTAAATAGGCTAATCTTTGTGGATTTTCTTTTGTTTTATTTAGACTTATATATTCTGAATAATTACTAACTAAATTTTCTTTAATTTTTCTAAAAGCTTCTTTATTTTTAAATGGTCTTCTCATAATTAATTTAATAAATAACAAAATCTAATCTTAACTAAATTTAAATCTAACTTAACTAATTTTTCTAACACGTATATCACTTCCGTATCTTTCAAATTACTGTGCTCTGATACCATTTGTAGGGGGGTGCGGATAACTAAGCTGATAAATAGATTTATAAAAATTATAACTTTTTAGATTTAGACTGTGTAATAGATACAGAAAAAACAATACAATTATGGATAGGATATATGACAAAACAATTATTAGATAATAATATAAACATAACAGATACACCAGAATACATAGAAAAAACACTAATAGGATCAGTAAAATTATGGTTTACAAATTTAACTGAAAATAGTAAGAAAGTATTAAGAGCTAATAAACCTATGGAAGGAGCAGCATCAACAACAACAAAATTAACACCTATAGAATTATTGAAAAAATATGAAACAACTATAAAAGATGAATTTGGTAGATGTCATCTCGTTCTTCTTCTAATGTTGTCATACTACCAAATTCATCTTTTATAGCTGTTTCATATTTTTTCAATAATTCTATAGGTGTTAATTTTGTTGTTGTTGATGCTGCTCCTTCCATAGGTTTATTAGCTCTTAATACTTTCTTACTATTTTCAGTTAAATTTGTAAACCATAATTTTACTGATCCTATTAGTGTTTTTTCTATGTATTCTGGTGCATCTGTTATGTTTATATTATTATCTAATAATTGTTTTGTCATATATCCTATCCATAATTGTATTGTTTTTTCTGTATCTATTACACATTCTAAATCTAAAAAGTTATAATTTTTATAAATCTATTTATCAGCTTAGTTATCCGCACCCCCTACAAATGGTATCAGAGCACAGTAATTTGAAAGATACGGAAGTGATATACGTGTTAGAAAAATTAGTTAAGTTAGATTTAAATTTAGTTAAGATTAGATTTATTTATTTATTAAATTAATTATGAGAAGACCATTTAAAAATAAAGAAGCTTTTAGAAAAATTAAAGAAAATTTAGTTAGTAATTATTCAGAATATATAAGTCTAAATAAAACAAAAGAAAATCCACAAAGATTAGCCTATTTAATTACATTAATATCTAGTATTGAAGCAAAATTAATAATCCATTTAAAATCTAGAAGAATGAGACATATACCACCTAATTATGATAAAATTAGATTTAGATATCCACCAAAATATTATAAACACAATTCAAATGAATAAAGAACAAAAATACAAAGAATTAAAACAATTTATATCTGAAAAACGTAAAGAATTAAAAATAAGAAAAGAAAGATTACATTATAATATATTTGCCGGAGTTAGTAAAAATTCAATAAATATACAAAAAGATGAAATATCCAAACTAGAATCACAAATAGATAGTTTAGAATATATATATCAACATGAACTATTCACAATAAAATGAATAAAGAAGAATTTATAATAGATGAAAAAATATATGAAAATCACAAAGGATCAAAAATAAAAATAGTATTTTCTATTCTAGGAAGAAGGTATAAGAAAATAGGAGAACATTTATATTTAATGTTAGAAAAAGAAGAATTAAAATTAGAAGATAAATTAACAGCAATGGTAAGAATAGAAAAGGAAAATGAAGAAATAGATAGAAAAAAGGAAATAGAAAAAATTAAACAACAATCCACGGAAGAAATATGAAAAATAGAAGAAACTAAAAAATAGTAGAATTGCTGAATTAGAAAAAGAATTACAAATGTTAAAAGATTTATACGAACAAAGACAAAAAGAAAAAGAAGAAATAGATAAGGAACAAAAATTAATAAACGAGATAAATCAATTTAAAGAAAAATTAGAAATAAATAATATAGAGGTAGAAGAAACAGATAATTATGATTCAGAAGATAGTGAAACATATACGGAAATATTAACAAATATAAAAGACTTAGAAATTAACGAAAAACAAGAAATAATTAATGAAGAAAATTTGGGAAATAATAATACAGAAATAAATACTCTTGACAAAAAAGAAGATGAAAATTTAATACCCAAAACAACAGAAATAAGAAAACCTATATATTATAAAAATAAATTTAAAAGAATAACTTATTAAAACAAAATCTAAGAAATAACCACGCACAAAAAAGAATAGATTCATCAGCTATAATAAATCTATTTATAAATCTATTTATCAGCTTAGTTATCCGCACCCCCTACAAATTTCCTCGTAGAATTTGAAGAATGCAAAGGTTATTTTCAATTGTTGTACTTGTCGTGATAGAGTTGACACAAATCTTGAATTCTTTGCCTGAGCATGCAATAAATCTGGAGAAGCTAGTTGTAGAGCCAATGAGTTGGAGATGCGACATTTGTTTAGCTATTAATATTGCAAGAATAATAGACAATTTGTTAGCTTTTTCAAGAGCGTGTAATACTACACATATTTCTTTAGGATAAGTCAATCTCCAGTGTTTAATTTTCATAGGGAGTAAAAACTTGAATATTGACCTTTCCCCAAAGTATGTTTAAAGGATTTCATGTTCTCCTTACTGTTAGTATTGTCAATTAAAGATATTGCTAAACCATCAAATTGCTTGCAGATAATTTGTTTATAGTATTGGTTACTTGGAATGTTTTAATATTGATCACCTCAATAATCATAAACAATATCGTATATTGGCCAAACAAATAATGCTTGGGTATATGAAATACCGTGTGTCTCATAAGGTCAAAATATTTTTCCAAAGCAATTCCTTTTAGACTTGTAAGTCAAAAGTTATTATATACAACTCTTGTGGTATAAGTATACGTTGTTTCTATTAACTCTTATCATTGATAAATTTTTCTCAAATAGTATTGTCACATTGAGTAGTTATCACTTATTCGTCTCCTTTGTAATTTACTTTTGTATTCAATTTTATGCCATACTATCCATCACTGATTGTAGATGATATAAAATATCTTATTTCCTATTTGGTCATGACAATAATAATATTTCAGAGTTGGAGTTGAAGTTGAAGTTGGTGTTGTGTTTGGTCATAAATATAAATTGAGTTGTTTTTAAAGTTATGTGAGAGAAATAGGAGTGAGGAAAGTGAAAAAAAGTAAAACTTGTTTTCACTTTTTCAAAAATAATTTTCACTAAAGTGAAATAATTTTTATGGCCAAACACCACTATTTTCACTTTTTCCACTTTTTCCACTAGAATGAAATAATTTTTTTTTTTTTTTTTAAAAAAATCATGGCCAAAAGCCTACTTAGAATCAATTCCAGTTAACTTATTAATAAGTATGAGAAGTTCTTTTTTTAGAAAAAGAATTGCACGACGCTGTTGGGGTTTTTGCCCTGGTTTTCTTATAAAAATTAAGTTTTTACTTTTTCTTGGAAGGAAAAATAAAAGTAACCATAATTACTTTTATTTTTTCTAAAAGAAAAATATATTTCTTTTTCATATTTGGCTAACCTCTTTCTTGGAGGAATGATTTTAGCCATAACACAATAGCATCCACAATGTAGTCGTTTAAAGAGTTTTGTTTAGGGAAAGATTTTCTCCCAATATGTTTTAAGCTTTTTGATTTAGTTTTTAATATGAAGGCTTTTTTGCCAATCATATCAAATAATATGTGTTTTATTACAGTTGTTTTGGTCGTCTGATTTATCGTCTCATGATTTGCAAACTTTAAGCTTCTGTATGACGCCCTCCCAATTTCAAATTCAACAAGTGGTATCAGAGCCCACAGTTCAAAGGTCCAGTGGTTTGGTGAAATGAGGTTGAAGACAAGTTCATGACGGTTCTAACCAATTTGCAACCAATTTGATGATAATGAGGATTTTTGTCGAACTACATATGGAGAACAAGTTTAACTATATTTTCAACATTTCTGTTGCTCCATCTGTAAAATAGAAACAAAATATTACTTTTAAATCAATTTTTAACCATGATATTTTAAACCTTATTTTTAAACCATGGCAAGCAGCAGTGATGAAGATTTTGTGAAGAACGATGTTCATGTATGTGATGTGAAGAAGGCGGATCAAATGAAGAAAATCAAGTCAAAAAGGGGAGATTTGTCAGGGGTTTTTGCCTTGATTTTCTTACCAAAATTAAGTTTTTACTTTTTTTGGAAGGAAAATTAAAGTAACCATAATTACTTTTATTTTTACTAAAAGGAAAATATAATTTTTTTCCATATTTGGTTAACCTCTTTCTTGGAGGAATGATTTTAGACATCTATAAATAGAAGACCCCCTTTTCATACCATAACACAATAGCATCCACAATGTAGTCATTTAAGGAGTTTTATTTAGGGGGAGATTTTCTCCCAATAAGTTTTAAGCTTTTTGATTTAGTTTTCAATATGTAGGCTTCTTGCCTAATCATATCAAATAATATGTGTTTTTATTATAGTTTTCTTTGTCGTCTGATTTATCGTCTCATAATTTGCAAACTTTAAGCTTCCGCATGACTCCCTCCAATTTCAAACCCAACAGATGCTACACATAAATCTCCCATCACCTGCACAAGAATATTTAGATACATACCTGACCAATAGCGGGATAAGATTCGGGGAGAAATCTAGTGAGACTTTTGCCTCATCCATCAACATTATTCCTGCAAAACATTAAGCCAAAATAACCGATCAACAGATACGAAAATAAAAATGTTGAAGTGAATATTTATAGAACACAAACACAAAAAAATTAGATAAGATTCATTGATCAAAATAAATTATATAAACATATACCTAAACTATTGAGATGCCGGGGAATCTTAGTAGCTTAATTGGTTAGTTACTTGAACTTCCACCTTGTTGGTGAGGGTTCTGTGATGACCCGAACTAGGGCCTGGCCATGACGGACATCCCAAACCATGAAGGCCCGGGCATCTTACTCTAACTGGTAATCATGTACAACATTCACATAATAAAAGAAGATGCGGAAATATTATCTAATATGGAAACATGGTCGTACTCTGGATTTAGTTTAACAATAAGAAATGGAATCTAAAATCAACTAAACAACATCTAGAACAGTCTGCGAAATCTTTACTACATGAAAATCTGACAACTATCTAAAAACTGGGACAAGGCCCCCATTAGACCAAAACAACAGAATAATATAATCTGAAATAACATGTCTTCTGGAACAAAGAAAGCTCACCACCATATGAATCACTTCTCTATGGAATACTCTACTGATTAGCCAGACCCTTAGACTGAACCTTCGAACCTGGGAGGTAAGGGAGGGTCAATACAGATGTACTGGTACATAGAGAAAATACAAAATAATCATTTATATTCAACATATATGAGAACAATTTAAAGCAGTTCATAAATATGCCATATAGTAAGAAATCACATGGGCATTTTCGAAAGACTCTGAAAAATCATCTAAACTTTGTAACACTCTTTGTTTTACTTCTACGCTAGGTGGTGTACCCTACAACTCTGAAATTCCATGGGCTATATGGAATCTGTCATTAACTCGGAGGGGAAGCCTCCAACCTCAGTATGCCGCAAGAGTTGGAGTCTCTGACTCTTCTATGCCACATAGCCGTCGCCAGCATAAAAATAATATACCCGGATCGGCAAATCACAATTTTAGGCTAAGAGTTACTTGAACTTAAACCTTCTTCGGGTAACCACCTAACCCTCTTTAAGCCCAGTTTTAACTTTTTAAAACATGCATTCTCTGAAATCAAACTCTGAAAACATACTCTGTTATGGCATACATACTTATGGTATCGTCATACTATTAACTTGCATGTCACATCTCTGAGCGATTGATAACATATTATAATCTCTATTTTCAAAACATAAGTTTGGGACCACCATATCAATAAATTAATTCAAAGAAACTCTTTCTCAAACCTCATGTAAACACATGCAAGGAACTCTCTTTGTCAAGTATTTCAATAATACAAGGTGGTCATGTCAAATTTCTCAATTACATGCAACTCTTTCTCATTTAAAACAAGGGTGTAATTATATCAAGAAACTCTCTCTCATCATCTCTAAATTATGCTCAAACACTAAGGTATTGAGAAAACTAGTTTCAAAATCATAAATCATGCATTTCAAATCATTCACAATAAGATCATAAACTTGAATTTATCACAAGAGAGGGACTTCATAATCTGTGCTCTCAAAAAAATCTTAAATTTCAATTTCATACACATACATATACTTGTAAATCAATTTAAGGGGATGTGGCCTAAAGGACAAAACAATAATATCAATAACATGCATAAAGCATAATAAAATCATGAATTTCAAACCCCTTTAACAAATTCATGTTTGATAATCTTTAAATCATAATTGAGTGTTTTCAACAATCCCATGTATTTTTAGGATAAATCCCACGTACCTTAATTTAGGAATTTGATGAATGATTCTTGAAGCCTACGATTTTGGGATTCCAAATTTTTAATTAATCTTGAAAATATTTGGGTTTTTAGTTTGAAACCCTAGAGAGTGTTCTTGAGTAATTTGGATGATTGTGAATGTATTATGGTATCTTTGGGATTAATTCTCATGTTTAAGCTGATAAGGGGGTGAAAAATACCCAATATACCCTTAATGAGATGGAATAAAAAAATACAACTGGGAGCCCAATTTCATGGGCCACCGCGATGTGCTACAATCGCGGTGGCTCACTGGAAATTAACGAATGGGATTCTTAAGGTCACCGCGATGCAGAGCCATCACGTTGTCCCAATGGATGGGAACTAAAACTTCAGCGCGACGTGCCACAATTGCGCTATGCTACTTGAATGTGACAATTTCTAAATAGGCCCCCTCCGCGACACGCCAAGCTCCAAAATGACGGTATTTTACGACTAGAACTCAAATTAGCCATAACTTCTTGCCCGGGTATCAGATTTGGGCGAATCTTATATTGATGAAAAAGTCATTAAATTTCCCACATGATAAAAAATTGAAATTAGGGAAATTGTATATGGTTTAAACTTTACTCACTTTGGAAGTAAAAAATGAGACTAAGTTTCTTTGACGCAATTCTAGTCATTTAACTCTAAGAGCATATTACCACGAGCTAATGCATGAATGATTTTTACGGGGTGTTACATTATACCCCCTTGGGATCATTCGTCCCCGAATGATGTTGCGAAACACAGACAAATACGATTTAAAGTATACTAAGGCCATAAAAGAATAAGACAAGGAATGTACTTTTTATTTCGTCATCCATCGGATCAAATAAGTCTGGGTATCTATCTCTCATGTCATTTTCTAATTCCCAAGTTGCTTCCTCAACTTTCTAATTTCTCTACAATACCTTAACCGACACTATATCTTTGCTCCTCAACTTTCAAACTTGGCAAGCTAAGATTGCAATAGGTTCCTCTTCATATGCTAATAACTCTGTCACCTTGATCTCTTCTACAGGGAACATTAGGGAATGGTCTCCAATACATTTATTCAACATGGATATGTAAAATACCGGATGAACAAAGCCCAAACTTGCAAATAACTCTAACTCATAAGCAACTCTCCCTATCCTTCTCAAAATCTAGTATGGCCCTATATAGCGAGGACTCAGCTTACCTCTCTTCCCGAAATGCATGACTCCCTTCATAGAAGAAACTTTGAGAAACACCCAATCACCAACCTCAAACTCTAAGTCTCTTTTCCTAACATCGTCGTAGGACTTCTGTCGACTCTGGGCTGTCTTAAGTCGTTCTCTAATAATTTTCACATCCTCTATTGCCTGATGAACATGATCAGGCCAAACAACTGAGTCTCACCCACTTCATACCACCCTATTGGCAACCTACATATTCTTCTATACAATACCTCAAAAGGATCCATCTTAATACTGGCATGGTAGCTATTATTGTATGCAAAATCTATCAATGGCAAGTGATCCACCCAACTTCCCTTAAAGTCAATTATGCAGGCCCTTAACATATCCTCAAGAGTATGAATGGAGCGCTTAGCTTGCCATCAGCCTGAGGGTGAAATGCAATACTTACATTCACTTGGATACCTAAACCCTTCTAAAAAGACCTCCAAAACTGTGAAGAGAATTGCATACCTCGGTCAGATATGGTGGATACAGGTGCTCTATGCAAATGGACTATATCCTCAATGTACATCTTGGAATAGTCATCTCCTGAATAGTTAGTTTTGATGGGCAGAAAGTAGGCTGACTTGGTCAGTCGATCAATAATCACCCAAATTAAATCATACTGGCTTCGGGGACCGTAGAAGTCCCATGATAAAGTTCATATTGATCATCTACCATTTCTATAAAGGCAAGGCTATCTCTTGGGAAGTACCACCTGGCCTCATATGCTCTACTTTACTTGTTGACAATTCAAACACTTGGCAAAAAAATTAGCCACATCATGCTTCATATTATTCCACCAGTAAATAGCTTTCAGATCATGATACATCTTAGTAGAGCCTAGGTGAACAACATACCTCGAAGTGTGAGCTTCATCAAGGATCCTCTTTCATAACTCATCTACATCTGGCACACATAGTCTGCCCTGATATCTCAAAACTCCATCACCACCAATTTCAAAAGACATCACCTTCTGTTGACCCACATCTTTCTTGATCTACATGAAGATAGGATCTTCAACCTGCTTCTTTTTAACTTCAACACAAAGGGAAGATTTACCTACCTCATGAACAACCACTTCCCCATCTTCGAAATCTAAGAGTCCTACTCCTAGATTTATAAGTCGGTGAATATCCTTCACCATCTCCCTCTTTCCCTTTTTAACATGTTCTTGAGTAATTTGGATGATTGTGAATGTATTCTGGTATCTTTGGGATTAAATCCCGTGTTTAGGCTGATAAGGAGGTGGAAAACACCTAATATACCCTTAATAAGACGGAATAAAAAAATATAACGGGGAGCCCGATTTCATGGGCTACCGCAATGCGCCACAATCGCGGTGGCTCACTGGAAATTGACGAATGGGATTCTTAAGGTCACCGCGACGCAGAGCCATCGCATTATCCCACTGGTTGGGACCTGAAACTTCAGCGCGATGCATCATAATTGCGCTATGCTACTGGAATTTGACAATTTCTAAATAGGCCCCCTCTGCAACGCGCCAAGTTCCAAAATGACGGTATTTTATGACTAGAACTTAAATTAGCCTTAACTTTTTGCCCGGGTATCGGATTTGGGCGAATCTTATATCACAAAAAGATCATTCAATTTCCCATGTGATAAAAATTCAAAATTAGAGAAATTATATATGGTTTAAACTTTATTCACTTTGGAAGTAAAAAATGAGACTAAATTTTTTTGACACAATTCTAGTCATTTAACTCTAAGAGCATATTATCATGAGCTAACGCATGGACAATTTTGCGGGGTGTTATAGGTTTGATTCCCCACATTGTAATCCCCGCCCCCATTCCCCTTCCCTTACCCCATAAAAAAACTATTGAGATGCCACATGAGCATGAATTCTTGTTCGAAAAATTTTAAGCTTGTAGACCTTTTTTTTTTTTGTTAAAAATTACATTAAAAAGTAAATTAAACCCTCTATCTAACCAATCCAACAATAGATCAAATTAGTTCAAAAATATTACGTTACATAATACAAAAAAAATATACCTATACCAATAAGAAAATTACCAAAAAAACTCAAACCAACATCTGTCTCTTTATTAAGAACCAACGGAGAAAAAGCAATAGAAGAAAAAGTGATCACAATTTTAATAAACATAAACATGAACCTTACTTACCTTGGAAGTTATAAATTATACATTACAGTATAACAATTTGAAAAATAAAAAGAATTAAACAATACTCTTCGACATTGTTGAGGCGCGGACGAATAGACATGCATATTCACATGTCAATATCTTCGCCTATAAATAGAGGTGGTCTTGCATGTTTTTCAAAATACACAAGATTATATAGAGTCCACAAAAGTTAGAAAAAAAGAGAATTTAATTTATGGTGTTATTTTTGTGGAGCTTTGAACTCAACTCTTGTCCAGAGTTGTTGAGTTGTTCTTTGTGAGAAGACTGTTGTATCCTGCAAGAGACAAGTCAAGAAGATTATTGTTGGACCGGTGAAACTATTTGTTGTAGTGGACTTGAATATCCTTAAAGAGAGCAAGATATCCATGACTCAGCCATAGAAGAAGATAACTTTTGATTTTTCTTCATTTGTAATTTTTCAGTTGTAATATTTTTTATAATTTCACCAATAGGTTGTCTGTGCTATAGAACTCCAAATTGAGACTATTAGGAGTTCCTTTTTACTGTAAGTTCACTTTCACTGTTGTCACCCTGAGGCATCAAGGTATAGCAACATATATAGAGCCGTTAATATAGGCCAGTCCCATTGGGCCAACCCGACCCGGCCTATAATTTGATGGAGTTGGGCTTCAGTTTTTGCAGCTCATTTAAGAACACAATTTTTTAGTTCGATCCGGATAAGTTCGTAGCCTGTGGAGTTTGAGCAATGTGGGTTGGGCTTGCCCGTGGACTGACCCGTAAGTCAAATGCATGAAACTATTTAGATTGCTTATTAGTATTTTAATTTGGTTTGAACGATATCATGTCAAAAATTATTTAATTTCACTATTATGAGTATTTTTTGTGGTGTTGGAGACTTGATTCTTGATTCTTGATTAACAAGTATTAACACTATGTAATATTGTCTAATAATATTTATGTTTATTGATATTCTAAAATTAAATTATAAAATATTATTTTTTAAAAAGTGAGCTGACCCATAAGACCCATAGACCACAGAGAGTAATGGTGTGGGCTTGGTATTTTTGGGCCCATCATTTTGATGGGCCATCCCGGCCTGGCCCCATCAAACTCAAAGCCCATACGGGCTAGCCCATATGGACTAGATCAACCCGTATTGAAATCTCTAAACATAAATGGAACCTTTGCTAGTCCATTGCGATTCGTCCATCTGATGTCATTGTTCCTTTTCACTATTCTTTTTTCAATGTCTAAATGATTGTGGTGGTTGAATATCTGAAGTCCACTTTGAATTATCTCTCTGTCTGAAATATCATAATGTGAAAGTTATATTCAAGTTTTACCAAAGAAAAGTTTAAGAAGATTCAGAAGAAAAGATGAAAATAAAGAAGTCACAAAAATGATCAATAACAACGACAACATACTCAGTATATATATATTTTAGCAACTGGGATCCGGGGGAGGTAGCGTGTACCTAGCTACCCGAACCTTATCCATATTTCATGGAAATAGAAAGACTCTTGTCAAAAGATCCTTCCCTTAAATAAAGCATAACACGAAGCATTTTGAAAAGAAGATTATGATAGTAAATATACAAGACGAAAATAAGTCATAGCAAAATAATAGGGAAAGCGTAACATAACATTCATATCAAAATAATGAGATAATCACAACACGCGAAACATTCGGTAATAACAAAAACTAAAGAACAAGAAATTACGAGAATAATGCTAAATACGAAACCTTTGAGAGCCCTCAAATTCAATAATTGACATACAAGTGTCACCTAATTATATCACTTACTATAGTAAATTTTCGTCATTTGATGTTGTTGGTGCATTTTATTATTAAAATAAATTAAAGTATATGACATTAGTAAAAACATAAAGTGGAGAAAGTGGTGTCATTATTTTTGTAACTCACCACATTATCATTTTGAGTTAGTGGGTACAAATTGTGTTAAAGATGACAATTAGTTCTTGTAACTCATATTTCCATTAGTTCTTGTAACTCATATTGCCATAAGTTCTTGTAACTCTCACGGCTAGTATAGTGCACGCGCTTTGCGCGTGTATCCACGTTAGACTAATTAATTTTTTTAGAATACTCAATTAACAATTCGATGGGGGATTTTAAGTATATAATGAAAAATTTAAATATTTTTTATGTAAAATAAAGTTAATTTAGTGTAAGATTGTGAGGTAGTTGACATGCGCTTCAAATTTCTTAAGTTTGCAATCAACACACACCATTATTTAGTTAGCTTAGATATCAAGACCTATTGTGGGCAACTAAATTTTATTAAATTGAAATCCGTACGAAATTCGGATTATGTTAAATTCAAAATAGATTAGTCCCATAATATTGCAGATTAATTGTAACGCCCCAAAATCTGATCCCCGGGATGCCACACGGTGCTCCGAACTACAAGTAGTCCTGAGCTAACCCTGACTGCCTTTTCTAAATCTTACCCTCAAAATAGGGGAAAATATAAATGAAAAATCATAATATATGTGGAAAACTATCTGAATCATCTGGGTATATATGAATCATACTAATCTAAAAGTCTGATAAAGCAAATGCTGAAAATCTGAGTGCTAAAATAAAAATCTGAATTCAAAATCTGGTAGTCCGACAAGACTCTACTATCTGAATTTAGAGCTTCACTGGGACAGGACCCAGCTGATTCAACTATATGAAATAAAATGAGAAACATCTGCTAATAAATTGAAAGTGTGAATAACTAAGTCCCCGAACTATGAGGACTCACCAACTGCAAGAATGTAGAAGAAATGCTCGAAGATCACTCATACTATTGAGATTGAGCATCTGAGCCTACATTATGAGATAATATAGCACATAGACATATATGTGGATCAGTACTTTGAGGATGTACTGAGTATATGGGGGTGCATGCAATAAGAAAATAATATCATCACAGTTTAGGAAATCATGCATGCTAAATATAAATGACTCACACAGGGTTGAGTAATCTGAATTCTGAAAATCATAATCATAATTGATAAGACATATAACGTAAATCTTGTGAGGCATTACACTTAGTTCTGAAGTATGTAAAATAACTTATCTTAGGGCTTAAAATCTTAAGACCATAACTTCCAAAACATATGTTTTTATCTTAAATCTTGTAATTATACTGTTGAAGAGTGGGGGACATCTATTGGGAGGTTCTTCTAACCAACATACACCATGTGAGCATCCATGGAGTCCCACGTCTGGCCTCTGTTAGGTAGGGCTATTCTACCCTTGCCATCGGTATAGAACTTCTATCTTAAGTGATCACAATTTGAGTCATCCACGTAGAAGTGGGAATAATCTGAATCCTACGTTGGAACGTAGTTCTGGGGTATGAAAACGTAGTAACCTACCCATATTGGTGCTAAATACTACTCCCATTCTATGCTCAAAATCTTAAGAAATTCACTTCAAAACTAGCACAAGGATTTACAAGAAAACCAATTATGCTTTTCTTTCTTTAAATCGCAAGTGATCTGAACAAAGTGGATTCTTTATCTTAGCTTAGGACCAAAGGTCAAATCTTTATCAATAGTATGAGAATAAACTTATCTGAGGGTGCTCATAGCACAAATAATCTAGAAATAAAAATCTTAAATTGGGGCTTAACGACCCATGCATCAATCTCATGTTAAAATATCTTAAAATTCATGCTTGATAATTTAAATACTCATAATTCATCATAAAATCTGGAAATTTCTGCATAATGCATAGAAATATGAATATCATCATGTAATTCAACTTCTAAATCATGGGAAATCTCATAACCTTGCAAATAATGATAATGGACGTAAACTCTAACTTTAATTTCATTGAAAATCTCATTAATTGCAGTAAATTTGTAATTAAAATAAAGTTTTGGGCACAAGGATGAAAGAATTATCCTTGTTCAAAACCCCACATACCTTAAGTTGTGATATTTGAAGGAAAGCTTGAATCTTGGATCCCTATTGATGTTTTAGAGATGACTTCTTGGAGTTCTTGACTTGGGGATTCTCAATCTTTTATTATCTTGGAGAATTAATGGAGGAAATTTTGGGTTTCATGGAGAGGAAGTATGAGCCTTAGGATTTTGTTTGAGAGAAAATAATGAATAAAGCATAAAGTTCTCTCAAATATGATTAATCTTCTATTTTTGGATGGATTAGGGGTTTGGGATTTACCAAAATACCCTCTTTAAACTTTTATACGAAACTGAAAAACGTATATTCTTTCGATCTAAGTGTCCACCGTAACGCACCACTATCGCGGTGGCTCACTGAAAATCGACAAATGGAAATTGGGAAGACACCATGACGCGGAGACATAGCAGTGCCCCTTTGGAATGCCATTTTGACACATGGCGCGATGCACCATTATCGCGCTGGACCTCTGGAAATTAACAAATGGAAAATTGACCCTCTCTGTGATGTGCCAATATCACAGAGGGCCACTAGAATGGGACAATTGGAAATTTACACTGATCCGTGACGTGCTAAGGGTCCAAACGATGGTGTTTTACGACCGGAACTTAAAATAGCTATAACTTCTTACTCGATTATCGGATTTAAGCAAATCTTATATCATTGGAAAGCTAATTCAACTTCCTACGCAATAGAAAGTATAAATCTAAGGAATTCTACACGAAATAAATAGTATTCATTTTGGAAGCTATCCTTTAACATTCTAGGGATGAATTTAAGCTAGGAAAAAGTGTTGGGTATTACAATATCTCCCCCTTGGGAATATTAGTCCTTGAATATGGCTAGTTAAACTAAAATTTCTGAGGAATCTGAGAATATAAGAAAGCATGCACAACTGAAATAAACTACGAGCCTGAATCTAAATCATTGTGAGTTTCTGAGTAATCTTTGAGTGCATGAACTTACATGAGGACAACTATATACCTGAATATATGAGTAGAAAGGAACTGAATCAAGGAAGAGTGTTATCTTCGGCTACATTTGAGTTTGTAGAGAAAATGTGAGGGTAATTGGCTCCCATATATGCTTCTGCTTCCCAAGTGGCACCCTCAACAAACTAATTTTCCTGAAGAGCTTTGACCAAGGGAACTTTTTTTTCCTTAGTCTACGAATCTGATGATCTAAAATCTCGACTGGAATCTCTTCGTAAGAAAGACTGTTCTGAATATCTGAGATTTCTAAAGGAACTATAATAGTGGAGTCACCGATAATCTTCTTAAGCATAGACACATGGAATACATGATGAACAACTAATAAGTCTGTAGGCAACTCAAGATCATGAGCTACTCTCCCAACACAACTTAGAATTCTGAAAGGGCTGACATACTGGGGACTGAGTTTCTCTCCTTGCCAAATCTCTTTACCTTTTTCATGGGTGAAATCTTCTGATACACTATATCACCAACCTTAAACTCGAGGTCCCTTCTTCTCACATCTGCATAGGATTTCTGACGACTCTGGACTATTTTTAATCTTTCTCTAATCAACTTAAATTTTTTCATAGCTTTAAACACTGCATCAGGCCCAATCAAAGATGCCTCAACCACTCCGAACCAACCTATGGGTGATCTATATCTCCTCCTATAAAGAGCCTCAAATGGAGCTATCTGAATGCTAGAATGAGAACTATTATTATAAGCGAACTCAATCAATGGAAAATGTTCATCCCAACTACCTTTGAAATCAAGAGCACATTCCCTCAACATATCTTCTAGAGTCAGGATGGTCCTCTCTGCTTGATCATCTGTCTAAGGATGGAAAGCCATACTAAGGTGGACTTGGGTACCAAGACCCTTCTGAAAAGCTATCCAAAACTGAGAAGTAAACTGAGTACCCCTATCTGAGATAGACAAGGTAACCCTATGTAGTCTGACTAACTTTCTGATATACAACTTAGCATAATCCTTAGCTGTAACTGGGAAGAAATGCACTGACTCAGTCAATCTGTCTATATTAACCCAAATTGAATCATGATGACGACGTGAATGGGGTAAACCAGTCACTAAATCCATGTTCACCTCTTCCCACTTTCAAGTGAGGAACCAAACTCTTGCAACATACCACCAGGCCTTTGGTGTTCCACCTTAAACTGTTGACAAGTTGCACACTTTGCTATAAATTTTGATATATCTTTCTTCATTCCACTTCACCAATAGATTTCTCGCAAGTCGCAGTACATCTTGGTAGCTCGTGGATGAATAGAATTACGTGCACCATGCGCTTAAGCCATAATTCTATCTCAACTCATCAACACAAGGCACACATAATATATTCTGATATCTTAACACACCATCTCCTCCTGGGAGAAAACCTCTACCTTTTGGTCTTTAACTGGCTTCTTTAGTTTGACCAAACTAGAATCCATATCTTGCTTCTCCTTCACTTCCGAAACAAGGGAAGATTCTGAACTACTCTGAACCCAAACATTCCCTTCAGCTGAATCAACCAACCTAACATCTAATCTAGCCAAACGATGAGCTTCTTGAGCTAACTCTTTCTTATCATTCTCCACATAAGAAACATTGCCCATAGATAGCCTACTAAGGGCATCTACCACTATATTGGCCTTGCCTGGATGATACAACATACTCATATCATAATTTTTCAACAACACTAACCACCTTCTCTGATGAAGATTCAACTCTCCTTGAGTAAACAAATACTACAAACTCTTGTGATTCATGAACACATCAACATGCACACCATACAGATAATGTCTCCATATTCTCAAAGTGAAGACCACAACAGCTAATTCCAAATCATGGGTTGGGTAATTCTTTTTATGAGGCTTCAATTGTCTAGAGGTATAGGCTATGACCTTACCTCTCTGCATCAACATATAACTCAAACCAACTCTAGAGGCATCATACTAAACAATAAAGTTGTCGGTACCATCAAGTAATGTTAGAACTGGGGCTAAAGTGAGTCGAGTCTTCAACTCTTGAAAACTTTTCTCACAGGAATCTGATCATAGGAACTTAACTTTATTTTGGGTCAATCTGGACATAGAGACACGATAGAAGAGAAACCTTCAACAAAATAATGGTAATAACTAGCTAGACCCAAGAAACTCCTAATGTCTAATGGAGAGATAGGTCTAGGCTAATTCGTTACGGCTTCTGTCTTTTAGGGATCGACTCTAATACTATCGACGGAGATAATATGATCGAGAAAGGTTACTGATCTTAGCCAAAATTCGTATTTACTAAATTTAGTGAACAATTAAAGGTCTCTAAGAGTTTGCAAGACAATCCTAAGATGATCTACATGTTCATCCTTACTATGGGAGTACACAAGGATATCATCTATGAATACTATGACAAACATGTGTAGATATTATTTGAACATTCTATTCATAAGGTCCACGAAAGTTGCTGGAGCATTGGTTAGCCTGAAAGACATAACTAGAAACTCAAAATGACCATAACAGGTTCTAAAGGCCGTCTTTGGAACATCATATTCCCTTACTTTAAGCTTATGATAGCCGAATCTAAGGCCTATCTTTGAGAGGTAGCTTGCACCTTGGAGTTGATCAAACAAGTCATCAATTCTAGGAAGGGGATACTTATTATTGACTGTGACCTTATTTAGCTGATGATAGTCAATGCACATACGTAAAGAACCATCTTTCTTTCACACGAATAGGATAGGAGCACCCCATGGAGAAATACTAGGCCTTATGAAGCCTTTATCTAGAAGATCTTTGAGTTGCTCCTTCAAATCCTTGAGCTTTGTGGGAGCCATATAGTAAGGAGGGATAGAAATAGGCTGAGTATCTGGGAAAAGGTCAATACCAAATTCTATCTCTCTATCGGGAGGTACCCCTGGGAGATCTTCTACAAAACATTAGGAAACTTGTTGACAACTCGGACGGACTGAAGTGTTGGGGTCTCAGACTTTGTGTCTTTGACTCAAACTAGATGATAAATGCAATCTTTGGATATCAACTTTCTAGCCTTAAGGTAAGATATGAAATGACCCTTGGGAGACACTGAATTACCTGACCACTCAAAGACTGGCTCATCTAGGAACTGAAATTTTACCACAGGGGTGCGACAGTCTATAGAAGCATAACAAGAATGGAGCCAATCCATATCAAGGGTAAGATCAAAGTCAACCATAGCAAACTCTATTAGGTCTACTAATATGACTTTATGAAGAACAGTGATAGAACACTTTTTATAAATCTGTTTGGCAACAACTGACTCACCTACTAGAGTAGACACCAAGAAGGGTTCAGGGATTTTTTTCTAATTTATCTCAAAATTTACTGCAACAAATAGGGTCACATAAGAGAAACTCAACCCAGGGTCTAACAACATAAACATCAAAATGAAAGACACGAAGCATACTATTCACGACATCGGGTGAATCATCCTACTCCTGATGGGATGGCAAAGCATAAAACTAATCTTGACGCTGCCACCATCGGTACTAGACAATGCTCCCTGAGGAGGAGCTGGGCGACCTAGAGGAGCTGGTGCACAATTTGCCTAAGTTGGAGGATGAACATCTTTGCTCCCCCGCCTAGCATGCGAGCACTCTTTGATTTAGTGACCCGGATGGCGAAAACCATAACAACCTTTCTGATCCCACAAACATTCACCTCCATGATTTTTACCACACTTAGCATATGGGGAATTATTAGGTCTATTACTCATACTATTCGGAGACCTAGACATAGAAGACTTACCCCACTACTTATTCCTTTTCTGAAAATCATAATTGTTAAGACATATAACATAAATCTTGTGAGCCATTACACTTAGTTCTAAAGTATGTAAAATAGCTTATCTTAGGGCTTAAAATCTTAAGACCATAACTTCCAAAACATATGTTTTTATCTTAAATCTTTAAATCAATATACTGTTGAAGAGTGGGGGACATCTGTTGGGAGGTTCTTCTAACCGACATACACCATGTGAGAATCCATGGAGTCCCACGTCTGGCCCTCGTTAGGAAAGGGTGTTCTACCCTTTTCATCAAAATATAACTTCTATCTTATGTGATCACAATCTGAGTCATCCACGTAGAAGTGAGAATAATTTGAATCCTATATTGGCATGTAGTTTTGGGGTATGAAACTGTAGTAACCTACCCATATCGTGCTAAATACTACTCCCATTCTATGCTCAAAATATTAAGCGCCACATGTCAAATGACGTGGCATGCCAAGTCAAAGGGAGGAGCCAATAGTACCATGCCACATGTCAAAATGATATAGCAGGCCTAATGAATTCAAAGCCCATAAAAGGTGCCACGTCACTCAAATCTGATTTGTCAAAGGAAGCTCATCATCATCATGACTCTTTCCTTTTCCACAACTATAAATAGGGGTCTCATAATTCATAAAAGGACCCCAAGAACTGCAACAAGAAGCAAGAGAAAGCTCGTGGATCAAACTCTGCAATTTCTCTACAAAGCTCAAGCATTCAAATTAAGTTCATCAAGATTCAAGATCAAGACCTCTATATTCAAGAACAAGCTAAAAAGCCCTTGAATTTAAGCGCAAGTCAAGATCTAGTCCCTCAAATCAACAAATCAAGTTCAAATTCAAGATCAAGCTTTAAGCCTTTGAATTTATATTTGAAAAGGCGAATCAGAGGATTCATAGAGATTGTAACACTCACATATTAAAATTAATAAATTAATTATTACAATATTTTTCTTGTCTCTAATTAGTATTTTCGGCCTCAAAAATTTTATTTTCCAACAAATTCTTGCATGCTCAGTAGGACAATATCTACCTCTCCTTTTAAATTTTCTAACTACAAAGTTCAACAACACTAAAATAACTTCCAAGAAGGTCAACTCTCAATCAACTGCTTCCTAGGCTACTGACTCAAAGTTCTCTGCTAAAGTAGAAAGCATCCTTAATATTATTTTTGAAAGCTTAGAAGCTGTCATAAGGAGCAAGGTAGGCTTGCTAGGACAATAAACACTAATCAGTGTCGTCCGAACCAACTCCAATTTTTGGATCTTCAACCCCAAAAGGAAAGAAGTCCAATGCAAGTGCTTCGGAAGGAGAAAGAGTATGGCGGAATCGTATAAGAAGACTCTAGATCTACTTGAGTATTCTGGTTCTAAATACTCTGTCTACTTGAGCATTTCAATTCCAAATACTCTTACGATGTTTGGGATAGGAAGAAGCAATTCAAGTTTTGCAAGAAGCACACTCAGGAGTTTGTGGATCGCATCAGTCTGGATTGATGGGATACTATTGACCAATGATGGTGAAGGATTGCTTGGACAACGCTAAAAGATGCAAAGCTTGTCGATTCCATGCGAATTTCATACATCAACCACCTAAAGTACTACACCCAACTGTAGCATCTTGGCCATTGAATGCTTGGGGAATGGATGTTGTTGGTCCACCACCAAAATCTTCTGGTGGGCACTTATACATCTTGGCCACAATAGATTACTTCTCAAAATGGGCCAAAGCCATTGCTCTCAAATAAGTAAAGAATGAGAATGTTGCAAATTTCATCCGAGTGAATATCATCTACCGCTTTGGAATCCCTCAATATATAATAACTGACAATGGCCCGCCATTTGATAACAAGTTGATGTATAAGATTTGTGATCTCTTTCACCTCAAGCAGCATAAGTCTTCTATGTACCATGCTACCACCAATTGTCTAGATGAAGTATTTAATAAGACCTTATACAATCTATTGAAGAAAGTCATCACCAAATCCAAGAGAGATTAGCATGAATGAACGAAAAAAGCTTTATGGGCATATATAACAACTTACCGCACACCAACGTAAACAACCCTATATTCACTTGATTTTAGAGTTGAAGCAGTCCTATCACTTGAGCGTCAAATATCTTCTTTGAGACTGGCTATTCAAGAAAGACTCTCCAATGAAGAAAATGCTAAGTTGCGTCTTACAGAGTTAGAAGCTCTTGATGAGAAAAGACTAGAGGCTCAGCAAAATCTTGAATGTTACCAAGCCTGTCTATCTTGTTCTTCCAATAAAAGAGTTCGCTTGAGGTACTTCCAAGTGGGAGATCAGGTCCTTACAGTAAGAATGCCCATTATTACCTCTCGTAATTCTGGGGGGAATTTACTCCAAAGTATGATGGACCATATATTGTACAAGAGGCACATTCAAATGGTACTTATAAGCTTGTTGATGCAGATGGAGTGAAAATCGGCCCTATCAATGCCAAATTCTTGAAGAAGTACTATCCTTGAAGGAAGATGGAACTCCTTAAGGAACGAGTATAAACTGCTTGTCCACTCCTGGCCTGCAAGAGTATAAACTGTGTATGGATTTAAATATCCGCTAGGTTGAAAATCTCGAAAGAGGCATAAAAAATACTCCCCCAGAACTACGTTGTGACTTGATCCTCTTTACCGAGGTACACAGGTGCTTGAAATTTCATTCGGAGTTCAGTTGCATGAGTGTCGAAAAGATATGTTCCTACAGTATCAACCATATGGATACCAAGTATGAAAACATTTTAATTAAATTTTGGACTCACTCTAAGTATTGGTGGCTCAATGGGGGGAAAACTCCAATGAAATATGAGCTTCATTCACATGAGATGAAGTCTCCAAAATTCTCAAATTTGGGAGTGAAAGTTGACAAAATTTCCAAGTTTTTAAATCAAGGCCTCCAAAATTTTCATGCCTTAAGGTGGACAAAATGTATCCCTTTGCACCTTAAGCTGGCCTCTTACGGATTTATCCTTAAAAGGATATCAAAATTTTCATGCCTTAAGGTGGACTAAATTTGTCCCTTTGTACCTTAAGCTGGTCTCTTACGGGTTCTTAAAAGGATCCCAAAATTTTCATGCCTTAAGGTGGACAAAATTTGTCCCGTTGCACCTTAAGCTGGCCTCTTACGGGTTTATCCTTAAAAGGATCTCAAAATTTTCATACCATAGGGTGGACAAAATTTGTTCCTTTGCGCCTTAAGCTGGCCTCTTATGGATTTATCCTTAAAGGATCTCAAAATTTTCATACCTTAAGGTGGACAAAATTTGTCCCTTTGCACCTTAAGCTGGCCTCTCACAGGTTTATCATTAAAAGGATCTTAAAATTACGCCTTAAGAAAGGAAAGATTTTACCCTTTGCACCTTAAGTTGAACGCTGAAAGGGCCCATACTTAAAGAAAATCATTGCATCTTCAAGAAAAATTGATTGGGTCATGAGGTGACGAAGCCTCACACCTTAAGCCGGCATCCACCGTCTTTAATCAAAATTGGTCGGGTCTTAAGGTGATAAAGCCTTGCATCTAAAGCCGACGGACACCATCTTCAAGAAAAATTGGTCGGGTCTTGAGGTAACGAAGGCAAATTAAACCCTCGCATCTAAAGCCGACAACCACCATCTTCAAGCAAAATTGATCGGGTCTTGAGGTGACAAAGGCAAAGTTAAACCCTTGCACCTTAAGCTGACGTCCACCATCTTCAATCAATGGTTGCATATTATTATTTTCTTTAACCCTAAAAAATAAAAAAATATTACAAGGAAAAAAAGGGGAATGAGAGCAAAAAGAAGGAATGCTCACCTAAATATGTGAGTATCTCGATCGGCAAAGATGGATCAAATTACACCCTTGAGTTTTCTTGCCTATCAAAAGTGTTGTAAATATTAGAGTTCTCTTTTCAACGAAAAAGGACACTCACAATTTCAACATTTCCACGCCTAGATATGATTTCTCTCGTGAAGCCACGGAAACCTGAAATTGAAAATGTATCAGCATCCAGCGGCAACTTCAAAAAATTATCTAGGATAATTATGGAGGTGTTAAATCATGAATTTTGGATATATTATATATTTTCAAGTCTAGTTTTAAAAAAAATCAAGAGGTTCATGATTTCATCGCTCCTACTTTGAGATATGAAAGTTTGAGTAAAGATGTGCAGATCTGAAATTTTCAGTATGATAAAATTCAAGGCTAACTTCAAAAAATTATCAAGAATTATATTGAAGGCGTGTAATTCTAAATTTTTGGTATATTGTAGATCTAGATGTCTAGTTTCTAGAATATCAAATGGTTTATAATTTTGATATTCCTACAATTAGATATGAATTTTCTACTACTAACATGTTGTGCTGAAAAAATGTGACGAAAATAAGAGAAAAGTAGGAGGGAAAGAAATTACCTCAATATTATTAATGGCTTGGAAACCCCAAGATTGATATTGAAAAAGTGGAGAACCTACATCCTTTTATAGAGTTGTAGTATGGTTATTTTCTTCTCCCATACAAATTCAAATTGGAGGTTGTTTCCTTCCCAATACAAATTGAAAGAGTTTCCATCTCCAATACAAATTCAAATTGGAGGTTATTTCTTCTCCTATACAAATTCAAATTGAGGATTGTTTCCTTCTCCAATATAAATTCAAATTGGAAGAGTTTTATTCCTGATTAAGTAAGGTAAAAAAAAATTTCAAAATCTATTTGGAATGTGATGTCATGCCTCACCAATAGGTCTTACATGTAGAAGATTCATGAAAAAAATAAGAGATTTTTTTGTGAGAGGCAATATCAATATATAAATTGCATGGTTAAGCTTTATGGAAATCATTGAAGCACGAAGAAAGCATGTTTAATTAAATCGTACTTCAAGTCTAGTCTCAAAAAGATTAAATATCTCGATAAGTCTTGAAGTAGGGGGCATTTTGTGGGCAACAAAATTTTATAAATTGAAATCCATACGAAATTCAGATTATGTTAAATTCAAAATAGATTAGTCCCAAATAAATATTGTGGATCAATATAATTAGATTAATCATTTAAGTCCAAACATGTTTGAATTTAAATAAAGTCAAATCTTTATTGGGCTAGTCCATTAATTTGGGCTACAAATAATGAGTCCACTTTGCTAAGCATAAGATATTATCATGTTTTAGAGGCCCAAATAAGCGTCACATGTCAAATGACGTGGCATGCTAAGTCAAGGGGAGGAGCCAATAGGATCATGCCACATGTCAAAATGATGTAGTAGGCCCAATAAAATCAAAGCCCATAAAAGGTGTCATGTTACTCAAATTTGATTGGTCAAAGGAAGTCCATCGTCATCATGACTTTTTCCTTTTTCACAACTATAAAAAGGGATTTCATAATTTAGAAAAGGACCTCAAGAACTCGAAGAAGAAGCAAGAAAAAGCTCGTGGATCAAACGCCGCTTTTCTCTACAAAGCTCAAGCATTCAAATAAAGTTCATCAAGATTCAAGGTCAAGACCACAATATTCAAGAACAAGCTAAAAAACCCTTGAATTCAAGCACAAGTCAAGATCAAGTCCCTCAAATCAACAAATCAAGTTCAAATTCAAGATCAAGGTTTAAGCCCTTGAATTTATATTTGAAAAGGCGAATCAGAGGATTCATAGAGATTATAACATTCACATATTGAAATCAATAAATTGAATGTTGCAATATTTTTCTTGTCTCGAATTATTATTTCCAACCTCAAAAATTTTACTATCCAACACCTATAGTTTTATTATATTAGAAATTTAATATCATTCACAACATAAGAATATATTTAAGTAAGCAAAGACTTTAACAACAATTTATCAAACACACACTCTCTACCTCGAAGATAGGTTAAGATGTGTACACTCTATTATCCTCAGATGTTGTTTGTTGGAGCTTGCATTTGATGATCTTCATGATGAAAATTTAAAAGTGGGCAAAATTGAAGAGAAAATAAAATTCTCTCCTTTTTTCTGGATATTTTCTTTCTCGTCTAAACAAATTCTTCATACCACAAAGCTTTGTGAACTATAAGCACATCAAATCAAATATCACAAGTTTTACTTCTGAAATTAAAGTTATCATTAAAGCCTAGACAAACATGAGAGAAATGGGATGTACTATATCTGCCAAGGAAACCCAACCTGGAAAATGAAGTTTTAATGGTTAATTGATGCAAAGGTCACCATTTTATTTTGAATGGGTAGGCCTTTCTTTGCTTCCACTTCTTGGTGAAGCTCGTTACTGCAACGTCTAAAGATAAAATTAAATTGATCGTATATGTATATATAACCGCCAACTTTCAGATTGACAAATACTAGATGGACTTGAAAAGCAAGTATGAAGGTTAGAGGAAAACATAAGCCTACGGTATTGCAAATGTTAAACGATCCATTGATATGAGAATTAGATGTGCTAAGATGGACAATTTTACATGCAATGGTAAGAAACAAGTAAAATCATGTGACTTCAATACGTGTTGATAAAGAACCTAGCTAATCTTTCCCACCTTTGAGAAATTCACTTGATAAAATATGTAACTGGCACAAGTTTTAATGTAATACATCATCTTAAAAGGAGCTGTAATAATTGATTAAAGTTCAAAAGAAACCAAAAACAAAAACACAACACATGAATAATGTTCATACCATCAATCCAAATTCAGTTGCAATGTAAGTTTACCACTGCAACAATATATCAATATGATACTATAATCCCATCTCCTATGACGTAATCTATTATATAATGGATGATATCAGAAATTACAACAAAATAATACAATTGAACCTAATCTTTACATAAAAATTTCTCAAAATCCTATCGAACATTCATCTACCACCTGTAAACTACAATAAAATAAAATAATAATTGAGATATATAAACAATACAATTAAATCTAACGTTTACACAAAAAATTATCAAACCTCGATCAAACGTTCATCTAGCACCTATGCTAAGCAGAATAAGCAAAAAAATAACAATTATAACAAAACAAAAACTATAATAATAGAGATATTAGAATAATATGATTAGACCTAACTTTTACACAAAAAATTTCTCAGAGTCCGATCGAACATTCATCTATAATAGAAAAACCTGAACAAAATATAAATTACAACAAAATAATATAAACTATAATAATCGGAATATTAGAACAATATAATTAGATCTAATCATTATAAAAAAAAATCCAACATCACATTAGCAACACTATAAAGTTAAGAACTTAGAGTAAATACAATGCAATTTAATAGATTGGTATTAGTAAGCAAATCACATTTTATTACCAAGAGGAAAGTAAACTACACCCAAAGCAAAATACAACATCACATTTCCATTAATTTATTGAACGTCAAATAATCCTAATTTAAAACGAAAACCTAGAGTACATATTTATTTTACAAATAAATTGGAAACTCATTATCTATCATATCTCTAAATCATAAAATATACATATCATGTTATAAAATATTAAGTTAAAGTGTAAAATAAGAATTTACTCAAGAAGCAAATATAAGGACGCAAAACTCAAATCATATGTTATATGTCGATAATTTCATTGGATAATTTAAATATTATGATTGCGTATAATAGGCCTTTGTGGTCGGGTCTTTCCTCGATTCTCAAATTGAGAATTTAATTATATTTATCTAATTAGTATCTGCAATAGGTGATTTTAGAAAAATTAACATATGTAAATCTCATAACACAATCAAAGTACAAAAATGTAAACAAAATATATATACACACCGCGAACCAGAAGTAAATATATTAAAATAAAACAATTTAACAACCAAGAAGAGAAAATTTAGTATGATACTATCTTAAAGTATTGTCAACGACTTGACTAATTATGGGATTTAGTAAAAAGATAATTTTGTCTAAAGAAAATACATTTAATGAAGGATAAAAAGTTTGAATCACTTTTCTAAAGGTCTTCACACTTTTAATATATTATAGATTATAAATATAAATTATAGATATAGTTATAGATATAGATATAGATATAGATATAGATATAGATATAGATATAGATATAGAAATAGATATAGATAAATTAAGTGTAGTAATATAAACATTAGTATTATTTTAAATAGTTCGAACCACTGGTATGATTCAAACGAAACTAGTCATTAATGTGTTTAATATGTATACGATACACGGTAGATCATATAGCAACTCACTAAGGTAGAAAGCAACTCCTTAATATGTAATGATCCTGCAAATTCATTTTATAAACTTGTCCTGTTTTAACCCACCTTGTATTTTTAAACATTATTTTTTAAGTAATGGACCAAACTGATATTTTTTATAACTCTTGAGATTTATGTATAAGAATAAATTTTAATAGGAAGGGTTTACCATATTTATTAAAAACTAGTTTAGGTGTACGCGTCTCGCGCATGTACCTCACTTTAATGAGTTTAATTTTATAAAATTACTTGGATGCTAATCGTAATAAGAATATGTGAGCTAGACAACTCTAACTTAACTATCTAATAAACCTTCTATTCTAATCTGAGTCCTTCATAACCTCCTATCTAAATTCATGTTTTCGATAAGTTGAAATTGTGTCATGTCCATATCATACAACATAATCAATCTAACCACCATTCTATACAACCTGTATTTAGCGTTCTTAAATAAAATCTAATCTCTAAGGAGAAAAAATATTGCAGTATGTAGGCAAGGATAATCACATAATCTTCTAGCAGGTACCTGAATTTAGGAAAAAGTCAATCTCATTGACATTTTCATCCTATATAAATATCTATTCCGATGATGAATGTATTTTACGTTAGGTATACCCCGACGTGCATAGAAGAAGAAGATCGTTAAAAATTAAATTATCAACATGTGAGTATAGAAATATAGAGTTTATGTATTAGTGTCGTATGTTGACACGAAATTTAATACAACATCAATATTTATTTACAACTCAAATTATGATAAAATTTAAACCCCTAAAATAATTGGTAAGAAAAAATATGTGGTAAAAGATTTTGAGAGAATTATTAATTAAAAAGACCTAAAATATATGGTAAGAAGAAAAACTTGTATTCCATAAAAACATAGCTCCAAATAATTTGAAGACATGGCATTTTGCCAGTAATTTTGGGCAAACTTACTCTTATTCCTTTCATTGTTTGTTTGGGGTTTGATTTAAGGTTAGATTCTTCTTGTTTTACACTTAATCAAATAAAAGATGAATTTGGTTGGAAAATTTCAGGCATAAATCAAATAGGACACAAATTTAAAAAGTTATGTTGGAAATTCTTTTAGTATAAATCAAATATAATAATTTAAAATTGTAAGCTAGTATATAATACTTTTATAAATTTTATTTGAACTTTAACTTTAGAAAAATCTAAATGGATTGTGTAACTAAGAGAGAAGGTCATATTTTTTTTATGAATGTGGTATTGAGGTTCGATTTATTTTGAAAAGAGATCAATCTTAGAGAAGATCATTTAAATAATTGAATTGATGACTTCGCTTTGATCTCTTCGACAGAATGTAAAGGGACTTCGATTATTCAACTTTTTTTGGGAGGCGGGAGGGGGCGGGGGGTTAACGATTATTCAACTTTAAATCTAATATGAAGGAGAAAAAGTAGTTCACTTTTTCATGCAGAATCTTCATGCATTTATATGAACAGGTATATAATATTTTAAAAATCATATAAATAATTCTAAACAATGTATTAAAGTCATGAAATCTATTTTTCTAGTAGAGGTAAATTCCTAAAAATAATGAATGTCTCAATAAAAGAAGAAATTTTTCTCCACAAAAATCTTCAGATACTATATTGTGATTTTTGAGGACTTAAGAGGAAATATATAATAAAAATTGTTGTCATTTTTTGTGAAACAATATAAAAAACAAAAAACGAAAATACTTTGGTCACAATTCTTCAAACATATTTAAATCATTTGATCTTTTAGCTATTTGGGAGTGAAGAAGTTTGATCTTATTATTAAAAAATTTGATAAGTCACAATTTTAAGGCCAACATAATGAATAATATTAGCTAATATTTTACAACAAATAACTTAATAATATCAAAAGAATTTAAGGAGTCATCATTTATTTTACTAAAATACACCAACAATAAAGTTTCATAAGTAAAGTTTGGGGAATAGATTATTTTGTGTTTTCTACGATAAAAACTTTTCTAACATAACTTGCATTAAATAGAAATTCAGAAAACTTAAAACTGATTTTGACCTTGCCTGCACATTTGAATAATGACATATCAGTAAGATGCATAAATATAAAAAATTTAAATGTTACCGTGTTAACTAATGAATTCAAATACATGAATGCAACGTTAATAAAAGACGAAAATAAGAGTACTTGAAAACAAACAAAGCTAAAAGACGTTGGACAAAGTTGCATAAGAAGACCTAAAAATAAAGCTTGAAAAGACAATCATAAAATTAATGAAAAGAATTTCAAATTGTAACTCTTTTTATAGAAGTTTTAAAATAGACAAATAAAAGGATTCATAGTTTTTTTTTTTACTATGAAAGAAAAAAAGGACTCCTCTAAATAAAAAAGGACTCAACTTTTATTTTTACTTTTCCATGTATAAATATATTGATGTTGATTTCGTTTAAACCTAGAGAATTTATAGGAATCCTAACACAGTTAGTTTGGTTTTATTTGTATCTTTCCTCCCAAAAAGAGCATATACTACGTACACTATTGATCTTTAGTTACTAACTTGTTGAAAGTTAGGAGAATTGTACTCCTAATGCACTTTGTACAGTTGTAACCTACCTTTTCCAATATTTGGTTACAATTTTCTTACCAAAAGTAATGACAATTATAACAAAAATCAAAGGCGGCAATTTTTTTTTATTCACGGACACATAAACTATTAAAAAATATTTTAATAATACTTTAAGAAAAATAGTGATGATAGTTTAGTTTATTGCAAAGTCTCTTAATGAAGGACAAAACGTTCAAATCACTTTTTTAAGGATCTTTACACTTTTAATATATTATAGATTATAGATAAATATAGATTATAGATAGATATAGATTATAGATTACTCATACCATATTGTAGAACTCTTTAATTTTAAATCTTATAAAATATTTAATTAATAATTTAAGGAAAATATATTATCAAATAATAATAATAATAATAATAAAAATTAAATTAAAAAATTACAATAACAATATTAGATTAATAGTAATAAGTTATCTACTTATTTTATTATTCCTTTTTCCTTTTGAATGTGTTACCCAAAAAACGTGCACTTCTTTTTCATGTTTTTCCTCCTCTTTTACCATATATTTTAGGACTTATAATTATTAAATTTTCTAATAATTCTTACATTGTATTTTATTGTATCACATATTTTAATATTTCTTTATTTTTAAAATTTACCATATATTTTAGAACTCCTTATTTAGAATATTATAAATATAATTAAATAATAATTCTACGAATATAATAAAATGACCATTTTATTTATTTTAGAGATTTTTAATAAAAGACAAAAAATTCAAATCACTTTTCGAAATACCTCCATATTTTTAATATATAATAGATAAGGTTAGATATATTGAGAGATGCAATATAGAAGTTATGCTTAGGATTTCTCTCATCAGCATAGAAGGAAAAGAAGAAAAAAAGGCGACGGCTTCAGGTTAGATAAGAAAATTTTTTTAGTGAAATTATTTCTGCAACTTTGTTCATAATAATAATAAGAGTAACGTTATGGTCTAATGATTTGGCCAAAATGGATTGCTTCTTTTGGTCCTTATTAGCAGTTATAGGAAACAGTGGTGCAATGGTTGAATTTGATGGATTGTTTTTCTTTGAATTTTTAATAATTAGGCAGTGAACTCGTTCATTAATAAAAGACAAAACAAATAATTAGGTTGTGATGAATCATTGGCACTGCGGAAGAGATTGTTGGTGTTTATAGTATTAATTGGTCAATGATTGCAACTGCCTATGGGATCATCCGTCTGTGGCATGATATTACTGCCAATGCTTCTTGATTAACATTTAGTTAGTGGAAATTTAATATATTAATTATGTTTGGGTAATTATGAGCCAACCATTGGCATCTTACATAAAAATGAAAAATGACATGAATTAGTGAAATTGATGTTTAGGTTTAGGACTTTTAGAGTAAGAATTTATAAATGAGTGTCTTTAGATTCGAATTCTTATGTAGATTTTATATTTGAATAGATTTTGACCGTCCAGAGACTTTACGAAAGGGGAAGTTTGCAAAATTGAAGTTTGGGTTCGGTTTGAGGCAAGTTGAGACTTTTCTTAGACTCTTTTTCAAAGTGCTTATTTGAATATTTGTTAGTTATGTGTAATGGAAGCAATGAGAATTGGGGGTCCCGTATAGGTGATTGTGACGTGCATCTATGCGGATACCGGTGTTGTTTGAGGGGATAAAATAAGTTAATTATATGTTTGAACTGTTTTGAGAATAGTCTTGATAAGTTGAGTTGACTTTGAAATTGATGTCTGATCTAATTTGAGACACGAATTACTTTGCTCGACTTTATTGTTGATTTGGGATCGGAGTTGCACGCCTGCACAACATGCATTGCATTTCATATGTGTAATACCCCGCGTCACATCCCTTTTTTACGTACTCCAAAAATGTATATTTTAAAGTTCGAAAGGGCTTTATTATTTAAGTGACAAGAAATGAAAATTTGCTTCGGAAAAGGATTATTTGCATTGTTATTTAGAATCGCCACTTGGAATAATCCGGTGTGCCAAGTCACCTTTGGAAAATCCTTTTTGAAAACATTTGACTCTTAAACTGGTTTGCGAACAGAGATTCCGGCTAAGGAATTCTGTTGACCGAGGGGAAGGTGTTAGGCACCCCTCGATCCCGTGGTTCAACCACGGTCGCTTGGTAGAGCGTATCGGCTAAATTGACGTTACAAATGCATAAACCACACAAAAGCACGCAAAATAATCAAACAATAACAAAGACAAAACAAAAATGTAAAGTCCAGTTCAATTATTACAACCCGAAATAAAAATACTGAAATAACCTACACTAGTCCTAACTATGCTTTACCCGATGCCTCGGGCCTTGATCACGAGCATCCTTTGCTTACAAAATTCTTCGGGGCATTCCCCGGTGAGTAAATACAAATTACCTCGGGGCATTCCACGGTTAAATAATACACTTTTCAAATACGATAAACAAAACATTCAACAAATATTCCAAATATCCCAACACTACACCAATTCTAAACTTGTCTACCCGAGCATACTATTTGCCTACCCGCTCGACAACATACCCTATTCAACATCAACAATGTATCAAAAATATCATAATATTTACTTTTATCAATTTCTCGATTCCCGTCCCTAAATTTATTTCAACCAACATGATTAAATGAGTCTCAATCAAATCAACCACGGTAATCGCAATTTCTCCAACATAATATCGAAACATATCACCACGCCACGATCATCAAACAAACACTAACAACGAAGATTCAAACCAAACACACAACAAATAATCATCCACACCCACAACATCAGACAATTATAATCACCTAACACATAATCATAGCCATTTCAACAAAAATAAAATAAAGAAGAAAGTGCGGGAGTAAAGAGATGGACCTCAACGATGATTTTATTCCAAATATCAGTCGATCAAGAACAAGAAGATAAGTCCGCGTGCCAAAGAATCTCGATTCGGAACCTCAACTCAATAACCAAGATCATAACTCGAAGAATAATCAACCAAAACCCCCGTAAGGAAAACCCGAAACGAAACCCAAATCACTCATTTCAAACTAAGCTTACACAGCCTACCGGAATCAAGGTCGGATTATCGTTTTCTACCACGCCGGAGCTCCGGCAGACCCGACAATCAACGAAATAGCTCTTTCTGGCTAGATTTCACCGAAGAAAAATGGAAACAGTTAGCTCCGTCCATTCTCTCTCTCTCTCTGTTACTCTCTCTATTACTCTCTCTCCTCATTACTGCTGGTCGGATTCTCGCTGGAGAAAAATGAAAACAGTTAGCTCCATTCGTTCTCTCTCTCTCTCCGTTACTTGCTGGTCGGATTCTCGCCGGAGACGGTGAGACGTGGATGGTCGTGGTGGTGGTGGCGTTGGTCGGAGCGGGGGGCTGGGAGAGGAGAAGAGAAGGCTAGCCGGCACTGAGCTGGCCGGCGGCAGCCATGGATGCCGATGGAGTCATTCTTGGTCGCCGACGTGATGGTTGAGAAAGAAAGAGTGAGAATCTAGAGAGATGGAGGATGATTTTTCTTTTGTATATTTTGCTCAGGTCCGCTTTTTGAGAAGAAAGGCAAAAATAAATTTTTAGATGTGCTCTATCTTTTTTGTTTTTTTTTTGGTTACTGATGGATGGCCTTTTGTGTGATTGTGAGAGTATATATTGTAGAGTGAATTGTGAGAGTGAGTAGGGTAGTGAGGTACACGCGGGTAGGGGTAATTGGAGAGGGTTGTTAGGGTGTTAAAAGAATAAAAGTTTGTTAGGGATTTTGTTGAGATTTACTTTTTTTTGTATTTTTGTGTGACGTAATCACGTGGGTGAGGGTACATGATATGATAACATAAAACTGAATAAAATCAAACTTTTGAGGGGGACAAAATTACGTGTCTACATCATGCCCCCTTTGAATGTAAACACGCAGTGTTTTCAGACAAAGAAGTAGACAACAAGACAACATTTTGTCCTGACCATTATTCAAAGGAAGAAACAGAAGAAAGAAGGACTACCGGGTCTTGAATTAGGACAACCTACCTACCCAAGTTATGAGGGGATCAAGTGACAAGTATCTCCAAGGATTGGACGGAGATGGACTATACCGAGTTGGAGAGTCGAGTAAGGTTCCGTCGAGGTTCCGGTCCGCGGTTCTGTTATTTCATCAAAAATGAAAATTACAAGTTAAAACATAAATGAAATTATAAAAATCCTATGTATACAACTTTTGTTGGTTCTTGACTCGACTTTCATCACCCTATTCTTCAGGCGGGCCCCTAACTCGCAATTTCTTCCAACTTGATGCTTGGCTTTCAATTGCTTCGCTTTGTTGCTTGACTTTTCATTTTTTCAGCCTATTCTCCAAGCGGGCTCCTGACTTGTTATTTCATCACCCTGTTCTTCAGGCGGGCTCCTGACTCGTTATTTCATCACCCTGTTCTTCAGGCGGACTCCTGACTCGCTATTTCATCACCCTGTTCTTCAGGCGGGCTCCTGACTTGCTATTTCATCATCCTGTTCTTCAGGCGGGCTCCTGAAACCCAAAATTAAAACAAGAACGAAAATTATCCCAAACAAAACATTATAGTAAAGTAGTATTTCATTTTTGAAAGTGTTGTCCCATTTCTCAGGAGGGTCCTGAACATGAAGCAAAATCCCATTTTTCAGGAGGGTCCTTAGCATAAAGTAAAATCCCATTTTTCAGGAGGATCCTGAACAGAAAGTAAAATCCCATTTTTCAGGAGGGTCCTAAGCAGAAAGCAAAATCTCATTTTTCAGGAGGGTCCTGAACATAAAGTAAAATTCCATTTTTCAGGATGGTCCTGAACATAGAGTAAAATCTCATTTTTTCAGGAGGGTCCTGAACATAAAGTAAAATCTCATTTTTCAGGAGGGTCCTGAACTGAAAGTAAAATCCCATTTTTCAGGAGGGTCCTGAACAGAAAGTAAAATCCCATTTTTTAGGAGGGTCCTGAACAACAAGTAAAATCCCATTTTTCAGGAGGGTCCTGGACAGAAAGTAAATTCCCATTTTTCAGGAGGGTCCTGAACATAAAGTAAAATCCCATTTTCAGGAGGGTCCTGAACATAAAGTAAATTCCCATTTTTCAGGAGGGTCCTTAGCAGAAAGTAAAATTCCCATTTTTCAGGAGGGTCCTGAGCAAAAAGTAAAATTCTCATTTTTCAGGAGGGTCCTGAGCAGAAAGTAAAATCCCATTTTTCAGGAGGGTCCTGAGCAGAAAGTAAAATCTCATTTTTCAGAAGGGTCCTGAGCAGAAAGTAAAATCCCATTTTTCAGGAGGGTCCTGAACATAAAGTAAATTCCCATTTTTCAGGAGGGTCCTGAACAGCAAGTAAAATCCCATTTTTTAGGAGGGTCGTGGACAGAAAGTAAATTCCCATTTTTCAGGAGGGTCCTGAACATAAAGTAAAATCCCATTTTTTAGGAGTGTCTTGGACATAAAGTAAATTCCCATTTTTCAGGAGGGTCCTGAACAGAAAATAAATTCCCATTTTTCAGGAGGGTCCTGAACAACAAGTAAAATCCTATTTTCCAGGAGGGTTTTGAACAGAAAGTAAAATCCCATTTTTCAGGAGGATCCTGAATAGAAAGTAAAATCCTACAGATGTGCATTTCCAATGGTGGCTGAATTAAGTGAAGCAAATTTGCCCCTATATCATCAAAGAAAATTCGTTATTTAAAAACTTAGTGGTGGCTTGCAGATCTTGGCTTCTCAGGTATCTGCCTAACATTCGTTCCTTTCATCTTTATTTCAAATCGCTAACACTTTCCCTATCTTGCCGCATCATTGACCCGGACCCATATTGAGGGAAATGAGCTCTGACTCAAACAATGGGTTTCCATTTTACCATGCCCCTGAGGTGCACTTTTTCCCCAAATCTGAATGTTTCTACGAATCCAATAGCCTATCGGTTGATAGCCTTCTTTTGTTTCGTGTTGAATTACAATCATATTTCTTCCTGTGCTGTTCCTTGGCTTTTCCTCATATAACTGGAAAGACTGGTAGTAAATTTTAAAATCCTTTCTCGCTTGTTTTGACACAGACTTGACTTAAAATGTAAAGAAATGATGGTGACTTTTATTTTGATAAATGACATAAAAAGACAAAAAGCATGAATATGTAAATGAAAGAAAAGGGCAATGTCCCATATTCAAAAAGAAAACTTATCTGAATACGACAACCAACTCCAATGAGTATGACATGCATTTTGGATTGAGCTGCCTGATCTTCCTATCCAGACTCTCCATTTGTTGTTGAGTTCGTACCTTTTGCCGCTGAGCCACTTCTTCAAATTCATTGGACTCATACATCACATTCAATTGACGACATCTTAAAAGACTTTTGCCAACAAATCTCTTTCTTCTCACTTTTTACTTTTCTCTTGAACTCTCTATCGTTTTACGGTGCCCGTGAAGGTTTTCACCAATAAGACTCTCTTATTTTTATTTCTCTCCACTCACCATCGCCTTATGGTGCCTGCAACGGTTTTCACCAATAAGACTTTCTCATTTTCATTTTCTCTCAACTCACCATCGCCTTATGGTGCCTGCAAAGGTTTTCACCAATAAGACTCTCTCATTTTCATTTTCTTTCCTGATTTCTTATGCTGAGGGAGACAAGCGGTACTTCACAATGTATCATCATATCCATTGTATGCTTAGCCTTAACATCATTAAAATTGATCTGAAGGACTTTCTTTGGTTGAACTTGGCTTTTGGTTAAGGTTAGAAAAGATGGTAAGAGGCTCAAACAATACTTGAAGTGGGGTGGGACTTACAACTTTTGGAATCGACTCAAACAACACATTAACTCATGCCCCAGTCTTGTCGACTGGGTGAATCTTAAATCATTATTTGGTTGGACCGAGCCTGAAATAGGGCAGCCTACGTATCTCACTCCCGAGAGAGGAGAATCAGGTCGCACGTAGTTCCATCAGCTTGTTCTTTTGTTCTGATTTAATTTTGATCTTTTTTTATTTTTTTATTTTTTTATTTTTTAATTTTTTAATTTTCGAACTCTTTCTTTTATTCTCATTTCCTCGACATTTATCTTTGACTCTATTTTGATTCTAAAAGAGGGATATGAAATAAAGAAAAAGAAGCTCAAACGGGTAAACAAAGGATGACACCGTGTTTGGATAGAAGAATAAAATGCCTTCATCATATCAATATTCAAGAATGCAAGTACTAAACATGCAATAAACTCAACAAAGGATCAAATATCATACATAGTATCTTTTGACCGCGTCAGCATTGATAGCCATTTCTGCCATTTTGCCTTCAATATCTGTCAAATATAAGGCTCCATTGGGCAACACTTTTTTCACAACAAAGGGACCTTGCCAGTTAGGGGAGAACTTGCCTTTCGCTTCAATCTAGTGAGGAAGGATGCATCTCAATACCAACTGACCAACTTCAAAATTCCTGGGATAGACCTTTTTGTTATACGCTCGAGCCATCCTCCTCTGATACAACTGGCCATGACACACAGACGTTAGCCTTTTTTCCTTAATCAAACTTAAATGTTCCAGTCGGGTTTTTACCCATTCGTCATCATCAATCTCTGCTTCTACAATGACTCGTAGAGAGGGAATTTCAACTTCTGCAGGGATGACTGCTTCTGTCCCATACACCAATAAATATGGAGTTGCCCCTGTTGAAGTGCGAACAGTAGTGCGATAACCTATCAATGCAAACGACAACTTTTCATGCCACTGTTTAGACCCTTGTACCATTTTTCGCAGTATCTTTTTTATATTCTTATTGACGGCTTCTACAGCATCATTAGCCTTTGGGCGATATGGAGTAGAATTTCGATATGCGATCTTAAACTGTTGACACACTTCTTGCATTAAATGACTATTGAGATTGGCAGCATTGTCTGTAATGATCATCTTAGGAATTCCAAATCTACAAATGATATTGGCATGAACAAAATCTACCACATCCTTCTTTGTCACTGACTTGAAAGTTATTGCTTCTACCCACTTTGTGAAGTAGTCAATGGCTACCAAAATGAATCTATGCCCATTTGATGCCTTCGGCTCAATCGGTCCAATCACATCCATTCCCCAAGCCACGAACGGCCATGGAGCAGCCATTGCATGCAACTCAACAGGAGGAGAACGTATCAGATCACCGTGTACCCGACATTGATGACACTTTCGAAC
Organism: Capsicum baccatum var. pendulum; assembly: GCA_030864225.1. NCBI lineage: Eukaryota > Viridiplantae > Streptophyta > Magnoliopsida > Solanales > Solanaceae > Capsicum > Capsicum baccatum. Next base: position 81,009,601 of record CM061555.1, on the reverse strand, counting down.
AAATTGAATAGAATCCCTTTCCATAGTAAGCCAGTAATAACCTGCTTGAAGAATCTTCTTTGACAAGACATGACCGTTCATATGCGGCCCGCATACTCCACAGTGTATTTCAACCATGATTGTCGAGGCTTCTCTTGCATCTACACACCTCAAAAGTCCGAGATCTGGGGTTCTCTTATACAAGATTCCCCCACTTAAGAAAAATCCACAAGCCAAACGCCTAATAGTCCTCTTTTGATCGTTGGTGGCATATGCTGGGTATTCTCCTGACTGAATGTACCACTTGATATCCAAGAACCAGGGTTCTCCATTGAGCTTTTCTTCAACCGCATTACAGTAAGCATGCTGATTATGACTCTGTATATGCACTGGATCGATGTAGGCTTTATCAGGATGTTGGAGCATTGAAGATAGAGTGGCTAAAGCATCAGCAATTTCATTGCGAATCCTTGGAATATGCCTAAATTTTACTAACACAAACCATTGACATAGCTCCTGCAAGCATCGTCGATACGGGATGAGCTTCAAATCTCGCGTCTCCCAATCGCCTTGAATTTGATGGACGAGCAAATCTGAATATCCCAACACCAATAATTCTTGGACTCCCATATCAAAAGCTAACCTCAAACCAAGAATGCAGGCTTCATACTCTGCCATATTGTTAGTATAGTAGAATCGAAGTTGTGCTGTTATCGGGAAATGTTGTCCCGATTCAGAGATAAGAACCGCACCTATTCCGACTCCCTTTATATTGACAGCTCCATCAAAAAATAACCTCCAACCTGGATCAGTATCTTTAATGACTTCATCGACACACGACACTTCTTCGTCAAGAAAATATGTCTTTAATGGATCGTACTCTTCATTGATGGGATTCTCAGCAAGATGATCTGCCAAGGCTTGGGCTTTCATAGCGGTCCGAGTCACATATACAATTTCAAACTCGGTAAGCAATATTTGCCACTTGGCCAATCGACCCATCGACATTGGCTTCTGAAAGATATACTTCAAAGGATCCATGCGGGAGATGAGATAAGTAGTATAGGATGAGAGATAATGCTTTAACTTCTGTGCCACCCAAGTTAGGGCACAATACGTCTTTTCAAGAAGAGTATACCTGGCCTCATAAGTGGTGAACTTCTTGCTAAGATAATAAATAGCCTGCTCTTTTTTGCCTGTGACATCATGTTAACCCAGGACACAACCAAAAGAATTGTCCATGACTGATAAATATAAGATCAAAGGCCTACCAGGATCCGGGGGTACCAGCACGGGCGGATTTGACAAATATCTTTTGATTCGATTGAACACTTCCTGACATTCTTCAGTCCATTTTACCGCAGCACTCTTTTTGAGCAATTTCAATATGGGCTTACAAGTGGTTGTGAGTTGATCAATAAACCTGCTAATGTAGTTCAGTCTACCAAGCAAACTTATCACCTCCGTTCTATTCTTGGGCGGGGGCAAATCCTGAATGGCTTTGATTTTTTAGGGATCCAATTCAATTCCCCGATGGCTGACTACAAATCCCAACAGCATTCCAGATGGAACTCCAAATACATATTTTGCCGGGTTGAGTTTGAGATTATACCTGCGAAGCCTTTCAAAGAACTTTCTTAAATCTTTAACATGGTCGGCCTGACTTTTTGATTTAATAATCACATCATCCACGTAGACCTCAATCTCCTTATGCATCATATCATGAAACATAGTGGTCATGGCTCTCATGTATGTTGCTCCAGCATTCTTCAAACCGAACGTCATCACTCGATAACAATAAGTTCCCCATGGTATGATAAAAGACGTCTTCTCTGCATCGTCGTCATCCATAATAATCTGGTGATATCCGTCATAGCAATCCACAAAAGAGGCAACCTCGTGTTTAGCACAGTTGTCTAGCAAAATGTGGATGTTGGTCAGTGGAAAATCATCTTTCGTACTTGCTCTCTTCAAGTCACGGTAATCAACACACACTCAAATTTTGCCATCTTTCTTTGGTACGGGCACAACATTGGACAACCACATGGGATAGCGAGCTACTCGAATTACTTTAGCTTCAAGTTGTTTCATGATTTCCTCTTTAATTTTAATACTTACATCCATTTTAAATTTCCTCAACTTCTGTTTGAAAGGAGGGAACGCGGGATCAGTTGGCAATTTGTGAGCCACTAATTCAGTGCTTAAACCAGGCATACCATCATAAGACCATGCAAAAACATCCTTATAATCAATTAATGCTTGAATCATTCCATCTTTTAGCTGTGGCAAAGCATGTACCCTGATTTTAGTTTCCCTAACATCTTCTTGATCCCCTAGATTTATTGGCTCCGTCTCATTCAAATTAGGATTCGGTTTGTCTTCAAACTGTTCCAACTCTTTGCTTATTTCTTTTAGTGCTTCTTCTTCATCATCTTCCCTATCCTGCTTCATTACATCTTGATTAGTTTGGATTTTAAGATCAAGCTGAAAATTCTGCATGCATTTCATGTCATTAGAATCAGCTTAAAGAGAACTGTGTAAGAAAGAAAAACAAAATATATTAGACACGAAACAAAAGGGACATTGCATTTCATTAAATAAAAAGATAGAAGGGTTTAAACATAGATGTCAACATAACATAAACAAACTAAAATTCGACTTACAACCCTGAAATAACTCGGATAAACAGAAAGAAAAACAAAATAAACTACCAAAACTCCCTCCTGACAGGGAGAGGAGTGACTTTCCAATTATTGAGCCGAATAGTTGGACCTATGAATTGCACGTCTTCCATACTGGTACCTTCTCCTGCTTCGACCATATCAACTTCAATACAAAGGTTCTGGAAGTAATCAACCAATTCAACCTCAAATTCCACGTGCTTCGTGATACCGCTCTTAACAAATGATTCACTGAGTAGTGGCATTGGGCGAGGGAGTGACCATGTTTCCTTTTTCCTTTCCTTGGCTTTATTCAGATCTTCAGCTGTAGGCTCAAATCCCAGACCAAACGTGCCCACGTTCTCACTCGAACATATGGGATAAACTATACCGTGCAGAGACGCTCCCAAACCCTTTCCTGGCTCAAATCCATATTTCCAAAGTTCACTCACCATCATGATAGAAGCAGAAGATAATTGCGGTCCCGGTATATCCTGCCATTCAAGGATATGATTCACTGGCACTGTATTAACTATCGAAGGTTGGGTCACCAGTTTGAGGACAATAGGCGCTGCCAGTGCTTCTTTCACCGTCAAGATAGGCTGACTCAGAGCTCCCACCACTGTCAACTTAGGTTTATCTTGACTTAAATCAACATACCTTCTGGCGCCCTGTACTGTGATCAGGGGTTTCTTTGTGCTTTCTTGGTCTTTATCTTCTCTCATTCCTTCTTGGCTCAATGACATTGCTTTCAAAGACTCCGCTACATTCACCAATTTCTCCTCAGTGGTCTGTATCTTGACAATAGGCTTATTACCCCTAGAAGACTCTTTCCCATCATATATCAATTCTAATATATTGGCTTCAGCCTGGGTTGGCAGCGAATTCTGATTAATGTTTGGACCCTTCGGGGCCTAGACCAGCATCTGATTCGTGTTAATTAAATCTTAGACAGCTCTCTTTAAATGCCAGCATTTCTCGATATCATGGCCTGGCATATCAGAACAGTACGCACCCCTTAAAGAATAATTGAGATTCCTTGGCGGTGGATTTGAAAGCCTTCCTTGAATTGGGCTTAAAACCTTCAATTTTCTCAACCTATTAAACAAACTAATATATGACTCCCCAAGAGGTGTGAATTTATTTTTGACTGTCTTCTCCTTCTTATACTCGGGCCTAGGCTGAAAACTGGGTCTGGAGGGGTTTTGGTAATTTGGTCGAGCGAATGGGCAATTTTGTGGAGCTTGCGCGCGCTATTGCGGGTAAGAAGGGGTTTGGGCATATGGCTGCGCGCTATATACTGGGTACGGGGGTGGTAAAATGAAATATAAAGGGTTTTGTGGAGGGTAGTAATGGTGGGGAGGAATATATGGAGCTTGAGCGTAGACTTGGGCTTGGGATTGGGGATAGGGGCGAGGTGGTCTTTTGGGATAGGAATGGGTTCTAGCTACAACAGTCGCCACGTCCTCTTTCTTCTTTTTACGTCCAAATGCGCCAGATCCACCTTGAATCTCTTGTGTGGTGGCTTTTAAAGCGGCAAAACTCACTATTCGGCCGGTCTTAATTTTGTCCTCTATCATCTCCCCCATTTTAAGGACTTCCATAAAAAACTTTCCCATTGCCGAAAGTAAATGCTGAAAATAGGTCTCATCCTACGCCTGAATGAAAACTTCTACCAACTTACTTTTTTTCATTGGAGGCTTTACCCTGGCATCCTGTTCATGCCACCTTATCGTGTATTCCCTAAAACCTTCAGTGCTCTTTTTCTTTATATTGACCAAGGATTTTTCATCCGAAATCAGGTCGATGTTATACTAAAAATGTTGAACAAATTCAGAAGCCAAATCATCCCAGCTGTTCCATTTATCGATATCTCGATCGATAAACCATTCTGAGGCGAGATCAGAAAGACTCTCGCCAAAGAAGGCCATGAGCAGTTCTTCCTTTCCTCCTACAGCCCTCAACTGGTTGCAATAACGTCTCAAGTGTGCAAAGGGATCACCGTGTCCTGCATACTTTTCGAACTTAGGCATCTTGAAACTGGGGGAAAGTTGATGTCTGGGAACATGCAAAGATCTTTATAGGAAACACTCCTATAGTCTCCAATTCCTTGCAAATTACTCATAGCTTGTTCTAAGATTTTCAATTTTCGGGCTATGATATCCTATTCCTCTGCTGCGACAGGTTCCTCCATATCAAATAGAAATACAGGCGGCTGAGTGTACCCATACGGTTCATTCATTTGCAAAGTAGGCTCAGGGGCATAATACTGACTATCTGGAACCTTCAGTACTGGCTCACTGGTAGACCTAAAAAGCCTCATTGTGGGACGCACAACATATATGGGAGTTTCATGTGGTAGCGGAGCCACGAATACCAGTGTGATCGGTGGCGCTGGCTGAGCAGCTGATCTTGATTAGGGAGCTGCCAAGGGCATACTAGAACTGCCAGGGTAATAATGTCGCGGAGTGAATCCGAGCGCATGCTCAGGTGACTCAGTAGGAGCAGAGAATTGCGCCTGAGAGAGCGGTGGGCAATTAGAGATATTCCCAAGACCTTTAGGGAGCGGAGGAGGAGGCATTCCGCTGGCCCATGCCTGGTGCAAATCTATCAATTGTTGCCTGAGCCTTACTACCTCATCATTGTGTTCAGAACTTTCTTCCCGGTGATCCTAATCCGGGTCAATGAGCGAATTTTCAATCTCCCTGCTAGCCATGGCGAGCTTTGCTTTGGATCTGGTGAAGTATGGGTGACTAGCCTGAGTGCTGCAAACCTACCACTGGTATCTGAAAGAACATGCTCATCAAAGATGACATCCGTTAGGATTAGGGCACACAACAAGCATGGGAATCACATTGGTAAAATTATCCTAAATTCATGTTCATTTCTACCAGCTTTTGAGGGTAGTGAGGTCATTTTAACATCATCCTGATTTTGTCTACACTTATTTTTTATCTACACCTATTATTATTATTATTATTATTATTATTATTTATTTATTTATTTATTTTTCTTCTTCTTTTTTTTTCTCTTTTTTTTTCTTCTTTTTTTTCATATCAATCTCTGTTTTTTTTTCTCTCGTTATCTGCCTTTATTTTATCATTCTTTATGGTTTTTGTTTTTCTTTAAAGGAGGACAATAATGAAAAACAACGAAACAAAATGATTAGATCGAACCCAAAAGTAGGTAGCCTACGTATCATGTTGTACATGAATCAGATCTTGCGTAGTTCGGGCCTTGCCAAAATGACCAATTAAACTCTTTTTTTTTTCTTGAAACTTTAAGAAGAAAAGAAAAATAACAATTTGTCAAAAGAATTGACGAACATCTTTTGCATTTTTAGGCTTAACATCCTTATACAAAATGAAGACTATGATTAACAAAGAAAAATCTTTTGGGGTTTTTGATTTTGAATTTCATAGGAAAATGAAACTTGAAACTATTAAAGAAAAATCTTTTTGTAGTTTTCTTTTAGAGATGTATATGAAACACCTACTCTAAGTGAAGAGTGAAGAAAATCTTTTTCAATTTTCAGATTTCTGTACAAAATGAAATCTATGATTACCAAAAAATATTTTTGAATTTTTTATTTTGAATTTCATGCGAAAAATGAAACCTGAACCTATTAAAGGGAAATATTTTTTTGTTGTTTTCTTTTAAAGATGTACATGAAACACCTACTCTAAATGAAGAGTGAAGAAAATCTTTTTGGATTTTTGAAATAAGATCAACCAAAAATGAAACCTACGCCTATTCAGGAAAATCTCTTTTTTTTTCTTTTCAAGATATGTATGAAACGCCTACTCTAAATAAAGAGTGAAGAAAATCATTTTTTAAAAAAAAAATTAAATAAGATCCCCGAACCAACAATAGGCTGCCTACGTATCTCACTCCTGAAAGAGGAGAATCAGGGGTGCGTAGTTCGTCCAGATTGGACAATTAACGATTAACTAATAAATTGACCCTAACTTAAGAGACACTACCAAAAACAAACGAATTTTTTTTTTTTCAGCTAGACATTTCAACTGATATTGACACCTCCAATTATAAAAAAAATCTTTTTGGTATTTTTGTTTTTGACAAATAAGTAGAAAAGGCAAACACACACACTTTTTTTTTTCGCTTTTACGGTATTTTGAGAAGACAAACGCAAAATGTAAAAAATTCTTTTTGAGTTTTTGGATTGTGAAGAACAAAAGCCATAACGAATTCTAAAATAAACTACGACATTCCTCTCTTTTTTTTTTTCATTCCTTTTGACTTACTTTTTATATATATTTTTTTTCTTTTTCGTTTTTGCCTACGCACCTTACCCCTACAATTTTTTTTTTTCAAAAATCAGTCCGTCAAATGACCACGTTACCCTTAAAAATGCAACAGTTAGCACGTAGGGATGCTTTAGAGGGGAGTCTCCTAAAAAGGGCCATGTGGGTCCCGCTAGGTCTCCGTATGATGCACATAAGCATGACCTAAAGGCTGACCTACGTTGTGGTTTACTAACAAGGCTGTTCGAGAGAGCGTATGGTCGATAGTGGCTGCTTTGCTTTCCACCTACTCCATAATACCGACGGCTCCCCCCCTAAAATAAGGGTGACTCAACTAGAGGTTGTGTACAACACGTGTACTACGGATTTGTTGCAGAAAGAAGGCCGGGGGGTGGACTCATGATGCCAGATATAAAGCGGTAACACATAAGATAAATACTATAAACAAGGAGCATGAAAAACACACAAAAGTGAAAACAATAACACAAACAAAATCACAAAACAAGCTTATACACTCGTAATGCCAAACAAAGACGATACGACTCCAAAAATAGCTCGAATTCTGAAAACTTGTCATTTGTTCCCCAGCAGAGTCGCCAGAAGTTGTCACATCCCTTTTGTACGTACTCCAAAAATGTATATTTTAAAGTTCGAAAGGGCTTTATTATTTAAGTGACAAGAAATGAAAATTTGCTTCGGAAAAGGATTATTTGCATTGTTATTCAGAGTCACCACTTGGCATAATCCGGTGTGCCAAGTCACCTTTGGAAAATCCTTTTCGAAAACATTTGACTCTTAAACTGGTTTGCAAACAGAGATTTTGGCTAAGGAATTCTGTTGACCAAGGGGAAGGTGTTAGGCACCCCTCGATCCCGTGGTTCAACCACGGTCGCTTGGTAGAGCGTATCAGCTAAATTGACGTTACAAATGCATAAACCACACAAAAGCACGCAAAATAATCAAACAATAATAAAGACAAAACAAAAATGTAAGGTCCATTCCAATTATTAAACCCGAAATAAAAATACTGAAATAACCTACACTAGTCCTAACTATGCTTTACCCGATGCCTCGGGCCTTGATCACGAGCATCCTTTGCATACAAAATTCTTCGGCGCATTCCCCGATGAATAAATACAAATTACCTCGGGGCATTCCCCGGTTAAATAATACACTTTTCAAATACAATAAACAAAACATTCAACAAATATTCCAAATATCCCAACACTACACCAATTCTAAACTTGCCTACCCAAGCTTACTATTTGCCTACCCGCTTGACAACATACCGCATTCAACATCAACAATGTATCAAAAATATCATAATATTTACTTTTATCAATATTTCGATTCCCGTCCCCAAATTTATTTCAACCAACATGATTAAATGAGTCTCAATCAAATCAACCACGGTAATCGTAATTTCTCCAACATAATATCGAAATATATCACCACGTCACGATCATCAAACAAACACTAACAACGAAGATTCAAACCAAACACACAACAAATAATCATCCACACCCACAACATCAGACAATTATAATCACCTAACACATAATCATAGCCATTTCAACAAAAATAAAATAAAGAAGAAAGTGTGGGAGTAAAGAGATGGACCTCAACGATGATTTTATTCCAAATATCAGTCGATCAAGAACAAGAAGATGAGTTCACGTGCCAAAGAATCTCGATTCGGAACCTCAACTCAACAACCGAGATCGTAACTAGAAGAATAATCAACCAAAACCCCCGTAAGGAAAACCCGAAACGAAACCCAAATCACTCATTTCAAACTAAGCTTACACAGCTTACCAGAATCGAGGTTGGATTATCGTTTTCTACCACGCCGGAGCTCCGACAGAACCGACAGTCAACGAAATAGCTTTTTCTGGCTAGATTTCACCGGAGAAAAACAGAAACAGTTAGCTCCGTCCGTTCTCTCTCTCTGTGTTACTCTCTCTGTTACTCTCTCTCCTCGTTACTGCTGGTTGGATTCTCGCCGAAGAAAAATGGAAATAGTTATATCCGTCCGTTCTCTCTCTCTCTCTGTTACTTTCTGGTCGGATTCTCGTCGGAGACAGTGAGACGTGGCTGGTCATCGTGGTGGTGCCATTGGTCGGAGCAGGGGTTGGGAGAGGAGAAGAGAAGGCTAGCCGACACTGAGCTGGCCGGTGGCATCCATGGATGCCGATGGAGTCGTTCTTGGTCGCCGGCGTGATGGTTTAGAAATAGAGAGTGAGAATCTAGAGAGATGGAGGCTTATTTTTCTTTTGTATATTGTGCTCAGGTCCACTTTTTGAGAAGAAAGGAAAAAATAAATTTTGAGATGTGCTCTTTTTTTTTGTTTTTTTTGGTTACTGATGGATGGCCTTTTGTGTGATTATGAGAGTATATATTGTAGAGTGAATTGTGAGAGTGAGTGAGGTAGTGGGGTGCATACGGGTAGGGGTAAGAGGTAGGGTATGGGGTGGTGAGGTGGTGATTTGTCATTTTCTTATTGGAGAGGGTTGTTAGGGTGTTAAAAGAATAAAAGTTTGTTAGGGATTTTGTTGAGATTTATTTTTTTTTTGTATTTTTGTGGGACGTAATCACGTGGGTGAGGGTACATGATATAATAAGGTAAAACTGAATAAAATCGAACTTTTGAGGGGGACAAAATTACGTGTCTACACCCCATACTTTTCCTAGCTTGAAATCGTCTCAAGAATGTTAGAAGCTTTCTTTGAAAGATAAATCCACTTTTGTACATTTGGTATTTTTTTAGATTTTCACTTTTTGTCATGTGGAAAATTGAATTAGCTTTCCAACAATACCAATTTCATCAAAATTCGACATCGGAGGAGAAAGTTATGGCCAAAATACAGAAGGCAGTAAAAACTGCCTAGGTGCGACGGTGAGGCCGACGGACCATCAGACTAGCAAAGGATCGTCACCCACGACTGTTGCAAGGGAAACAGTAAGGCCACCTTCTGGAAAAGGTGCGACGGGCAGGTTGACGAACTGTTGAACTTGCGACGGACCGTCGCCCAGGCCGTCGCTACTTAGGCAGTAAGCCCCTTCCCTGGTCCACGTACGATGGTTAAAACAACAGATCATCGCACGAGTCATCACAGGTCCCGATTCAGCAAATTAAAGTCGTTTTTAAAAGGATATTTTGGCTATTTACCACCCACCTATATATATACCCAATTATATTAGATTTTAGCCATTTGGTTCATTATTACTTCACAACCAATATTAGGGTTTCTTTCTAACATTAATCTCCAAGAACAAAATCCAATCTTCTTCAAGAACTAAGGGATTTTCAATTCTTCAAGTTCAATAACATCAAGAATCTTAACCCAGGTATGCATAGTGTTCATTCATGGACTCCTTTCGTCCATGAAGTCCAAGAATCCCTTTTCCAACTTCAAGTTATGGATTTTCTTTATGATTTCATGATTGGGTTGTTCTTGTTCACGTTGATAAATGAGAAATTGAATTTTACTCCATGTTGGGTGATAATTTCTATATGGGTTTAATTATTATAGATATAGATTCATGCAAACCTATGATTAAACCCTTAAATGATGAAATTAGAATGTGACCATGATGTTTAATTATTGTACAATGATGTTTACATGTACCATGCCAACAATACATTTGATTTAATGCCTAAATGAAGGAAAAGTGCCTAACTAGTATGTTTTCATGAAATCTCCATGTATGTACAAGCTTATGCCTATCACATGTTTGATGAAATGCTTCAGTAAATACATTATGATGATTATTATTTATTCAAGCAAGTCATGCTTTGCCGGTTTCCTTCTATCGAGTCCTGGGGGTACTTGTACCCGAAATATTAGTTGTGTGCCTAAAGCCATGTCATATTTTCACGATACTCTCAGTCAAGCTATGATCCTTAGACTTTAGACAGTCTTATGACTCAGGAAATCTCTATGATCTTATGAACTCAGTCAGTTGTCAGATATCAGTAGTATTCTGTCAGTCAATGAAATTTAGTAACTCAGTCCATGTTCAGTTTAGTAAATTATGTTCAGTGTCTATTCATATGGGAGTAGAAGTTAGCACCGAGAAAACCCAAGGATGGCAACTCACCTGTTATATGAGGGTGTGATTCTTAGAAGCAATCCTTACATTCTAGAACTATGTACCCATCATAGGTTGAGACATCATAGCCTACTATATGAGGGTAGATGAGGTGGCTTAGCTTGCTATATGAGGGTTCCCACCGTTCTCACTAGATTTACCTGTTATATTAGGGTTCTCACACGTTGTCCTTACCAGTGGCATGGTATTGACACCCTTCCAAACAGGGTACAGATTGAACCCAGCTCAGCTATTATAGCATATTTGAGGAATGTCGATTAGATGACTACTTCCCATAGTTTTGGTATCAGTATCAGTCAAGAACTCAGATAGTTCTTTAGATTTTAGGACTGTCAGATACAGTACGTAACTCAGTTAGTTCCAACAAATTCAGGACTGTCAGATACAGTCACTCATGTTATCAGTTATATCAGTTATCAGTATGTCATGTTATTAGTATTCAGATTCAGTAATCATGTTATCACGGTTTCAGTGTCATATTTTATGTCTCATGCATGTACTCTCACGCTCATGATAGTCAGTTTGTTATTATATTTACTCATGCATATGAACCTCATGCATTCAGCTTACCTCACATGTATACCAGTACATTCAAAGTACTGGTGCGTTTGTGCTATGGTATCTTATACCATAGGTTTAGAGACAGGAGTTCTAGAGCATCAGTAGATTCCAGTCTCAGCAATCATAGTTAGAAGTGAGTCCTCATCTTTAGAGGACACGATCATCATTTTATTATCCCGTTAATTAGTTTATTAGTTGGACTTAGTTGGGGACATGTCCCCTCAATTCCTTATTCAGACTGTTACGTTTAGAGGCTTTTCAGATTATAGTATGTTCGGATAGCTTATTCCAATTTTGTTTTGGGTATTTCATACTCCATCCATATGTTATGATTTATCAGATCTTATTTTACAGTTTTAAACCTTATGGCCTTTTAGTTCATGTTTTCGCATTATACAGTATGTATGCAATATACAGGTATAGATATCAGTCATGGGTTAGCTTGTGGTCCTTCGGGGTCATGAGCACCGTGTAACATTTCGGGTACTAGATTCGGGGCATTATAATATAGGATCGGAGTGCATGCCTGCACAGTATTATATATATTTATTGGGATTGGAGTGAACGCCTGCATAGTACTATATATATTTATTAGGATCGGAGTGCACACCTACATAATATATATATATATATTGGGATCAGAGTACAAGCCTGTACAGTATGTTTATTGGGATCGGAGTGCACACCTGCATAATATATTGATTGGGATCGGAGTGCACATCTGCACAGTACATGGACCTTGTGAGTCCCCCATAGGTCCTGACCTTGAAGCCATTGTTCTATAGGTGTGTACACAGCATATGCATTGCATGGATTCGTTTGGTTCAAATTGGTTAAAGTGAATTTGTTAACCTTGTACTTATTGTATATCTTTTATTTATTTTACTGGATTGAGAATTTTTTGGATTGTGTATGATATCCTTATGACTGTTAAACTTGACTATTAAGTTGGATTAGGATGGTTTTCCTAAGTGCAGGTTGTATGTTTATTTTTAGATGATTTACGTGATGTCACTCGTCACCACTTTGAATTAGGGTCGGTCAACGATACCTGCTGGTCACACGTGATTCCGTACTTACTCTTGCTTTTTCTATACCCTACGTGCAGGTACAGATCTGACAACCTTCGGATATTGATTCATGTGGTTCCTTCTTTGCTAGCATTATTGGAGATTCGAGGTAGCTGCTACTGGCTTTAGAGACAACTGAAATCTCCTTCAGCCTTGTTCTTATGCATTTTCTGTATTTTGAAAGATTCAAACTTTATTTTGATTCTGTATTTAGTGGCTTTTATTAGTGACTTCCAGACCTGAGATTATGTATTATTTGATTTTACTGGCCTGTTAATCTATGTATGAGATTATTCAGGATTGGTTATGTTCTTATTTATCTTCCACTTCTATGAGTTTGAGATGTTGTTCTTGGATTTGAGTATTTGGCTTACCTATCACGGAGGATAGAATAGGTGTCATTACGGTCCCGAATTTGGGCCGTAACGTAATATTATGCTAAAGAATTAAGCATGAATATATTTAGTGGGAGTGATAAATAAAATAGATATATATTAAAGAGCTCAAATTTTTTAACACACATTATATATGCTATATATCCTGGAGAATACTATCCTTCTTATATTTTAACTCAAGTTTGCATGTATATTGACCAGTAGTAATGCATATACAACAACAACAACAACAAACCCAGTGTATTCCCACATAATGGGATCTGGGGGGGGGGGGTAAGATGTACGCAGTCCATACCTCTACCTCTAAAGAAGTAGAAAGGTTGTTTCTGATAGACCCCCGGCTCGAGACACTAGATACTACACAAATACATAGTAAAGCATAGAACAAGATGTCATAACATAAATACGACACCCATAAGTAATAAAAAACAGAGAAAAACAAACAGAATCGTCATAAAACATGGAACAAGGTATCATAACAAGAATAATACCCCCACCAAGTAATTCCCTACACTAGCGACCCAAACTGACCCTAGCCTTCTGCCCTAATTCGCGTCCTCCAGATCTTCCTATCTAGGGTCATGTCCTCAGTGAGCTGTAACTGCTCCATGTCCCGCCTAATCACCTCTCCCCAGTACTTCTTCGGCCTACCCCTACCCCGCCTAAAACCATCCAAAGCTAACCTCTCACACCTACGAACTGGGGCATCCATGCCCCTCCTCATCACGTGTCCGAACCATGTCAATCGGACTTCCCGCATCTTATACTCCACTGGAGTCACCCCAACCTTCTCCCTGATAGTCTCATTCCGAACTCTATCCCCTCTAGTCAGCCCACACATCCAACGCAACATCCGCATTTCTGCCACCTTTATTTTTTGAATGTGGGAGTTCTTAACTGGCCAACACTCCGCTCCATACAACATGGCCGGACGGACTACCACCCTGTAGAATTTTCCTTTAAGCTTGGGCGGCACCTTCTTATCACACAACACCCCCGACGCGAGCTTCCACTTAATCCATCCCGCCCCAATACGGTGCGAGACATCCTCGTCAATCTCACCGTTACCCTGAATCACGGACCCGAGATACTTGAAACTATCCCTCTTACATACCTCACGGACCAGTAGTAATGCATATAATTTCTATTATAAAGAAGAGTTTGAAAATTCAATAAGCATATAACTAATGGACACTAATTTTTTAGAAGAACATAAAATGTTATCACAAAGAATATTCAAAACTTTAAAAATCTAACAACATAATAAGCAATAATTACAAAATTTTTAAAGTGCATATCTTTTGTTATCACAACGAAGATGCAGAAGTTGAAAATTTAAAAATATTTTTTTTTAATATTTTGAAGTGCTTGTTTTTCTTAGTGTCTTTTTTTTTCTTTTAATTTACTAAAAGAATGAAAGTATTAAAAATTTCCAAGTAGATGTGAAAAGAGAAGGTCGTTAATACATTGTCATTGAAGAGTATGATAAGATGAATAAAATCTCCCAACTCTTCACCTAAGTTATCAAATTCGAGTCTTCAAAATTGAGAAAAGTTCAATAACAAATGTTTTCTCTATCAAAAATCCTACACAATGCAATCTTTTATTTTTCATTTCAATGTAAGATGGAAAATAAAACATATGAACTCAAAATTATTACAATTCAATCAAACTTATATAGCCAAAATTCCAACAAGTTAGCCCTTTATTCACCCCCAAAGAATTAAAAGCACTGCATGACTAATCTAGGATTTATAGAACCCCAACTATGCAAAACAAACATGCAGGAGTGTCTAAGTGACAAAACCAATCAAAAACGGATCTATTTCACTTTCAGAAAATCAAATAGTCTTCCAACAATAAAGAACCAAATTTTGAGTCAAGAACTTATACAAAGCTGAAAATCTGTTAAAATCCCTCTTAGAGCTTCCAACACTTAAACCAAATACAAATAATTTGGACAAGACATTTTCATACTCAAAGATATGACAAGATACACACAACTGATGTCATGAAATACGTGTTCAATTGCTCGTACCTATTTTTTGAGAAACACAACATTTTAGACATAAATAAAAGTAAATTAATGTAGCCATATTTCATATTGATTAAGCAATTTAGCACTTACATTATTTATTTATATTCATAGAGGTGCAAATTCACCTTCACTTGCACGACTCTGATGTTAGTCTTGGAGGCTTAGTGACATGTTGATTCATTGAGTCTTTTTTTTAGTATCATTTCATATTTATATTCACTAGTTTAGGATACACACTTTGTGCATGTATTCATGTTAGAGTATATAAATTTTTTAAAACAACTCTATTAACATTTTGATTTGGGATTTAACTATAATAGACCATTCAAACAATTTCATATAAAATAAAATTCATTTAATGCAAAATGATTAACATATTCTCTAAATTCCTTAAGTTTTTCAATTAATATCTTATGTTAGTTTATGATCTTGTTTGTTGACATGAGTAGTTGTAATAACACCACAGATTAAACAATGCTCATACTGTTATAAAACAATAAAGAACAAGAAGAAGAGTAGAGAGAATAGAGAGAGTAATTCTTATTTCTTCTCTTGGGGGATGATTTACTATGAAGGAAGCCCTTCTATTTATAGAGGTAATTTGCCCCTAGTTTCACACTAAAAGATAAATATATCAAATCCTGATAGACATCAAATAGATCTTGATAGACATTCACTATAATTGATATATATCATAGCACTCCCCCTTGAATGCCTAACAATACGCATATAGGCTGCCTCATTAAAAACCTTACAAGGAAAACCCAGTGGGACAAAACCTCATAGGGAAAAAGAGTACAACATGTATTAACTCCCCCTAATATGAACATCCTTGAATCTTTGCATTCTGATCTTGTGCACCATCTCTAGAGGTGGATCCAAGATTTCAAATTTGTGGGTTCCCAACAAAATAAATAAGGCTAAAAAAAATTAAACAAGAAAATTTAACCTCCACAGAGGTCCAAACTCATGACCAAGAGCAACACGGCATGCATCTCAAGTATGCCCTCTTACCACTAAACTATCCTATTATTTTGTTATGGGTTCCTACCTGTTAATATTTAAACCCGTTGAGAATTTTTCTAATATAATTATAAGTCTTATGGTAGAGGGTGGGGGTTCCCGAGAACCCCCACCGGATACCATAGATCCGCCCCTGACCATCTCCTTGAAAGTTGTAGTTGGAAGAGACTTGGTGAATAAATCAGCCACATTGTAACTTGAACGAATCTGTTGTACATCAATATCACCATTGTTTTAGAGCTTATGTGTATAGAAGAGCTTTGGCAAAATGTGCTTCGTTCTATCTCCTTTTATGAATCCACCTTTCAGTTGTGCTATGCATACTGCATTGTCTTCATATAAAATTATGGATACTTTGTCACATTTCAAGCTACATTTTTCTCAAATGAGATGTATTATGAACCTCAACCACACACACTCTCGGCTTGCTTCATGAATAGCTATAATCTCAGCTTGTTTCAATGAAGTGGCTATGATAGATTGCTTTGTTGATCTCCAAGATATGGAAGTACCCTCACATAAGAATATATATCCTATTTGAGACTGAGCCTTATGTGGGTCAGATAAGTACCCAGCATCAGCATAACCAATAAGATCGGAACTGCAATCTTTAGAACAAAATAAGCCCATATCGGTAGTCCCCTTTAGATACCGTAATATATGTTTGATCCCATTCTAATGTCTCATACTTAGAGCAGAACTATACCTTGATAGCAAATTTACTGAAAATGCAATCCAGGCCTTATAGTATTTGCAAGATACATTAGTACACCAATTGCTCTAAGATATGATATTTCAGGACCAAAGAATTCCTCATTCTTTTCTTGAGGTCAAAATGGATCCTTATTCACATCAAGTGATCGAACAACCATCGAAGGACATAATGTATCTGGTCCATCCATATAGAATCATTTCAACACTTTTCTGTGTAGGCAGATTGATGGACAAAGGTACCGTTTGTCAAATGCTAAATTTGCAAACCAAGGCATAACTTTGTCTTTCCGAGATCTTTCATCTCAAATTCTTTCTTTAGGTAATCAATTTTCTTTTGAAGCTCTATTGGCATTCCAATAAGGTTTATATCATCGACATAGACAGGAAGTATAACAAAATCCGATGTTATTTTCTTTATGAAAACATATGGGTAAATTTCTACATTCGTATAACCTTCTTTAGATAAATATTCACTAAGACAGTTATACCACATGCGTCCAGATTGCTTTAAAACATAAAATGATCTTTGCAATCTTGTGGAATACATTTCCCGAGGCTTTGAACTATATGCTTTTGGCATTTTAAATCCTTCGAGAATTTTTCATGTATATCTCATTATCAAGTGATCCATATAGATAGGTTGTTACCCATCCATCAAATATATTTTAAGTCTCTCATGGATAGTGAAACTAATAAGATAACACAATATTATTGCATCCATAACTGGTGAATATGTCTCATCATAATCGACATCAGGCCGTTGTGAAAATCATTGTTCAACAAGGCGTGTTTTATACCTTTGTATTTTATTTTTCTCATTTCTTTTTCACACAAAGACCCATTTATAGCCAACAAGGTTAACACCATTAGGTGTTTGAGTTATAGGTCCAAAATTTTCACGTTTGACAAGTGAATTCAATTTAGATTGAATTGCTTCTTGTCGTTTTGGCCAGTCATTTCTTTGTCAATATTCTGTGACAGATCGAGGTTCAAGATCCTCTCTATCTTGCATGATTTTCATTGCAACATTGTATACAAATACATGATCTACTATTATTTCAGATCGATTCAAATTAGTTTCAACATCACTTGAACTTATGGATAGTTCCTCATTTTGTTGAGTCTCAGGCTTATTAATTCCTTCAGGAATATCAACATTGCTCAAATCTTGAGCTTCCATATGAGGATCTTTCGTAGTGTCATCTTGACATTTATTTTTCTTTTTCTAGAATTTTGATCCTTAGAACCTAATGGTCTGCCACGCTTCAAGCGTGCTTTAGATTCATTAGCTATTACACTAGTGGATGGTCCTTTAGAGACATCAATTCAAATTAGGACATTCTCTGCAGGAATATGTGATTTAGTGATCCTTTTCAAATCTGTAAATGCGTCCAGCATTTGATTTGCAATTCTCTGTAGATGAATAATCTTTTGTATTTCTTGCTCACAAATAGAAGCACGTGGATCAAGATGAGATAGTGATGAATTTTTTTTACAAAATTTCTCTTTTGATGTCACTATCTTCTCTCCCTAATTTTGGAAAAACTATCTCATCAAACCAACAATCTGCAAATTGAGCAGTGAACATATCTCTCATTAATGGTTTAAGACAGTGAATAATAGAGGGTGATTCAAACCCAACATAAACTCCTAACCCTTTTGGGGGGGCCATCTTGGTATGGTTTTGTGGTACTATAGGCACATATACACTGCATCCAAAAATTCTCAAATAAGATATATTAGTCTCTTGACCCAAAATCAATTGCAACAAAGAAAATTTATGATAATTTATCGATCTAAGACGAACAAGTGTTGCATCATGCAAAATTGTATGACCGCAAATAGAAGTGGGCAACTTAGTTTTCATAAGAAATGGTCTTGCTATCAACTGCAAACGTTTAACTAATGACTCAGCAAGGTCATTTTGAGTGTGAACATGGGGTACAGGATGTTCTACTCTTATTCTAATCGATAAGTAATAGTCATTAAATTCTTGGGATAAAAACTCTGCAGGATTATCAAGGCAAATAGACTTAATTTGATTATCGAGAAATTATGCTCGTAATCATATTATTTGTGCTAATAATTTTGCAAATGCTAAGTTGTGAGATGACAAAAGACATACATGATCATCTAGAAGAAACATCTATTGGGGTCATAAAGTATCTAAATGACCCACTAGGTGGTTGAATGGGTCCACAAATATCCCCATGTATGCATTCCAAGAACGCGGGGGACTCAATCCCAACTTTTATTGGCGATGGCCTCACAATCAGCTTGCCTTGATAATAAGCATTGCATGAAAAAACACTATTTGAAAGAACCTTCAAGTTCTTTAATGGATGCCCATTTGAATTTTCTATGATTCGTCTCATCATTATTGATCCTGGATGTCCCAAACGATCATGCCAAAGTACGAAAGTATTGGAATCAATAAACTTCCAATTTACTATAGAATATGCCTCAATTGCACAAATCTTTGTCCAATACAGGCCAAAAGATAAAGCAGGAAACTTTTCAATAACACATGTCTGCCCAGAGACATTCTTGGTGATACCAAGATATTCAAAATTCATCTTATCAATTGTCTTGATATGATAACCATTTTCATGGATATCTTTAAAACTCATCAAGTTTCTTCGAGACTTAGGAGAAAACCTGGTATTATTTATGATGAATTTAGTTCCCTTGGGCAAGATTATAATGACTTTTCCAATGCCTTCAATCAAACTAGCACTACCAGAAATTGTAGTGACATTAATCTTGCCCATGTTTAGATGAGAAAAATATTTCTCGTCTTTGAATATCATATGTGTAGTGCCAGAATCAATCAAATAAATATCTTCATAATTGGACAACTTATTTTGAAAATTATCCATATCTTCAAATAAAAAAATATACACAAAATAAAATGTATATTAAATTTTTGTACAAAGTGAAAGCTTATACTATAAAAAAATTATTAATCCGGCATTACTAAGCAATTAAAAAAAATATGTCTAAAAACTATTAAATCAATATAATATTTGATAAGGAATCTAATACGTAATATATTATTTATAATTAATAGTACGGAACAGTATCATGCAATACATACAATAAAAATTATTCTTTCTTAGTCATCACGACCATGACCACGACCAGGGTCGTGACCTTTTCTATGCCTAGCATGGTGAGCATACACATCATTCACCTCAAGGAATGGTGCAGATCCAGTTGGTCGGTTCTCGTGATTTTTCATCAACAAATCATTATTTTGTTCAGCCATGAGAAGATAAGACTCAGTTCAATATAATTTTTGAAATTTTTTTCTCGATATTGCTGTTGTAATAGCATATTCGAAGCATGAAAAGTGGAAAGTGTCTTTTCCATCATATCATCATCATTGACCATCTCTCTACATAGTTTCAATTGAGAAGAAATTCTGAACATGACAAAATTGTATTCATAAATAGACTTGTAGTCTTGAAATCTCAGATACATCCACTCATATCGTGCTTTCTGAAGAATGACCATATTTAAGTGGTCAAACCTTTCTTTTAGGCTATTCCAAAATACTAGTGGATCCTTAGTAGTAAGGTACTCAATTTTCAAAACTTCATCAAGATGATGATGTAAGAAAATCATAGCCTTAGCACGATTTTGACTAGATATTGTATTTTCATTCTTTATGGCATCTCCAAGACCCATAGAGAAATATAGTTCTTTCCCAAACTTTGAAGGTCAACGAGCTCACATTTCGTAAGATTGTTAGCCATAAAAAAAGAAAAAAAAATAATAATACCTTAGCCTTAGCTTTCAAATTTGAGACGGTAGAGTCTCATGCTGATAACGTGTTGTAAAACAATAAAGAACAAGAAGAAGAGTAGAGAGAATAGAGAGAGTGAATCTTATTTCTTCTCTTGAGGTATGATTTACAATGAAGGAAGCTCTTCTATTTATAGGAGGAATTTGCCCCTAGTTTCACACTAAAAGATAAATACATCAAATCCTGATAGACATCAAATAGATCTTGATAGATCTTGATAGACATTCACTATAATTGATATATAACATAACACATACTATTTTGTTGATGAAAATACTTTTCTTGATTAACTGTTAGCACAAAATCACAAAATATTGAGCCATGTGGAGTCTAAAAAGTTCTTACACATAGGGATATATGGTTATGCAACTATACTCCTAATTACTCTTGTTGTGTCTCATTTTTTATGATTATTAACGTTAATCAGTGAAAGTATAACTTCACAAATTCTAACAGACCTTACATTTTCGAAGATAGATATTGGACTTATCTAGCTCCATTTGGTCATAAAAATTATAATTTTTCAGAGTTAAAAGTGGAGTTGAAATTAAAGTTGAAGTTGGAGTTGTGTTTGACCATGAATATAAGTTAAAGTTATTTTTAAAATTTTGTGAGAGAAGTATGAGTGAAAAAAGTGAAAACAAGTAAAACTTGTTTTCACTTTTTCAAATATAATTTCAAAATTGTATTTGAAATTTTCATGGCCAACCGCATCTTGTTTTCACTTTTTCCACTAAAGTGAAATAATTTTTCGAAAAAACATAAATAATTTTCATGGTCAAATGGCTGCATATAGAACCCTATTTCAAATTTTTGAAAATTTTGATCTTTGTGTCAGTGCAATTTTTTAAAGTGACATAAATATGATTATACAATTTGTTTGAACTACCAAACAGAAATTGAAAAGTGCAAGTTACAAAAAGATAAATAAGTTTTGATTGCGTTAAACAACTTGAAAATGCTCAATTAATTTTTTTTAAGATCGAATGCTTACTTTAAGTATTACCAACTCAGTAATAAGAATCAACAATTTTATCTTTGATCGACATTTGAAGATGTACATATCATCATATTGAAATATTGACATGAGATAAATTATAGTTTATAGTCTTCCAACTATTGACAATTTAGGTTTTTGTTGGATGAACCGACTACCATATGTATGTCATCTCCATTTTCTTGTCGTGTATATCTCAGTCTAATTGAGTTAAGCGATTACATTACACTTGCTCAATTTCTTTATTTTTATTTTTTCATTTTATTGAATGTGCAAAAGTATTGGGACATGATCCTAAGAGACGATGACTTAAAAGAAAACAATGAATTAACATCCAAATGAAGTTTTTTTAATCAGAGTTACTCTGATAGGACATTTTCTTTCTCCTTGTTTTTTTACTAATTTGATTTCTAGCTGTATTTTTTATGCTATATAATCTATTGCGATATTATAGTATACTCGAATTATCCTGTATTTGGATTAATCATAGCTTGTTGGGTTGTGTACATGAGATAATAAAAGATATAATATGTTTTTAAGGTTTATTAGTAATACTATAATGTTGATAATCAATTCGTTTGTGTACATTCTGCCCTCCGCATATTTCACTTGATTAGTTGTTAGTTATGCTGATAACCTAAGAGCTAAACTTAGTACAGTAAATGAAACAAGCAACTTTACTGAGGTGATCTTTTATTGTAGATTTTTATTTTATTCTCTATTGCCAATATTGTAATTGGACATGCTTGGAGATGCTTTGACCTGTTTTGGTTGATATACTTGTAGTTTTCAATCAACTAATCCTCTAACATGCCTATATTTTCTAAAGATTGATGTTTTTGTGCTCTTAAGTGTAGTCTCATATGTCAAGTTTGGAGAGGCTAAAATGTATGCAGATTTTACATCCTAATGGTCTAAAAAATATGGCAACTTTGTTGAGGGTATCTGTTATTGTTGATTCCCTTTTATTTTCCTATTGCCAGTATTTAAATTAGGCAAAACTTGGATTAATTTTGGTTAATGAGTACCATGGTATGATGATATTATCCACTTCCAGTTTGATCACATTCTTTTACAATAGAATATGTTATCTTATTCTTTTTATTTTTTTTCTAGATTTTCCTTGTTCCTTAGGTGTATTCATCTAAAGTTTTCTCCGCCATGAACTTACATCTTATTAAGCTTCGAAAAAGTAATTAAGCATATATACCTCTTAACCTATTTTGTGTTTCTTTTGTATTTTAGGATGGCATTTTCGAAGATTACTAGTATGTAAACGTTGATTTGTTAGAAGATAGCTACCTCTCCATGCAAGAAAATGTGTTCAAATGTTCCTTGTAGAATTTGAAGAATGCAAAGGTTATTGTCAATTGCTGTACTTGAGCATGCAATAAATCTGGAGAAGCTAGTTATAGAGTCAATGGGTTGGAGATGACATTTGTTCAGCTATTAATATTGCAAGAATAATAGACAATTTGTTAGCCTTTTCAAGAGTGTGTAATACTACACATATTTCTTTAGGATAAGTCAATCTCCAATGTTTAACCTTCATAGGGAGTAAAAACTTTAATATTGACCTTATTTGTTCCCCAAAGTATGTTTAAAGGGTTTTGTGTTCTCCTTACTGTTAGTATTGTCTGTTAAAGATATTACTAAACCATCAAATTACTTGAAGATAATTTGTTTATAATATTGGTTACTTGAAATGTTTTAATATTGATCACCTCAAAAATCATAAACAATGTTGTATATTGGCCAAACCCATAATGCTTGGGTATGTGAAATACTGTGTCTCATAAGGTCAAAATATTTTTCCAAAGCAATTCCTTTCAGACTTGTAAGTCAAAAGTAGTTATAGACAACTCTTGTTGTATAAGTATACGTTGTTTCTATTAAATCTTATTATTGGTAAATTTTTTCTCAAATAGTATTGTCACATTGAGTAGTTATCATTTATTCGGCTCCTTTGTAATTTACTTCTATATTCAATTTTATGCCATACCATCCATCACTGATTGTAGATGATATAAAATATCTTATTTCCTATTTGGTCGTGAAAATAATAATATTTCGGAGTTGGAGTTGGAGTTGGTGTTGTGTTTGGTCATCAATATAAATTGGAGTTGTTTTTTAAATTTTGTGAGAGAAATAGGAGTGAGGAAATTGAAAAAAATAAAACTTGTTTTCACTTTTTCAAAAATAATTTTCATTAAAGTGAAATAATTTTTATGGTTAAACACCACTATTTTCACTTTTTCCACTAGAGTGAAATAATATTTCAAAAAAATTAAAAAAAATTTCCATGGTCAAACGCCTACTTAGAATCAATTCCAGTTAACTTATTAATAAGTATGAGCAGTTCTTTTTTTAGAATAAGAATTGCACGACGCTACACATAAATCTCCCATCAGCTGCACAAGAATATATAAATACATACCTAACCAATAGCGGGATAAGATTCGGGGAGAAATCTAACGAGAATTGCCTCATCCATCAACATTATTCCTACAAAACATTAAGCCAAAATAACCGATCAACGAATACGAAAATAAAAATGTTGAAGTGAATAATTATAGAACACAAACACAAAAAAATTAGATAAGATTCATTGATCAAAATAAATTATATAAACATATACTTAAACAATTGAGATGCCACATGAGCATGAATCCTTGTGCGAAAAATTTTAAGCTTGTAGACCTTTTTTTGGGTTAAAAATTGTAGGTGAAATATTTTGTTTCAAAAGAATTAGTTAGTAAGAGTTTTGAACTAACTTAGACAGAAAGGAAAATTTTCTTAGAGAGAAAGGAAAAAAAAGAAAATATTTTGCCGCCTTTGCTGACTGCCTCAACGAATCCTATAAATAGCATTTCTCTCCTTTTGTAAATATATCAACCAATACAACACTTACTGCCAAACCTTTCAAAATCTTTCCTCCTTTTCTTTAGTTACATTTTATCTTACCTTATGCTTTAATATTAGAACTTGTTGGTATTTGTATTAATAATTTTATTGATTCTTATATCCTTTAATTAATTAGAAAAGTACTTGTTTAATTCTAGAAAATATTTTACACTGCTGAAATAGTTTCTTAGAACAGTGCCTAGCATGACTCAAGTATAATAAATATATTACTTAAAATAATATCATTATAATTGTTCATATGTTGTTGTACTACTGATATTATTATTATATTATAATTTTGTTAACAGTTAAATAATATTGTTATTATTATTTTTCTTTGTTCCCCAACAATCTAAGAAAGTATGGCAAATAATTCTACTTCTGGTACTTCTACTACTGAACCAACTCGTAATACTTCTGTTTCGGTTGTTCTACCATATGCTAAGTCATTTTCTGATGTTTCAAATATTGAAATATTTGCTAATGAAAATTTTAAAAGGAGACAAGAATGAATTTTTTCACTACTTAATGTTCACGGTGTTGTATATGCTTTGTCACAAACACAATATGGTGCTAACACTGATAGCAAAATTTTGGAATCATGCCATACTATTTTACAAACAATTTCTAATGAACTATTTGATGTGCATTGCAGTTACAAAGAAGCAAAAGTCATTTGGAAAGCTTTAATCAATAAGTTTACGGCTAAAGATAAAACCAAACAAAAGTTTGTGGTAGAGAAATTTTACAACTAGCAAATGAGTGATGTGAAAGAAATAAAAATTCAAATAAATAAATATCAAAAATTGTTAGAAGATTTGAAGGCTCAGAATATTGTTTTACCAGAAAAATTTATTGCTGAAGTGCTGATTGAAAAATTGTCCGAATCATGGAATGACTATAGAAATAACTTGAAACATAAACAGACAAATTTTACTATTAAGGAAATAATAACTCATATTCTAATTGAAGATACCAACAGGAAGGAGACATTCAAAGCTAAGCAGGTTGTGCTTAAAGAAAATTTAGTACGAGGTCAACACAGCAACAACAAAAGGTATGATAATAATTTTTAAGATTACAAGCCTAATAATTCCAATTTTAGAAAAAAAGAAAAGACACTTGTTTTATTTGTGGAAAACTAGGTCATTATGCTGCTCAATGTAGGCACAGAATAAAAAATAACAAAGAAATGAGAAATTCTCCCAAAGCTAATTTAGCTGAAGGAGATGAAATAATTGCAGTTGTAATTTCTCAAGTAAATATGGTGGCACCTATAAAAGAATGGGCGGTAGACTCTGGGACTACTCGACGCATTTGTATAAATCGAGAAGCATTTGTCTCCTATATATCAATAGGAGATGACAGTGAAATGGTCAACCTAGGAGACTCAAGAACTTCTAAAGTCTTGGGAAAGGGTAAAGTGCTCCTAAAACTCACTTCGAAAAAAACTTTAGCTCTCATGGATGTGCTACATGTTCCTACAATGCGAGCAAACTTGATTTCTGTGGCTTTCTGGATAAATCTAGAATGAAAGTGTCTGTTGAATCTAATAAGATTATTTTGACAAAAAATAATGTATTTGTGGAAAAAGACTATTGTAACCATGGACTTTATGTACTTAGTATTATCAATAATAATGCATTAGCTTCTGCTTATATGATTGAGTCTATTTCTTTATGGCATGCTAGATTAGGACATGTTAATATTAAATATATAAAGAATATGCAATCACTTGGTTTAATATCTGGTTTGAATTCAAGTAATTTCGATAAATGTGAAATATGTGCTGAAGCCAAAATTACTAAAAAGTCATATTTTTCAGTTAATAGAGAAACTGAATTGTTATCTTTGATTCACACTAATTTGGGTGATTTAAAACAAACTATGATTAAAGGTGGTAAAAGATATTGTCACTTTTATTGATGATTTCTCTAGATATACTAAGTTGTATTTGCTTAGAAATAAAGACGATGCATTTGATGCTTTTGTGTCTTATAAATCTGAAGTTGAAAATTAGCTTAGTAGAAAAATCAAGAGAATTAGATTTGATAGAGATAGAGAATATGTATCTTTAAATGTTTTTTGTGAAAAAGAAGGTATTATTCATGAAGTAACTCTGCCTTATTCTTCTGAGTCTAATGGTATAGCTGAGAGAAAAAATAGGACACTGAAAGAAATGATAAATTTTATGTTAATTGGCTCTCATGCACCTGATAATTTGTGGGGTGAAACTATTTTATCTGCATATCATTTACAAAATAGAATTCCTCATAAAAGAACTGGCAAAACTCCTAATAAATTGGGGAAATGTTATAAACCTAATTTGAAATATTTAAAAGTGTGGGCTTGCCTTGCTAAAGTTCTTCTTCCTGAACCTAAAAAGAGAAAAATTGGTTCTAAAACTGTTGATTGCATGCTTATTGGATACGTTGAACATAGTGATGCATATAGATTTCTTGTCTTGAAAAGTGATGTACTTGGTATTAATACTATAATTGAGACAAAGAATGTTGAATTCCTTGAACATATTTTTTCACTATGTGATAAAATCTCTCATGCACCTGCTGAAACAGAAAATGAATCGACCTCTAATATTTAGGAACTGAGAAGGAGTAAAAGGACTAGAAAAGAATATTTCTCTTATGAAAATAATTTTCAAACTTTTCTTGTTGATAATGAACCATCAAATTATTTTGAAGTTGTATCTTCATGTGATGCTAAATTTTGAAAAGAGGCAATAAAAATTGAACATGATTCAATTGTGAAAAATAATACATGAATTTTAACTGATTTACCTCCTGGTGCAAAACCAATTAATTGTAAATAAATTTTCAAAAAGAAACTTAATCCGAATGGATCTATAGATAAATATAAAGCTCGGTTAGTAGCTAAAGAATTTTCTCAAAAGCAAAATATTGATTATTTTGATACATTTGCACCAGTAACAAGAATTGTTTCTATTCAATTATTAATTACTTTAGCATCAATTCATAAATTTTTTATCCATCAAATGGATGTAAAAACAGCTTTCTTAAATGGCGATTTAGAAGAAGAAATTTATATGGTTCAACTTGAAGAATGTGTAATTTCTGGACAAGAAAATAAAGTTTGTAAATTATTTAAATCTCTTTATGGCCTTAAACAAGCTCCTAAACAGTGGCATAAGAAATTTGATCAAGTGTTAATAAAAGACGATTTTTCTGCTGTTGAGGTGGATAAATGTGTTTATACAAAAGTAGTAGACAATAATTATATGATAATTTGTTTATATGTTGATGACTTGTTTATATTTGGTACATATTTAAATATTGTGGAACATACCAAATTATTTTTGTCTACAAATTTCGATATGAAAGATCTGGGTGAAGTGAATATGATATTGGGAATTAAAGTTATAAAGATGATATAATGTTGTCACAGGAACATTATGTGGAAAGACTTCTTAAAAATTTAAATGTTGAGAGGTAACTCCTGTAGCCACTCCTTATGATGCTAATTCCAAATTTAAAAAGAATAATAGTGACCCAGTTACTCAGTCTAAAGTATGCACAGATCATTGGAAGTTTGATGCATTTAATGAATTTTGCTAGGTCTTAAATAACCTATGCCATGTGTAGACTGAGTAGATATATTCATAATCCTAATAATGAGCATTGGTCTGCATTAATGAGGCTGATGAAATATTTTAAAGGAACCGTGAATTATGGTATTTTGTATAGTGAATTTCCTTCAACCTTAGAAGGATATTGTGATGCAAATTGGATCTCTGATTCAGATGAGATAAAATCCACTAATGGTTATGTGTTTACCCTTGGTGATGGTGCAGTATCATGGAGATCAGCTAAGCAGACGATTATTTCTAGATCAACTTTGGAATCAAAATTTGTTGCTCTGGAGTTAGCTGGTACCAGGGCTGAATGGTTAAGAAATTTCTTAGCGAATATCCCTTTTAAAAGGGATGATCTATTGCCTCATAGCCCTTTAAAAAGGGATAATCTGTTGCCTAATATCCCTTTGAAAAAGGATGATCTATTGCCTAATATCCCTTTGAAAAAGGATGATCTGTTGTCTAATATCCCTTTAAATAAGGATGATCTAGTGCCTCATATGTATATACACTGTGATTGTCAAGCCGCAATTGCTATTGCGAAGAATAAATCTTATAGTTATAAGAGTAGACATATGAAATTGAGGCATGATGTTATTAAGAAATTGCTGAGAGATGTAATAATTTTCATTGACTATGTGAAGTCAGAACTGAATTCGACTGATTCCCTGACTAAACTCGTGGGAAGAAAATTAATTCTTCAAACATCAAAGGAGATGGGGTTAAGGCCAATATGATTGTCAATAGAAATGGTAACCCAACCTATGTGATTGGGGATCCCATGAAGTAAGTTCATATGAGTAATAACAAGTCGATATTGACTTTGCGCACTTATTGAGAGTGCTTGAACTGCTATTAAAATTGAGGAATGAGTTATTAACTCTTAATGAATTCATAGTCCTTACAGATGGTGTATTTAAAATAGTGTATGAGACTTTTGGCCTTAGTCTCTAGATCTCACATGAATACCAGGCACGTGCATGGCCTATTGGCATAAAATCGCTTTGAACAATAAAATTATGATCAAAATGTGATTGATAAAATCTCTGGTTTATAACTAGAATTATTCGGTTCATCGATAATTCTTTAAGTTAAATTTTACTGGTTTAAGTTTGGTTCATAGTTCAGAAGACACCAAACCTACTGCATTTTGTCCATGCAAATCCAACAAGTTAAAACATTTTTCTATAAATTCTTTTGAAATAATGTGAGGATTGTAGGTGAAATATTTTATTTCAAAAGAATTAGTTAGTAAGAGTTTTGAACTGGCTTAGAGAGAAAGGAAAATTTTCTTGGAGAGAAAGGAAAAAAAGAAAAAAAAACATTTTGCCGCCTCTGTTGACCGCCTCAACGAATGCTATAAATAACATTTCTCTCCTTTTGAAAATATATCAACCAATATAGCACTTACTGTCAACCCTTTCAAAATCTTTCCTCTTTTTCTTTAGTTAGATTTTATATTACCTTATGCTTTATTATTAGAACTTGTTGGTATATATATTAATAATTTTATCGATTCATGTATCCTTTAATTAATTAGGAAAATGCTTATTTAATCATGGAGAACCTTTTCACACTGCTGGAATAGTTTCTTAGGACAGTGCGGGTTAGAATTGTTTACACCCCCCAACTTTACTGTAAAAATTAAACACCCCCTTCAACTTTGAACAATAATCATTCTCCCTCCTTTTTTCTATTTAATTTTTTAAAATACCTATTTTACTCTTATATTTATATCAACATTTGTATCTCTTTTTTTAATTAAAAAAACTTTTTTATAAAAATATTTTTTTATTTTTTAATCTATATAACATATTTTCTATAAAATTTAAAAATTATTTTTAAGATAATAAAAATAAAAGCGATAAATATTAATTGAGTATATAATTTAATGACAAACTATAATGAAATAAATGAGCAAAATAGTAAAAATTAATTTTATTAAAAATCAAAACTCTAATATATATTTCAACGTGAAAATAATAGATAATTGTAATTTTATAAATATATTCAATGTAGGCATACAAATTCTCAAGCCCACCTTTTAACATTATTAGTAAATTCTTTTATAATTAATTACAAAATCTAAAGGTACTTTTTACATTAAAAATTTTTATATGATATGTACTAAGTATGTATGTGAGTATGTAATTACGTATATAGATGCATATTTTGATTTTCTCTTATTATTTAATTTTCATATAGATAAACGAGTTTTAGTTGTTAATGTGAATTATTTTCTAAATTATAATTTCAAATTCATCAACAACAATCATTTGATTTGTAACAAATATACATCTATGACAACATCATATCTAGTAAAAAAATTTAAGTGAGGTCTGAGGAGGGTAGGGGTACACAAACCTTACCACTACCTCGGAGAGGTAGAGAGATTATTTTCGAAAGACCCTCGACTATTAATTATTTTGTATACCTACATTGAAATATATTTATAAAAGTATAATTACATATTATTTTCACGTAGAAATATATATTAGAGTTTTAATTTTTAATAAAATTAACTTTTACTATTTTGCTCATTTATAATATTATAGTTTGTCATTAAATTATATAATCAATTAACATTTATGACTTATTTTTTTTATCTTAAAAATAATTTTTAACTTTTATAGAAAATACATGTTATATATATTAAAAAAAATTATAAAATGTTTTTTAAAAAAAAAAAAGTGATGCAAATGTTGATATAAATATAAGGGTAAAATAGGCATTTTAAAAAATCAAATAGGAAAAAGGAGGGAGAATGATTATTGTCCAAATTTGAGGGGGGCGTTTGATTTTTATAGTAAAGTTCGGGGGTGTAAACGATTTTAACCCGGATAGTGCCTATCACGACTCAAGTATAATAAATATATTACTTAAAATAATATCGTTATAATTTTTCATATACTGTTGTACTACTGATATTATTATTATATTATAATTTTGTTAATAGTTGAATAATATTGTTATTATTATTTTTCGTTTTTCCCCAACTAAAATTACATTAAAAAATAAATTAAACCCTCTATCTATCAAATCCAACAACAGATCAAATTACTTCAAAAATATGAAGAAAGGATAAAAATAACACCTAAAATTAAAATAATTTCATAAAACTAGCACCTAAATTTAAAAACCCAGTAAATAGCCATTAAGGGATGCGTACATCATAATTCTGCCCTTCCGTTTTATGTACAGGGCCGATTTTTTATTCTTAATGGCCCCGTGTTTTTTTTCTCATTCTTTGTTTGCTTTGAGAAAGTGAGGAAACTGACAACTCTTTCCACTCTATGGATTGGAGGAAATTATGTTCATCCAAGACTTTGACTTTACAGTACTCAACTTGCTGACAATTAAATTTCAATTAAAGTACTCCAACTTCGTGACTTTGATAAAATATTACGAGTCCTTCTATCATATT
Organism: Capsicum baccatum var. pendulum; assembly: GCA_030864225.1. NCBI lineage: Eukaryota > Viridiplantae > Streptophyta > Magnoliopsida > Solanales > Solanaceae > Capsicum > Capsicum baccatum. The sequence continues at coordinate 80,978,040 of CM061555.1, read as the reverse complement.
TATATATAATAATTATAGAGTTTCTATACATATACATATTCTATATGATAATTACAGTATTTTTATACACATTTTATACAATTTCCAACTACAATTATTATTTAGATACATATTTTATACGACTTTATATAGTTTTTATATGCATTCTAAAAAATGTATCAATCTAGTATAAGAGAGTATCAATTGAGTATATGGACACTACAAGTGTATCAATGTAGTATAAAAGTGTATTAATATGGTATAAAAAAGTATTAATTGGGTATAGGGACTGCATGTGCTTGCATAGAATTTCCTTTCTCTTTTTAAAAAGTGTATCAATATAGTAAAAAAGTGTATCAATGTGGTATAAAAGTGTATCAATTGAGTGTAGAGACTACATATGCCCAATTGAACCAAATGGCTAAAAAGTGGTATTACTTTAGTCGACTGGCTAAGCATGTCCACCTTTTTAAATATGGGCTATTTTTTTTTAAAAAAAATGGCAATCTCATGTCCTTTCCCCCAAAAATATTACGTTACATAATACAAAAAAAATATCAATACCAATAAGAAAAGTACCAAAAAAACTCAAACCAACATCTGTCTCTTTATCAAGAACCAATGGAGAAAAAGCAATAGAAGAAAAAGTGATCACAATTTTAATAAACATGAACCCTACTTACCTTGGAAGTTATAAATTATACATTACAGTATAACAATTTGAAAAATAAAAAGAATTAAACAATGAAAAAAATACATAAAGTAGCATACTTAAGTATTAAATTACAAAAAAATATTAACACTTTTATCAAATTACATTTTGTAGCATATGTATTTGTATGTATTTGTATTTTTGTAGTAACAGTTTGTAAAAATACAAAATACATATCGATCATAAGGGCAATAAAAATCATATGTACTTATATTTTTGTAGCAACGGTTTGCAAAAATACAAAATACAACTTGCTATATTATGTAATTATGAAACTGTTGGTATGAAACTCATAATAAAGGGAATAAGTATGCTATTTCTGAATTTTGCCCAACAATACTCTTCGACATTGTTGAGGCCGGGACGAATAGACATGCACATTTACATGTCATGTAATAGGTTATTTCATCTATGTCCCCCCTGTTTTATTTCACCTATTTTAAAGAAAATAAAGTAGACAATTGTTAAAGAAAAAGTTTTAAAAAAAAAAGGCAATAAAAAAATTAATTTAGAATATGAGAGAAGAATATTTCTTTCATTTTCTTCCTATTTTATTTCACCTATTTTAAAGAAACTAAAATATCTAATTTTTAAGAAAAAGTTCCAAAAAGGTGATAAAAGATTAATCTAAAATAGAAAGAATGATTATTTCTCCTACTTTATTTCACGTATTTTTTTTTTTAAAAAATAGCTAATTGTTAAAGAAAAAATTCCAATAAAAACAGATAATAAAAAAAATAATTCACAAAGAAATTAAAAGATGAAATTATTGCGTAGGAAAAGAAAGTAGGAAGAGAAAACCTTTTGTTGCTTTATTTATGAACATGTTGCTAAGATTGTGGAATTACAATATTTTTTTAAACTAAATATATAATGTATTTATTATGTGAAACTATAGTTAGAAATTTACTTTAGGATAATTAAATCTTACCTATTTAATTTGAACTATGTCATATGTCACCAATCAAGATAGAAACTTGGGAAAAATAAAGAGAGTGGAAATAGGGAGGAGCCGAATCCTATTATTTTGCATGGTTTTTGAAAGTTATGCAGCATAATGATGCGCATTCATGATAGTAACTCTTGTTGGGTTTTTTTTCTTTGGTTTAGTGTCATTATTTGGCATTCTACACACGTTTGCATGGCTGCAATTTTCAGCCTCAAAACTTCCATTTCATTTGTGATTTATAAGCTATAAAACATAATGGTTAGTGGTTAAAAAATATGGATATAAGTTTCATATAACTTTCACTCTTTATTCCTTCATTATTCTACTTTTTATGTTGTATAATTCTTGTAACCTTTGTAACTCTTGAAACCTCTAGGCCATTGATCTTCCCTCTTTACTACCATCATTCATTCTTATTCAATACAAAGATGAATATCTTCATCTATAAATAGATGTGGTCTTGCATGTTTTTCAAAATACACAAGATTATATAGAGTTCACAAAAGTTAGTAAAAAAGAGAGTTTAATTTATTAGTTAAAGGGAGGTGTTCTTTTTGTGGAGCTTTTAACTTAACTTTTATCTAGAGTTGTTGAGCTATTCTTTGTGAGAAGGCTATTGTATCCTCGAAGAGACAAGTCAAAAAGATTATTGCTGGACTGGTAAAACTATTTGTTGCAGTGGGCTTAAATTTCCTTAAAGAGAGCAAGATATCCACGCCTCAGCTGTAGAAAAAGATAACTTTTGATTTTTCTTCATTTGTAATTTTTCAATTGTAATATTTTTTATAATTTCACCAACAGGCTGTCTGTTCTATAGAACATCAAACTGAGAGACTATTAGGAATTTTTTTACTGTAAGTCCTCCTTCACTGTTGTCACCCTGAGGCATCAGGGTATAGCAACATATATAGAGCCGTCAATATGGGCTAGGCTCGTTAGGTCAGCCCGACCCGATCAGTAATTTGATGGAGTTGAGCTTCAGTTTTTGCAGCTCATTTAAGAACATAGCTTTTTATCCCGATCCGGATAAGCCCGTAGTCCATGGAGCTTAAGCAATGTGGGTTGGGTTAGTCCGTGGGCTGACCCATAAGTCAAATACATGCAACTAATTAGATTGCTTATTAGTATTTTTATTTGGTTCGAAGGATATCATGTCAAAAGTTATTTAATTTCACTATTAGGTGTATTTTTTGTGGTGTTGGAGACTTGATTCTTGATTAACAAGTATTAACACTATGCAATATAATCTGATAATATTTATGTTTATTGACATTCTAAAATTAAATTATAAAATATTATTTTTTAAAAAGTGGGCTGGCCCTTGAGGCCGTAGCCCACAAAGATTAATGGTGTGGGCTTAGTGTTTTTTGGCCCATCATTTTGATGGGCCATCTCGACCTGGACCCATCAAACTCAAAGCCCATGCGGGCTAGCTCATATGGGCTGGACCGACCCGTTTTGACAGCTCTAAACATATATGGCACCTTTACTGGTCCATTGCGATTCGTCCATCTGTTGTCATTGTTCCTTTCCACTATTCTTTTTTCAATTTCTAAATGATTGTGGTGGTTGAATATTTGAAGTCCACTTTGAATTATCTCTCTATCCAATTTAACATAATGTATCTGTTGCTACAAACTCTAAGCTATGAATTGAAAAATCATAGCTATTACTTAGTAATAGCCACAAAAAATTGAATTCAGTAGCTATTTACAAATTTGTAAAATTTCATAGCCACAAAAATTAATCCGACAAAGCTAATTTCTTATTTTTGCTACAATTACTAACAATCATAGTAATAGTTACTTAAATAGCTACAACTTTACCACTACGATAAAATTTGATAGCTGATCATAGGTTTTTTTCATGCGATAAAAATTATTATAGCAATAGTGACCTTTTAGCCATAATAACTATTTGAAACAAGATATTATAGCTAAATATATATTTTTTTCCTTCAAATTATAAAAATTATGGCAATAGTTAAATAATATAGCCACGTCTTTATTGCTATAGAAAAAATTTGTAGCTAATCACTAATTTTTGCTACGAGTTATAACTTAGTAGTAATAATAACCTTTTAGCCACAATAAATTAGTTAAAATATAATTTTGTGGCTATTTTTTTTTTTTTTGCTTCATGTTAGTAAAGATTGTTGCAATAGTTAAATGATATAGCCATAGATTTTTTGCTATAATAAAATTTTGTAGAGAATATTTAATATTTGACATGTGCTGAAACTTGTTATTGCAATAACGACCTTTTAGCCATAAAAAGATTATTTAAAATAAATTATTGAAGTTATAGATATTTTTTCTTTGAGTACTAAAAATTCATGACAATAGTTGACTTAATAATAACTAATTATTTTTTCATGACGAAATAGTTAAGTCACAAATTTATTATTATGAATAAATTTTACAGCTAATAATTTTTTTAATCACGAGCTGAAATTTGTTGTAGTACTTATAATATAGAGGAACTGGATAGGTTAATCATTTGGTTTGATTCAATACTATATGTCTACTTGTGAATTTCAAATATAATTACAGTAAATATGTGATTATATCCAGCTAATTTTGATTATCTAATTATATTGAACTAAAATATAACTTCGCAGTTTCACTGAAGTTTAAAGAAATATTATATTTATCAATATAATATGATCAGAGGTGTTAATCATTTGATTTAATTAAATTTTACATTTTATAAATCTTAAATACAATTTAAATAAATAGTTGATTATATTTCTTTCAATTAACTAATCATGTCAAATTTGCTAAACTTCAATAAATTTCATTCATACTTCTTCATGACTAATTGTTTTCATAATTATTATTTGTATAGAATATATTTATCAGTTCAGTATAATTAGAGGCGTTTATTATTCTACCGATCGTTTCAAATTCAATTTTATAAGATCCAATTTATAAGTTTCAAATATAATTAAAATAAAAAGGTGATATATATATATATATATATATATATATATAGAGAGAGAGAGAGAGAGAGAGAGAGAGAGAGAGAAAGCAGGTAATCTTCAACCATAGACAATTTCTATAACAATTTATAATTTCAAACTTCTCAACTAACTTCGTAAACTTATACGATGTTGTATTTTATCTTGTTGCAACATGTTATTTTTGAAAGTTAATTGTACTTTTTTAAATATGTATAACTATTTTTTTCATTGAAAATTGTAAAGTTATTTTTGTATATTTGATACTTTATTACTTTAAAATTAGCACTTACTTTTTCTTATATGTAATCACTTATTTCCTTCAAAAGTATTCATAAAATTTTTTACTAATTGTCGAGATAGTATGTACACTATTATTTGTATTCGTGGGATATTCAGAAATTATCAAATAACATAACAATTAAATATTTTATAACTTATTTAACAAAGTAAATTGTATGTTTATTTTGTTTTATTCAACAAAAGTTAATTCAAATTATAACCTCTACATTATTTATCTCCATTGTAATTTCTACACATGATATCTAAATGAGTTTTCTAATTTAATTTTAAACCTTTAATTATTAATTATCATAATTTATTCAAAGATGCAATACAAATTAGTCTAGAATTTTTTTTTAATAAATGACACCTTGGTGAAAATAATTAATATGCATATTCTAATAAAGATAGAGATATTAACAATATTAACATTTTTTTAAATTTTCTATTATAAATAATATTTTTTTTGAATTTTTTATTTTAAATAGATTAAGTCATACAGTTCAACTAATTTTCATATTTTTAATTCAAATTAAAAATTCAAAATTTAAAATTCATATTTCTATTTAAATTCAAATAGAGATAATCGAACGTTGTAGAAGTATGAACCCCCCCCCCCCCCCCACCACCTCCGACCCCGATAAGACACTTTAATTTAGATTTAAATTTTACGTTGTTGATATAAAAAAATTGAATTAATATTTTCTTTTATAATTTTAATCTTAAAATAATTTTCAAACGTAAGATTTTATGGTGATGATATTGTCATCACAATATTGTATCTTTTTTCCTAGTCCATATAAATAGGTTAATAGCCTTATTTTTTTTTTAAAATTTTCATAAAAAAATTAAATTGGATATTGAAGTCATATAATTCATTTAAAATTTATATAAGTTTGATATTTTCACTTAAAAAATGTTAGTTAAAATTCATATGTATTTTAGATTTAAATTGGAGTAATCGAATATTGTGGAAGTATAATTTCACCAATAGAAATTAGGACACTTTAATATAAATTTAAATTCACATTATAGATATTAATAAACTAAATTGACATTTAATATTTTTAAATTCCTACCTTAATAAAATTTTCAAACAAAAATTATATGGTAATTGACACTTGTCATTACAATATTAGTTTGTTTCTCATACTATATATAGATAGATTATATAGATTTTGTAATATCTGAAATTTCAATCTATATAAGTCATTTTAAATTCGCATTTTTTTTAAAAACTTTAATTTCAATTAAAAATAATAATTTAACTTAAGAATAATCATAAATTCAATTATACACTATAAATTAATATTATTTTTAAAATATGAAGTATATAACTAAACTAATAACAATATTACAGGGACGAAAAAAAGTTGAAAAGTAATATATTTAATATTTATTTCATATAAATACTTGACTTTACCCATTAACTTAATAGTAAATTATACATAATTTTATTACTATTTTCATTTGATAATTTTGTTCTTTATATTTTTTAATTAAATAATACTATTAGCATTTTTTAAATTTAATTCAATTTTTTATATGTTATGTTTGTCTAATTAATTTAATTATTTTTTGTAGGTTTCAAACAAGAAATTCTTCAAGTAAAAAAGATAAGTTTTTACTATATGGATATTGCATTAAATTTTTTAGATTTTTTTCAATGTAAAGGTGATTTTCATATGGGTATTAGAATTGATACTGAAATTTGAGATTTATATTTACAAATTTTGAAGAAGCTTACAGGTTTGTTTACTTATTTGGCTGTTTTATATTTTCTTACTTGTTTTTTATTAGTTAATTTTTTGTAAAAAATTATCTAAGATGTATTTTTCTCCTTGAATTCTTTGTATACAGACACTTGAATGTAATGGTACTTACTTTCTTGGTGTTGAAATACTTTATCATTATCAACAGGTGTAGTAATGAAATAAAAGCAAATAAATGACAAATTAAGACGGATGTTGATCAAACTAAGGTGCTATTGAAGACCGTGGAAGCAGAGACTATGTAGCATAGACTCAAGCAAGATGGTGTTTTAAAAAAATGTAAAATGTAATTATATGTAACGTTTGATACTAATAAAACTTGTGGAAGATTCTTTAAATTATAAAAATATAATTGTTGAATCTATTTTGGATTTTCTTTTAGTCTTGATTATATTATAGAGATTTTTTTGGTTAATAATGCTTATGTCAGTATTCTTTAATGACTATTTGTAATTATGACTAAATCTAAATATAATAATTATCAAAAATTGACTAATATTCATTTTCCATTTCTAATTCAAATGAGCTATAACCTATGCATTTTGTAGCAAAAAGAATATATTCTTAGCCACGTCACAAAATATTTGTGGCAAATACGTCAGTGTATAGCTATATATTTTTTATTTGGTAGCTATAAATACAAGTATTGTTAATACAAGATTGAAATCAAATCTTTTACCACAATAGAAGACATTGTGGCTATAATATAAAAGTTACTACAAGTTTTATTTGTCCTGACAAAAAAATAAAACCATTTGTCACAAGTATACATTTCGAATGCTACAACATAATATTTTTTGTAGCTATAAGTATTAGCAGTTAGCCACGGGCTATGTAAACTTCGTAGCTAACTTTAGTTACGCCAGTTCTTGCTATGAATGCTACAGAAAAAAATTGATGGCTAAAGTGTTTAGCCATGAAATTTTTCACATTTAGCTACGATGTATTCTAAAGCTATATATGCATTTTGTTGTAGTGATCATAGATATATCTCATCTGAAGAATGTCTTGCTACACATTGGAATATCCTAATGTGAAAGTTATATTCAAGTTTCACCAAAGAAAAGTTTAAAAAGATTCAGAAGAACATATGAAAAAAAAAAAGTCACAGAAATGATCAACAACAACGACAACATACTCAGTATATATATATTTTCGCAACTGAGATCCGGGGAAGGTAGAGTGTACCTAACTACCCAAACCTTACCCATATCTCGTGAAAATAGAAAGACTGTTACCGAAAGATCCTTTGCTTAAATAAAGCATAACACGGAGCATTTTGAAAAGAAGATTACAATAGTAAATATATAAGACAAAAATAAGTCATAGCAAAATAATAGGAAAAGTGTAACATAACATTCATATCAAAATAATGAGATAATCAAAGCACGTGAAACATTAGGTAATAACAAAAATTAAAGAACAAGAAATTACGAGAATAATGCTAAATCTGACACCTTTGAGAGCCCTCAAATTCAATAAATGACATGCAAGTGTCAGTATATCACTTAACTATAGTAAATTTACGTGATTTGATGTTGTTAGTGCATTTTATTATTAAAATAAATTAAAGTGCATGGCATTAGTAAATATAAAGTGGAGAAAGTGGTGTCATTATTCTTGTAACTCACCACATTATCATTTTGAGTTAGTGGGTACAAATTGTGGTAAAGATGACCATTAGTTCTTATAACTCATATTGCCATTAGTTCTTGTAACTCTCACGGCTAGTATAGTGTACGCGCTTTGCGCGTGTATCCATGTTAAATTAAATATATTTTTTAGAATACTCAATTAACAATTCAATGGGGAATTTTAAGTATATAATAAAAAAATTAAATATTTTATTTATATAAAATAAAGTTCATTTAGTGTAAGATTGTGAGGTAGTTGACATACACTTCAAATTTCTTAAGTTTGTCAATCAACATCACACCATTATTTAGTTAGCTTAGAGATCAAGACCTATAATTTTATTGCATTAGAAATTCAATATCATTTACAACATAAGAATATATTTAAGTAAGAAAAGACTTTAACAATAAATTATCAAACACACACTCTTTACCACGAAGATAGGATAAGATGTGTACACTCTATTATCCTCAAATGTTGTTTGTTGGAGCTTGCACTTAATGATTTTCATAAAGAAAATTTAAAAGTGGGCAAAATTGGAGAGAAAATAAAATTCTCTTTTTTTTTGTGATATTTTCTTACTCGTCTAAACCAATTCTTCATGCCACAAAGCTTTGGGAATTATAAGAGCATCAAACCTAATATCACAAGTTTTACTTCTGAAATTAAAGTTATCATTAAAGCCTAGACAAACATGAGAGAAATGGGAGTGTACTATATCTGCCAAGGGAACCCAACCTGAAAAATGAAGTTTTAATGGTTAATTGATGCAAAGGTCACCATTTTATTTTGAATGGGTAGGCCTTCCTTTGCTTCCACTTCTTGGTGAAGCCCGTCACTGCAACATCTGAAATTAAAATTAAATTGATCGTCTATGTAGATATAACCGCCAACCTTCAGATTGACAAATGCTAGATGACCTTGAAAAGCAAGTATGAAAGTTAGAGGAAAACATAAGTATAAATAACATAAATACCAACCTTTTTGGAAGTAATTACACTCTCTCCCACTTTTTAATTACTTTACTCTCGCTCCTTATTAATATATATAACATAGCCAACATATACATAGCATTCTGTGTATATGTTAAAATTTTTGTAATATGTTTAGGGAGTTGAGATTTTTTGTAATATTAGAAACATAAGTTGTGTATTTGTGTAATTTTTAGAAAACATAAGCCTATAGTATTGCAAATGTTAAACGATCCATTGATATGAGAATTATATGTGCTAGGATGGACAATTTTACATGCAATGGTAAGAATCAAGTAAAATCATGTGACTTCAATATATGTTGATAAAGGACCTAGCAAATCTTTCCCAACTTTGAGAAATTCACTTGGTAAAATATGTAACTGACACAAGTTTTAATATAATACATCATCTTAAAAGGAGTTGTAATAATTGATTAAAGTTCAAAAGAAATCAAAAACAAAAACACAACACGTGAATAATGTTCATACCATCAACCCAAATTCAGTTTCAATGTAAGTTTACCACTGCAACAATATATCAATATGATACTATAATCCCATCTCCTATGACGTAATCTATTACATAATGGATGATATCGGAAATTACAACAAAATAATATGATTGAACCTAATTTTTACATTAAAATTTCTCAAAATTCTATCGAACATTCATCTACCACCTGCAAACTACAATAAAATAATACGATAGTTGAGATATCTAAACAATGCAATTAAATCTAACGTTTACACAAAAAATTATCAAACCTCAATCAAACGTTCATCTAGCACCTATGCTAAGCAGAATAAGTAGAAAAATAACAATTATAACAAAACAAAAACTATAATAATAGAGATATCAGAATAATATGATTAGACCTAACTTTTACACAAAAATTTTAAGAGTCCGACCGAACATTCATCTACAATATAAACTTGAACAGAATATAAATTACAACAAAACAATATAAACTATAATAATCGGGATATTAGAACAATGTAATTAGATCTAATCATTATAAAAAACAACAACATCACATTAGCAATACTATAAAGTTAAGAACTTAGAGTAAATACAATGCAATTTAATAGATTGGTATTGGTAAGCAAATCACATTTTATTACCGAGAGGAAAGCAAACTACACCCAAAGCAAAATCCAACATTACATTAGCATTAATTTATTGAACGTCAAATAATCCTAATTTAAAACGAAAACCTGGAGTACATATTTATTTTACAAATAAATTGAAAACTCATTATCTATCATATCTCTAAATCATAAAATATACATATCATGCTATAAAATATTAAGTTAAAGTGTAAAATAAGAATTTACTTAAGAAGAAAATCTAAGGACGCAAAACAGAAACCATATGTTAGATCTCAATAATTTCATTGGATAATTTAAATATTATGATTGCGTATAATAG